>CM062812.1:177571710-178246604 GCA_031772625.1 Pinus tabuliformis | reverse complement strand
TCGATGCCAGTTGATATAATACCTTCTCCTAGATCGGCTCTCTTGCACTATCCGGTGCCTTTGATCCGGAGAATGGAGTTTTAGCTGAAGAAAGGGAATTGCAACACTTCACAGATGCAGAACAGTGCAGTAAATGTAGAGGCACATCGCTGATCCGACCGCAAGGTTGAAAAAAAAAGGAAAACAAGATTCGGAAGAATCAACATCCTCAAGAGGTGAAGCTTACAATTTGGTAAGTGCAGTGAAAAGATGATGGACAAATCACCGCAAGAAATGATTATAAGTTCAAGCTCATGGCTCCTGATTGAAGAAGAAACAGTTGCTGATCCAAAACACTTTGTTCTTATCCTAGTTGTCATAGATCTGATAATGATTGTTTTTGTAGATCACCTTTTGAAGAAAGCACTGTTGATATGACCTGCATGCTTGATATGTGTTTATAACCGTTGATTTGCCTCGGTTTGATCAGTATGATGATGATTATGTTCTCCAAACAGAAGCTAATCTTGCAGACAAAACAGCAGCTAGTTGTGGGAGGAAAAAGTTCATTTTCAGCAGCTTGAATATAATGTTCAGCCATCACATATCAGCTATGACATTGACAGGAAAGTGCAGCAAAGTTTGAAATAAGTGAAGGAAATTTGCCTTTTGTTTTGATTCGCTTCAGTCAGTGGCAGAGATAACTAACGATGCAATCAGAAATCAAATGTCAACAAGTCTGATTTGAATCATCTGAGAGCAAACAATGGAAATTTTGTTCAAGACTCTCATATTCAGATTTGCAACCCCCGAAAGCCATTGATTTACAAGTTGCAGATGAAACTTGGAAGTGCCACAACATGATTTAATGATTCAAGGTAAATTCTGTACCATTCTGTTTTGATCAATTCAGTTTGTGAAGGGTAGATTGCATAGTAAATCTTCAAATGAACAACCTATCACAAATCAGCAATCTCTTAGTGCTAATGTTGAGGATGAGACAGATAACAAACTCTTGAGCAGCCTGTAGCATCAGATTTGCAGCCACCAAATGAAATTGAAAGGGCAAGATTACGATGAAGCTGTGGAAGAAGAAATACATGATTGATGATGCAGAAGATTCTATACCCTTTTGTTTCGAAGAATTTCAGTTTATAAGGCAGAATCTTCGTGAAATCTCTCAAGAAAAAGATGAACAGCTAGAAGGATGTCATGCATTTTCATGGATACATTCAATCAGTCTTTTCAAGTTTTTCATGATCCAATACCTGCTGTTTTGATGAGGTTTGCAGTCAAAGTCTTTCTCCATTGACTACATGTGAGCTTGAAACATGTGCTGATATGAATTTGATCCGCAGTCGGTTTCTTTGTCATTTTCAGCAGAGGTCTCGTCACAAGGCTCGAATCAAAGTGTTGCATTCATGGTAAGAGGAGACGAGAAGTAATCCATTGGATGAGCTAAGTTCCAGTGTGCTTGAATTTCAAGATCCTTATGCAGTGTTTTGGAGGCGGATAAAGAATTCATATCATTCAATGGATCTGTTTCTAAGTTGTCATGGGAGTTGCCTTTCAGTAGTTTCTCTCTTGTTGTTCATAAGCGAGCACTTGCGGAGAATTCAAACAACAGATGGAATACTTACTTGGTTCATTGGTTGTTTCATTTCACTTGATCAGTGATGAATGAAACTGTTAGAGTAGGTTTTGATGAATAAGCTCACCACTTGGAGCATCATTTCCAGTTTGTCGGTTGTGTTTAAGTATTGAGTCAGTTTTTAGTTGAGTGAGAGTCAATTTGTGTCATCCGAGTCATCAGTTTTCAATCATGCATTTTAGTTTGAGTTTGTGACTCCATTGCCCAATGGTTGAAGGCACTGGTCTGCTCTCCGAGAGAATCAAAGGTTCTTGGTACCTCCAAGGAGCTACCATCCCCATTGGAGCCAATGTTAGAGTTGGTCTAGTAGCCCTCCATCAGCGATCAAAACTCTTTGCATTTGCATAAGTAGGTGTCTCATCAGTGTCATTTCATTGCATTCCATTAGGCATGCCATAACCCTGATGGAGGAGTTGGTGTCTTATTCCCCTCTTGGCACTGCTGGATCAAGTTGTTTTCAGTCTATAAATTCTTTCAAGGTTCCTTGTCCTTGTCAAAGTCCTAGGTCAGGGTTTAGGTCCAATTTGTCTTTGAGGTCATGTCTTTGAGGTTTCATCCTGTACAGCTAATTTTAACCATGGATTTAAAAACAATGTTTTTAAAGACAAGGTCTTTTTCTCATTTTTGTAAAAAATTGTAAAAATTCAAAAGTTTTCAAAAGACAGCATGCAGCCCTGGTCCCCTTTGCCAAGATTCCTCAGAAGCTATCCCTACAAAAATTTTCAAGACAAAGTATCAGTTCAAACAATTTCAGGACAAAAGGAAACCATAAAGTCAGTAGTATTTAAATTTTGAAAAAGTGTCAAGTTAAAAACATTAGAAAGAGGGTTTGAGGAGAAATTAATTTAAATCAAGCCTATAAAACCCCTTTCGTTTCAATTTTGGGCATGAAAAGGGCAACAGAGAAGCATTTCATCCAATTTTGGACATCATTTTAAATAATTTCCTATTGCATCAACCTCAAATCATTCTACCTATGCAGTAAAGGATGCAGAACAGTCAACACTGTGTTAGAGTCGGTCTAGTAGCCCTCCATCAGCGATCAAAGCTCTTTGCATCTGCATAAATAGGTGTCTCATCAGTGTCTTGCATTCCATTAGGCATGCCATAACCCTGATGGAGGAGCTGGTGTCTTTATTCCCCTCTTGGCACTGCTGGATCAAGTTGTTTTAGTCATTAAACTTTTTCAAGGTTACTTGTCTTGTCTTGAGGTCAAAATTTCTAGGTCTAGGGTTTAGGTCAAATTTGTCTTCAAGGTCATGTCTCTGAAGGTCAATAAGTGCCCAGCAAGCCAAAGGGATGATTTTCAAAGTGTTTCTTTGAAAGATTCTATCTTGTGCAGCTAATTTTCACCTTGGATTTAAAAACCCTGTTTTTAAAGCCGAGGTCATTTCTCAAAATTTTGTAAAAATTTTAAATATTCAAAATGATTCAAAGGATAGCATGTAACCCTGGCTCCCTTGTCAAGATCCCTCAGATGCTATCCCTGCAAAAATTATCAAAGAAAAGCATCAAATCAATCAATTTCAGGACAAAAGGAAACCAAAAAAGTCAAGTTTATGAAGTGTCATGGAAAAACATTATAAAGTGGGTTATGACATGAAATTAATTCAAACAAGGCTATAAAAGCCCTAATCTCCCTCCATCAAGCCTCATTGTGCATTCAAGTGATAGAGCCATTGTTTCTAAGAGAGTTTGAGTGAATTGTGTGAGTTGGGAAGGCGCGCGACCCGTCAGGCGCCCCTTACCAGTGTTAAGTTATAACGCGCGCGACCCGTTGAAGGCGCGCGACCCGTTGGGTGAGGCACACGACCCATCAACACTCTCTCTGCCAAAACCGCCAACAAACTTGCCAAGGAACCACAAATTGCAAAATTTTGCAAGGTAGGCCCTCCATCATGAAAAATTATTGCTTGCTACAGTTCAAGAAGATCATGATTGTATTTTTAAAGGTCTTCATTTGCAAGTAAAAGTCTCCATTGTGCTTTTGGGCTTAAAGTTGTCAAAATTGCTAGGTTTATTATGCTGTTTTGAGGTATCGCTTTTCTTCCTATTGTCCACCTCCCATTACATATTCCTTATCATTTTATTTAAACTTCCCTTCCAAATTTGCTAAGAGCCTAAAACCCTATCCCTCTCCCCAAGAAATCAAAAAATTAAAATCCTAACCCTACCTCCCATAACATCCTTGTAAGTAAATCTGTATAATGATATATATGCAATGATTTTTCCCCTAAAACTCCCTGCTTCATTATTATTCCCAATTTCCCTTTAAAAGTATCCCTTCCCTAACATTTCCCTTGTGCTTCTTGTCCCCTTAAAACAACATTTTAATCAGTAGTTTTCAAAGCAGAAACAACAGTACATTTCAGCCACTTTGCTCTTGAAACCATGTCAGAAACCGAAACCGACCATGAGCAAAGTGATGACCGTGAGCTTCTCCAGGTCAATGCTCATTTGGAGAGGTTGCTAGCCAAGGCCAACCAAGATAAGGACTTGCTCAGGAATATGAAGAATCACTATTGGGCACGGATGCACGTGTGCAAGGCGAAGATGAAAGTGCTCCAAAGGCGGTTGGCCAAAGCACAAAAACGAAGAAAAAGGTCCGACCCCCTCCACATCTTGGCCGAGGCTTCCTTGAAGGAGCATGGCACTAAATAGCTCAGCCCCAGCACAAATTCCAAGAAATTTTGAGCATTTTGGGTCATTTTGGTTTTTTCAGGCAAAAAACAGGTTTTGTCCCCTCAACGGGTCTCACCCCCCGCGTGACCCTTTCATTTGGCTACTCTGTTCCGGGAAAACTCAGCATTTCTAGATTTGTCATGAAACGTTACACATGCTCACCCATTTCCAAGAGATTTTTTGAAGTTTTGGGCCTCTAGAAAGTCAAAAAACAAGCAAAAAATGACTTTCTGCCACATTTTTGACACACAGGAAGCAGTCTTGGGAGATTGGAATTTTGGAGGGGTGAATGACCACCAAATTCCGAAATTCCACTTGGGTTGCAAGGTAGACATCCAAACCTTTCCAAAAAGCCTACGCTTGCCCCATTTGGACACCTAGAAGTGCCCCAAAAGTGCTCTCACACGAGCGCGACCCGTTCAGGAATGGCGCGCGACCCATCAGGCAAATTGCTCAGGATTTCAGCCTACAGCTCAGCAAAACACAGTTTTGACTATGTTTGACTTTTTGGAGTTGATTTTTATCCTCCTTGTTGTAAATGATATAATTTTATGACACTTTTACACTTATGTATCTCTTCTAGAAGATTCATTCATGAGATAGGTGAAAATTAAATGAATTAATTGGTTTCCTAGCTTATAGAGGCAAGTTGTTTTGACTGCCTAGTTTTCAGTGCTTAGTTTAGAATTGGTTGAAACAGCTCCTAGGATAGTGAGCTCGACCCCTAGAGGCAGGGAAAGATGTTAGATGATCTATATTATGTATTCTCTTGCTCATTTTCATGGTTGGACTCTTGAGGGAGAAGCTCTTATTGTATTATTCACTGTATCTCTGCAATTTTGGCAAAGGAAGACCAGGGTTTTGCAGTCCTTTTTGGATTCTTGTGGTCACATGTATTGATGGTGTGTTTTCTCTTTGTACTTGTAAGTGTGTTATGTGAATCATTTCCTTACTTTTCCTTCTGCAAATTAGGCAAATGAAGTGTTAAAGTAGAATTCATGACTCTCATGCTCTGCTTTTAAGTTTGCTTAATATCAATGTTTTCAACTGTTTAAGGGAATTCAAGGTTATTGCTTGCTCTCCTTAAATCCTCACCAGTCATTCTCATCCATCCATCTCTATCAAAGGCATCAATACTGTTTCCTACCTCGCCCCAAAGAACCCCCTGCGAAAATTGTGTCCAATCCTCGCACCTAAAATTGCCATTTCCCCAATTTTCCACCAAAAACCCTAAAAATCCCAAATCAACCCTTTTGATCAGTTTACTAGCCTAAAATCAGTGTTACCCTATTGGTTATCTCGCCCATTGAAGATCTTTATCAGGATAGACCAGAGAGAGCCCTCTCTTGCCCCGTAGGGCTAGCTACGAGGCTAAGTGGTTTGATGTTGCCTTGAGGTTTACCTTTCTCAGCCTGAGGTGAAATTTCAAGCGCTAACATATTGGTGACCATACTGGGGAAGAACAAACTTGTTTGTGGGTTGATGTGTTTGTTTCATAAGTCTTAGACGGAGCCTGAAGTTATGCCAGGTAGCCTTCGAAACGCTTTTGCTTTGCATTAGCGGAAGTAGATAAACGCTGCTTCAGTCAATCTCCGTGAGCTTGTGAATACAACACTTCATTTGCATTTTACCGTAGTACATGCATCAAGTTCAGATATGATTGTTGATGGTGAACAACGATCAGACACTTGAAAGGCTGAAATCATTCACTTGGCGACTCTAAATCATTTTTGAGATCAGATCCAAAGACTCCACTGGAGGATGATCCTAACCAGCAAAAACATGAAAGGAAAACATGGACAGACCAGGTATTCAAGTTGGAATTTCATCCAAGACATTTTGTTCTTTGTCATAAATTATTTCTTCTCTTTTCCCAAGAATGTCAAGACTGCGTTGCAAAGTATACTATGCTTGAGAAAAGATCCCAGGCTTGCAGTTGATTCTTTCCCTTTGAAGATTGTGAATACCAAAGATTTGCATGCCTTTGAGCTTGATCAGGATCCTTTTTCTGAATTTTGTGATGACCATCTTCAAATTGATGAGCTCCAAGCAACCAAGACTGATTCTATACCTACTGTACATACCCCTACACCTTGTAAAATTCCAGATCGGTATAAACCTATTGTTTTACCCTCTGTTCTTCATGCTTTCCCCAAAAACTATGATCTATACTTGCCGAGGTTTGATAGTGAAAGTAAGAATGTCAACGCTGAGCAACATGTGCAGACTTTTGAGAATTTTCTAGATCTTTTTGAAGTTGATGATGAAGATGTTAGTATAAGGCTTTTTGCTCTTTCTTTGCAAGCCAAAGTGAAGAGTTGGTTCAAAGCCCTACCTGATGCACGCATCTCAGATTTCCAACAGTTCGTCAAAGTATTTATTGACAGGTGGATGATCAGACAAAACCTTTTCTTGATTGTATAAGAGTATAAACAGCTGAAAAGATTTCCAGGGGAGACAGTACAACAGTTTTCGGCCAGATTTAACCAAGTTTATTATTCAATGCCAGTTGATATAAGACCTCCTCCTAGATCTGCTCTCTTGCACTATCCGGGTGCCTTTGATCCGGAAATGGAGTTTCAGCTGAGAGAAAGGAATATTGCAACACTTCACGAGATGCAGAACAGTGCAGTAAATGTAGAGGCTCATATGTTGATCCGAAGGGCAAGGATGAAAGAAGAAGAGATGAAAAACATAGATCCAGAAAAATCGACATCTCTAGAGGTAAAGCTTGACATTTTGGTAAGTGCAATAGAGAAGATGATGGAAAAGATCAACACAAGGAATGATTATGATGTTAAAACTCATGGCGCGCTGATTGAAGAAGAACAAGTTGCTGATCCAAAACATTTTGTTTCTGATCCCAGTTGTCATAGTGATTTTTTTATAGATCATTGTGAAGAAGAAAGATCTGTTGATATGACATGTATGCTCGATGATGTCTTTTATACTAATGATTTGCCTCAGTTTGATCAGTATGATGATGATTATGTTCTCCAAACAGAAGCTAATCTTGCAGACAAATCAGCAGCTAGTTTGTGGGAGGAAAAAGTTCATTTTCAGCAGCTTGAATACAATGTTCAGCCATCACATATCAGCTATGACATTGACGAGGAAAGTGCATCAAAGTTTGAAATAAGTGAAGGATCTTTTACTTTTTGTTTTGATTCGTTTCAGTTCATCAGAGATAACTACCATGCAATCAGAAATCAAATGTCAACAAGTCTTGATTTGAATCATCTTGAGAGCAAAGGAAATTTTGTTCAAGACTTCTCATATTCAGATTTGAAACCCCTGAAAGCCATTGATTGTCAAGTTGCAGATGAAGACTTGGAAGTGCACACACATGATTTAATGATTCAAGGTGACTCTGTACCATTCTGTTTTGAATCGTTTCAGTTTTTGGAGGGTAGATTGCATAGTAAATCTTCAAATGAAAAGCCTATCACAAATCAGCAATTTCTTAGTGTTAATGTTGAGGATGAGACAGATAACAAAATTCTTGAGCAGCCTGTAGCATCAGATTTGCAGCCACCAAATGAAATTGAAGGGAAGATTACAGATGAAGCTATGGAAGACGAAATACATGATTTGATGATGAAGGAAGATTCTATACCCTTTTGTTTCGAAGCATTTCAGGTTATAAGGCAGAATATTTGTAAAATCTCTCAAGAAAAAGATGAACAGCTAGAAGGATGTCATACATTTTCAATGGATACATTGCAGCAGTCTTTTCAATTTTTTCATGATCCAATAGCTGATGTTTTGGATGAGGTTTGCAGTCAAAGGCTTTCTCCATTGACTACATGTGAGCTTGAAACATGTGCTGATATGAATTTGATCCGGCAACCAGTTTCTTTCTTATTTTCAGCAGAGGTCTCGTCACAAGGCTCAGATCAAAGTTTGCATTCATGGTATGAAGGAAAGAGAAGTAATCCATTGGATGAGATAAGTTCCAGTGTGCTTGAATTTCAAGATCCTTATGCAGTGTTTTTGGAGGTGGATAGAGAATTCATATCTTTCAACGGATCTGTTTCTAAGTTGTCATGGGAGTTGCCTTTCAGTAGTTCTCTCTTGTTATTCATAAGCGAGAACTTGTGGAGAATTCAACCAGCAGACAGAATACTTACTTGGTTGCATTGGTTGTTTCATTTCACTTGATCAGGTGATGAATGAAACTGTTAGAGTAGGTTTTGATGAATAAGCTCCCCTTTGAGCATCATTTTTAGTTGGTCGGTTGTGTTTAAGTATTGAGTCAGTTTTTAGTTGAGTGAGAGCCAATTTGTGTTGTCAAGTCATCAGTTTTCAGTCATGCATTGCAGCTTGAGTTTTTGACTCCATTGCCCAATGGTTGAAAACACTGGTCTGCTCTCCCAGAGGTCTGAGGTTCTTGGTACCTCCAAAGAGCTACCATCCCCATTGGAGCCAATGTTAGAGTCGGTCTAGTAGCCCTCCATCAGCGATCAAAGCTCTTTGCATCTGCATAAATAGGTGTCTCATCAGTGTCTTGCATTCCATTAGGCATGCCATAACCCTGATGGAGGAGCTGGTGTCTTTATTCCCCTCTTGTCACTGCTGGATCAAGTTGTATTAGTCATTAAACTTTTTCAAGGTTACTTGTCTTGTCTTGAGGTAAAAATTTCTAGGTCTAAGGTTTAGGTCAAATTTGTCTTCAAGGTCATGTCTCTGAAGGTCAATAAGTTCCCAGCAAGCCAGAGGGATGATTTTCAAAGTGTTTCTTCGAAAGATTTTATCTTGTGCAGCTAATTTTCACCTTGGATTTAAAAACCCTGTTTTTAAAGCCGAGGTCATTTCTCAAAATTTTGTAAAAATTGTAAATATTCAAAATGATTCAAAGGACAACATGTAACCCTGGCTCCCTTGTCAAGATCCCTCAGATGCTATCCCTGCAAATATTATCAAAGAAAATCATCAAATCAATCAATTTCAGGACAAAAGGAAACCAAAAAAGTCAAGTTTATAAAGTGTCATGGAAAAACATTATAAAGTGGGTTATGACATGAAATTAATTCAAACAAGGCTATAAAATCCCTAATCTCCCTCCATCAAGCCTCATTGTGCATTCAAGTGATAGAGCCATTGTTTCCAAGAGAGTTTGAGTGAATTGTGTGAGTTGGGAAGGCGCGCGATCTGTTGAACCAGGCGCGCGACCCGTCAGGCGCCCCTTGCCAGTGTTAATTTATAACGTGCGCGACCCGTTGGGTGAGGCGCGCGACCCATCAACAATCTCTCTGCCAAAACCACCAGCAAACTTGCCAAGGAACCACAAATTGCCAAATTTTGCAAGGTAGGCCCTCCATCATGAAAAATTATTGCTTGCTACAGTTCAAGAAGATCATGATTGTATTTTTAAAGGTCTTCATTTGCAAGTAAAAGTCTCCATTGTGCTTTTGGGCTTAAAGTTGTCAAAATTGCTAGGGTTTTTTATGCTGTTTTGAGGTATCCCTTTTCTTTCCTATTGTCCACCTCCCATTACATATTCCTTATCATTTTATTTAAACTTCCCTTCCAAATTTGCTAAGAGCCTAAAACCCTATCCCTCTCCCCAAGAAATCAAAAAATTAAAATCCTAACCCTACCTCCCATAACATCCTTGTAAGTAAAATTGTATAATGATGTATATGCAATGATTTTTCCCCTAAAACTCCCTGTTTCATTATTATTCCCAATTTCCCTTTAAAAGTATCCCTTCCCTAACATTTCCCTTGTGCTTCTTGTCCCCTTAAAACAACATTTTAATCAGCAGTTTTCAAAGCAGAAACAACAGTACATTTCAGCCACTTTGCTCTTGAAACCATGTCAGAAACCGAAACAGAACATGAGCAAAGTGATGACCGTGAGCTTCTCCAGGTCAATGCTCATTTGGAGAGGTTGTTGGCCAAGGCCAACCAAGATAAGGACTTGCTCAGGAATATGAAGAATCACTATTGGGCACGGATGCACGTGTGCAAGGCGAAGATGAAAGTGCTCCAAAGGCGGTTGGCCAAAGCACAAAAACGAAGAAAAAGGTCCGACCCCCTCCACATCTTGGCCGAGGCTTCCTTGAAGGAGCATGGCACTAAATAGCTCATCCCCAGCACAAATTCCAAGAAATTTTGAGCATTTTGGGTCATTTTGGTTTTTTCAGGCAAAAAACAGGTTTTGTCCCCTCAATGGGTCTCACCCCCCGCGCGACCCTTTCATTTGGCTACTCCATTCTGGGAAAACTCAACATTTCTGGATTTTTCATGAAAATTTACACATGCTCACCCATTTCCAAGAGATTTTATGAAGTTTTGGGCCTCCAGAAAGTCAAAAAACAAGCAAAAAATGACTTTCTGCCACATTTTTGACACACAGGAAGCCGTCTTGGGAGATTGCAATTTTGGAGGGGTAAATGACCACCAAATTCACAAATTCCACTTGGGTTGGAAAGTAGACATCCAAACCTTTCCAACAAGCCTATTCTTGCCCCATTTGGACACCTAGAAGTGCCCCAAAGGTGCTCTCAAAGGCGCGCGACCCGTTCAAGAATGGCGTGCGACCCATCAGGCAAATTGCTCAGGATTTCAGCCTACAGCTCAGCAAAACGCAGTTTTGACTATGTTTGACTTTTTGGAGTTGATTTTTATCCTCCTTGTTGTAAATGATGTAATTTTATGACACTTTTACACTTATGTATCTCTTCTAGAAGATTCATTCATGAGATAGGTGAAAATTAAATGAATGAATTGGTTTCCTAGCTTATAGAGGCAAGTTGTTTTGACTGCCTAGTTTTCAGTGCTTAGTTTAGAATTGGTTGAAACAACTCCTAGGATAGTGAGCTCGACCCCTAGAGGCAGGGAAAGATGTTAGATGATCTATATTATGTACTCTCTTGCTCATTTTCATGGTTGGACTCTTGAGGGAGAAGCTCTTATTGTATTATTCACTGTATCTCTGCAATTTTGGCAAAGGAAGACCAGGGTTTTGCAGTCCTTTTTGGGATTCTTGTGGTCACATGTATTGATGGTGTGTTTCTCTTTGTACTTGTAAGTGTTATATGTGAATCATTTCCTTACTTTTCCTTCTGCAAATTAGGCAAATGAAGTGTTAAAGTAGAATTCATGACTGTCATGCTCTGCTTTTAAGTTTGCTTAATATCAATGTTTTCAACTGTTTAAGGGGAATTCAAGGTTATTGCTTGCTCTCCTTAACTCCTCACCAGTCATTCTCATCCATCCATCTCTATCAAAGGCATCAATACTGTTTCCTACCTCTCCCCAAAGAACCCCCTGCGAAAACTGTGTCCAATCCCCGCACCTAAAATTTCCATTTCCCCAATTTTCCACCAAAAACCCTAAAAATCCCAAATCAACCCTTTTGATCATTTTACTAGCCTAAAATCAGTGTTACCCTATTGGTTATCTCACCCATTGAAGATCTTTATCAAGATAGACCAGAGAGAGCCCTCTCCTGCCCCGTAGGGCTAGCTACGAGGCTAAGTGGTTTGATGTTGCCTTGAGGTTTACCTTTCTTAGCCTGAGGTGAAATTTCAAGCGCTAACACACTGAATCCCTCTTGGACATATTCTTCCTTGGACAGTCTTCACTTCATAATTTATACCCTTGAAAACTCATTTTCTAGCTTACTTGCAGAGTATTTTATAGTGTCTAACCTATGAACACAAAATAGGTTAATGGCACTAAGAGTTACATCGAAAGAAAACACTATGGGACTTAAAAATGCATAATAAATAGTTAACTATAATTAAATGACGTAAATAGTAGACTCTATTCCAAAAGAAGTAAATTGGAATCTTAATACAAGGTAATCATGAACTTTTGCAATTCTAAAATTGAAAAGAGATATATGGATGAAATTAGTCCATGTTGAGCCTTTCCACCTTACCGATCAATAATTCATTCCTTGTTATTTATAAAAGCAAGCCTACTCCAGACAAGCTAAGCTTGGATAGAGGTGTTATTTTCTCCTAAGGCCAGGCATCTACACTTATTTGTCCATTAAAACCCCTTTCATTTCAATTTTGGGCATGAAAAGGGTAGTAGAGAAGCATTTCACCCAATTTTGGGCATCATTTGAAATAATTTCATGTGGCTCAATCTACCTATGTGGTAAAGGATGTAGATCAACCATCATTGAAGCCCTCTTGGACATACTCTGTCTTGGACAGTCTTCACTTCATAATTTATATCCTTGAAAACTCATTTTATAGCGTACTTGGAGAGTATTTTAACAATGTCTAACAAATGAACACAAAGTAGGTTAATGGCACTAAGAGTTACATCGAAAGAAAACACTATAGGACTTAAAAATGCATAATAAATTGTTGACTATAATTAAAGGAGGTAAATATTAGACTCTATTCCAAAAGAAGTAAATTGGAATCTGCATATAAGGTAATCATGAACTTTTGCAATTCTAAAATTGAACAGAGATATATGGATGAAAGGAGTCCATGCTAAGCCTTTCCACCTTACTGATTAGTAAGTCATTTTATTTTTTTATAAAAGCAATCCTACTCCAGACAATCCATGTCGAGGATAGAGGTGTTGTGTTCTCCTAAGGCTAGGCATCTACACTTATTTGTCCATTAAAACCCCTTTCATTTTAGTTTTGGGCATGGAAAGGGAAGCAGCGAAGCATTTCTTTCAATTTTGGGCATCATTTGAAATAATTTCCTGTGGCAACAACCTCCAATCAGTCGACCTATGGAGTAAAGGACGCAGATCATCCAACACTGAATCCCTCTTGGACATATTCTGCCTTGGATAGTCTTCAATTCATAATTTATACCCTTGAAAACTCATTTTATAGCATACTTGGAAAGTATTTTAACTGTGTCTAACAAATGAACACAAAGTAGGATAATGGCACTAAGATTTACATCGAAAGCAAACACTATGGGACTTAAAAATGCATAATAAATGGTTGACTATAATTAAAGGAGGTAAATAGTAGACTCTATTCCAAAAGAAGTAAATTGGAATATACATTTAAGGTAATCATGAACTTTCGCAATTCTAATATAAGATAATATAATGTTACTAATGTCCAACAAATGACCACAAAAATAGGGCAATGGGAATGAAGAGTACAACCAACATGAATACGATGTGGGACTGCTAGTGCAACTCCTAGAAAGTGCCAAAAATATTATAAAGCAACAAACCAACATAAGTATAACGAACATATATATAGTAGACAAAATACATGTGGGAACCAAGCAAGAGATCAACCTTCAGATATCTATATGAATTTTGAAATGTTGCAACCTTTACACCTAAACTTATTTTTGTTGAAAAGGAGATCATTTGCAACATGATATTTGTACAAGTCTCAATCTAAACAGAGATTCCTGAGATCAAATGACCAGATTGATTTTCCAGTATTTTTCCAGTCTACTACTTAGAATCAATGGCCATGGATTGTTCCGGGATAACCTAAATATGTTCCTCAAATTGATACTAAAGCCTCTAATGGTTTCTGAATTATCTATAGACTCTGGCTGGAAAACCCTAATTGGAAAAATGGTGGCATTGTAACCTAATTGAGTACATTATATGATGATATGATAAGAACAAGGTCTTTAAGAACAAACATTTTCTAAATACACAATCATGAACACTCCTTGCAAGTGATACATACCAATTGTACAAACTCATTCCCATGGAAACTTAAACCACTAACCATTACTTTATCTATTTTTCTATCATTGATAGACCAAGAACAATAGTCTTCCAGTCAGGGATTTTGAAGCAATGAAACCAGAGTTGTCAAAGGTAGCCATGAATAACTTCAAATCCGAAATGTGAAAAAAATCTTACAATACCCTAGTCTAGAGCTAAGTGGCGTTGCAGGAGAAACATATAGGGCATAAATTAACTCCCAATAAATGTCATCCTTAATGGCCACATTAATCTCATTTATGTTTAAAGGAGATCAGTGTGGTGTACATAATGCAAAATTACAAGGATATAAGTAATCTACAAAGGCACTCATTTTTGCAAAGAACCAAAACTTATTATGCTCAACACACCCACCAAATAATTTGTAAATTCAATAAACTATTAGACACCTATGTTTATGAACAGTTGCCTCCCACGAAATTGTTCATATGTGAATAAGATATAAATTGTATCTAGAGAAAAGAAGCAACAACACCAAAGTTTGTGTGAACACAACATAAAATTGACAGTTCAAATCATTATGAATTCAAGCATGATTTTGTCAGCCTCCTCCATGTATGCCAACTTTTTTTCTTGAACCAAATGCCCATATTTTAAAACAATATAGCGTCATAGGTATCACCAAAGCAGCCAAGAATTTCATCTTAGATGGGATGCCCAAAACATGAAGTTCGAAACACTGCCCATTTAAAACTTCATGGGGGGAACTTTGGCATTAACATAATTCAGACTTAGGTGACATGCTAATAGTTCATCCTAAATTGAACTCTCAAGAAAATTGAAAGGTGGGATATGAAACCTCACCCTTATATGTTACATGAATTCTCAATGGAGTTGTCTTTAGTGCGACCTTTTGGACTTTCCGGTGCCATAATTTGCCGGAAAAATTTGAGGTGAAATGTTGATTTGTGTTATTTAAATTGGTTTTTTGACTATATATATAGATTCAGCGGCCTGAAAAACTCCTAGGGCACTTCGATTGTGTAGAGGTTACCCACAAGCTTGTGATTTAAATAAATTCTTGCTGGATTTTAAAGAAATTAGACCGCAAAAACCCACCGGAAAAGCTTCCCAAACATCGCACTAAAGACAACTTGATTCTCAATGGCACATCTTCGAAATTATCAATAACACATCTTATACTGTTACATCCAATATTATGGCATGTGTTTTCTAGCTTATATATTGCACTTATTTGTACCCACTACCCAACAGATATTTCAACATCACATAGGTGGATTCACTCTACATGTTACTTTTTATTAACTAACACTTATTGCATTTAACAGAGAAACAAATGTAGAAATAGTAAAGAATAGCTACATTTGATTTTTAACACCAAAACTATAATGATTGGGGAAATAATAATGACACAGATAAAGCAATGACGTCGATTAACTAGGATGGGTAAAGGTGGGGATAATTTCCTCCAAATGCTATTGAGGAAAAAAAACAAATTAAATGTAAATAGCCAAATATCTATATCAAATGTAAGTGTTGGGATTTGATCATATGTTTCCATATTCGTGTCTTACATTATATGTAACTTCTTGATCACAAATCTAGCTAAACTTTATTTCCAATTTGAAATGAGATGAAAAAGGTTAACTGTGGTCATGTTTATCCAAAAAATATCTGTGTCCTTGGGTTTCTCCTTGTTGATGGTGCTAGAACCGCCAACATTCAAGGGATCACCCAGGTATGAAGTCCCAACTAGACCTCACACTATTTGGAGTGGGAGTCCCATTCGGTATGATGGCTGGTTTGCCATTATCTTAAAGATTTGCCTCAACTCTTGCTTGTCAGTACAAGAGAGTGGTTTGCTTTGTCTTTAAGTAGTGAGGTTCACGTGCCTGGTGATTGCTAGTGTTACTTGTGTCTATGGTTCTTTCACTCTAGAGGGAGAGGGTGGGAGTGAGTCCCAAGTTAGTTGGGAGGAAGCGCCAACTCTGTTAGGAACACACAACACAACAAGATGTGCATAGCTTCTAGAGGAACAGTCCATGCAGATGCGTCAGTCACAACACGCACGGGAATATAACACGTACAACACTCAGCGGATGAGTCCGTGTGAGTGTAATGGTTGTTATAGCAAGTTTTATGTGAAAGGTCTGTCTGATGTCCAGTGAGGTAACCAACATGGTCAGGACAACGTTAATAACATATACAACACATTTTCATTAATATATATGTATTACAACAAGTGAATGAGTTCAAGTGTGTTAAACATGGGTTAAAGAAACATTCATTACAAGTGTTCAAGATCAATCTTACAACAGTACAATACATGTTTGAAAATGTGTTGGCATGTTAGTAGGCTTTTGAATTAAGCGAAAGTTCCAAGACACATCGTTTCACCATACATCACTAAACCCGTAAGTGGGCCGTTGGAGCCACTACTTACTCCTCAAAGAAAATATTACAGACCCTCAAGGCTATGTGGGAGGAGCTGAGGTGAAAAGTCCTTTGCATGTACAAATGAGGGGGTATTTATAGCCAAGGGTGAGACTGACCCTTGTGGATGTTTCACTACCCTCATGATTGTTTGACTTCCATGACTTTTTGACTTTCCATGACTCTTCATACAAAAAGTGGGTCTCTTGGTCTTCCACGTTACATTAAATTGATTGAAAGTATGGCCCACAATAGAGATGTGGATGACATGACTCATGACAAGAATCGACATGAAAATGCTAGTACATTCATGTTGTTGCTAGTCTGCATGTCGAGCTGCAGTGTTGCTGGGTGATGGATGTCCTCATGGTGTGTCACAGCTTCACCTCCACATGGAAACATGCGCGGAGTCTTCGATGGTCATTGGGATCGCTTGATATTGCATTCGCACATTTCTCCTTGCTTATATGTTGGTAAGATTGACAGGTTCGTCCGTTCACAAAAAGTGCATGTTCATCCGTTCGTCTGTCCGCGAACACATCTTGTATGTTTACTCGTTCATCCGTCCGCGAACACATCTTTGCATGATCATCTCTTCACAAGCACATCTCTTTGCATGCATCGTTTGTTTATTTGTTGGAGAACATGTCCTCTTGCATGTGCTCCCTTTGTTCATCCCATCCATCATCGTGCCGTGTTTATTTGTGTACCTGTATCTGCAGTCACTCATGACGAGATGAAATCAAATCCATAAACTTCCTATTCTACCATGATGCATGATCGTTTCAGATGGAGGTGACCGGGAAAGGAGACAAGGTTGCGAGCTGGGATGGAGGCTCTAAGCACTGCTGGTGAAACGCGCAACAGTCACTGGGTGATGGAGATGGGCAATCCAGATTGACAATGACTATTTGCAGGGTATGGCTCAGCTGGGGACAAAACTGCACAATTTTTGTGAGGAACAATCCGGGTTGCGGGAAGACTGGCATGTAAAATCTTCTCAATTTCTGAAAGGAGCGTACAGCGGGAGCTTAGCAGCCAAAACTGTGCAATTCATGTAGGGAACTGGCAGCTGAATACTGGGTCACTGGAAGCAAAAATTGTACAATTATTTAGGGTAATTGGAATTCAACGGCCGGGAGCTTGGTAGCAAAAATTGTGCAATTCTTGGAGGGAACTAACAGTTAGCTATTGGAGCTTGGCAACAAAAATTGCACAATTCCTGGAGGGAACTGGCAGTCAGCTGCTGGGAGCTGCTAGCAGGAAAATATGCAATGATGTTGGGAGACAGGCATGCTAATCATCTCTGCATAGTTTCTGAGCTGAGTGGACTGCTGGGTAGTAGAGGGCTTGGTTATGAAAGTTGCACAGTTTTATGGATGAGCAGTCAGTCAACTGACTAGTGGGTTGGCTGGAAAAACTGTGCAATTTGCTGAGGGAGACAGGGACGAGCACTGGGTGTTTGTCTGGCATGTCTACACAATTTTCTTAGTCAGCAGAGTGGGCAAGGTCTGCAACCTCTGCACAATTTTTGAGGGGAATCAGTCCCGGGGTGGCTGCTAGGTCAAACTCTTCGGTTGACCAACATGAAGGTTGACTGAGCTGCTTGCGGGAATTGCAACTTGAAATGGATTGCTTGGTGCTTCTACACTGTTATGGGTGACAGTCGATCGAGTTGATGGCAAGGTGATATGATGGCTGTCAGAGGGGAATCAGGTCGTCAGAACTTCAGCAAAGTGATTAAGTGTGTGAACGAGTGAAATATGCATACCTGTTCTTTCAAAAACACACTTACATGACTAGACAACGAGACGACTCAAACCATCCAGACACATTTTCTCAACATGACTGACCGATGGTGTGAGTGACAAGTGCAACGCTTGTGATTGATCATTGGGTGATCACGACAACACTTACGCGAGAGTGAATATGACTCCATGCATGAGCACGACAAATGCTTACATAGTAAACACAACATGTACACACGAAGTGAAGACCTTGAGTATGAACAGAACATGGTTGCAAGCATGACATTAACATCAACATGCAAAAGTTTGGGTGGAATGATAAAGCAAGGTGGGTGCGAAGACTCACACGAGCTCACGGAGTGAACCCGAGTGCATTCAGTCATCAAGTGAAACTCTCATAAGAGGCTCCGAAATTGGACACAGGCCAAAATTTTGGAGGGTGTTGCAACTGCTACAACACTTGGTGACACACTAGTAGAACTCCAGATTCTCTATTTGGTTCATTGTCAACATACGGCCTCGGTCTTTTGGGGAGTATTGAATCATTTTCCAGGTTACTTTTGCTTCCCCACTTACCCCATGGACATACATGATTCACCTTTTGCCAACTCAGTCAAACACAATCAAAAGTTCAGTGTGATCACAGTGTTTCGAAATTAGGAAGGGTAGTTTAGCTCACGAGTTAAATGTTTTCAGAGTATAAGTTTTCATCTCTGGTGTTGCTCCACTACTAGCAGGCCTGGACATTACCCTGGTCGAGTCACACAGGAACACACTCATTGCTCCACTGCCAGCGAGCCCGGTTAGTACCCCGGTCGAGTCACGCAGGAACACACTCATTGCTCCACTGCCAGTGAGCCCAGTTAGTACCCCGGTTGAGTCACGCAGGAACACACTCATTGCTCCACTGCCAGCGAGCCCGGTTAGTACCCCGGTTGAGTTGCATGCTTCACGTCTCTGTGTAGGAATCCTTTTTCTTCTTTTGCCCTTCTATATTTTTTCAAGAGGACTGTGCATAGGCACTTATTTATTTTTTGGGCGAGAGAGGGATCCTAACTTATTAAGAGCAAAAGAAATTGTTCCTTCACAAAAGCATGTAAGACCTCTGACATAGGTTTGCTCATTTAGATTTCCCCCTTCTCTGTTTCTACTAGTTGGATAAGCTTGAACATATAGAGGAGAAGGATAAGTACAGGCATGGGGCTTCCCAGTGTGGACACAGGTTCATGGTTGGCCCAAAACTTCCCTTGTAGACAGCTCATATTTTCCATCAAGACTTCATCAGCTGAAGGTTATAACCAAGCACAGAGAAGACAGACACAAGACTGCCCAAGTGCTATAGTGTCACAAGTCTCTTCATATCTCAGCCACATACTCATTCAAAAGCCTAAACGCAGTAGTTGGCAACACTTATTTCCGGAAACAAAAATAATATGGTATTAATAAACTCAAACAAATGAAAACAAAAACAGTAAGAGAATAAAACCAAATAAAAAACAAAGATAGTAAGGAACGCAAACAAAATGAAAACAAAACGCAGCACGCAGACTATGTACATAGCACGGGGCGCAGCCCGGCCTCCTGGAAATAATGCTTGAGGTCTTGGCCATTGATAGGAAGGTTGTCAATCCTCCCGTCAAGTGATTTCAGACGGTACGTGTGTGGGCCAAGCTTCTCATGGACTGTGTACGGACCAATGCACAGGGACTGGAACTTTGTATGTTTGCCTTTGTCTTCATGGGACTTATCCCATTTCAGAACAAAGTCACCAACACTGAAGTTAGCGTTCCCTATAGACTTCTTATTGAACCATCTCTTGATACGGTTCTGGTCGAGTGTGAATTTTTATTTTTCTTTCATCCTTTCTTCCTGAAACTTATTGAGAGTGTCCATCCTATGCCGAACTAGCTGGATAGGCTTACCTTGGGATTCTTGGGAAAGCTGCAGTGCAGACAAGTAGATGTTGGGTGGAAGGATGACTTATTTGCCATAGACCAGGAAGTATGATGAGGTATTTAGAGAGGGTTTGGGTGTTACACGGTTAGCCCATAATTCATTCATTAGGGCGGTATGCCAATTGCGCTACTCAGAGAAAATCGTATTTTTGATTATGCGGATGAGGTTTTTATTCATGGATTCTGTGACACTATTTCCTTGCGGGTAATAGTTAGATGAGTGTTTCAGCACAATACCATTTTGTAATGCAAAATCATAAAGTTTAAAAGACGAAAAACACATTGCATTATAAAAAATAAGTGATACTAGAACACCGAAGCGTGAGATGATGTTTTGCTGGAGGAAGTTGATGACCTCTTGGTCATTCACTTGTTTGAGCAGAACTCCTTCTCTCCACCGCGTGAAGTAATCAGTTGCTGTTATAATGTAGTGGTGTTGCTTTGATGAATGTGGGAAAATTTCCCCAATGATGTCTAGGCCCCACTATTGGAAGGGTTCGGTCACTGCAACAGGGTGTAGTGAGGTTGCTGATCTTCGTGTCCTGTCGGCATATCACTGAAAGACTAGGCACTTGTGGGCATAAGCATGTGCATCCTTGAATAATGTGAGCTAGTAGAAACTAGCTCGCATAACTTTGTGCGCAGTGGTGTTTCCCGTTAAGTGACCCCCGACGGGTCCATCATGTAGATATTGTAATACCTTCTCTGATTCATGTTCCTCTAGGCACCTGAGGAAAACTCTATTACTGTGCTTCCTGTAAATCACTCCATGCATCGACTGATATGCTAAGGCTTTGAGGCACAATGCCCTCTTCTATCTAATGAAAAAGTGACAAGGTATGGTGTCATGATCGAGGTACTGGCACACATCTGCGTACCAAGAGGTTCCGTCTTCAGTGGGTGTTGCTTGCCTTATATCATACATCTCAATTTCCTGCTCCCAGCTAGTGAGCTCTTCTTCACTCTCTGGTGCATGTACTGCTTCAGTTGTAAGTCTGCAGAGCCCATGTCCTTTGATCATGTGAACTGGTTTGATTTCAATATCATACTCTTACAAGCCTTTCATCCAGTTCGCACGTCGTTCACCGAGTTCTTATTGTACAAGCAATGTGCGTACTACTAAGTGAGGGATAAAGACTATGCAATGGTTCTTCAGCAAGTAGGTCCTGAAGTGTTTCACTACCTTGTAAACTGCATATGCTTGCTTTTCAACAACAGGGTATTTGAGTTCTAGTCCCTGCATGCTTTTTCTCATGAAGGAGATTGGGCGTTCATCATTCATCTCATACTTCTAAGTGAGTACTGCAGTGAGTGAATTATCGGAGGTGAAGGTGTGTAGTAGGAAGTCTTTCTTGAATTTTGGGTTGTAGAGTGCAAGCACTTCTGCAATAACCTGTTTGATCCGAGTGAATGCATACTTTTCCTTCTTGCCCCATCTATAGACTACATCTTTCTTGATCATGTCCTGCATGGGCTTGACTATCTGCCCATAATCCGAGGTGAACTTCCAGAGGAAGTTAATATTGCCCAAGAAGGACTGCATGGCTTTCTTGTTGGTTGGGTGAGGGATGTGTGTAATAGTCTGGACCTGGTCCAGATCCACCTTGATCCCGCTTTTGGAAACCATGTGTCTGAGAAGGTTCCCCTCAAACACCGTGAATATGATCTTTTTGGGATTTAAGAAAATCTCGTATCTTCGGCATTGCTCAAATATTTTCTTCAGATGACGTATGTGGTCCTCATGTTTTCTTGATAACATAGTCACCTCATCAAGGTATACCACTACACTCTATCCGATGAGTTCGTGAAAATAGATGTCCATGGCACGTTGAAAGTTTGCACCTGCATTTACAAGCCCAAACGACATTCATTTGTAAGCAAACACACCCCACCTAGTATGGAAGGTAGTCTTAAGTCTATCAGATTCTGCTACCAGAACTTGATTGTATCTTGAGAAACTGTCAACTAGGGAAAACATTTTTTCTTGAGATATTATTTGCAGAATGTGGTCCATAGACGGTACGGGGTAGTTGTCTTTGTCTGAGGTGCGGTTCACGTTCCAGAAATGAACACACAGGCAGATTTCCCCAGACTTCTTGCATAGAGGAACAAGGTTTAAAAACCACATAGAATGACGAACTTTGTGTATGATCCATGCGTTCAACATCTTGGTAAGCTCTTTTTGAATGAGGGGTTCAAGTGACTGGTGTACTTTACTTAGCTTCTGCTGATATGGCTTGACCACTTCTTTCACCAGAATGATGTGTTGGATGATACGTGTGTCATAGGTTTTCAGATCATCATACATCCACACGAACACATATCGGTATTGTTTGAACAAGAGGACAAAGGCTTTCCACTCTTGTTGTTTGCAACATGTACCAAGACTGACGAACTTTGGATCTTGTTCTCTTTCCAGGTTTATCAGTTCATTCCTCATGGTGGAACTTTGGGTCTTTTTGTTCCTCGACCCCTAAAAATGTTCTTCCAAGTCATAAATCTTTTCCAATGTTGCCACACCTTTTGTGATAAGGTGGCCTTTCCTGTTACCATCTTCTGCTTGCAGAGAGCACTCATACTCGTCATCATCTATCGTTGCATCTTTGAAGATGTCAGCATTGGAAATGAAATGCAGTATCTCTCGATCATCATTAAACACACATAAATTAGTTATGTTATCCAAGATATATGGTTTGTACAAAATTTCAATAGTAAATCTATCCCCAATCGGTGACATTCGTGAAGCTGGATTTTCTAGAGCATTGCCAGCTGCATTACACGTACATGGTACAACAATGATGTTAAATGATTGGAGGTTAGAGATTAGTCACCATACCACTTTTTGGTAACTTTTGAGATGCGGTGACAAATAGTGAATGGTGTTATGTACCTATCGTACCACTATCTCTAAATCACCTACCACTTTGAGCATGGCCACTGTTACACAGTAATTTGTCACCATCCCTGTTACTCCTCTTGTCGTACCTTGGAGGACCCATCCCGGGAGTTATAAGAAGTGACAAAGTCTAAAAACACTTGCATTATGTTCCCCTGAGTATGTACTCCATGTTCCCTGAAGACACCTTCTGCAGATTATCCCTGAAAAGTGCTCTTTTTCCATTGGCGCAAGTCCACAGTATCTTACCCGCGCCAATCATGGAGATCCTCAAAAGAGGGCACGACCATTGGCGCTCTGTCTTAGAGCAACAGTCGCGCCAACCAAGTTTAGTCATGCTTTTTGCCTTAACGCACGTCCGACTGTTGTTTCCTTCATTACATGGAGCTTTTCTGAGGATAAAAAATCAGCTTTATGTCGAGCTCTATCCTATCTCCATCTTTAATGGCTTTTGGGGATAATGTTAATCCACAAAAGGTGTCCCGGTTCATCGTATCCTCCTCCTTTCTTCATCTATATAAGCTTGTCATTATGCATTGGACAAGCTAGTGATAATCGTTAGTCATGGAGTGTTAGATGTTGAGTTCTTGAGTTTTTGGAGGAATGCTAGTGAGTGCTAGAGAGGTTATGCTGCCGGAGAAGAGATGCATTGCAAGACACATATAGTTACTCGCCCAGCCAGGAGAAGGGTCGACGTCAGAACAATGGTTGTAACTTTTCCTGTTTATTATTAATTGATGAGCGACTGCTATTATAGTTCCAATCTCATTATCTATCATGGTGATGTGTTGATTTATTTCCTTTCTGACTGAAATATAGTTGTGCCTTGGTAGTTTTTATGTTGGTATCTGTCTCTTCCTTTGCATGTGCAGGTGTTCGTTTATGATCTGTTGGAGCGAGGGAGCGGGGATATCAACTCTGCTTCAATCATAGCGTTGGACTCCAGGTTGGTCTTCTTGATTCACCTTTAATGCATAACTAGGAACTTGCGTAGCAGCGTGGTTTGATTGTGGCTAGTTCTGTTATAGGCTAGTGGGATCGCCTCTGTCCGCAGAGGGGATTTACCTGACCAACAATTTGGCGACTCCGCTGGGGAGGAGCTAGTTGATTTTTGTCTTGCATGTTAATTTTCTTCTGCTTGCTTGAGTGAATGAGCTTCCTGAGTCAGTTTTGAGTTTATTCTTTACTGTTTGACCCATCTGAGCACTGTCAACCCGACCTGAGGTCGTATCATTTATTTTTCTAGTTGGCAAGCTTGATTGGCGCGGTTATTTCTCTGACAGTCGCGCCAGTTGGCGCATGTTGCTCAAAAGCAACTCGCGCCAATCCTGTGGTAGCGCAAGTTGCAGGCTGACAGTCGCGCCAGCTCTGTAAATTTTGCCTGTGTGTGGGTGGAAAGCTCTTTCAGTCTCTTTTTATATCTCTTTCAGCCTCTGGAACTGTGTTTAACCTCTGCTTGACTGGTCTTAGCCTTTATCCCTCAGCTGTTTGCTCATTTCTATTGATTTTCGACTCAGCCCTAGGACATCTAGTGACTTTGCATGTCTAGCCTTCTGTGGGAAGTTTCGGTCTCTTGATTATCCAGTCAGCTTGTTGGTTGTGTTCTGCACCTATCCAGTGATTTGTTAAAGCTTGATCTTCTATACTCTGAGTGCTTTACTTCTAGCCTCTTTGGATTTCACTCGATTTCATTCGAACTTAGATTACATGGTTCAGTGAAAGTCTTTTGTGTTTTTCCTTGCTTGCATGGTTCATTTTGGTGTTGCAGAATTGGTTCTATTTCATTTAGTGAACTTGGATTGTGCATATCTCTTAAAATTTGTTTACATGCATCATGCCATCTTAAAGGAAAGAAAAACAAAAAAATCTTTTGCATCGTATTAGTTAGCATTTATTGTTATTTGTTGCTATTAAAAAGAAACAGAAAAAAATTCATTTCTTGTTATTAGCTGCATTAGGATCTTTGTTATTTGTTGAGTGATCACTTCGTTTGTGTAAAAATCTCAACCCTCCTGTAGATAGAATTCATCGAATCAAATGATTTAATTTTGGCATGTAGTTTGCATTTAAGAAGTTTTTGAGATATCACATACGGTAGGACCAAAAACTGAAACATAATCGAAGATAAACTTTAAAATGAACTCAATAAACATAACAACACATTGGAACATAACGCAAATACTCTAGAGGTCTAGGTTAGAGACGTGTTCCGGCGTCTTTAAACCTGGTAGTTTATCGTCGAGTGGTTGGGTGATTCCTCCACGGTGAAACGATAGGTGCCAATACGGATTGTGCTCCCACGTACCGTCGAGTATATATTGGGAGACCCCTATAGGAATAAAGCCTTTATCCATAGGAAGCTGTGTCAGCCGCCCTACGATTCGCAATGCAGTGAACACAGCATTCACGAAGATTGACCACCCGTACCCTAAAAAGTATTCTGTGGTTTTGCGAAAAGTTTGGCACACCTTCTACCTAGAATTCCAGAGCAGTCAATTTTGATCCTTTTCGGACTCCCTAAACGAAAAGGTGCCTGTGAGCGTCTTGTCACTTCGTGCTCATTAAATATTCGAAGGAGACTAGAGTCATCTTTTATCCTTTTCTCGACTCTTAAAAAATGAAAAGGTTAAGTTCAGTGTCTTAAAATTTATTGGCCACGATAACATCTACCCAATTAGATTTTGTTTGCGTTAGCTTGAGTAGGATTATTTCTCGTTCAATGGCAGCCTTCCCGGTGCCCACCGGCCAAGGTGTTCCTCTTGATGGGAACCCTCGTCCATTTCCTTCTGTTGGAAATGTCGGTGTTCAGTATATCGCAACATTGTCTTTGCCTGGGTTGACCATTGGTTTACCCGTATGGTTGTTTTCAAACTCGATGGTCTCAAGTGTGGTGACTCCTGATCCGCCACCACCTCCTCCACCCGAACAACACCATGTTGATTCTAAGGTGGACCCCTTCCCTTCTTCGCCCATTGCTGCGTCCTCATCTTCTACTTCGCCTGGTGAAACCGTGGATTTCACTAACCAGGTGGCTAAGAAAAATAAGAAGAAGACCAACAAGAAGAAGTCTCCTAAGGGAAAGGTCGCATCTACCACGAAAATATCTGAAGTGGAATCCCCTTCTGCTCCTCCGCGGAAGGCTAAGTCTCCTTGTCGGTTATGCAAGGGGGACCACTTTCTTTCCGATTGTCCTGGTATTCCCAGGATCCTCGATATATGGTCCCGTGACCCGACTCGCTCCTTGTCGTCGCCAATCGACGATACCTTGTCAGTTGGTAAGAGAAAAGGGAAGGTTCGTTTCCCTTGTCGACTTTGTGAAGGTAATCATCTCCTTCGCCTTTGTCCACTTATGGATGAAGCCTCCCGTCTTTTGGCAAGTCTGTCAGCTCCCTTACCCAAACTACCCGCTGGATATCAACGTCTTTTTGCAGCTGCAGATCATCTCTCCACTAACCAAGTGATCAAACATGATTCCTCTTTGGTCCAGACCTCTCTTCCTGAACCTACCTGTGCTCCGCCTGCTCCAGACCAGTCCCTGGTCGGAACGAGTGTTGATTTATATTCATCATCCACACACCACTCTATCATCAAAGATGAACCATCTGAGTCCAAACCAAACGAAAGTCCACAGTTCCAGATTACAGTTGACCCGGTCTTTCAAAAGGTCCAGATTACAAGTGACCCGGTTTTGCCTACAGAGGTTCCATCTTTAGATGATCTTACACCTGAATCCAAACCAGACCAAAGTCAAGAGGTCCAGATTACAAGTGACCCGGTTTTGCTTTCAGAAATTCCAGCCTTAGATGATCTTACACCTGAATCCAAACCAGACAAAAGTCAAACGGTCCAGATTACAAGTGACCCGGTTTTGCCTTCAGAAGTTACCTCCTCAGATGATGTTATCACTGCAAAGAATGAAGATCCCACCGCCCAAATTCTATTTATTAACGTAGATGATCAAGTGAGCATCCCTCTCATTCCTTTGCACCAGGAAGAAAGTCCATCAGAATCATATCCGGCTGTCTATCCAGTCCCACCTCCAAGCAACCTAGTTGTTTCCTTCAATTGGGATCAACTAGTTAATCCTCGGTTACTAGCCTCCATACCATTTCGCATTATAGTCCAAGTCTACCGCATGGTTATGGCCGGTACAATTATTGATGAGGGATCTCCTGTGAGTATCCTTTCTTCAACAGCTTGGGAAGCACTTGGTTCCCCACTGCTTCTGCCTGAGATGAGAAACCTTACAGGTTTCCATCGAGAAACCACTCGACCTTTAGGAATTCTTCCCAATGTACCTATTACATTAGAAGGGAAGACTATTCAAATGGGTATCATGGTAGTCCAAGGTCCGTTAGATTACAATTTACTCCTTGGACGAGACTATATTTATCGCATACGTGCTATTGTGTCCTCACTCTTCAGAGTGATGTGTTTTCCGCATGAAGGAAGGACGATTAAAGTCGTAGACCAACTTTCATTCCCCGGTTCTCACTTCACATATAGTCATCTACCATTCCTAAATGGTCTTATTTCCACGGGAAATACCCCAGCACCCACCCCGTCATTTTGATGACGGCAGCTCACCCGGGCGCGTGACTGAAGCCCGGGGGGCATGCATCCTCCTTCAAAATCGAGTCTTTCCAAGTAAACCTTCATTCCATCCACTCCGTGAATGCCATGAAGCTTGGGGGGCATGTACCTCGATTTGTATGATCATGCTTGGGGCATGCAACAAAAAAAATTTTTAACAAGCAAAGTTCTCCATGGTTCAAGCTTGTGTAAAAATGAACCCATTTACATCCCGTGATTGCCTTTTATCCGCTAAATTCTGCTAGATGAGCCTTGGTTGTTTCATTCCATCGCCACCATCTTTTTAGCCGATCATATGCTTTCACTTGGTTGTTTCTCCTTTCCTGAGGAACCGCAGCGATGAGTGGTTTTATTAGCCAGCCTCTTAACCTTTACATGTTTCGAGTAAGTTCCACTGTTACTGAAACCAGTTGCTATCCTTTATACCACTCGTTCCTTCAGGACGAGTCTCCTTTACGCTCTTTTCTGACTCGTAAAATATGAAAAGATTGCCGAGTATTTTTCCTTTTTGACTCGTTAAAGAGAATAAAAATGGAGGTCCGCTTTCAGCTCTTTTCTGACCATTTAAAGAAGAAAAGATTGCCGAGTCACTCCTCTCGACTCGTTAAATGGTAATAAGGGGCGGTCGTTTTAAGTTCTTTTTGTCGACCGTTAAAACATAAAAAGATCACCGGGTTTTGGTCGTTTCAAACTCGTTAATGGTTACGAAGCGACGTGGTTTTGACCGCTTTTTTACTTTTTCGGGTCGAAATCACTAATTATGAAAAGTACTCCTCGATCGTAATGATCGGGCGGTTCTTTCGGGTATTATTTTATACTTTTTCGGGCCCGAGAGACACAACTTTACGAAAAAGGACATCCCTGGAGTTTCCTTTTCTGCTGTCTTTTCAAACTCTCTAAACATGAAAAGACGCCGAGTTCTTCCTTTGTCAGACTCGTTAAAACTTAATGACATCGGATTTTGTCACAACACAAGCATATGCTATCCCCATCAAGCTTGTTAAAAATAATTGGGGTACTCGCCAGAAATGGCAGGGGGAAAAGAAAATTTTTGAACCATAATTATTACCATAACGACAGTATGTCGCTCTTGAACATGGCACTTTTTGTTTTCGTGTCCGGGGTGGGGATATTTCATCTCATATCTTTCACTTGCTTCCATGGACTTGGGTACCCTATTTGACCTCTCATCCACTCATTGCCTCGTCATCATGACCTTTGATACATTGATGTCAAATACTTCCAATTCCGTTAATGTGCCGCCGATATGTTCAAGAGAAGTTGACCTCTGCAAAGAAACAACCTCCCTCTGATAGTTCGCACAATCTTGATTCACAACATTATCTCTCTGTCTCGTGTCGATGATGTGGGAAACATTATGGCCCACCTTCGGTCAAGGTCACTCCCTGTCAACTTCAACTCATTATCCAGGAAGTTGATCTAGAGACTCCTTTCCGGTGCCTTGGAGCCTGCATGCCTCAATGGCAGGTTCTTCGTGTTCGACGTGAGGTTTTCATCATTGGCCTCCGATCGAATGATTCTACGGGTGTTCGACTTCAGATCATTGATTCACACGCCGTAGATTGTACCTATAAGTACCTTGAGGGCCATTGTCATTATTGGTGGTACCTCTCGCGTCTGTTAACAGTTTCCACTATTGACTGGTAATCAGACGATGTTCATGCATGTTCGACTTCAGCTCATATATTCACATGCTTGAACTTGTACTCTTGTTCGGGTCGAGATGGAGCGCAAGACCCTGGATTGTGTCTGTTGTAATCCAGGCATGATTCTTGATACTTGACTCATTCACTGGATGGCTGCGACCATACCTGAGTCAATTCATTGATACTAACCAGATGGCTGCGTCCACACTATGGATCTAGATTATTTATGTACTCTCTTATGGATGGCTGCGACCATACCACGTACATCATGTAATTGAACTATCAGTCATGTCTCTCAATACAGATCCTCGGCGGCAGTAACTATATGTGCTCTTATGTGTTCTTGTGTGTTCTTGTAAAGCATTTCACCCCTCTCCACCTCTCGGACTTCATGCTTTAGGGGGCATCTGTTACACAGTAATTTGTCACCATCCCTGTTACTCCTCTTGTCGTACCTTGGAGGACCCATCCTGGGAGTTATAAGAAGTGACAAAGTCTAAAAACACTTGCATTATGTTCCCCTGAGTATGTACTCCATGTTCCCTGAAGACACCTTCTGCAGATTATCCCTGAAAAGTGCTCTTTTTCCATTGGTGCAAGTCCACAGTATCTTACCCGCGCCAATCATGGAGATCCTCAAAAGAGGGCGCGACCATTGGCACTCTGTCTTAGAGCAACAGTCGCGCCAACCAAGTTTAGTCATGCTTTTTGCCTTAACGCACGTCCGACTGTTGTTTCCTTCATTACATGGAGCTTTTCTGAGGATAAAAAATCAGCTTTATGTCGAGCTCTATCCTATCTCCATCTTTAATGGCTTTTGGGGATAATGTTAATCCACAAAAGGTGTCCCGGTTCATCGTATCCTCCTCCTTTCTTCATCTATATAAGCTTGTCATTATGCATTGGACAAGCTAGTGATAGTAGTGATAATCGTTAGTCATGGAGTGTTAGATGTTGAGTTCTTGAGTTTTTGGAGGAATGCTAGTGAGTGATAGAGAGGTTATGCTGCCGGAGAAGAGATGCATTGCAAGACACATATAGTTACTCGCCCAGCCAGGAGAAGGGTCGACGTCCGAACAATGGTTGTAACTTTTCCTGTTTATTATTAATTGATGAGCGACTGCTATTATAGTTCCAATCTCATTATCTATCATGGTGATGTGTTGATTTATTTCCTTTCTGACTGAAATATAGTTGTGCCTTGGTAGTTTTTATGTTGGTATCTGTCTCTTCCTTTGCATGTGCAGGTGTTCGTTTATGATCTGTTGGAGCGAGGGAGCGGGGATATCAACTCTGCTTCAATCATAGCGTTGGACTCCAGGTTGGTCTTCTTGATTCACCTTTAATGCATAACTAGGAACTTGCGTAGCAGCGTGGTTTGATTGTGGCTAGTTCTGTTATAGGCTAGTGGGATCGCCTCTGTCCGCAGAGGGGATTTACCTGACCAACAGCCACATTGAGGCAAATGGATTTATGCAAGCCGAACACGAGTTCTTCGTACTCAGAAACATTGTTCATGTACTCGAACTTCAAGTGACTTGAAACCATATGCTTTCTGTTTTAGGGGTCGATCAAGACACACACGGCTCCTGAGCCATCCTGTGTCTTTGATCCGTCAAAATACATGGTCCACAACTTGTCTATGCATGGACCGTTTGACGCGCTAGTACTACTACTACTACCATTGCTACTGCTACTACTACTGTAAGAAAGGACTCCAAACTGTGTGTTTGGTGTGGTTGGAGCTAGCTGGGTAGGATAACACCCCAACACTTTTCCAGGAGGTATTTTCGAAACATGATTTCTGCGAAGGCCAACGGTTCATTCTCATCATTAAGGGGAGTGACGTTATTCTTCATATACCTCTCAGATAACACCCAGATTTGGTTTCATTTTCCCTTGTACGGAAGCCACATGTGCGACCAGTTTGTAGAAAAATATCTGTTTACCTTGCTGGACCAATCTCTGCTGAGTAGTAGACCATATTCTCCCTGTATGTCCACAATGACAATGTTAATGCATTGGTGGACTCGATCATCATAAGATAGTCATATGGTCCCGTCTCGCAGTTCACCAATGGCTAGTACTGATGTTCGATCAATTTGGATGATTCACAAGAATGTCTCTCTCCATTGTGCATTGATCTTTTTGGCAATGGAAAGTGGCATGAGGTTGGTTGTTGCACTAGAATCAACCAAGCAGTTGTGAACATTGCAGCTAAAAACTTCAAATGAAAGCAGGAATGGAGGGAAATCTGAGTTCGCTTCTTCCATTCAGAGTGTGTTAATCACAGTAGAAAGTAATATGGAAGGTGTGCTTGCTCCCTTACTGGTAGAGGTTGTGTTTTCCATTGCTTTCTGTCCCAATGCGCGCAGCAGGATGTCTCTATGACTCTAGATCTTAGCTAACTTGAACAAATTGATGTTCGCTCGAGCTTTCTTCATGTCATCCACAATGTTGTAGTCCAAATCTGGTAGACTCACCGAGGTGTCTAGGGTAGAACTGATGTTGGTGTTGTTCGGCGAAGTGTTTTGCAGTTTGTTGCTCATGGACGTACTCTTGTCTGCCACTGTATTCCTGGACTTGTTTTGTGCTTTCTGCTTTGGGGTAGCTGGTGGATCAGCCTTCCTCAACAAGAGTCTCATCTTTTCTTGTACTTCCCCAAGTGTAGATGGAGCACCTTTATTCCTAACATTGTAACAATCATTTTGCTTTTGGGGCTTCTTCTCAGTCTTCATCTTTGGCATTGCTTGCGAGCACTGATACGTGTTCACCACATCCCTAGAGCTTGATGCTTCATCAGGTGCAATACCTTCGTCATTATCAATGTCTTCCAACTGCTCTTGCATATTGTTTTCTGCATCGAATGTATGACTGTATACAGAGTTTGCAACTCGCTTCTAGTCTGAACAAGGGCTCTCAGGGTGATGTTCTTCATGAATTGAACAAAACTTAGCATCTGTGCACTGTTCGAGGTGGAACACAGAGCTCTGCACAGTTTTTGGAGCGAGCTAGTTGTTGCCTAATGAACTGTTTCCTTGTCTCTGTCTGGGTGGATGGATGCTTGTAGATGTGTTCATTTTCCCTTGTTTAAGCTCAAACACTTCTTTTGTCAAGTTCTTGACGAGGCAAGTGACTGTTTCAATATCATTTTCTTCCTTGTCTCTACCCTTTCTCGCGATCGCTTGGGACTTCCTGCTCGTGTCTTTGGTGTCCTTTGTTGGTTCATCATCCTTGATGACTCTAATCACGTGCAGGTACTTCTCAACAGAAATAGTCTCCTCATAGTTTTCCAATTGTGTTGGTTTCACAGCTTGCTTGATGAACCGCGCAATGCTGGTTATCAGTGCGGACGTGTAGTAATCAACAATGATGGAGTCATGAGGTTTGGTGTCCGTTGTAAATTTGTTCAATATGCGTGTAAACCTCTGATTGAAGACTTTAACCTTTTCTTTCCCCTCCATCTTTAGGCTTCCCAATTTTTTGAGTAACATGGCTGGGGTCTTTTCATCGGAAAATTTTTCGAGAAACATGTATTTGAATGCACCCTAGTTATGTATGGAGTTTGGTGGAAGGATGTGATACCATGCAGTTGTGTAACCGTCCAAGGTACATGGAAACAGTCTACATGCTACATCGTCATACTGTACCTTAAGGGTTTGCAGCTATAGGTATAAGTTATCCAAATGGTCTTCTGCCTTCACTGTGTTGTCAAGGTTGAACTTGATATTCATTCTCTCCGCTTGCTTCGACATCCTTTGCAAAGCACCTAGGAGAGCCAGTGGTCCCTGAGTCATCCATTCCAGATTTTGATCACCCATCTCTTCTTCTTCATCATCATCCTCCTCTCCTTCAAAATATGATGGTTCCGGATCTGAGTTTGTTGGTTTGTCTCCACCTCCACCACCTCTGTTGCCTTCCCCTCCACCTCCTGTACCAGAGTCTAAACCCAAGATCACAAGGGTGTCTCGTTCCCCTTGTTGGAAGACCGGAGGTTCCTCTCCATCTTCGATAGGTTCTACCAGACCTTCAAGAGTGGCAGGAACCGCTTCTTCCACTGATGATACAACAACCCTTGTGGAGTGGCTTTTGGCTTCCTTAATGTGTATGGAAGATGTTGTATGCTTGGGATCAGTCAGAATTCTTTCGCGAACTGGAGTATGATGGGATGAATGGAGCGAAGGTGATGATATGGAATTTCTTGTTTAGTCATGGGAGGTGAGAAGTAACCAACTGTAGAGTCACGTGTAGGTGAGAGGGAGTGTGAGTTACTTCCTTGACCATATGGTTGATGAGTGAGTCTGAGAGGATCTTTAGCCATATACAACTAGATGACCTCCTTTTAGCGCCAGAAATGTTGACAGTGTTGGACCTGCCAATGTTCAAGGGATCACCCCGGTATGAAGTCCCGACTAGACCTCACACCATTTGGTGTGGGAGTCCCATCCGATATGATGGCTCGGTTGCTATTATCTTAAATATTTGCCTCAACTCTTTCTTGTCAGCACAAGAGAGTGGCCTGATTTGTCTTCGAGTAGTGAGGTTTGTGTGCTTGGTGATTGCTAATGTTACTTGTGTCTATGGTTCCTTCACTGTAGAGAGAGAGGGTGGAAGTAAGTCCCAAGTCTATTGGGAGGAAGCCGCAACTCTATTAGGAACACATAACACAATAGGATGTGCAACACTTCTGGAAGAACAGTCCACATGCATGTGGCAGTCACAACACACAAGGGAAGATAACAGGTACAACACTCAGCGAATGAGTCCGCACGAGTCCAATGATTGTTGTATCAAGTTTTATGTGAAAGGTATGTTTGATGTTCGGGGAGGTAACCAACACTGGAAGGACAACATTAATAGCATATACAACACATTTTGATTAATATATATGTATTACAACAAGTGAATGAGTTCAAGTGTTAAACACAGGTTAAAGCAACATGCATTACAAGTGTTTAAGATAATTCTTACAATAGTTACAATACATGTGTGAAAATGTGTTGGCCTGTTAGCAGGATTTTGAATTAAGCAAAAGTTCCAAGACACATCCTTGCACCATACATCACTAACCCCGTGGGCGGGGCATTGGAGCCACTACTTACTCCTCATAGAAAAGATTATAGACTCTAATGACTATGTGGGAGGAGTTGAGGTGAAAATTCCTTTGCATGTACAAATGAGGGGGTATTTATAGCCAAGGGTGAAACTGACCCTTGTGGTTGTTCGACTACCCTCATGACTGCTTAAATTCCATCACTTTTTGACTTTACATGACTCTTCATACAACAAGTGGGTCTCTTGGAATTCCATGTTACATTACATTGATTGACAGTATGGTCCACAGTAGAGATGTGGACAACATGACTCATGACAAGACTCAACATGACAATGCTGGTACATTCGTGCTATTGCCAGTGTGCATGTCGAGTTGCAGTGTTGATGGGTGATGGATGTCCTCATGGTGTGTCACATCTTCACCTCCGCATGGAAACACACACAGAGTTTTCGATGGTTGTTGGGTTCGCCTGATGTTACATTCGCATGTTGCTCCTTGCTTGTATGTTGGTAAGCTTAACAAGTTCATCCATTCGCGAAAAGTTAATGTTCGTCCGTCCGTCTATTCGTGAACACAACTTGCATGTTTTCTCATCCATCCGTCCACGAACACATCTTTGCATGACCATCCATTCGCTAGCACATCTCTTTTCATGCATCGTTTGTTCATCCATTAGCGAACATGTCCTTTTGCATGTGCTCCCTTTGTTCATCCCATCCGTCGTCGCATCGTGTTTGTTTGTGTACCTGTATTTACAGTCACTCATGATGAGATGACATCAAATCCATAAACCTCCTAGTCTACCATGATGCATGATCATTTCAGATGCACGCGAGCGGGAGAGGAGACAAGGTTGTGAGCTAGGATGGAGGCCGGTCTGGCTTAGCTAGGGGACAAAAATGCATAGTTTTTGAGAGGAACAGTCTAGGTTGCGGGAAGGCTGGGCAGGCAAAATTAGCTCAATTTCCGGAAATAGCGGGTAGAGGGACCTTGGCAGCCAAAACTGCGCAATTCCTAGAGGGAACTCGCAGCTGGCTTCTAGGTCACTAGCAGTAAAAATTTCTCAATTCCTAAGAGGAAATGGAAGTCAACTGTTGGGAGTTTGGTAGCAAAAACTGTGCAATCCTTGGAGGGAACTAGCAATCAGCTGTTGGATCTTGGCAGCAAAAACTATGTAATTCCTGTAGCGAACTAGCAGTCAGCTGCTGGGAGATGTTAGTTGGAAAACTACCCTGATGTTGGGAGGCCGACTTGCTGAACACCTCTGTGCAGTTTCTGAGCTGAGCAGACTAATGGGTAATAGAGGGATTGCTCAAGAAAGCTGCGCAATTTTCTGGGTACGTAGTCGGTCGACTGACTGGTGGGATGGCTGGAAAAACTGCAAAATTTTCTGAGGGATACAAGGATGAGCACTAGGTGTCTGTCTGTTATATCTACATAATTTTCTCAGTCAGCAGAGTGGGCAAGGTCTGCAGCCTCTGTGAAATTTTTTAGGGGAGTCAGTCCCGGGGTGGTTGCCAGGTCAAACTCTCTGGTTGACTGATCTGTTTGCGGGCAACGCAGCTTGAAATGGCTTGCTTGGTGCTTTTGCGCTATTCAGGGTGATGGTCCAACTGTCAGAGCGGAATCCGGTCGTCAAAACTTTAGCAAAGTGACTGTGTGAACGAGTGAAAGATGCATACGTGATCTTGCAAACACACACTTACATGACTAGAAGACGAGTCCACTCAAACCATCCAGACACATATGCTCAACATGACTAATCGACAATGTGACTGACAAGTGCGATGCTTGTGATTGATCATTGGACGATCATGATGATGCTTGCGCGACAATGAATATGACTCCGTGTGTTAGTGTGAAAAATGCTTACATAGAGAACACAACATGTACACATGAAGCGAAGACCTTGAGTATGACCAGAACATGGTCACAAGCATGACATTAACATCAACATGCAAAGATTGGGTGGAATGATCAAGCAAGGTGGGTGCGAAAACTCACCAAAGCTCACGGAGTGAACCCGAGTGCGTGTAGTCATCAAGTGAAACTCTCAAAGGAGGCTCCGAAATTGAATGCAAGCCAAAATTTTGGAGGGTGTTTCAGCCGCTAAAACACTCCTCTGGACCACTTAGATCTATATTATCCTTCTATGTAAATTACTTCCTCAACATCTTTATTACCCAAACAATTTTTCTAGCAACAATCACCATACACATTTTCAACTTAAGCCAATACAAATCTCTTGATATCAAAACTCTAAAAAGGTAAAGCACCTTATTCTTCAAGATCAACATCTTCATCACTCATCTATCTAGAAAAATAGATGAAAAATCACTTCATCCTTTGTCAGCCTGTATTGCATCATATTTGAGACATATTCCAGTGCTAATCTATACAAGTCATGGGAGGATTCCTTTGACCAATGAAGAGGTGGAATGCCATTTAAACATTTCTTACATGTGACCACCAAACCAACTTAATAGCCATGCCAACTCAACCACTTATCACCATTTCCATACCAACCACTTTTCTGAGAAATAAAACCTCGTGGGAGATATAGGACTACCCACTTCACTTACTAGGTTGTCCTCTGGTTGCAAATTACTTATTTATAATAGAAAAGAAACCACATTCCATTGTCTTGAATCTTGAGAATAGAGAGCTATATAAGCTAAGTGATCTGAATGGAAAATGGAATCAACTCATGGTATTCATTCACCCATGGAATTGACCCGTGGTATTGTAACTGAAAAATACTATAAGTAACAAGTCACATTTTGTAAAAGGACAGATTGCCCGCCACAATGTAGCCTTTACAGTTATTATCGGTTTTAATAAAAAGTTTCTTTGTGGTTTTGTTCATTGGGAATTCTCCTCTTTTTATTTTGCCAATTCAAGTTTTAAGATCTTGGGGGACTCTACCCCAAGATCCATTTCAATCTTTCAGATCTTGAGGGTCTCTCCCCCCAAGATCCATTTCAATATTTTAGATCTTGGGGGCCTCCTCCCAAGATCTGGATCAGTGATATCAGAGAAGGTTATGATTCCATGGGAATAAGGGTTTGATGCATATTTTAGTTTCAAATTTTGCAGCAATATTCAACAAAATTCAGGCATGTGCTACATCCTCCACAGAGCATTTTCTTGGGCCAAGCAGGAAGAATTTTTCATTTTTCATTTTTTTGCAGGAATGTTTTTGGGCGGTGGGTTTGAAAATAAGATATGAAACATTTGAAACAAAATTTAAAAAAACAAATATCAGATCTGGATTCCTTGCAAAAAAATACCAAAATTAAAAAAAAAATCGGCCGAATCAAAGTCCAGATGAGGGAGATATCTCTAATTTAAAATCAGTTACGTCGTAGAATTTTTTCTGACGACAACTGGTGGACGACGACTCTCTATAATTTTTTGAATTTTTTGGTAGAATTTCAAAAAACAGATTTTAGATCTGAGCTCCTCTTGAAAAATCACCCAATTTAAAAAAAAAATGGGTCTAATCGGAGTTCGGATGTGGGAGATATCGTTGATTTAAAATCAGTTATTTTTTTCAGAACTGTTGCAACACGAATATGAGATTCTAGAGTGTCCAAATAAGGATTTCCATCACATGGGAAGATGAAAAATGGTCCTTCTGCTTCCAAAAACAGGTTATAATAAATATTCTGAGTTATATTGACTGAGTTATGCCCATTCTAGAGCAGCATTCGGAGTGGGTTCCCATTGGAGACGTGCCCTCCCACCCCACTTTACTAGGAACCTGCTTCACATTCATCATTTTCAACATAGCAGCATTCGACTTGGGTTATTTGGAGACGTGCCCTCCCACCCCAGGCTATGTAGGCACCTGCTACTTCATCAGCAACCAACATCACGGTTATGGATCATCCACAAACCCACACTTCATCGAATTCCATTTTCTAGGCCGTACACTGTCAGTATCACAGTTGGTCACAAGAATTATAGGGTATTTCTATCCTCAAGATCTTCGTTCATCATGGTTATGGGTTAAACACATAAAACCCTTATCTTCGGTGACTCTTCATATTCAATAAAGGCTTTGCAGGAGGGAACTTTACGAAATGGGGACCATTGCTTCTTAAGGAGGGAGGAATGATCTGAATGGAAAATGGCATCAACTCATGGTATTCATCCACTCATATTATTCATCCACCCATGGAATTTACCCATGGTATTGTAAATGGCATCCGCCCGTGGTATTGTAAAATCCACCCATAGTATTCATTCACCAATGGAATTGACCCGTGGTATTGTAACTGAAAAATACTATAAGTAACAAGTCACATTTTGTAAAAGGACAGATTGCCCACCACAATGTAGCCTTTACAGTTATTATCGGTTTTAATAAAATGTTTCTTTGTGGTTTTGTTCATTGGGCATTCTCCTCTTTTTATTTTGGCAATTCAAGTTTTCAGATCTTGGGGGACTCTACCCCAAGATCCATTTCAATCTTTCAGATCTTGAGGGTCTCTCCCCCCAAGATCCATTTCAAGCTTTTAGATCTTGGGGGCCTCCTCCCAAGATCTGGATCACTAAGCCTAAGCCTAAGGAAAAGACACATAATTATTATTTCTTCAACCAATCTACTTCTCTTATTGAAGAATAGCGAAGCTTGGACCCTAGAGGGACCCACAGATCCAATGTAAAATATCCCTACAAGAACCATCAAGAAGAAATAGGATAGCTGTTAGGGCTTTTGATTAAAATATCATCATTGGGTTATTCACCTCTTTATGGAGGAGATTGGAAAACTTCCATGGCATAAATATGCACAAAAATAATAAACTACTTCAACTCAACCAATGAATTAAGGGATATGAGGTAGGGTAATTAGTTTCTTCATGTCTTGTAAAACACACACTAAAAGACATAGAAGCAAATCAATGCAAATAGAACCGGACAATAGGGAGTCCAAAGTCAATTTCTTGATTCATCATACTCACTGCTCCATCAGAATTCAAAGGAAATGGCCTCTCTGAGTACTCATTATCACCTACAACATCCCCCGCTCCCTTCGATCATTCACTATCTAGCATTGGGGATATTGAGTGACTTGAGATTCTGACCCATTCCACTCTTCAATGCCCCTAGTTTTCTACACCACCCCACTTCACAACCCTGCTCCACGAAAATGAAAAAACATGCCCATGGTTACAAACTTATTTTAGAAAGGAAATCATATAATAACCCCGTTGAAAGCCATTAAACCAATGACATATTCAAATCCATCATAGTGTTTAAGTTATTCTATGAAATTAAAAGCCAATACTAGATATGACATAATAACACTTAAACATACATCATATATGGACAATGTCATTCCAAACATCTTTGAAATTCACCTCAACATTACATAAAATCCTCACGAACCTTAGGAAAAATGTATTAAAACAACAAGGAGTTACCTTAAATGTAGATTTCCACCACATTCAAAATAAAACCCTAGAATTGAAATCTAGCAAATGCAGTTAGCGCGTGGAAAAATCTAGCAAATTCAATCAACATTTGGGATGATAAGCTTTACCTCAAGATCGGGCAACACAGACTCTTGATGGCTATTTTTTCCAAGGTGGGACAACAACAGTGGAAACAAACTCTAAAATGTTAGAACTCCCACCAAATTAATAAATACATGGAGGGAAATTTAAAAGTGAAAGTAAAGCAAACACGTGATCACTAAAATGGGTAAAAATAGGGCTCGATAAATGTAGGGAAATAAGGAGGGCTTTGTTACCTTTTCACCAACACCAAATTCTAATAAGGAAAAAGGACCACTTCCCAATGTTCAACTTTATTCCACATTGATACATACCCCCTTCTCATTCTCTGTATACTAATATATTCAATTGTTAAAAACTAAATTAGCAATTGCATCGAGAGGTTCAAAGGAACGCCGAAAGGAGGAGCCAAGAATGTGGAAGAAAACTATATCCTTGTGCTACATATTAGGGTACATCATCAATGTCACCTTATGGGGTGCACAATGCCACACTGAAGGGGAAAAACTTTCTAACCTCCAAACCTCAGGAACCACTCCAGTTCTTGAAATCAAAAGGGGTTGTGTCAATGGATGTGATCTCTACTTGAGTCTTACTTTTCTATAGCATCCACGAATGTTATAGATGATAGCACATCCAACAAAATGCCATGGATTTTGGGCATCGACAAGTGGTTTTCCATCTGTATGTTATGAGACCAAGTTATGAAATCAGATAAATAAACAAGGATAACGAAATTTATTTATTTATTTATTTTTATTTTTTATTTTTTATTTTATTTATTTATTTATTATTTTATTATTTTTTTATTATTTTTTTTATTTTTTTATTATTATTATTTTATTTTTTTAATGATAGAATAAAGTTTGATAGTCAATTTGACTATTGCGACAATGCTCTAGACCAAGTTATCTCTTAATTGGCCTGATTTTATTCTTTCCCCAAAGATTGGAGTCAAACTTGAGTCAACTCAATCCTGGAAGAGTTTGGTAAAGAGGCAATTAAAAGACCAGTATAGTGCTAGTGGGAAGAAATACCACAACTCCAACCCAAAACAAAAGGGATCTAGACTTATAACCTAAAAATATATACGTTCAAGTTTCAACCATTTTACCGTAATAGAGCACCAATGATATCAGGAGAAGAGTGGCTCACCTGGTCAAATTGGTTTTCACCGATCTTTTATTCCATCTCATTGGATATCAAAACAAAATGTTTGCGATGAGAATACGGTATTGTTTCCAAGCTTGAGATAAAAAGAACCAGACCTGAGCTGAGAACTATGATAACCAAAAGTTGTCGTGGGTTGTTAATCCATCGCCGCGACCCTCTTGGTCTAAATTGTTGTACAATTTATCTATCGAGATAGTAGAATCACCTTCCCTACCCTATACTTCGAGTCCAATATGGCTCAAAGCAGTGATTGAGAGCTGTCCTTCCTTGAATCCCAGTCAACAAAAGAGAAGGAATACTAAATTTATCTGCCTCGTTGTTTAAGGTTTTCCACAAGGCATTTGAGGGATGTTCCCCATATTTCCAGCATTTCCCTATAGTAGAGATGTCACCTTTGTTTACAGTGCTGGAATACCTGCAACATAGAGCTTTTACGTACTCTAAGGGATTTCGAAAATATCTGCATGTTATACAATAACCACCCTCTGATGACCCAATTGCACGACCATGAGTGACTCTTCCATTCAAACCGAGAGGTGAGCGACTAATAGTGGAAACCCTCATGTACACTAAATCAACATCCTATTTCAAATTTGTGGAAGTCTAATACGCGACCATTGTGAGACAAATATCATGCTACGTAGCAGACAAGCGACCTAATATCTACACTTGGATTCTATATTTTTGAAACGTGACTCAAATCAAACCCTAAAATCAAGCTATGGTCTCTACTAGTGACCATGTTTAATTGATTTTAAGATTTCACATTTCGGACATCGATTGAAATCTTCTCGAGTTCCACTAAATTATACATGAGTTCATGATAGTGCATAATCTTACGCGTTGAATTTAGAGGACGACTCTGAGAGCGCAACTTCCTCTTCGTTGAATAATCCTCATGTCTCTAAAGTCTACATTCAGATCCTCATGTCTCTAGAGTCTAAATAAGCCTCATGTCTCTAAAGTCTACATTCAGTTATTCAATTCGTATTGGTGTTGGATGTGAAGAAGAGGAACCTCATTGGCATCGTTTGGCAATCAAAACTATGGTGGTTGTCTTTTGATTCTATTCATTTCTAGTTCTAGACCTTGAACTAGACCAGTTTCACCCCCAAACCAATCAGACTGGACAGTTCCACCTATTTCAATCTGGTTCTAATAACATTGTTTCATGCTTCACATTGCATACTCCCCTGGAATCAATCACTAACTCACCCACTTGAATCAACATACTCTCCCAAACATAATTCTTCATGATGGAATTACAATCCTCCACCATGGCATTTTGCTATACTTTCTCACCCACTACTTCCTCATAACTAAAAGGATTAGCATCAATGATGTAAGAGATCAATGCAACATAATTAAAAAAAAATTAGGAGGTTGGCGCACTCAAAAGTATATCTTTGGAGCTCCAATTTGCTTATGTGCACCTCGCAAGTCTAGGTAAGACACCTAGGCTTCCTAGCTACACTACAAGGTTATGAAGCTTCAATCCATTTTTAAAACCTTGCTTATATGATTTTAAAAGTTTTGATTTCTCCATATCAATTTTTAAGACAGAAAGTGTTTCTCCCTCCTCATCCTCCACTATAGGCTCTTGAGACCTCAAAAACCAAGTATCCTCATCGAACTTCACTTCTTGACTCACTATTATCTTTCTCTATGATAAAATGTAGACTCTATAAGCCTTGAAGGCATCACTATAACCAGAAAAAGTACCCTTCCAACTAAAGAAATCCAATTTCGTTACTCTCCTCAAGAATTTGAACATATACAAGACAACCAAAAAAGTGTGATACCTAGGGTTTCTCACAAATTAGAGTTTCCTTTGATATTTTTTTCTTTCAATACCCTAGTAGAACGTCTATTAGGATGCAGTTAATTGCATTGCATACCTCTATTAGAAGTTACATAGGGAGATCTAGGTCATGAATCATAACTTTCATTTTCTCAACGATGGACCTATTCTTCCTTTTAGCAACCCCATTCTATTGTTGGTTGTAAGGCATTGTGAAGTCCCTCTCGATACCCTACTTCTCCACAAAAGCAATCAAATTCATTTGGGGGACACTCTCCTCCATTATCAAATCTCAATGCCTTCAGCTTCTGATTTGAGTTCCTTCAGCTACCAGAATTATCCAAGATCTTTTGCTTTTGTGATGTTGTTATAATTTCATTTTAAAGAGCATAAAATAACATAGGTTCATTCTTAAACAAGATGAAACATGACAATGAACAGAAAATCATGAACACAACACATTTGATAATGAATTTCATCTAGGGTGGATTACGTCTCCGAGCCCAGTGTCAAGATGGTGGAGGCCACTTCATATACTGCTGGAAATGATAATGAGGTACATGGGAGACTCTTTTTCATAGCAAGGACACACACCCTCAACAAGTGTGGCTTGTATCTCCACAAGATGTTTCGCTTACAGGAATTCTCACTCAAGAAGGCTTCCTCTCATCATCACAACTAACTAGATCTCACACAATGTGGCAATGAGTATCCCTTCAACATAGTTACACAGGGATCTCAAAAACAATGCATAGCAATACAAGCTAAATACATCTCACATAATGTGGAAAAAGTGATCCCACAACATAACATCAAGCAGGGAACTAAAAACATAATACATCATCTCCGCAATTATGGAGGAAAACATGACACGACCGATTCATGTACCTGCACCTCTAAAACTGGCTGAAAAACGGAAGGATCATCTGCAAAACCTGACTACACCACTGAATTTCTGTCTGCAAGAGGTGTAAAAGCGACTATCCATTTGTCAAATTCTGACACTGTCAAAATCTGGGGATGTAGGAATATTTTAGATTCCGTTCTCTAGGCTGTCTGAAGATCTACAACTCAGATCAGAAATCTGATCTCACCATCATGATCCTTATGAGATTCTGATACTTTTGAGTGTAAACTCGGATGCATTCTGATTCTGTCCATATTCAGCCTCCAAGGAATCTGGAAGATTCCCTAAAGATTCTTTAAAGATTTTGCTATTCTAGGAATTTGCAAATCTTCTTCTTAGATGGTAATTTTGATTTCACCATCAGGTTCCTTGCGAGATTTTGGTTAAAATGACTATAAACTTCATATCATTCTGAAGAAATAAAAATTTACTTCCCTAGAGAATCTTTCAGGCATCAAAAAATATTTCTGTAAGATTCATCTTGAAATGCGTGCAATCATGGCTCCGCCTCTGGCCTGGCTCACGATTCCATCACTCTTCTTTCCACTTCCTTGTTCCGTAATGCCACTGTTCCATTGGTTCCCCCCCGTGCAAATGAGTGAAGAAGGGTTAAGTATCGACATTCCAATGGAGACACCAAAGAAACGAGCCGTGGCTTATTCATTGTAGAGGCAGTTATGTCGGTGGAGGTTGGGTTTCGATTCCCTTGCCACCCCCAACTTGGTGATTTTTTTATATGTAAAGATGCAAATTTTTGGTGTGTTCACCAGTTAGGCATGCGTTTATCGTATTGTTTGTTGTAACATACGTGGCAGTCGGTCATATTAGATGTAGTGGCATGCTATTTTAACTTGGTTGACCATATAATTCCCCTATGGTTTGAATTTTTTTGGAGGTTATGGTTATGGTTATGTTTCCGAACCATACCAATTATATACAACCTTACCTTTATTGAATTTTTTTGGAGGTTGTGGTTATGGTTCTAAACCATATCAATTATATACAACCTTACCTTTATTGAATTTGTTGCATGGTCTTTGTTATGGTATTATAACCATATTAATCCAATATATTTTGATGTGGTTTATATATGGCTTCCACCATACATGGTTTCTAAAAAAATCATGTGGCCAAATCCTTTGCTGGTTTTCGTATTTAATCATAACTATTATAACCATGGCATAAGGATATACTATATGATTGATTTTATGATAACCATGAAATGATTTTTTAAATTATTTTGCCTTTTTAGGGACTTTGTCTCATATGAGTTTTTTTTTATGAGATTATGTATTTTTTTTTTGTCTTTTTGCAAGTGTAAGAAGCTAATGATGGAGTTCCATGTGTCAGTGGATAACGGGATACAATGTGGGTCCCACTTGCTGATTGGGATGCCATGTAGCCTACTTTGGGTCCCACATTTTCCATGTCTTGTCAAGCTTTAAAGAGGCATAAGTTGGTCATAAAGACTCATATTTGAGTGTCATTCACACCATTTCAATTAGGGCAATGAGCACTTCGATCTGGTCCTAGTTCGAGATAAATATGACAACTTTTAATTTTGAGATATTATAAGTCCTCTTTGACCTCTAAGTTTGTCTCGAGACACCTGGATCAACTTCTTAGTTATCTAGTTATACACAAGGTCTTTGAAATATTGGAACCTATCAAATACCTTTGAGATTAAAAAAACAAATCTAATTTTTCCTATTATCAATGAAAGAAATGTAATATATATTCTCTGTCAAGAAAGTTGATGAAATTGGTCAACACACATCTAGATCAAGAGCTTCTCTCAATCTATACTCACTACCTGGGAAAGTGTTGAGTTACGAAATGGGTATGTATTTACTCTTAATTCCATCACCTTTTTCCTCTTTTCTTATCTCTTTCATATCTTGATACACTAATATATTGATGGATTATGATAATAAATGGATGAACTACTCTCGATTAAGATTTAGCCACCATAACTAACTTTTACTCCTTTTTATGCAAAGAAATGACGAAACGAACAGTTGTTGTTCCCTAGAGATGGAACAACATAAACCAAAAAAGGAAGAATGGGGCACATCGGTTGCGGTCAGGTCGGAGGACGAACCCGGAGGATCAATGCTAAATATGAAGGATGTTAGAAGATAGCATTCAGTTGTGAATCCCTCAGGATCTCCCAATCATGAGGGATCACATTTATCTTTTACCTCTTTCTGACTATAAAAGCAAAAGACTATAGGAGGAAAGGGGATCGATCTCCGTTTATTTCCAATTGTAATTTTAATTTACAGACTTGTCCTGTTGGGAACACAACCGTATTGTAATGAGACTTGAGTTCAATAGCTAATATATAATTTACATTGCTTTTCATTCATATTCTCTAAAGTAGCTCAGCAGTATTTGTTGGTGGCTAAGGGCCTAGCCTCTGGTGGATTAAACCACTATCCCTTGTGTTATATATTTCTGATTCACGCAAGTTTGTGTGGTTTGATATTTTTCCCATTTTCTGTGAGTTTATCTTATTTTCTATTTACTGATTTCCTATATTGAAGTAGTACATTTTCTTTACATGTTTTGTAGCATTGTCATTTGATTCTATTTACGCTTATTGTAGATTAACTTAATTAGCTGTTAAGATAGTGAACCTTATTGATTTAATCAGCTGAAAGAGTTTGGTTATCGCTATTGAACTCTCGGTTGACATCATTTCCATTTGGATTGCTTAATTGAGATTGAGTGTGATTTAGATTGAATCAGCTAGATGAGATTGGTTATTGCTACTGAACTCTCAGTTGATGCTATTGTCAATTGATTTGCTTGTTTGAGATTTGATTACGATTTCAGTTGAGGATTAAGTCTTGATGCTTAGATGTAATATTTCCTTTAGCAGTTGCAATTTGAGTTTTATAAATGCATCCGTTTACTCTTGTATCAAAGGTTTATGCTTCATTTTAAGAAACATTACTCTCTAGATTCATAGCATGCACATATTGTGTACACTCTTGGAATAAAAGGACTTGCCTGGGTTGATGATTAATGTGAGGTAATTAGGAGTTTTAAAAGATACCTTTTATCACCCAACATTTTGGTGTCGTTGCCGGGGAGAGTGTCGCCATTTTACAAAGAGTGATGTATACCTGATAATTGATGTTGGGAAAGAATTGGGTATTGAAAATAGAAGGTAAGAACCTACGTAACGAGCAAGTAAAATGCTTGTTCCTCTACTCGCTTTTCAGCATAGTTACAGGAAAGTAAAGTAGGTGTTTTTTGTTTGTTTGCTGAGAGAGAACTAGGTATTAAAAATGGAAGGTAAGAACCTTCTTACGAAGCAAGTAAAATACCTACTCCCCCACCCGCTTTCTAGCAGAATTGCTAGGAATTGAAGGTAGAAATAAACATTCGAATTTTTGCATGAATGACTAAGAAGAAAAGACTAGAAAAAAATACAATCCCACACCCCAAACCTAAAAAATCTAAGGGACTGGTGACCCTTGGATGATCAACTTTTATCGACGACATCTTAAGAAAAGCCGAATCTCAGCCATCAGTAGGTCCCCGAACCGTTGCTTCTAGACAACCTACTGTCTCCCTTCGGGCCACAGGCTCACCATCTATAGCCTACACTGAGGTCCACAGTAAAACTGAAGGGATTGAACAGAGTTTTCAAGATATTGAAAATTCGCGATCAATTCCCTCACAAGAAGGGAATTCTTGCAACATCCGTGAAGGAGGAGGACAAACAGGGGAACCAGAGGAACCAAGATCTCCTGAGGTAGTAATTGAGCAGAGGACACTCAGTGTCCCAGATCAAGGGAGTGTTATTAGGATCATTCCCTCCTCTTCTAGACATCCAAGGGATAACTCTCTAGCTCCAGAGATCTAGGAAGGGTGCTGGCATATCTTTGATCAAATGGCCAATAATCCATAAACACCCCATAACTCTACATTATAGTATCCTATTGTTGACACAGGTGTCAATGCCCCCATGAAAGCTATCCCTCTACAAAATATTCCCACCTTTCATGGACTCACTTTAGAAGATCCGGATGCGTTCCTATTTGAGTTTGATGTCCTATGTCGGGGTTATGATTACACCACCAATCCCCAAAAACTGAATTTGTTTCCCTCCACTTTAAAGGGAGTAACCCTGTGTTGGTTTATGGGATTGGGAGGAGGCACCATCAATGATTGGGACCAAATGAAAACTGCCTTCCTTAAAAAATATCAAGATTATTGCATATCTAGAGAACTAAAAGATGAGATATTCCAAATGATAGCAAGGCCTAGCGAAACATTGGAAGAGCATGTGGAGCGTTTCCAATATAACCTCCAAAGGTCTCCCTATGCAAATATTCTTTTCCCTAATAATGTGCTAAAAACCACGCTGATTAAAGGGATGAAAGACCAATGGATAAAGACACTAAATATCATGGGTAAAGGTGATATCTATAAAGAAGACTATACTAACATTATTGATTTGTGTATCAGGTGCTCGAGGGGCAGTACAAGATTGAAACCAGCTGAACGCGATATGATCACGAGGGACAGTAAAATCTCTGGCGGAAGCAATACTCGTACTGAAATCAGAAACTTGCTGGAAGATTTCAAAATGGATATCCTGGGAACTTTGAAAACACAATTAGATATCATGCAAGCTAAGTAGAAGCAGGTCAAAGCAAAACAGAACCTGGTTATTTTTTGACCTCAATGTAGGAAGAAACATAGTCATAAAGAATGCCCACTGGATATGGCACAAACTTGTGCCATATGCACTAAAGAACATGCCACGGAAAATTTCCCATCACTCCCAAGATTAAAAGCGGTCTTCAAAGAGGTAGAGGAAGAATCAGAACCAGTCTACCTGCTAAATCAACATCGCCAATGGCAAGCATGAAAAATAGGTATGCCTACCAACCCATCTTCATTCTTTCAACCTTCACAATATAATTCTCAGCAATACACAGGAGCCACATGGCAAAACCAACCACCGTTTCCTAATTGGTCACCACAAGAATTTTCTATGCCACCTTAGTCCAATCAGTCAAATCCAAACAATAGTTGGCCAAATTCCTCTTACTTTCCACCATTCTGGCAGAATAATCCATATCCATCTCAATGGTCCCCCTCCACTTCACAAAACCAAAACTGGCAATCAAGCTAGCAAAGACCTACGAACCAGCCAGTAGGGACAATCCCCCTACCTCAACCTACACTACCAGCACCTTACACGTTGCAGCAGAATCCTCAACCCAATCTATGACCACAACTCCCAGCCCAGCCCAACACAAATCCTAAAAAAAGACCAGTCGATACAAATTATTGAAGGTCTGGATACGGAAACTGAGTTGAGAGAATGTAATGAACTCAAATTGAGGTCTGGATGAATAATCGAGTTAGAGGATGATAAAAATATACAATTGGAAGAATCACTACTTGTAGAACAAACACCTCAAAGGGAGAATATAGTCAAGCAGAAAAGCCACGAACAAACTATTACCTCTTCTCTGCCATTCCCAGAAAGATTGATTATACCTCGCCCAATCGAATATCCTGACTTCGATCTCCTGGGAGAATTAAAAAATCTTTGTGTAAAAATAACCCTCCTCCAGGCTATTCAGTACATTCCAATCTATGCAAAAACCATTAAGGAATTGTGTACCAAAAAGCCTACGAGGAAAATAAAAGTAACACCAATTGTCCACGTAGTCAGAACTTCATCTGATTTATTATTAGGCAGAGAGATACCGATGAAATATGAGGACGCAGGAAACCCTATTGTCACAGTGCAAATAAATGGATGTTCCTTTCCCAATGCGTTAGTTGATCTAGGGGCAGCCATCAATATTCTCACAACAACAACCTGTCAGAGACTTGGCATCGCAGCCTTAGATCCAACTATGACCTTGCTGGAATTTGCTGATCGTTCGGTTATTAAACCAAAAGGGGACATTACAGGATGTAATGGTGTTTGTAGATTCTTGGGAGTACCCAACAGATTTATTGATTATTAATCCTAGAAACTGGCTAGATGGACATCCTCTAATATTAGGAAGACCTTGGCTAGCGACCGCAGATGCTTATATAAGCTTTCGAACAGGCAGTATGACTATAGCTAGAGGAAATAATGTGAAGAACCTAGCTTTATATCCTCCAGCTCAGCCAAGCTTAGCCATAATAAAAACTAGGAAGCAACCTGTAACATATTTAACCGAAAATATTCATTCACCGCTAACTGTAGCAGATGCTCTTGAATTTAAGAATCAAATAGAAGATGATATTATTAACACTTATATTAACCACCCAACTGCTGTATCTAATCTAAAATGTCACATGATTGAAGCAGCCCTGGATAACAAAATTGAAGAAGATCCTTTAAAAGACATCAATGACCAAACAATACCAACAAAAACTGTCTATAACATCAAACCCATTGAAATTGAGCCAGGGAAAGTCCTTAACATTAACAAAAACCTGAGTGATGACCAGCAACAGAGCCTTATCCAAATCCTTAGGAAATATAAAGGGGCTTTCGCTTGGGATTACCCAGATATGAAAGGGATTGACCCCCAATTATGTATGCACCACATCTACACTGAAAAAGATGCGAGACCCATTCGACAACCTCAGCAAAGATTAAACCCTCACCTAAAGGATGTTGTTAAAGACGAAATACAAAAACTGTTAGATGTAAATTTCATCTATCCTATATATGATAGTAAATGGGTTTCTCCATTAGTTTTGGTTCCTAAAAATAATGGTAAATGGCATATATGTGTTGATTACAGAGAGCTTAACAAAGCAATGCAAAAAGATCATTTCCCCCTTCTGTTTATCAATTAGGTTCTAGACACATTGGCTGGTAAAAAAATCTTCTCTTTCCTGGATGGCTTCAGTGGCTACAACCAAATCCAAATTGCCCCTGAAGACCAAGATAAGACTACCTTCACCTGCCCCTGGGGGACGTTTGCTTACAAGGTATTACCTTTCGGACTGTGCAATGCACCTGCTACATTCCAAAGATCCATACTCAGTATTTTTGCAGACTTGATAAACGAGGGATTAGAGGTGTACATGGATGATTTTACACCCTATGGAGATGACTTCGAGCAGGAATTATAGACATTGGAGAAAGTCCTGGAAAGATGCATTGCTACTAGGCTCTGCTTAAGCCACGAGAAATGCCACATGATGATGACCGAAGGCCTGATCCTGGGTCATTACATCTCAGCAGCTGGAATTCAGGTAGATCCAGTAAAAATTCAGGTAATCCTCTTACTACCTACCCCTGCACTCGAACTGAGGTAAGTAGTTTTTTGGGATTTTCTGGATATTATCGAAGATTTATAGAAAACTTCTCCCAAATTTCTACACCATTATATGCTTTGATAGGAAATATCGATTTTATATGGACTGAAAAATGTGGCATTGCCTTTGTAGAATTAAAACAGCTAGTATCAACAACCCCAGTACTACGGGGCCTGAACTGGGATTTACCATTCCATATTTCATCTGATGCATTAGATACGGCCATTGGAGCAGTCCTCGGCCAAGAAGAAGACAAGAAACCTTATGCGATATACTACATCAACAAAAATTTAACTCCTACTGAGTTGAATTACATAGTGACCGAGAATAGGAGTTTGTAGCTGTAATCTATGCTATTAACAAATTCAGACACTATATAACAGGATACCCTATGGTCATGTACACTGATCACTCTGATATCAAATATTTAGATAATAAACCTATTACGAATGGAAAAGTGACACGATGGTTAATCTTTTTGCAGGAATTTGACATAACGATCAAGAATTGACTAGGAAAGGAAAATTTGGTGGAAGACTTCCTCTCACGTATGCCAAGAACAGACAACACAGTGGTGGTAGAATACCAATTCCCTGATGAGCATCTATTTGTTGTGGCCGTGAAAACACTGTGGTACGCAGATTTCGCGAATTACTTAGCAATGGGAAAACTACCCAAACACCTGACACCTAGAGAAAGAAAATTAATAGGGCAACACAACACTCGGTTCTCCTGGATCAGAGGATACCTCTTTCACACAGGAGCCGATATGCATATCCACAGGTGTGTCAGGGAAGACGAAATCTACGATATCCTCAAAGCCTGCCACAATGGACCTTATGGTGGACACTTTGTAGACCGCAAGATTGGACATAAAATCTTACAAATGGGCTATTATTGGTCAATGATTTCTAAGGACGCCAAGAAATTTGTCCAGGCATGCGACAACTGCCAAAGAATGGGCTACCCTGGCTAGTCTGACGAGATGCCCCTACATCCACAGTTAGTCATCGAACCTTTTGAACGCTGGGTGTTAGATTTCATTGGCCCAATAAATCCATCATCTAATCAAAAGTCATATATACTGGTTTCAACGAAATATGTGACTAAATGGGTGGAGACAGAAGCATTACCAAGGGCAACAGAGGACAAAGTAATCCACTTTATTTTCCAAAGTTTCATGCGGTATGGCTTGCCCAGAGAAATAATTACGGATGGAGAACCACAATTTGTAGACCATAAGATTGTTGCCACACTAAAAAATCATCACATTTTGCACAAAATCACATCTCCATACCACTCGCAGGCAAACGACTAGGTAGAAAGTACCAACAAAGTAATCGAGTCCATTCTAACAAAGACAGTCGCCTCGCATAGATGTGACTGGGCTACCAGATTGCTAGAAGCCCTGTGGGCATATCGCACGACTTGGAGGAATACCACAGGATGCTCCCCATATCAGCTAGTGTTTCGCAAGGAGCCTATCTTCTCCATAGAATTTGAAATTCATACATTGAGGATAAACCAAGAAGTAGGCCTGGATTTGAATGAAGCACAGATTAACATATTACAACAAATAAATGAATTGGATGAAATCTGGCTATCATCTCTTCAACATATTGCACTTATTGAACAACAAAGAGAAAAATGGCATGACACCCTCATTAAGAAATTATATTCCATGAAGGTGACTGGGCACTTCTGTATGATTCTAGGTTCCAGGATTTCCCGGGAAAACTCCAGACTATATGGTTAGGTCCCTACGTGTTACCGGGAAAAGTGTCTATTTAGAACTGCTTTATCCCACTAAGGTGTGACAGCTGCCTTAGAAACAAACAGAGAAAACTACTTTTGTATCTCCTTTATGAGCTATAAACAAAGAGGAATGGAAGAACCAACCTGTGTCTTGCGCTAGTCCTTTGATCCAATCTCTCTCCTCTTTGACAGCTTCCAGCTACCTGCTCCCTTACTTGCCAAGCTTCACCAAGTACCTGTAAGATCACGGAAGAAGGAAACTATACAAAGACATGGATTTATATTCATAAATAACTTAGGATCATATTTAAGTTAACCATACAAATGTAACAAGCATCAATGATACAAAAGCATGGAGAAGAAACTCAAATAGTTTTTATTGATATACAAGAAGATCCAGGAGGAGTTACAACCGATGATTCCTGACTTAGCATCAACCTCCCAGCAAAGAAGCCCCTCTTCACCTCCAACAAAGCATAGATCACCCAATTCTCTGATATGTATCTCAAAGACAACAGCAATTCCTTACGATGTGCAAAATTCCAGCCTCCGGATCTCTGGGATGAGGGATCCATATATAGATGTATGCAAGGAGGATGTGTCAGCTTGTGATTTGACTAGTGTCTTCTCTCTGTCAGTTCTTGCTTCCACTTGGAGATTGAAGGCCTCTTACTCATCTTTGGTCGAATTCAGTGAGGCAAGTGTCATAGGAGAAGATTCTGGAAGCTTCCATTGTCTCTCCACCTCGCGGAATGACACTGCCATTTGTCATTTCCCGCTCAACGCACCCTCATAGTGCATTTAGGTGCATTGCAACGCACTTAGCCAGTGGATTTAGGTGCTACGCAACACACTTAGCCAGTGGAGCAGCTGAAATGATCCTGTTTTGACTTATTCTGAGCAGTTTTAGGTGGAGAACTTCTGGGAGAAGCTGTAATTTGTTGACCTTGTTCCTTTAGGGGTTAGCACAACACTTTTAGGGACTTAGGAGCCCTTGGTTTATGGACATTTCATGCTTAGAGCTGTAAGGCACAAAAATGTCTATAACAGTTGCCCCCTAAAGTATGAGGCCGTTAATCGGGTGAAATGCTTTATTATGAGCATCCGAAGTTCTTTCAATGCTGGGAGGAGACCTGTAATAAGATACAATACAATACATTATCTTCATACTTTTTTCATGATCTAGCTGAGGCGGGCATTCCCATGCTCCGCTTTATAAATTCATTTTCATGTACATAGGACAGACAACCGTCTGATTGTAGACTGATGATTCTGATAGAACCATCATCCTTTTTGGTAGGATGATTATCTGTGCTGCAATGTTGTACATTTTAATGTCTTTATTTCCCTGAATATATATCGTAGCTCGGATGGATGAAATTAGATCCGGGGTCTTCAATCTGGTCCGATCTTCACTCGAAGTACAAGTCAATCCATGTGAGAAATGTTCTGAAGTCGAACATGGAAAGACATCGCTTGATTACCAGCCAATGATGTAAACTGTTAACAAGCGCGAGAGGAATCACCGATAATGATAATGACCCTCTAGGTACTTCAGTACAATTCACGTGGTGTGAATAAAGGACTTGGCGTCGAACACCATGCAAAATCTTTCGGTCGAAGGCCATTGATGAAAACCTATTGCCGAAAGTGAGAAACTTGCCATTAAGGCATGCAAGCTTCAAAGTACTAAATTGGGTGTTCCTAGATCAACTTCTTGGATAATGAGCTGATGTCGACAAGAAGTGATCCGTCACAGGAGGGCCTTAATGAATCCCACATCAATGACATGGAACAGATCAAATGATTTTGATGGAGCTGAAAACGATCTGATGATATACGGTTCAGGGTGGCGGTCATGAAAGAATGAAGTATAATGTATGGTAGTGGGTGAGACACAGGTGGCTTCTTTGGATGACTTCTCTTGAACATATCGGCGACACTGATGTGATGGATTGGTAGCATTAACCCCAAATGTGGATGGTATGGCGTGACCATGGCGATGTGACCGGTGAATGAAACAACCCAACCCAACTCGGGCATGGAGCGGAAGTGTCATGTTCAAGAGCGACTTGCTACTAATAAAGATTCTTTGAGTTTTCTTCCCAATTTTTCCCCAGTCATTGCTGACCAGTACCTCTTTATTTTTGTCAAGCTTGAGGAGGATAACATATGCTTGTTCTATAATTTTCCCTTCGGGCAAACCCATCGCTATGTTTTAACGAGCCTAGCGATAGTGAAACTCGTTCTCGTCTAAAGACAAGTTTGTCGCTATTAATCCTTTTAACGAGTTTAACGACAAAGATAACTCGGTCCTTTTCATTTTTAGAGAGTCTGAAAAGGTACATAAAGGTAACTCCAAAATTCCTTTTTCGTCATCTAATCCCTTAAGTCCGAAAAGTATAAAACAATACAAAAGGGATGAATTTTCGATAGCTTTAACGAGCCGAACAAAGCAAGCGCTTGATCATTTTGTGTAATAATCCCTCAAGTCCAAAAAGATTAAAATCTAGAAAAGGGATAGCACTTCCTATCGCTTTAACGAGCTAGAGAGGCCAATGGCTTGGCAATCTTTTCATATTTTATGAGTCATTTGAAAAGAGCTTAAAGAAGACTCGTCTTTTGAGGAACGAGTGATAAAATGGGTAGCAGCTGATTCCAGGTAAGGTTTGGAATTTTCCAATCACGGCAGTGTCACAAGGATGGCTAGTGAAATCACTCTTCGCAGCTGTTCCTCAAAAAGGGTAAACAATCAAATGGAGGTGAATGATCAGCCAATGAAAAAGTGGAGGTGACGGTGCAAACACAACCAAGGCTTTAACGGCTGAAATGCTTCATTCACGGTGGTTATTTACCAGGGAGTTGGTTCATTTTTTAATGAGCTTAAACTCTGGGGGAACATGTGCTCAGTGCAGGTTTATTTTTTAACGAGCTTGAACCTTGCAGTAACACTGCTCGATTAATCCAGTCATATGATAAGAATGTCTCATATAAAACGACAATTTTTAGATTTTTGCCCCGCATCCTTTCTTCATGCAAGTTAGGTGACGACTAATCCTACGCGTTTAAAGGGTTAGAAGTCCTAAAAATTTAAAAAATAAATAGTCGCCCTTTGCTTGCACTCCAAAAGGTTTGCATGCCCCCAGGTATAAAATAGAGTTTCAAGGTTACCTCTACTTCTATCCGCTAAAACATTTGTTTTACCGAGAGAGGCCTACCTCTTACAGGTTACCCAAAGATTGTTCTATTTGCGGCGCGAACAAAACACTTCTTCGGCGATGTCTATCGAAACAAACAAAGGTGAGCGACGATGCCCGCCAACTCTCATAACTTTGACAAGAGAATCTTGTTCTAGAATAACCCTCAATTCAACTCATGGACGGGGTACAGACTAGTCATATTCTCCCGCGGAAACCTACCCTATACCTGAAGTTTTCCTGCCGAAGCAGACCAAGGTGCATGCCCCCTAGGTTTCAGTCATATCCCCCTGGATTAATCGTGCTCATCGGGAGGACGGACTGGAGATTGAGACATTTCTTGCGTGAAAATACCATTTAGGGATGGTATATGACTATTTGCACTGTATGATCTGGGAAATGAAAGCTGGTCCACGAGCTTGACCACTCTTCCTTCGTGCGGAAAACACATTACTCTTAATAGTGAGGAGACAATTGCTCTCATGCAATAAATATAGTCTCGTCCAAGGAGTAGATTATAATCCAGGGGTCCTTGAACTACCATTACGTTCATGCGAACTGTCTTCCTTCTCAATGTTATGGGCACATCAGGAAGGATCCCTAAAGGTCGACTGGTTCCTTTATCAAAGCCCGTCAGATTTCTCATCTCAGGCAAAAGCGATGGCGAACCAAGCGTTTTCCAAGCAGTTGAGGAAAGGATACTCACAGAAGCTCCCTCATCTATGATGGTACCAGCCATAACCATTCTATATATTTGAATGATAATTTGGAATGGTATGCTTGCTGGTAAACGGGGTTTTCCTAGTTGATTCCAGTCGAAGGAGACAACTAGGTTGCTTGGTGGGACCGAATAGACGGCCGGGTACAACTCTGACAAACTTCCTTCTTGCGGTAAAGGAATGGGTAAATTGCCCCCATGTTCGTCGGAGTCTGTGTTTATGAAGAGAATTTGGATGGTGTCATCCTTGTTCTCTTCAGTGACTGTATCATCTGAAGATAAAACCTCTGAAGGCAAGACCGAGTCAACTGCCGCCTCGACCTTTTGACTTTCATCTGGTATGGATCCGGATGGTTTATCTTCAATGATAGGTGCTTCGGCCAACCACCTGATGGACTCGGCAAGAGGAAGTCGTAACGGTGAAACCGGACGATCATCCAAAACTCTTTTAGCTTCGTCTAAGAAGGGACAACGGTGGACGTCATGATTGCCTTTGCACAGTTTACAAGGAAATCTACATTTTCCTTTTTGTCCTGGGACTTCACTTTCACTAGTCGACGGTGTGCTTTCAACATGATCATCAGAGGTTGACGACACCGAGATGTGCAAACGAGGAGACCAGTCCCTTAATATCCGAGGGATGCAAGGACAATCTCTGTGAAAGTGGTCTCCTTTGCAAATGACACATGGCGATTTAGGCCTGGTCGGTGCATTGTGTGGATTTTCATTAGATGACACTCGTTTGCCCCCATTCGCCTTTGGCTCCTTCCTCTTCTTCTCTTTCTTCTTCTTTTCCTTCTTCTCCTTAGGAACTTGACCTTTGGCTTTACCAGCCCTATCAAGCGAAGAGGAAGGAGGAGAGGAAGAATTAGAGGAAGTAGAAGGCTGGTGGGCAACTCTGGATTCATCTAATTGCTGATTCGATTGTTCAGGAATAGTGGTGTTCTGAACGACAGAGGTTGAGAAGAGCCATACAAGAAAACCAATTGTCAATCTTGGAAGCGACAATGTGGCCATATGGGGTGCACCAACATCTCCCCAAGAGGAGAAGGGACTAGTATTTACATCAAGGGGAATTCCTTGGTTGGTAGACTCCATTTTCTCAACCCAATATCAACATAGGAAAGGGGTATGAATATTCCGTTTAAAATAAATTTTAGACGCTTTGACACAACTTGTTTTTTCAGTTTTTAAGAGTCGAGAAAAAACAAAAGATGACTCTAGTCTCCTTCGATTTTTAATGAGCTTGAAGTGACAAGTGCTCAGATGGACCTTTTCCATTAAAGAGTCTAAAAAGGAACGAAAGGGACTGCTCTGGAGGTCTAGGTAGAGGGAGTACCAAACCAATCGCAAAACTGCAGAATACTTTTTACGGTACAACAGTCAATCTTCCCGAATGCTGTGTTCAGTGCATTGCGATCAGTAGGGCGGCCGACACGGCTTCCTATGGATAAAGGATTTAATCCTATAGGGGTCTCCCAAAATATACTCAACGGTACGTGGGAGCACAAGTTCGTACTGGCACTTATCGTCTCAAAGTGGAGGAATCACCCAACCATCAGTGAGGACAACAGTTACCAGGCTTTACGACACCGGAATACGTCTCTAGCCTAGACCTCTAAATGTTGTGCGTTAAGTTCCAAAGCATTGTTAGATTCATTGAATTTATTTTAAGTTGATCTTTCTTATGAAGTTTTCCTTTTGGTTTCACCACGAGATGTAGATGTAATTCCTAAAATGCAATCTAAAGATGATAAACAAACTTTTATCTCTTTTCTGCAATGAAAATCCTAGCTACTAGGGGAAAAGAAAGACACAATCTTTTCACAAAGAGCAAAGAGCACACTGTAAATGCACTTTCCTAAATCAAGCCAAACAGACTGTCTATATGCAAATGCACATGCATGTATTTGTTTTTCACTTTCTTAGTATTGATGCTAAAAAGAAAGTTGATGTACAAATCTGAATTTGCTTTCAAGCGAAAAACACAAACAAGCTTCTTTTCGAAATCAAAAGATAGAGATGATTATGACACTCTACGACTTTGAAATGGACACTCGTTTTGACACTAGAAATGCACAAATTCAGACCAAAGGCAATAGTAAAAGTATAATCGACCATCAACAACAATTAAACTTTCTCCTATGATCAAAATCGACACTTGCGACAGATCTAAATCAAAGGACGACAGTACGATTATTCTACTTTTGCAATGGAAAACTGTAAACGACTCAACAAACACACAAAAACATCTACAGTTCTTTTGTACAAAGGAGGCGAAATATCAGTAAGGAAAAAGGGTTTGAAACAGTCATACACTGATCACAGGCTACAAAATTCAGAGACAAAACTGGAAAGAATGAAGCACAAGAACCTCAGCTGCACAGGGCTAGGCTGATCAACGCACCTGTAACACAGAGAAACTGCGTTGCAACGCAGGTTGCCCTTTCGGGAAGTGCGTTGAAATGCAGGATCTCTTCACAGTACCTGCGCTGGGGAAGAAACGAGAATTCTATCCGGGTTCTGGGTCACAGTTTGCAGTTTAGTCTTTGGTTTTTGGCCGAATAAAAGCAATCAGTAATGCACAATCAGGGGTAGATCTAAGGAGGGTCTAATCAGATAGTCTTTGAATCAGTTGTTCAAATCATAAACAGATCCAGTGAATGGATTGAAGCAGCAGCTTCTACTTTGCATTTGTTATGGCAAATGCAGTTCGAATGCTACTTATAAGTTTATGAAATAAACAATAAGAGATACACAAACAAACTAATTAGACATTCTTCCCCAATGGAGTCGCCATTTTGTTGCCGGGAAAAGTGTCTATTTAGAACTGCTCTATCCCACTAAGGTGTGACATCTGCCTTAGAAACAAACAGAGAAAACTACTTTTGTATCTCCTTTATGAGCTATAAACAAAGAGGAATGGAAGAACCAACCTGTGTCTTGCGCTAGTCCTTTGATCCAATCTCTCTCCTCTTTGATAGCTTCCAGCTACCTGCTCCCTTACTTGCCCAGCTTCTCCAAGTACCTGTAAGATCACGGAAGAAGGAAACTACACAAAGACATGGATTTATATTCATAAATAACTTAGGATCAGATTTAAGTTAACCATACAAATGTAACAAGCATCAATGATACAAAAGCATGGAGAAGAAACTCAAATAGCTTTTATTGATATACAAGAAGATCCAGTAGGAGTTACAACCAATGATTCCTAACCCAGCATCAACCTCCCAGCAAAGAAGCCCCTCTTCACCTCCAACAAAGCATAGATCACCCAATTCTCTGATATGTATCTCAAAGCCAACAGCAATTCCTTACGATGTGCAAAATTCCAGCCTCCGGATCTCCGGGATGAGGGATCCATATATAGATGTATGCAAGGAGGATGAGTCAGCTTGTGATTTGACTAGTGTCTTCTCTCTGTCAGTTCTTGCTTCCACTTGGAGACTGAAGGCCTCTTACTCATCTTTGGTCGAATTCAGTGAGGCAAGTGTCATAGGAGAAGATTCTGGAAGCTTCCATTGTCTCTCCACCTCGCGGAATGACACTGCCATTTGTCATTTCCCACTCAACGCACCCTCATAGTGCATTTAGGTGCGTTGCAACGCACTTAGCCAGTGGATTTAGGTGCTATGCAACGCACTTAGCCAGTGGAGCAGCTGAAATGATCCTGTTTTAACTTATTCTAAGCAGTTTCAGGTGGAGAACTTCTGGGAGAAGCTGTAATTTGTTGACCTTGTTCCTTTAGGGGTTAGCACAACACTTTTAGGGACTTAGGAGCCCTTGGTTTATGGACATTTCATGCTTAGAGCTGTAAGGCACAAAAATGTCTATAACACTACGAAATAAAGAGGTGCACGATAATGGAACCCTTACATTAGCCACCATTGATGGGTCTAGCTACTCTTTTAAAGCAAATGGGCATCAGGGACGTCTCTACCACAAACCACTTACAAGGGAATCCTTTTGCCAATAGATACATGAAGAATCTACGATACAAATTCTCGCTGAAGAGGGAAACTCTTCGAGAGCACCAGTCCAATAAAAGAAAATAATTTTTGAAACCTGTACATACAATTGTTTTTGTGTTTCCTTTCTATTTGATTGTATTTGCTTAGAACAGTAGAGATGTTTGTTTGTCGATTTTTTTATCCTGTTTTTCTTTGTTGTTCCCTACAGGGAACAACAATTTTCGTGTGCATTTTTCTTTTTTTTTCCCTATAGGGAACAACACTTTTCATGTGCATTTTTTTATTGTTCCCTAGAGGGAACAACTGCTAAGGAACAACACTTTTCGTGTGCATTTTTCTTTTTGTTCCCAATAGGGAACAACACTTTTCACGTGCATTTTTCTTTGTTGTTCCCTATAGAGAACAACATTTTTTGTGTGTATTTTGCTTTGTTGTTCCCTACAGGGAACAAATGTTGTTCCTTATAGGGAACATCACTTTTTTACGTGTTTTTGTTTGTTGTTCCCTACAGGGAACAACACTTTTTTTGCATGTTTTTCTTTGTTGTTCCCTACAGGGAACAACACTTTTTGCATGTATTTTTTTCTTTGTTGTTCCCTATAGGGAACAACAATTTTCATGTGTGTTTTTCTTTGTTGTTCCCTACAGGGAAAAATTGATGTTCCCTATAGGGAATAACACTTGTTGCGTGTGTTTTCTTTTTTTGTTCCCTTCAGGGAACATCACCTTGTGAGTATTTTTGAGAACACCCTTTCATCCCCTTGCATGATCATTCCTAGCCCACCCCAATTCACACTTTATGATCCTCTTTATGGCATAAAAGTACAATACATTTCTAAGGACAACAAGTATGGAGTCCAGTGAAGCAGGCAAATATCTTGAAATTTATCATCTTTAACAAGATTTCTTTGTGTTGATTGAAAAAGAAAGGACACAATTATCTATATCACTTCAATGTCCTCATTTCCGCTATAAATGAAACTGATTAATTATCTTTACCATGCTGGTTCTCTCCCGTCTCATATCATTCTCTCTATTTATTATCAATAATATTATGGGTATATTTTTTTCTATTGATATGTTCAAACTTCTTCCGCCATCCCTACTCTTAAGGAGTATAGAGCCACCCTCTATATATAAAATAGGGAGTGTTAAAAATATATCTATGTGTGTGTGTGTGTATTCACTAACAATTTTGTGATTTTTTTGTCCACAGATGGAGGATAGGGGGTCTCATCATGAGCCAGCCTACCATGATCATAAGGAAGGAGTGAAGTGGCATTCCCACTATGGCCACCACACCAAGGATATGATCCAATGGATGCATCAAGAAACAAAGTCCTTGGAACATGAGGTCTCATCATGAGCCGACCTGACCACTTTTGCTACTTCCCAGTGAATGGAAATGTGTTCATCTGGTTACCATGCTAGCACATTGGTCTCTACTATGGACATCATAATGCACTTCCCCAATTATACATAGAGGACCATGGCTCCCAAGGGTTAAAAAGAAACTCTGTCAAGGCTATGGATGCCTGCAGGCAACAGAAGCTCTGCTTATGGTATTGAAGTTTTATTTTCTACATCAATAATTATTACAATGCCCTCTTCTTATGTTTCTATTTTTCTACGGAGAGATTATGTCCCTAAATTACCTTGAACCTTTATGCGTGAGTTAATCTTTTAAAATCAATCACAACATTTTCAAGTGGAATAACAACGGTAAAGTATCATCTCCTGCATATGCTATCCTTTTTCTTTATCGCATCACCTCACGACATCTTATCACTTATTAATAATTCTCGTTACATGCCTCATTTTCATTACTCCAATATCCTTTATGATCCTTTCATTAATATACGTACCTTGCCACTTTTATTACCCAATCCATCACCCCTGTACTTCACAACCAACGCGTCATCCTTTCATCCATTCGTTCGTATGCGTCCTATCATTTCGAGAGGGGGCGAGGACCTCCAGTATACTCATGCATGCGCTGCCATCTTTTCATTTGATTTTGAAGAATAATACGAAATCCCATAATCATAGAGCGTGTGGAATTATAACAGTCCTCGATAACGGTATTTATGTTTATAAAGCATCACCTGATAGAGCTATTACAACCATTTGTTGTTCCATCTCTCGGCTCTGCTTGGTGCTGTGCTTTCTCCACTGCACTAATCATTTGTAGAAGTTAAGCATCATGGGAAGAAGAACAATGCGCCGAGAACCTTTAACACTAGCTGTCTCCGATGAAGCCAGGAAATTCTAGCTCGTGCAGGATAGACAACATATTTTACAAGATTTCAACCCCCCAATGAGGAAATCACCATCGAATTTTTACAGCATCTACAGAATGGACAATCCTTGGTAAGAGGTAGACAAATCACTGTAACGGATGCTATGATAGAAAGAGTGTCTAGGTTGCCGGCAGAAGGACCAGTATGGGCTGGCAAGCGATTAAGGTTGCATGACGCTATGGAGGTTTTTAGGGACAAAGGACAGGAGCTAATCAAGAAGGGTAAAGGCATTCGACCATCTTCTCTTAGAGAGCCATGGGGAGAATTGGCATGAATTGTCCAGAACTATATTACCTGCGATGGGCATAGAGACGTGGTAAGGCTGCGACAACTCAAACTTTTAGCAGTTTTAAAACAAAAATGCTCTGTTAATTTTCCTACACTGTTAAATTCATTATTCCATGACACTTCCAAGATGCTAAGACGGTCTCAACATCCAGAAACAGTAGTTAGCCACCATTGTTTGATCAGGTTAATAGTTAGTCACAACCTTGCTCAAAAACAATCAACCTAGGATGATCTCATATTGGCCCTTGAAAGAGGTGAAAACCTGCCAACACCTAACCCTATTCCAAAAAGAAAAAAGACTACCATTTCAGGAAGCATACCTCACAAACACAGATGATCTACAAGGTTGAAGTCAAAACAGGGAGTGCCCAAAAATCCTCAAGGCAGTGCTAGTCAACCCATAGAATTATCCAGCCCGGTAAATGAACAAGACTTGCAACCAGAGTCAGGAGGACAAGATAACCCTGAACCAGAACCTGAGGAAGGAGCAGGGCATTCTGACGATGAAAGAAGAAACGAAGTGGGACCTCCTCCAACACCAAATATGGGTTGTCGAGATGATCTGTTACATGATTTCGAGACAGGGATGGCCCAGGTCCTGGCCAACATGAATGTCTATATGTAGCCTGAAGGACCGCTTAATCTTAACTTAGGAGAAACCCAATCTCCCGGGTATTCTGGATATAACAAAATTTTGTCTTCCTCAAAAGATACAAACCGTGAAGCAAAAGCAGATACAGAGGCTATTCAGAAATTAGAGAATCAATCTGGTGACATGTTCCCAGTGGAAAATAGGCATGAAGGTATAGACACAGAAAACATAGGCCCAGAAGAGGAAGCAGAGACAGAGATTATTTTGGAGTCTAATAATCAATCTGGAGACATGGTCTTATTAGAACAAAGGCAGGGTGAAAAACCGGGCTATTTAGAGACAGAAGCCATTAACGAGACTATTAGCAGACCATTTACTCCTCAGAAAAGGGATAGAGTCAGAATGAAATTGAAGAAGCTAAGAAAAGAACACCAGAAGCTTCATAAGACGGTCAAGAGGCTCTGAAAAAAAACAAAAGAAATCACATTGGGAAAGGTTCTAAACAATACCCCTGAGGTTGACCATGCAAATGTAATCATATGAAGGTAGGGTTGTAGGAACTCAAACGAAGCTCATACCTACTCAAACAATCGTCAGTCAAGAAGGACCACATCTAGATTTAGTGGATGTAGCTACTCAGACGGAGGTTTGGAACTCCTACAATAAAGAAGTACAGACAGAAGATATCCCCTCTTATAGCATAGGCACTCAGATAGACATACAAGCCAAAGACATTATGACGCACCATGACCCGCTTCTACTAAATCTTCAAGAGGAATTGGCACAAGCTCGGCTCGCGTTGGAATGATTTGAATAAGAACCATTTCTCAGCAAAAATATCAAGAGCTGCAAAAACATCTTCGGGAAATGAATAAAACAAAGAGCGACAAACACCATCTGCTCACTGTACTTGGATGTCCTGGCATGCAGGTCTCCCGCCACCAATTATGCCTTGTTTTTATTAGAATGGTACCTATTATTGAAAATTAATGCCGTAAGAGCTGGTAAACCAATTGAACTAGGAACAATTGAAGATTTTATAAATTGTTGCAAGCAACATGGTGTAAAGGTCCAAAGACTTCTTTGTGAGTTTTCTCTGCATAATTTTATATTAGAGAACGAGGTGGAAAAGAACCCTAACCCTTTTGTAGGAGATTTTCAATTCCATGCTTTTATTTCATTTGCAGTTAACCAACTCAAATGGTTTAAAGCTTATAATTCATTTCAAAGACAGGAACATGGATTGGATCTTTGGGTGAGAAGTGAACCTAAGCACCCCTTACAAATGTTTGCCAACCATAACAGTCTAATGACACGAGAAGGCATGATTAAAACTTTAGGGCCCATATATAAGGAGATTGTGCAGAAAGGAATATCATATTTCCTCTCCATTCAAGAAAGATCTCTGATTGCATCTAAGCTCAGATGGACGATCTCCACTAATAGTGTGAAAGATAGGGAACCATTTAATTACAGAAATTTTAAAGTTGTTGCGGCCCGTATGGTCACTTATAGCAATCTTATTTTGAGAGAAGGACCTTATTGGTTAGGATGCCGGTTTCAGAGCCCCATTATTTGGTATCCCCCTGAAGGGTATCGGGTTGACTACGAATTTCCTAAAGGAAAGGAAGGGCCCGCCTTTGCGCACCTGGCTCAACATCATGGTTTTAGACCAATTTTGACGCTTTCTCTCCAGCCTACTCTTTAACTGCACTGCATAAGAACTATTTACTTTTCATGAGGACATGAAACAGGGTAAGCAGGGGAGTATGTTGAGTTACGAAATGGGTATGTATTTACTCTTAATTCCATCACCTTTTTCCTCTTTTCTTATCTCTTTCATATCTTGATATGCTAATATATTGATGGATTATGATAAGAAGTAGATGAACTACTATCGATTAAGAATTATCCACAGTAACTAACTTTTACTTCTTTTTTATGCAGAGAAACGACGAAAGGAACAGTTGCTGTCCCCTAGAGATGGAATAGAATAAACCAACAAAGGAAGAATGGGGCGCGTCGGTCGCGGTCAGGTCAGAGGACGAATCAAGGGGATCAATGCTAAATATGAAAGGTGTCAGAAGATAGCATTCAGTTGTGAATCCCTCAGGATTGGGATCACATTTATCTTTTACCTCTTTCTGACTATAAAAGAAAAATACTATAGGAGGAAAGGGGATCGATCTCTATTTATTTCCAATTTTAATTTTAAATTATAGACTCGTGTTGTTGGAGAACACGACCGTATTTTAATGAGACTTGAGTTCAATGGCTAATATATTATTTATGTTTCTGCTCATTTGTATTCTCTGAAGTAGCTCAGCAGTATTCGCTGGTGGCTAAGGGCCCGGCCTCTGGTGGATTAAACTGCTATCCCTTGTGTTATATATTTCTGATTCACGCAAGTTTGTGTGGTTTGATATTTTTCTCATTTTCTGTGAGTTTATCTTATTTTCTATTTACAGATTTCCTATATTGAAGTAGTACATTTTCTTTACATGTTTTGCAGCATTGTCATTTGATTCTATTTACGCTTATTGTAGATTAACTTAATTAGTTGTTAAGACAGTGAACCTTATTGATTTAATCAGTTGAAAGGGTTTGGTTGATGTCCCCTAGAGATGGAATAGAATAAACCAACAAAGGAAGAATGGGGCGCGTCGGTCACGGTCAGGTCAGAGGATGAATCAAGGGGATCAATGCTAAATATGAAAGGTGTCAGAAGATAGCATTCAGTTGTGAATCCCTCAGGATCGAGATCACATTTATCTTTTACCTCTTTCTGACTATAAAAGAAAAAGACTGTAGGAGGAAAGGGGATCGATCTCTATTTATTTCCAATTTTAATTTTAATTTATAGACTCGTGTTGTCGGAGAACACGACCATATTGTAATGAGACTTGAGTTCAATGGCTAATATATTATTTACGTTTATGTTCATTCGTATTCTCTGAAGTAGCTCAGCAGTATTCGCTGGTGGCTAAAGGCCCGGCCTCTAGTGGATTAAACTGCTATACCTTGTGTTATATATTTCTTATTCACGCAAGTTTATGTGGTTTGATATTTTTCCCATTTTCTGTGAGTTTATCTTATTTTCTATTTACAGATTTCCTATATTGAAGTAGTACATTTTCTTTACATGTTTTGCAGCATTGTCATTTGATTCTATTTGCGCTTATTGTAGATTAACTTAATTAGTTGTTAAGACAGTGAACCTTATTGATTTAATCAGTTGAAAGAGTTTGGTTATCGCTATTGAACTCTCGGTTGACATCATTTCCATTTGGATTGCTTAATTGAGATTGAGTGTGATTTAGATTGAATCGGTTAGAAGAGATTGGTTATTGCTACTAAACTCTTGGTTGATGTTATTGTCAATTGAATTGCTTGTTTGAGATTTGATTACGATTTCAGTTGAGGATTAAGTCTTGATGCTTAGATGTAACATTTCCTTTAGCAGTTTCAATTTGAGTTTTATAAATGCATCCGTTTACTCTTGTATCAAAGGTTTATGCTTCATTTTAAGAAACATTACTCTTCAGATTCATAGCATGCACATATTTTGTACACTCTTGGAATAAAAGGACTTGTCTGGGTTGATGATTAATGTGAGGTAATTAGGAGTTTTAAAAGACACCTTTTATCACCCAACAGAAAGCAATCTTGGCATGCTTGTCAAGAGTACATCCTTTACACACTCCTCTATCCTCTCTACCTTGAAATCAAGAAATCTTGCCACCCTCTCCTTCAAGAGAGGTAAAGGTCCATAGTTTAAATGACTTGAACGTTTATGCCAAAGCTCACATAAATTGTCACTACTCTACACCAAAACTCCATGCTTCATAGGGTATGCTAGCAACTCATAAAATCCATCCTCATGAACTCCTCTAGTTACAATTCAACACAATCAAGGTTGTGCTTTATGATGATTACTCACCAATCATCAATCTCAACCATACACTTGAAATATATTATACAAGAAATCAAAATAAATTAAAATCTATTATACAAGAAATCAAAATAAATTGTTAAACTAGGGACATACTATACCTCATTTAGATCAATAACCTCTCCTATTGGCATATGGGATGATATGGAACTCATCCCAATGACTAATCACTTGACATTGTCACCAAGCTCCACCTACATGCTACAAACACCTTCTTCTAGTCTAAAAAAGCTCATATATTAGCTACCATGTATCTCAAAGATCATTGTCTACATACTAAATAAACACCCAAAACAATGTTGGTGGAAAGACAAGACAAATGAAAAAGGTTATTTGAAAGCTAGATGCAAGACTACTCCTATGTAATCTTTTGCACTTCCTCCAAGTTGTTTCTACTCCTACATGCCCCTTCCCTTCTTCTTAAGATGCTAAGAGGCATACTAATGACTCCTACGACACTTAAAGTACTTCAAATGGCTCAAATCTTTCATCCCCTAGTTTTAAGATCATGAGCCTCCTCTTCTTCTAACCCTTCCCAAATCCTCCCTTATTTCCTTATTTCCTCACCATTCCAATAAGGGTTAGGTCTTGAGCTCTCTCAAAACCAACTGAAATCATCTCTAACCTTTGTCTCCTCTCAAATTAAGTGGACCCACAAATTTTCAGAAGTGGGTAACTACTCATGAGCACAGATACACTGAAGAAACTAATTTTGTGATAGACATAGGCCATTTAGAGTGATCTAAACTAGCTCTCCCATCAAGATGTTCTCGAATGGTAGCCAGTTATCTCTCATCTCTATGATATTCATTGAATAACTTGCTATAGTATTGATTTTCCTTGTGCAGGTTACTGCAAGTCATCTTGTTCTTTAGAATCTTTTTGGAAGACTAGGAAGACATATTAAGTTTTAACACTTTGGTACAAAATGACCAAGGTATAAAACATCTCCTTCGTCATCTTCTTCTTTGCCATATGAGGGGTCAATGATTGTTCACAGAATCAAGGAAGATTCTATTGCCTTGACTAATTTCTTAGCATGTTCTACTAAGTACTTGAGATCAATGAACAGTGCCACTTTCCTATCCACAAGATGCCCTAGTTCAACTTCCTCCACGAGATTTTGCAGCTTGCATTTCCGTAGTACAATGTTAAAAGCACCCTCCAATATGTGACACTCTTAAAGACCAAAACTAATCATCACTACAAACCCTAAAATCACACTTGAACAAACAGATCAAAGAAAGGAAATCATATATGCAACATATTGTAGGGGTATATTGTTTATCTTAGGCTAATTACAACCTTCCAATCACCATAAGATCCTAGACATCTCACCCAATAACCTATCACAAATATGAATCTGCTTCATTCACTGAATCTTGGGCATCAACCTACTGAAACCCTTTGAGAAATCCCTCTCACTGTTAGTAACCCATTACATACGTGACTCTAGAGTATTTTAGTGATACGATGCTAAATTTTGGACCATGGTAAACAAATTTTGCACTCAAATAAATCAACCTGAAGAAAGGTAGATTAAAAACCAAAAGCCTCAATCAAAATGACAATATTGAATATGTTGATCTACAAGCACATATGACTGGAAATTACATAATGATGAACAAGCAATATAGAACACTAAATACTACATGGATCTTCTATTTATAGAAAAAGCAGAAAAATTGCATTTTCCAACATTCAAACTAAATCTCTCCAACCATTACAGTGGTGCACCCTAGCCTCTTTTATAGAATAAGATACAGAGAGGAGATGTAATGTATCTAGTCATTGTCATCAAGTCCACAAGGTGACTAAGTAAAACCCTACCTTTAATCTACTCAACAATGGATAAAGTGCCAAATGTAGCTCATCTTAACTAGAGGACAATAGTCACATGCATGCATGCACACCCCTCCTTTGGATTTTCACCTCCTCAGCCACTTGGGACTTAATCAAACCCTAACCTTCATCTACTCAACAATTACACCCTCTTGCATGTATAAAGTTCCAAATGTAGTTCATCTTAAGTGGAGGACAATGGTCATATGCATGCATGCACACCCTTCCTTTGGATCTTCACCCTCCTCAACTCCTCGTGCGAGTAACCTAGCATATCTAGGACTCTACGCCCCATTCTAACGTTGGATAATGCATTCAGAAACAAACTTTGAAATAGAAAAGAAAACATAAGTGGATCAATAGTCTAAAATAGGTGTTGGAAGAGGTTCGCACATCCATACTAGAGGCATGCATGCACCCTTACTCTCTCTCCTTGCGTAACACCAATGCCGCTCCAAAGAACATTCCGCTGCAAAAAACACTAGTGTTGCACCATCATACTGATTTGTTGTAACCTCAATCTAACTGCATTGGAATCAAAGTAGCCTCTGCTGGAACTGTTGTGCCATAGTGTTATAGACATTTTTGGGCACTGCAACCCCAAGCATAAAATGTCCATAAACCAAGGGCTCCTAAGTCCCTAAAAGTGTTGTTCCAACCCCTAAAGGAACAAGGTCAACTGATTACAGCTTCTCCCAGAAGTTCTCCATGAAAAACCACTCAGAACTGGTCAAAACAGGATCATTTCACCTGCTCCATAGGCAAAGTGCATTTCATCTCACCTAAGTACACGCTGTGAGTGTGTTGCATTTCAAAAATCCCTTCTATGGGGTGCGATGGGTGAGAATAGACAAATGGCAGTGTCAATCTGCGAGGTGGAGGAGCATGGAATCTTCCAGAAACTTCTCCTGTGACACTTGCCATTCTGAATTCGACCAAGGATGAGTAAGAGATCATGAATCTCCAAGTGGAAGCAAGAACTATCAGAGGGAAGACACTAATCAAATCACAAGCTGACTCATCTCCCTTACAGATATCTATATATGGATCCCTCATCCCAGAGATCCAAAGGCTGGAATTTTGCATCTTGTAAGGAATTACTATTGGTTTCTTGAGGCAACATCATAGTGTTGGGTGATCTAAGCTTTGCATGAGGTGAAGAAGGTCTTACTTGCTAAGAGGATGATGTTGGGTCAGAACAACTGGTTGTAACTCTCATGGATCTTTCTTGATTATCAATAAAGCTATTCAAGTTTTCCTCCATACTCTTGTGTCATTTATGTTTTACACATTTGTATGGTCAATTTACATCTGATCCTAGATTGTTTATGATAATAGATCCATGTTCTTGTATAGCGTTATGCTACTTTGATTCTACAGGTACTCTGTGAAGCTGGGTGTACAAGGAAGCAAGTAGCAAAGGACTATCAGAACAGAGAGGAATCAAACTAGGAGCCAAGCGCAAGACGGAGGTTGGTCTCCTTTATTCTTCTCCCATCTATCTTTCATAAAGGAAAATGAAAGTAGTTTTACTTTGTTTGTTTCTAAGGTAGCTACCACACCTTAGTGGGATTAACAGTTCTGCATAGACACCTTTCCCTGTAACAAAATGGCGACTCCACTGGGGAGCGAATAGGTTGTTTGTCTATCTATCTTTGTTTACTTTATAAACTTACAGACGGAGCCTGAAGTTGAGCCAGGTAGCTTTCGAACTGCATTTGCTATGCAAATGCAAAGTAGATAAATGTCACTTCAGTCAATCTCCGGGTTTTGTTTATGAATTAAAAAACTGATTTACAAACTCTCTATTTGCCCTTGTGGTGGTTCTAGTATCCTCCTTAGATCTACCCCTGTTGTTGATTTACTGATTACCACTTGCTCGGCCAAAATCCCTGAACTGAACTGCAAACTATGACCCAGAACCCAAGCAAAGTCTCGTCCCTGGCCCAACGCACTCTCTGTCATATGAATTTGAAATTCAGTGCACTTCCTGAGTGTAGTAGGTGCGCTGCATTTCAAATTCACTGTGTTACAGGTGCGCTGATCAGACTAGGCATTGTTCCTGATTGTTGGTTTCTGTTCACTCTTTTCAGATCTATTCAAGAATTTTGCTGCCTATAGTTAGTACACCTATGTTTGAAACCCCTTTCCTTGCTGATATTCCGCCTCTATTGTGCAAAGAACTGTAAATGTTTTTGTGTATTTGTTGAGTCATTTTCAGTTCTCCTTTGCAAAAAAGTAACGTAATTGTACTGTCATTTCTTGATTTGAAAGTGTCGCAAGTGTCGTTTACAGTCATAGAAGAGATTCTGATTGCTCTTGATAGTCGATTACCCTGTTACTGTTGTATTTGATCTGAATTTGTAGTTTTCCTAGTGTCGAAAGCAAGTCTTCATTTCCAAATCGCAAAGTGTAGTCGTTGTCTTCATTTTGATTTTGAAAAGAAACTTGTTAGTAATTGTCACTTGAAAAGTAATTCAGATTTGCGCATTAGCTTTCTTTTTATCATTTACATATTAAGAAGGCTGAAAACAAATACATGCATGTGCATTTGCATTTAGACTGTTTGATTGGTTTGATTTAGGACAGTGCATATAGTGTGTGCTCTTTGCTCTTTGTTGAAAGAATTCTGTCTTTCTTTCCTTAGTAGCTAGGATTTTCATTGCACAAAGAAGATAAAAGATTGTTTATCATCTTAGATTGCATTTTAGGAATTGTACATCTACATCACGCGGTGAACCTGAAAGGAAAATTTCTTAAGCAAGATCAACTATAAAATAAATTTAATGAATCTAACAATGCTTTGGAACCTAACGCACAACATCTAGAAGTCTAGGCTAGAGACGTATTCCGGCGTCGTAAAGCCTGGTAACTGTTGTTCTCACTATTGGTTGGGTGATTCCTCCACTTTGAGACGATAAGTGCCAGTACGGACTTGTGCTCCCACGTACCGTCGAGTATATTTTGGGAGGCCACAATAGGCTTAATCCTTTATCCATAGGAAGCCGTGTCTGCCGCCCTATCGATCGTAATGCACTGAACACAGCATTCGGGAAGATTGACTGTCATACCATAAAAAGTATTCTGCAGTTTTGCGATTTGTTTGGTAATCCCTCTACCTAGATTTCTAGAGCAGTCCCTTTCGTTCCTTTTCAGAATCCTTAACAGAAAAGGTCCATCTGAGCACTTGTCACTTCAGGATCATTAAAAATCGAAGGCGACTAGAGTCATCTTTTGTTTTTTCTCGACTCTTTAAAATTGAAAAAACAAGTTGTGTCAAAAGCGTCTAAAATTCATCTAATTCAGAAACATACTTCCCCTTGATTTTTAGCTGATCGAGTAATCCGCAATCGTGGAAGAAAGTCAATTGAAACCGCGTCGTTCGCAGAGGCTTACGAGTCAACCGTCTTTGTCTCTGAAATCGAAACTATTACGGACAAAGCGAACTCGTTTAACCGGTTCCAAATCTCTTGGTAAAGTTAGAACAAGTGTTCCAACAACATCAGAGACTCCGGTTACTCCAAACATTTCTAGTATCCCTGCCTTTACAGAAGAAGTTCAGCAGCCACCGAAGGATAGTAGTACTGATCCTAGTCTGAGGGTAAACACTTGTATTACTGAACCCGTTCCATCTACAACCAGTTCGGAGAGTGTTGTTCCCCAAACATCTGTCGTTGCAGATTCCATACCTTCTTCGGCACTAGAAATATTCTACGGACCTGACGGTCTACCTCTTCCACCCGGTCTGATTGCTATAGAAGATATTGTGGAGGATCCTCCATCTAGTACTCCATCGCAATTTGGAGTCGGGATCACTCTGTATCCTTCTTCATTAGAAATTAGTCTACTGCCAGCGGAAGCTCTTCTAGAATCGCTAGGTAATCTTTTGGATAGACTAGAAATGTCTGAACGACCGTCAACATCTAGGACTGTGTCGTCCGACACAGTGACGACAGAACTTCCTGCTATCACTCCAACAATGTTCGCCGGTATACCATCTGTCCCAACTAGCTCTCAATCGCTAGAAGGAGCCCACTCAGGGGCTATTTCGACGTTATGGTCCGTTCCTGTTTGTTCATCCGGAATAGTATCCGAAAACTCTTATGTTGAGTCTCAACAAATTGATCCATTGGGATGTCAATTTGGGCAGTACGGTCCTCAAGGGCAAACCATTCCTTTAAGTACTGGATTACCGCCGTATGGGGGGCAGTATACCCTTTCGCTGTCCCCTCCGAGAGGACAGCCATACGGGAGTTCACAACAAAATTCAGGTTATGCTGGAATTACGTCTAGTGGTTGGGTACTGATACTACCTCAACAACCAAGAATTGTATATTTGATGCAACAATGTTTACCTATGTCAAATATACCAACTACGCCAGCTATTATGGCGGTGTCGCAAGTACAAGCGCTGCTTGTTGTATGCCAACCTCAGGTTTCTCAGGTTGTAATGCAACAGCCTCTTGACCCTGCGACTCAACCACAATCACCGACTGGTGGAATGACATAGGTCCAAACGGGTACAATCACCCCTCATCGTGGTCAAACAGTTAGTATCAGGCAATAGCACATGGCTTCACAACCATGGCTGGTGCAATACCAACAACCGCAATTCCAACAAGTATACCAAGGATCTGAGCAACAAATATTTGCAAATAGTGGGCAGCCGTATATTCAAAACGGTCAAAATCAACCATTCTACAATGGTCATGCCCACCAACCTTACCAAAGTTACCAGCATCAAATGCATTATGCTGGCATGCAAAGACCAACTGCTCAAGCGATTCCGTCTTATCCTGGGTATGCTTCACCTAACCTGAATCAACAGTTACCTTTTGTGGCAACTTTAGAGTTACCTGATTTAAATCGATTAACAAACGATCCAATCGCTTACGCCCCTTAGTGGCCAGCAATTCTGCATAAACTTTCATCAGATATTCCTAAATTTAATGGAAATCCGGGTGAATATCCGTTGAATCATGTGATGACCTTTCATCTGTGGTGTTCATCAAACACCCTAAATGATGATTCGATTAGGCTTCGCCTTTTTCAGAGGACGTTAACTGGTCCTATAGCAAAATGGTATATCAAATTGCCCAGAGCTTCGTTTGACAACTTCAGTACCCTAGCCACAAGATTTCTAACCCATTTTCAGTTACCGATAAGGTACGAAACGGGAACGGAACTTCTTACCAATTTCAAACAAACAACGGCCACTCACATATCTGATCATATACATGAGTGGCGACGTTGTCGTAGAATGGTAAAAACGTATGTTCCTGATCAGCTTTTAGCTGAATGGTTCATTAAGTCATTATTGCCTTCATTACGGAAGATGTGGCAAAAGGGGGAGTCATCACCGAAGAGAAAGTCATTGCTCGTGCGCAATATTTAGACTTGATTTATACTCAGTCTGGCACGCTCTACAATAAAATACCTGACGCTCCCAGAACGGAATTTTCAGTCCCCCCTCCTCCTAAATCAAACAATCACTCTCATGCCAGCGATGGCGTGATAGGCGCAACAGACATGAAATCGACAAAGGCTACATCTAAAAAGGCTGGTAAGATTTCCAGTCAAAATGCAAAAGAGGAACTTCTTGCCTCGGAAGTAAACACCGTCTCGACAGATAAAGGCAAAGAAACCAAGCAACCAGGGGGCAAGAAGAAAGGCAAAGGGAAGAAGAAGAAACAGGAGGAATCATCACCTGAAAAATCTTCTACAAACCCTTCTGGAAATAGGAAACGAAATCGTCCATGCTTTATATGTGATGAGGATCACTGGACAACAGATTGTCCACACAGAACTGAGCTTAAAAAATTCTTCAAGAATTCAAAAACCTCGGCAGTATTAACTGATCCATTTCCAAATCTAGGAACAAATCTGGTTGACAGTGGAAATGCTTCCCCATCTCAAGTGCTGATGTTGTCGATTTCCAAACAACAAAATGATGCTTTGATATCGACAAGGAACAAAGATTACAGGAATCCACAGCTGTCGAACAACAAGGATAAAGATCAACCTAGTAGTTTGAAAACAACTTCAACAGAAGTTGCGCCGCCCATCATTCCTGAGTTGACAATAAAACCACCAAAGGGAGTAGTACACAGGTCAACATTTAATCCTCATGCTAGAGCAGCACAACATTATAATATAGTGGAAGATCTGGCCCAATCGCCATCCGCTATGTCGACACTTGAGCTACTACAAAATTGCCCATCCCAAAAGCAGGCTTTATTATCGGCCATCGGTGGGATAGACCCAAAGGATTCCAATCTTGTATCCTTTAATCATAAAGGATACGATCCTCAGCTGCCAGCTCAACTAGCTTTCCTCGTTCAAGTGAAAGCCCTCAACAAAACTATTCATCAAACAATTATTGATGAGGGGGCATCTACATGTATTATGTCGATGAGTTGCTGGAAAACTTTAGGATCTCCAACCTTCTCACGATCTTCGACGACATTAAAAGCATTTGACGGACGAACATATACCCCATATGGTATTCTAAGTAACTTGAAGGTTGAACTAGGAGGGAAAACAGTAGAAATAGATGTTGAAGTAATCGACGGAAACCTCGATTACAACATCCTACTGGGAAGACCATGGATATATGCTATGGCTTCTGTTGAGTCGACCTATTTTAGGAAGTTTGCATTTCCTTTTCAAGGAGGGATTACAATCGTCGATCAAAAAACCTTCCTCCCCAATGGTTCTCAAGTTACGGGAAGCATTCCAATGATCCATGGAAGCCCCCATTCGCTTCAAAATATCGGAGTAGGCCTACTAAAAGACCCTATATTAATGGGAACTTTTGCACTTCCAATTCCCATCAATCTGGCGGAAGTAGCGTCGGTAGGAACCTGCAATATGATATCTTCGATTAAAAAGATCTCAGAAAACGATATCAACATGGATCATGAGCAGGTATTGCCTCCAAGCCCAACAGAAATATTGTAGCAATCAATTTTCCTAGCATGGGAGGCAAACCCAAATCAACACTCATCAATCGTTTGGGTAGATAGGTCTAAGGAATATGGCACCCCTTCAGATCCTTGGTCGCGAGTGCATGACACCGACGAAGGAATTGTTCAATCAATGGTAATTGAAGGGGAACCATGGGAAGATTACCACCATCGTTCCCTTCTTCCGGATTGTGAAGAAGATACTCCTGATGACCTTTATCATCCTTCAGTTTTTTATTTTCTATCAAATACTGTAAACACGGTGGATTCCAAGTGAAACTTGTCCAACATTGAAGAGACTATCGCCATAAATATCTCGACCAAAACAGATGTTGTAGAGAATATTTATGTTGGCAAATTTTGTTCTCCTTCAGAGCTGGAAATATATAACGCTCTTTTTCGCGAATTCAGAGATGTCTTTGCTTGGTCATATGAAGAAATGCCAGGCATTGACTCGAGTATAGTTGAACACGAAATCAAGATGTATCCAGATGTCAAACCAGTACGACAGCGGCTACGGCAGGTGCACCCCAAGAAAGCCATTGCCATCAAAGCAGAAGTTGAAAAGCTTCTCCATGCTGGTTTCATTTACCCGGTTCCTCTAACCGATTGGGTATCGAATATTGTTCCTGTTATGAAAAACAAGGAACGATTAGAGTGTGCGTCGATTATAGGGATGTAAATCAAGCTTGTCCAAAAGACAACTACCCTACACCCTTCATTGACCAGATAATTGATGAATGCGCCGGATGTGAAATCTTTTCATTTATGGATGGATTCTCCGGGTATAATCAAATAAATATCCGCCCACAGGACCAGTCAAAGGCTGCATTTATTTTTCTGTGGGGCACATTCGCATATCGAAAATTACCCTTTGGTTTAAAGAACGCAGGGGCAACATTTCAGAGGGAAATGAATTATGCCTTCCATGACATCAAAAACATCGTTCAACCATATCTTGACGACCTTCCGGCTCATTCGCGAAAGCGGACTGATCATCCGCAGCATTTAAGAGCGATATTTCTACGTTGCCGACACTACAAGATACGACTCAATCCACACAAATGTGTGTTCTGTGTCAGTTCTGGTCGTTTACTTGGCTTTGTAAGGTTCAGGCAATCATAAATTTGCCTCCACCTTCGAATTTGCTACAGAATCAGAAACTCCAAGGGAAAGCAAACTTTCTGAGGAGGTTCATTCCAAATTACGCCGAACTTGCTAAAGGTTATACTCGTCTATTGAAAAAGGAAGTACCCTTTGTCTGGGATTAGGTTGCGCAAGCTTCCTTTGATGCTTTAAAAAAATCACTAATGAAAGCATCATTAATGTACGCTCCCGTTTATCAAAAAGACTTTAACCTGTATCTGGCTGCAGCGGATACAACCATTGCAATGGTTTTAGTTCAAGAAGACAATAGAATTGAACATCCTATATATTATTTGAGTAAGAACTTAAATGATACAGAAAGAAAATATTCTTATGTTGAAAAGCTAGCGCACGCAGCTGCTCAAGCAATACAGAGATTTCAACACTATGTCCTCTTTCGAAAAACTACCATTCTGTCAGATTGCAACCCCATGACTTATATATTGTCGCAACAGTTGCTGGGGGGAAATATTCAAAATGGATAGCGATTCTACAAGAGTTTGATCTGGAACTTGTAAAATCCAAGTCAAAGAAAGCCCTGGTTTTCGCAGAATTATTATGCGATCTCCCATCATCGTCCAACGATGAAACATCCAAAGAAACGATCGTGGATGAAAATTTGTTTCTGATATCTTCAAGCAATCTGTGGTATGGGGATATAATCATTTATCTCCAAACCCAAAAATATAGGCCCAATACCTCCCACTCCGAACAAAGACGTATTCGATACCAATCAAAAGACTACATGATCGTCGGTGATACACTTTACCGTCGTGGTGTCGATACAGTTCTACGGAGGTGCCTCACCCATGAGGGGGCTGAAAAAGTCCTGAATGATTGCCATTCAGGCGCGTGTGGGGGGCATCAATCCGGTTACGCTACAACGCAAAAAATTTTACGAGCAAGATACTTCTGGCCAACAATGTTCAAAGATTGCATAACTGTAGTCAGAAGTTGCCATGCCTGTCAAATTTTTGATAGCAAAACCAGAAGACCACCCACACCTCTATAGCCAATAGTTGCTGTTGGGCCATTCGCCAAATGGCGCATCGATTTCATGACATGTAACCCCACCTCGACCGGGGGGCATGGGTATATCATAGTCGCAGTTGACTATTTTACCAAATGGGCCGAGGCGATGCCTACATTAGATAATACTAGTGAAACAGCTGCCCTCTTCTTTTTCAATCATGTAGTCGCCAGATTCGGCGTCCCACAAGCTATAGTCACAGATCATGGATCGCATTTTCGCAATCACATGATGGTTGAATTAGCTGCCAAATTAGGGTTGTCTCACAACAGCTCTACTCCATATTACCCGCAAGCCAACGGACAAGTTGAATCAATCAACAAAGTCCTGAAGCGCATGCTGCAAAGGATGATTAGAGTTCAAAAAAGAAGTTGGCACCTAATCCTGTACTCAGCCTTGTGGGCTTACTGAACATCGGTAAGGAATGCAACCGGGTTTACACCTTTCCAACTGGTGTATGGCCTAGAAGTAGTCTTACCAATCCAGTGTGAAATCTCATCCCTCAAACTCGCAATCGACCTTCTCCCCGGGACTTCAGAAGAGGAGGCTCGTTTCTTGGAACTAATCCAATTGGATGAAACCCGTCGTGATGCCGCTTTGGCTAATGAAGCCCATAAGAAACGAGTCAAGGCGCAGTTCGACAAGAATGTCAAACCCCGTGTCTTCTCAGAAGGTGACTTTTGTCTTGCTGTATGACCAAGAATCTGATAAATTGGGGGCAAGTAAATTCAAGTCTTTATGGATGGGCCCCTATATTGTTAAGCGAGTGTTAGCAAAAGGAGCCTACGAGTTAATGGATTATGACGGGATTCCACTGGCACAACCTCGTAATGGGTTGTACCTAAAGCGTTACTATGTGTGATTCGGTGTGGTAACCTATATGCTTTTGTTACATTTTTGTTTTCGCTAAAGTATTTGTTTTGGTCAAGTAAATACACTTTTTACATTTGTCGCAGATGTAGAACCTATTGGAATCTTTTGTTGGATATGCCGACGAAGCAAGTCGTAGTTCGCGGAACCTATCTTCTGCGACCTGGGCCATTTTTGACCCAAGCGGCGAGTTAGTAAGTTTCAGAGGGGTATGAATTGGTCGATCAACGAATAACATCGCTGAATATAGCGCGTTGATAGAACTTCTCTCTGATGCCATCACACATGGCATACGCCGACTGGTCATCAGGCTAGACTCACAGCTCGTCATACTACAACTCACTGGTATCTACTCCGTCCGAAATCCAGCTATCTATCGCATGTTCCTAAGGGTCAATATTTTGGAAAGGCAATTTGATTTTATCCAATATCAGCATATTTCCAGAACCTTAAACACATTAATTGACTCATTGGCAAATTATGTGTTAGATAGACATTTGCAACATTTATAAAAAGAAGCATCTCATCAATATTTGCATCAGGATCATGCAACTTAACCAAAATAAAACTCCGAAAATCAAAAATATATATAACTTTTTATGGTTTACACATAATGTTCTGTAACCTAGACAAAATTGGTCAAATGACCCAAAACTCAAAACGCTAGGGGGCACCCTAGTCTAATGATGCTCATGATAACAAGTCACAGCCTGTGCGATCATGCGTAAGAGCCTAGTCCATCGTCTTGGCACACCAGTAGTATGCCGCTGCAACCTCAAAGGCAACTCGTCAGTCCTCACATTTGGAATACTGAGAGTGAGGCCCTCGACCTGATCCTGTAATGCTGTGAGAGTCTCGGCCACATCGAGGTCGCGAAGGATAGCCCTTCCAACAGCCTCTCCTGCTGGGGCGGCAGCTGGCACTCTCAGGCGTACTACTGGCCGAACAGGACCGACATCTGCATGAACACATGAGTTATGATTAGTCTTGACACGATAAAGCACAAGGACATTATAAAAGAAAAATGATAGACAGGAATATGGTCAAAGAATTTACCAATGGCACCCCACTGTTCGCCAGCCGGCAGTACCAAATCTGGGTCACCCCGGAAGTCCATACCAGCATATGGATACTCGGAATAAACCATCTCCTGACGATCAAACCACCCAAAGAAGGTATCAAAAAAGGAAATATGAGACTGACCAGCATGCCTAGACATATGGTCGACCCATCTCTGCATACGTGGTTCAGGCGGTGGAAGTAAATTGAGTGCAATATACTGCAGCTGCATCAGTGGTATCCTTTCCAAGGCAAAGGCGGTCAAGATAGAACCATATCCAAGAGACACCTTCGGTTGGAGACATTCCAAGGCGTACTGCATATAAGATTGGTTGGCCACATGAAGAGCCGCACCACCAGCCATCCTACCAAAAGTGAACAGAATATTCCTCAGGGACCTGTCAGTGACATCTCGGATGATGATCTTGCCATCTTTACTCGGCTGAGATCCCTCTCTACAATACCTGCGAACATAATCTCTCACAGATTCATCTCCTCGAGCCGAACCTGATAAAGAGATGGGGGCACCCCGCCTCAATAAGCCGGTAAAAAAATAGATGTCCACTACAGTCAAGGGGATGGATTTGCCCCTAATCTGGAACACCTGGCTGGTAGGATCCCAAGCATCGAGCAAATACTGCAGCAAGTTGATTTGTTGTCTCATGCTAGAAATGCGGAAAAACTTCAGCAAGCAACAGTTCCGCAATGCGTTTACTGTAACTGGATCATGTAAAGCAAGCATGTCCTCTTCTTCATGCTCACATTCTCGCCATGTAATAGTCATCTTGCTCCAAAAAAATCTCTGAAAACAAACAAGAGAAGAGTTAGATCCTGATTTGGTGAGAAACAGACAAAATTTCCATCAAAAAATTGCGCATAAATTTCCTTCCTTGCGCTCATCGCACCTACAATAGTGTTCTGAGTGCGTTGCATGTCAGTTGGCTAGTAGACAGGCTAACATCCAACGCACCTTTCGATACACAAAGGGTGCGATGGAGCCAGGGCGAGTTTTTCAAACCCCAGAGGCTCAGAAAAACCAAAAATCAGGCTCAGAATGCAAAATGGAAAGCATGAAATGAAAGAGCTCAGGTTTAGCTCCTACCTGGTCTAGACGGCGCCAAGAATCATCCACAGAATCTCCCAGAATCAGCTAATGAAAATCAAGGGGGGAAAGCACCTCCAAAGCTCCAACAAGCCAAAGTTCAAATGAAATGGTAAAATGAGAGGTAAAAGCACTTTTAAATTACTTTTTACGTAATTCTAGTAAAACATTAGTGTTCTAACTCATTTTTCAAACATATATTGTTCATTTCTAACTAGTTTGATGAAGTGATTGAAAATGCAGTACAATCTTTGAAAGAACAAAGCTATTTATGGTAAAGTCAAGAAATGACCGTTGTATCGAGCAGTTTTAATGCGGACTTCATGCTCGTTAAAAAATAAACATAAGAAATGAGCAAATGTTTCCCCCAGCGTTTAAGCTCAATAAAAATTGAACCAATTCCCGGTAACTAACCATCGTGAATGTAGTACTTCAGCCTTTAAAGCCTTGGTTGTGTTCCCATTATCACCTCCACTCTATATTGGCCGATCATTCACCTCCATTTGATTGTTTACCCCTTTTGAGGAACAGCTGCGAAGAGTGATCCTATTAGCCATCCTTGTAACACTGCCGTGATTGGAAAATTCCAAACCTTACCTAGAATCAGCTACTACCCAATTTTATCACTCGTTCCTCAAAGACGAGTCTCCTTTAAGCTCTTTTCAACTGAATTGTAAAATATGAAAAGATTGCCTAGCCATTGGCCTCTCCAGCTCGTTAAAGGGACCGGAAGTGCTATCCCTCCTTTAGATTTTAATCTTTTTGGACCTGAGGGATTATTATGCAAAAAGATCGAGTGCTTGTTTTGTTCGGCTCGTTAAAAAGTATCGAAAATTCATCCCTTCTGTATTGTTTTATACTTTTTCGGACTTAAGGGATTAGATGACGAAAAAGGATTTTTGGAGTTTCCTTTACTTCCCTTTTTAAACTCTCTAAAATTGAAAAGGACCAAGTTATCTTTGTCGTTAAACTCGTTAAAACTTAATAGCGACAAACTTGTCCATAGCAGACAAGAACGAGTTTCACTATCGCTAGGCTCATTAAAACTTTGCGATGGGTTTGCCCAAAGGGAAAATTATAGAACAAGCATATGTTATCCTCCTCAAGCTTGACAAAAATAAAGAGGTACTGGTCAGCAATGACTGGGGAAAAATTGGGAAGAAAACTTGAAGAAACTTTGTTGGTAGCAAGTCGCTCTTGAACATGACACTTTCACTCTGCATCCAAGTCAGGTTGGGTTGTTTCATTCACCGGTCACATCACCATGGTCCCATCACACCATCCACATTTGGGGTTAATGCTACCAATCCATCACGTCAGTGTCGCCGATATGTTCAAGAGAAGTCACTCAGAGAATTCACCTGTGTCTCACCCGCTGCAATACATTTACGCTCCATGCTTTCATGACCGCCACCCTGAACCTTATATCACCAGATCGTTTTCACCTCCATTAAAATCATTTGCTCCGTTCTATGTCATTGATGTGGGATTCATTAAGGCCCTCCTATGACGGATCGCTTCTTGTCGACATCAGCTCATTATCCAAGAAGTCGATCTAGGGACACCCCTTTCAGTACTTTGAAGTTTACATGCCTCAATGGCAAGTTTCTCACTTCCGGCGACAGGTTTACATCAATGGCCTTCGACCAAACGATTTTGCGTCGTGTTCGACGCCAAGTCCTTTATTCACACCACGTGAATTGTACTACAGTACCTTGAGGGTCATTATCATTATCAGTGATTCTTCTCGCGCATGTTAATAGCTTACATCATTGGCTGGTAATCAGGTGACGTCTTTCCATGTTCGACTCCAGAACACCTCTCACATGGATTGACTTGTACTTTGAGTGAAGATCGAACGAGATTGAAGACCCCGGATCTAGTTTCATCCATCCGGGCTGCGATATATATTCAGGAAAATAAAGACATCAAATGTACATCATTGCTGCACAGATAATCATCCAATCAAAGGGATGATGGCTCTACCAGAATCATCAGTCTACACTCAGACGATTATCTGTCCTATGTACATGAAAATGAATTTATAAAGCTGAGCATGGGAATGCTTGCCTTAGCTAGATCATGAAAATATTATGAAGATAATGTATTGTATTGTATCTTATTACAGGTCTCCTCCCAACTTGAAAGAACTTCGGATCCTCATGATAAAGCATTTCACCCGACATCAAAAAGATTAACGACCTCATGCTTTAGGGGGAAACTGTTATAGACATTTTTGGGCACTGCAACCCCAAGCATAAAATGTCCATAAACCAAGGGCTCCTAAGTCCCTAAAAGTGTTGCTCCAACCCCTAAAGGAACAATGTCAACTGATTACAGCTTCTCCCAGAAGTTCTCCATGAAAAAACACTCAGAACTGGTCAAAACAGGATCATTTCACCTGCTCCATAGGCAAAATGTGTTGCATCTCACCTAAGTACACTCTGTGGGTGCGTTGCATTTCAAAAAGCCCTTCTATGGGGTGCGATGGGCGAGAAGAGACAAATGGCAGTGTCAATCCGCGAGGTGGAGGAGCATGGAATCTTCCAGAAACTTCTCCTGTGACACTTGCCATTATGAATTCGACCAAGGATGAGTAAGAGATCATCAATCTCCAAGTGGAAGCAAGAACTATCAGAGGGAAGACACTAATCAAATCACAAGCTGACTCATCTCCCTCACAGATACCTATATATGTATCCCTCATCCCAGAGATCCAGAGGCTGGAATTTTGCATCTTGTAAGGAATTTTTGTTGGTTTCTTGAGGCAACATCATAGTTGTTATCACTGAAAATTCTGTTACCAAAATTGCTCAGACTAGCTTAAGGACAAAGTGTTTTCGCAGCGCATAAATCCTTTAGCAGTTTCGCAGCGCAACCTGTTTTAGGTGATTTCGTAGCGCATAATTCATATTTTGCACTGGTTGCGCTACGAAATTAGGAAATGACAGATATTTAAAGCGGATTGATGGAAATACTGCAGGAAACGAGGTTTGTCAAGCTTGTCATATTTTGATGGTGATTATTGGCCAGGCGCTGCAAAAGATATGATAATGCAACTTCAACAAGCGAAAGGAAAGACCAAGAAAGCTGCAACCAAAAGAGCATCACAAGCTGCATCACAAGCTGAGCTTGCAAGAAATACCTCAAAGGATGCTTTATTAATGCAAAAGCTCGGGGATTCCATATCTCCAATGAAAGAAGACTTTATTATGGTTCGTTTGCAATATGCATGTTCTCATTGTTGTCACTTCATTGTTTCTGGCAAACGCTGGGCTTGCAGCCAATGAAAGAGTTGACAATTATGTGATATTTGTTACGAGGCACAACAAAAGCTTGATGAAAGGGAGTGAAATCCTGTCAACAGTAGGGAAAAAGCATTTATTTAATTCTGTTGAAGTCACAGATGTTCCTGCAGATACTAGGGACAAAGATGAAATTGTGGAGAGTGAATCCTTTGATACCCGTCAGGCCTTTCTTAGCTTTGGTCAAGGAAATCACTACCAATATGATACCTTGCCACGTGCCAAGCATTCTTCCATGATGGTTCTTTATCACTTACATAATCCTACAGCACCTGCATTTGTAACCACATGCAATACCTGTCATCATGATATTGAAACAAGGCAAATAAGGCATATTTCTCTGTTTTAAGTTGTCAACTTCCAGGAGGTATTTAGAGCAGAGGAAAGAACATTTTCTAAAATTGAAAGAGGTTTTTATTCCTAACATACTGAACTAGAAACACCTCTTTCAGTTTCTTCAAATTGATTATGAGCTGGGAGAAACGAGTGACTAAAGTTGCGCTACGAAACTGCTGTAGGTGCAGTTTTTAATTTCCTGTTTTATACATCTTCTTCAAAGACAAATTCTGGGCAGCTGGAGTAGTGTTTTAAAAAACCAAAAGAGGTTTTTGTTAAGTACGGATTTTTTCACAAAAACCTCCTTCAGTTTTTCCAAATACATCTTCTGTGAGAAATTACGAGCTCTGTCTCAAGACATATTTTTCAGCCAGAACATATGGGAGTAGTTGGTTTGATTGCAGATTTATGGGTTAAATATGAAGCTGAAGTGAAGGAAGTTTTCTCAAATGATAGTGCTACTAAAGCTGTTGTTGAAGATACCCTTGATGACAATGAACGTGAGCCTGAGAGCTGAAAACAAAGCCTTGAAGAAGGAGGTTGTAAATTTGAAGATACAGCTAGGTCAACTAGCTCACTAACTTGAAGAAAAAGGTGCCATTCTTAGTTTTGGGTCAATTTTGTTTAAGCTCCATTATTTTGAAGTCATATAAGTCTTTGATACCTGTGGAAGAAGTCTAAAGAGTCAGAAATTCAAGCAAAGAATGCCTTAAGACAAATGCACTCTGTTTTAGCAAAAACAGCAGTTTCGTAGCGCGCTACGAAACTGCTGTAGGTGCTGTTTTATAAGAAAAACAAAGAGTTTAATGATGGGGTCAGTGAATTTTTGAATGAAATGCCTCAAGAACGTAAGGGAGACCATACAAGACTCTCCTAGCTATTCAGAGAGTGACAAGTGCACTTTTTGGAGAAAAGGTGAAATATTTTGTCTTTAGCTAAAGCTTTGTTAAAGGTACTTTATGACCGAATTGTTAGGGTTCTGGTTATGGTTTCCGGTGATTTGGTTTGTACACCTGTTCAGTCCACAAGGCTTCCAGCTCATTGGGAATATGGTGATATGCGTTGTTTTTGAAGAATTAAAGAGCTGGGAACATGTTCTTTAAGTAGTGAGGAATAGTGGGAGACAAGGACCGTGAAAACAGGGCACTTATCTTAATTGATTAATGAGCCATCTACGCAGCCAGTATCCAAAGCCAGCTTGTTCAGTGTATTCTCCTCCAACATATCTCGGCCAAAACAGAAAGTATACAGGTGTCAAGAATCAGAAAGTGATCATGCTACGAGGAGGACAGATTTGAGTTTTGGATAAATTAGGACCTTTTGTAATTACAGTTCAGCACTTATGTAATTAATGAATTAGTTAAACAGTAGATAGGAGTAGTTAATAGCTCAGTCTTCAAGCTCCCCTCATGCTGGAGGAGGAGGCTCAAGATGGTTAAGAATGTATTTCTATATATAGATCAGATTTGGATGTAATAGGGGTTGGATGCTTTTGAAGAAACAAAGTTTATATTGGCTTATGTAAAGACTTGTTACAGTGATATAAAAGACTACTTTTTCTTCTCAGGATTCATACTTTGTTCAGATGCTCAAGATGTATGTGGCTTTGTTTTATCCTATATGTTTTACAGCTTTATAGATACACAATCACTCTGAATTCACCTAGCTGCTCAGATTTCCTGTGTGTATTTATGAGTTGAGGTTCATTTGAAAAATGTTTTGAGTGTTTAAACATTACATGCCCTGACTTCCATGAATGAGTAGTTTTATGGTTTACTGAAATGGTGTTTGACTCCATGAGCCCAATGGAAGAAATCTTATGTTGTCTGTCCAACCAGCATGTTTATTAAGTCTTCATTTCAAGAGTTAGCCCTCTTAGTGTTAATCATAATCAATAGTTTGTTTTGAGAGAGCCCTCTCAGACTAGGGAGGCTAATCCTTAGTCAATAGTTTGGTCTGAAATAGTTACATAGAGTCTAACTGATAGCAGCCATCAATACATGATTTTGTGATAACATTTTGGTGCGTCTGCCGGGAGCCTGAAGTCTATTCATTCCCGAAATTATGTGGCTGAACTTCTGAAGGTAGCAGGAGCTCAGAAGGTTTTTTGAGGCTGCAAATCTACCTTGGCGACTCCATTGTTGAAGAATTCAAAATTCATAGATTCATGGTGATTCCACTGGAGTTATGAAGGACCCAGAAGCTACCATTCTTAGTTCAAGGTATGCATGCATAGATTTTTCAGGAATTCATGGTTTCCCAAATCATTTTCCCAAGGACGCATATTTTCTAAGGAATGGTCCCAAATTTAATGGAGAAGATTTGAGTTTAATTCTGAAGTATATCTCAGATTTCTGTCATTTTGCTGAGCTTCTTAGAGTTAAACATGAGGATGTTTGCATTATGTTATTTTATGATTCACTTCAAGGGAAACGCAAACAATGGATTGAAAGTTTCCCTATCAAATCCGTTAAGTCATTTCAAGACCTTTGGCTCATGTTTTTAGAGGAATGGATAGATAGGTCAGAGGTGGTGACAGACTCTCCCTCAGTTGAAGGTTTTAGACAATGGAATAATGATCATAGTAAAGAAGAAACAAATGAATATTTTTCTTTGTCCTTGTCCTCATATCTAAAATCCTTTGACTACAAGGCAGAGGATAAGATGAGATTTTTGGATGAATTTGCTGAGGACATTGAGAAAGAAATTGAAGGTTTAGAAGGTCAAATTCAGGCATATAGTTTTCATAATCATGATCATTATTTTCAGCAGCTTTCTATGGCAGAACATAAGGAGAGAGTATTGTTTCCTTTCTCTTTTACACTTGAGGAAATGCACACTGTTGTTGAAGATCAGTTTGCACAGCCGGAAAGTTACAAGAAAAATCAAGCTGATCATGTATTCTGGGATCCTGTAGCTAATTACATGGAAGAGTTTTACTCTCAAGTTTTTCAATTCTTCTATAAAGATCAGAGGCAATTTCAGTGGCAGTGGTCATCACAATATCACTGTGGCTCTGAACTCCGATGCAGTCAAAAAATTCAAATATCAGATAAAACAGAGGATTGGCTACATTGGAAATTTCATATTGATTGAGCAGAAAGAAGTTGGAATTGTTAGGGTAGGTAGGTAGAGGTAAATGCAAAATAAGCTCAAGGTCAACTGAGCATTTTTCAGTAGAAGTAGCTTTCTTTCTCCTACAGTCATGCTGGTCAAGCAAATTTCTGTTTGTCAAATAAACTTTATAAGGCATTGGAACTGCAGGTTCTTAGTGTACCACAAGGGCACACTATCCCAAGTGGAGCCACTGTTATCACTGAAAATTCTGTTACCAAAATTGCTCAGACTAGCTTAAGGACAAAGTGTTTTCGCAGCGCATAAATCCTTTAGCAGTTTCGCAGCGCAGCCTGTTTTAGCAGATTTCGTAGCGCATAATTCATATTTTTCACTAGCTGCGCTACGAAATTGGGAAATGACAGATATTTAAAGCGGATTGATGGAAATACTGCAGGAAACGAGGTTTTTCAAGCTTGTCATATTTTGATGGTGATTATTGGCCAGGCGCTGCAAAAGATATGATAATGCAACTTCAACAAGCGAAAGGAAAGACCAAGAAAGCTGCAACCAAAAGAGCATCACAAGCTGCATCACAAGCTGAGCTTGCAAGCAATACCTCAAAGGATGCTTTATTAATGCAAAAGCTCGGCGAGTCCATATCTCCAATGAAAGAAGACTTTATTATGGTTCGTTTGCAATATGCATGTTCTCATTGTTGTCACTTCATTGTTTCTGGCAAACGCTGGGCTTGCAGCCAATGTAAGAGTTGACAATTATGTGATATTTGTTACGAGGCACAACAAAAGCTTGATGAAAGGGAGTGAAATCCTGTCAACAGTAGGGAAAAAGCATTTATTTAATTCTGTTGAAGTCACAGATGTTCCTGCAGATACTAGGGACAAAGATGAAATTGTGGAGAGTGAATCCTTTGATACCCGTCAGGCCTTTCTTAGCTTTGGTCAAGGAAATCACTACCAATATGATACCTTGCCACGTGCCAAGCATTCTTCCATGATGGTTCTTTATCACTTACATAATCCTACAGCACCTGCATTTGTAACCACATGCAATACCTGTCATCATGATATTGAAACAAGGCAAATAAGGCATATTTCTCTGTTTTACGTTGTCAACTTCCAGGAGGTATTTAGAGCAGCTGAAAGAATATTTTCTAAAATTGAAAGAGGTTTCTATTCCTAACATACTGAACTAGAAAAACCTCTTTCAGTTTCTTCAAATTGATTATGAGCTGGGAGAAACGAGTGACTAAAGTTGCGCTACGAAACTGCTGTAGGTGCAGTTTTTAATTTCCTGTTTTACACATCTTCTTCAAAGACAGATTCTGGGCAGCTGGAGTAGTGTTTTAAAAACCCAAAAGAGGTTTTTGTTAAGTACAGATTTTTTCACAAAAACCTCCTTCAGTTTTTCCAAATACGTCTTCTGTGAGAAATTACGAGCTCTGGCTCAAGACATATTTTTCAGCCAGAACATATGGGAGTAGTTGGTTCGATTGCAGATTTATGGGTTAAATATGAAGCTGAAGTGAAGGAAGTTTTCTCAAATGATAGTGATACTAAAGCTGTTGTTGAAGATACCCTTGATGACAATGAACGTGAGCCTGAGAGCTGAAAACAAAGCCTTGAAGAAGGAGGTTGTAAATTTGAAGATACAGCTAGGTCAACTAGCTCACTAACTTGAAGAAAAAGGTGCCATTCTTAGTTTTGGGTCAATTTTGTTTAAGCTCCATTATTTTGAAGTCATATAAGTCTTTGATACCTGTGGAAGAAGTCTAAAGAGTCAGAAATTCAAGCAAAGAATGCCTTAAGACAAATGCACTCTGTTTTAGCAAAAACAGCAGTTTCGTAGCGCGCTACGAAACTGCTGTAGGTGCTGTTTTATAAGAAAAACAAAGAGTTTAATGATGGGGTCAGTGAATTTTTGAATGAAATGCCTCAAGAACGTAAGGGAGACCATACAAGACTCTCCTAGCTATTCAGAGAGTGACAAGTGTACTTTTTGGAGAAAAGGTGAAATATTTTGTCTTTAGCTAAAGCTTTGTTAAAGGTACTTTATGACCGAATTGTTAGGGTTCTGGTTATGGTTTCCGGTGATTTGGTTTGTACACCTGTTCAGTCCACAAGGCTTCCAGCTCATTGGGAATATGGTGATATGCGTTTTTTTTTAAGAATTAAAGAGCTGGGAACATGTTCTTTAAGTAGTGAGGAATAGTGGGAGACAAGGACCGTGAAAACAGGGCACTTATCTTAATTGATTAATGAGCCATCTACGCAGCCAGTATCCAAAGCCAGCTTGTTGAGTGTATTCTCCTCCAACATATCTCGGCCAAAACAGAAAGTATACAGGTGTCAAGAATCAGAAAGTGATCATGCTACGAGGAGGACAGATTTGAGTTTTGGATAAATTAGGACCTTTTGTAATTACAGTTCAGCACTTATGTAATTAATGAATTAGTTAAATAGTAGATAGGAGTAGTTAATAGCTCAGTCTTCGAGCTCCCCTCATGCTGGAGGAGGAGGCTCAAGATGGTTAAGAATGTATTTCTATATATAGATCAGATTTGGATGTAATAGGGGTTGGATGCTTTTGAAGAAACAGAGTTTATATTGGCTTATGTAAAGACTTGTTACAGTGATATAAAAGACTACTTTTTCTTCTCAGGATTCATACTTTGTTCAGATGCTCAATATGTATGTGGCTTTGTTTTATCCTATATGTTTTACAGCTTTATAGATACACAATCACTCTGAATTCACCTAGCTGCTCAGATTTCCTGTGTGTATTTATGAGTTGAGGTTCATTTGAGAAATGTTTTGAGTGTTTAAACATTACATGCCCTGACTTCCATGAATGAGTAGTTTTATGGTTTACTGAAATGGTGTTTGACTCCATGAGCCCAATGGAAGAAATCTTATGTTGTCTGTCCAACCAGCATGTTTATTAAGTCTTCATTTCAAGAGTTAGCCCTCTTAGTGTTAATCATAATCAATAGTTTGTTTTGAGAGAGCCCTCTCAGACTAGGGAGGCTAATCCTTAGTCAATAGTTTGGTCTGAAATAGTTACATAGAGTCTAACTGATAGCAGCCATCAGTACATGATTTTGTGATAACATTTTGGTGCGTCTGCCGGGAGCCTGAAGTCTATTCATTCCCGAAATTATGAGGCTGAAATTCTGAAGGTAGCAGGAGCTCAGAAGGTTTTTTGAGGCTGCAAATCTACCTTGGCGACTCCATTGTTGAAGAATTCAAAATTCATAGATTCATGGTGATTCCACTGGAGTTATGAAGGACCCAGAAGCTACCATTCTTAGTTCAAGGTATGCATGCATAGATTTTTCAGGAATTCATGGTTTCCCAAATCATTTTCCCAAGGACGCATATTTTCTAAGGAATGGTCCCAAATTTAATGGAGAAGATTTGAGTTTAACTCTGAAGCATATCTCAGATTTCTGTCATTTTGCTGAGCTTCTTAGAGTTAAACATGAGGATGTTTGCATTATGTTATTTTATGATTCACTTCAAGGGAAACGCAAACAATGGATTGAAAGTTTCCCTATCAAATCCGTTAAGTCATTTCAAGACCTTTGGCTCATGTTTTTAGAGGAATGGATAGATAGGTCAGAGGTGGTGACAGACTCTCCCTCAGTTGAAGGTTTTAGACAATGGAATAATGATCATAGTAAAGAAGAAACAAATGAATATTTTTCTTTGTCCTTGTCCTCATATCTAAAATCCTTTGACTACAAGGCAGAGGATAAGATGAGATTTTTGGATGAATTTGCTGAGGACATTGAGAAAGAAATTGAAGGTTTAGAAGGTCAAATTCAGGCATATAGTTTTCATAATCATGATCATTATTTTCAGCAGCTTTCTATGGCAGAACATAAGGAGAGAGTATTGTTTCCTTTCTCTTTTACACTTGAGGAAATGCACACTACTGTTGAAGATCAGTTTGCACAGCCGGAAAGTTACAAGAAAAATCAAGCTGATCATGTATTCTGGGATCCTGTAGCTAATTACATGGAAGAGTTTTACTCTCAAGTTTTTCAATTCTTCTATAAAGATCAGAGGCAATTTCAGTGACAGTGGTCATCACAATATCACTGTGGCTCTGAACTCCGATGCAGTCAAAAAATTCAAATATCAGATAAAACAGAGGATTGGCTACATTGGAAATTTCATATTGATTGAGCAGAAAGAAGTTGGAATTGTTAGGGTAGGTAGGTAGAGGTAAATGCAAAATAAGCTCAAGGTCAACTAAGCATTTTTCAGTAGAAGTAGCTTTCTTTCTCCTACAGTCATGCTGGTCCAGCAAATTTCTGTTTGTCAAATAAACTTTATAAGGCACTGGAACTGCAGGTTCTTAGTGTACCACAAGGGCACACTATCCCAAGTGGAGCCACTGTTATCACTGAAAATTCTGTTACCAAAATTGCTCAGACTAGCTTAAGGACAAAGTGTTTTCGCAGCGCATAAATCCTTTAGCAGTTTCGCAGCGCAACCTGTTTTAGCAGATTTCGTAGCGCATAATTCATATTTTTCACTAGCTGCGCTACGAAATTGGGAAATGACAGATATTTAAAGCGGATTGATGGAAATACTGCAGGAAACAAGGTTTGTCAAGCTTGTCATATTTTGATGGTGATTATTGGCCAGGCGCTGCAAAAGATATGATAATGCAACTTCAACAAGCGAAAGGAAAGACCAAGAAAGCTGCAACCAAAAGAGCATCAGAAGCTGCATCACAAGCTGAGCTTGCAAGCAATACCTCAAAGGATGCTTTATTAATGCAAAAGCTCGGGGAGTCCATATCTCCAATGAAAGAAGACTTTATTATGGTTCGTTTGCAATATGCATGTTCTCATTGTTGTCACTTCATTGTTTCTGGCAAACGCTGGGCTTGCAGCCAATGTAAGAGTTGACAATTATGTGATATTTGTTACGAGGCACAACAAAAGCTTGATGAAAGGGAGTGACATCCTGTCAACAGTAGGGAAAAAGCATTTATTTAATTCTGTTGAAGTCACAGATGTTCCTGCAGATACTAGGGACAAAGATGAAATTGTGGAGAGTGAATCCTTTGATACCCGTCAGGCCTTTCTTAGCTTTGGTCAAGGAAATCACTACCAATATGATACCTTGCCACGTGCCAAGCATTCTTCCATGATGGTTCTTTATCACTTACATAATCCTACAGCACCTGCATTTGTAACCACATGCAATACCTGTCATCATGATATTGAAACAAGGCAAATAAGGCATATTTCTCTGTTTTAAGTTGTCAACTTCCAGGAGGTATTTAGAGCAGCTGAAAGAATATTTTCTAAAATTGAAAGAGGTTTTTATTCCTAACATACTGAACTAGAAAAAACTCTTTCAGTTTCTTTAAATTGATTATGAGCTGGGAGAAACGAGTGACTAAAGTTGCGCTACGAAACTGCTGTAGGTGCAGTTTTTAATTTCCTGTTTTACACATCTTCTTCAAAGACAGATTCTGGGCAGCTGGAGTAGTGTTTTAAAAAACCAAAAGAGGTTTTTGTTAAGTACATATTTTTTCACAAAAACCTCCTTCAGTTTTTCCAAATACGTCTTCTGTGAGAAATTACGAGCTCTGTCTCAAGACATATTTTTCAGCCAGAACATATGGGAGTAGTTGGTTCGATTGCAGATTTATGGGTTAAATATGAAGCTGAAGTGAAGGAAGTTTTCTCAAATGATAGTGCTACTAAAGCTGTTGTTGAAGATACCCTTGATGACAATGAACGTGAGCCTGAGAGCTAAAAACAAAGCCTTGAAGAAGGAGGTTGTAAATTTGAAGATACAGCTAGGTCAACTAGCTCACTAACTTGAAGAAAAAGGTGCCATTCTTAGTTTTGGGTCAATTTTGTTTAAGCTCCATTATTTTGAAGTCATATAAGTCTTTGATACCTGTGGAAGAAGTCTAAAGAGTCAGAAATTCAAGCAAAGAATGCCTTAAGACAAATGCACTCTGTTTTAGCAAAAACAGCAGTTTCGTAGCACGCTACGAAACTGCTGTAGGTGCTGTTTTATAAGAAAAACAAAGAGTTTAATGATGGGGTCAGTGAATTTTTGAATGAAATGCCTCAAGAACGTAAGGGAGACCATACAAGACTCTCCTAGCTATTCAGAGAGTGACAAGTGTACTTTTTGGAGAAAAGGTGAAATATTTTGTCTTTAGCTAAAGCTTTGTTAAAGGTACTTTATGACCGAATTGTTAGGGTTCTGGTTATGGTTTCCGGTGATTTGGTTTGTACACCTGTTCAGTCCACAAGGCTTCCAGCTCATTGGGAATATGGTGATATGCGTTGTTTTTGAAGAATTAAAGAGCTGGGAACATGTTCTTTAAGTAGTGAGGAATAGTGGGAGACAAGGACCGTGAAAACAGGGCACTTATCTTAATTGATTAATGAGCCATCTACGCAGCCAGTATCCAAAGCCAGCTTGTTCAGTGTATTCTCCTCCAACATATCTCGGCCAAAACAGAAAGTATACAGGTGTCAAGAATCAGAAAGTGATCATGCTACGAGGAGGACAGATTTGAGTTTTGGATAAATTAGGACCTTTTGTAATTACAGTTCAGCACTTATGTAATTAATGAATTAGTTAAACAGTAGATAGGAGTAGTTAATAGCTCAGTCTTCGAGCTCCCCTCATGCTGGAGGAGGAGGCTCAAGATGGTTAAGAATGTATTTCTATATATAGATCAGATTTGGATGTAATAGGGGTTGGATGCTTTTGAAGAAACAGAGTGTATATTGGCTTATGTAAAGACTTGTTACAGTGATATAAAAGACTACTTTTTCTTCTCAGGATTCATACTTTGTTCAGATGCTCAAGATGTATGTGGCTTTGTTTTATCCTATATGTTTTACAGCTTTATAGATACACAATCACTCTGAATTCACCTAGCTGCTCAGATTTCCTGTGTGTATTTATGAGTTGAGGTTCATTTGAGAAATGTTTTGAGTGTTTAAACATTACATGCCCTGACTTCCATGAATGAGTAGTTTTATGGTTTACTGAAATGGTGTTTGACTCCATGAGCCCAATGGAAGAAATCTTATGTTGTCTGTCCAACCAGCATGTTTATTAAGTCTTCATTTCAAGAGTTAGCCCTCTTAGTGTTAATCATAATCAATAGTTTGTTTTGAGAGAGCCCTCTCAGACTAGGGAGGCTAATCCTTAGTCAATAGTTTGGTCTGAAATAGTTACATAGAGTCTAACTGATAGCAGCCATCAGTACATGATTTTGTGATAACAATAGTGTTGGGTGATCTAAGCTTTGCATGAGGTGAAGAAGGGCTTACTTGCTGAGAGGATGATGCTGGGTCAAAACAACTGGTTGTAACTCTCTTGGCTCTTTCTTGATTATCAATAAAGCTATTCAAGTTTTCCTCCATACTCTTGTGTCATTTATGTTTTACGCATTTGTATGGTCAATTTACATCTGATCCTAGATTGTTTATGATAATAGATCCATGTTCTTGTATAGTGTTATGCTACTTTGATTCTACAGGTACTCTGTGAAGCTAGGTGTACAAGGAAGCAAGTAGCAAAGGACTATCAAAAGAGAGAGGAATCGAACTAGGAGCCAAGCGCAAGACAGAGGTTGGTCTCCTTTATTCTTCTCTCATCTATCTTTCATAAAGGAAAACAAAAGTAGTTTTACTTTGTTTGTTTCTAAGGTAGCTACCACACCTTAGTGGGATTAGCAGTTTTGCATAGACACTTTTCCCTGTAACACATAGAGAAGGAGAACAACAACAAACTAAAAATCTAATGCTGCAGGGCGTTGAACTCAAGACTAACTAAGGATTTAGATCCTTAATTAAAATTCCAAACCAGGGAATTTGACAAGGTTCCACCGACGTACATATAGAAATTAAATACATGTAGTTGTATGCAGAATTGTAGCAACACATTAGAAATGCAAGGGGATCAACCCACGATGAACTACCCATGGATTTTTAGCAAAGCACAATCATCACAAGGAGTTGAAATCAAGACAAGCTTCATGCTGATATGGATCCTTAATCAAAATTCCAAACCAGGGTATTCAACAAAGTACCCATGTCATTGGTAGATATGGGATTGAAGTCAAGAAGATACAATAACACAACTTGATGAATATCCGGTGAGATTATTGTTTTTAAATATACAATAGTACAAGCTAATGAATATCCTATGTTTTTGGTTGTCTTTATAGATGGACATTCATCTATAGATGCCACAATGAAGGAGTATATGTTAGTTGAGATAGGTCACATCTGTGGACCACTAAGGTCCAATCCATTGAAATGTGCCACATCCATGGGCTGTCAAGAATGCTAGTACTTCAACCTAGCCTCAAATGCAACGATTAACTCTATCAGCCATATTAAAGCAAAAACATGTCTTTTGGGGATTTTGAAACCAGATCAGTGCTCTGATTTAACCACAGACATAACCAACTTGACAAGAAAATGAATATCCAGACAAAATTTAACACCTAAGAGTTATCGGAAAATTTTTACCCATCGCAGTATTTCGTGAATAACCAAACCTCACAACTCATGGACACCCAAATCCTTATTTCTTAGATAACCAATACCTGACAATTGAAATATTTAGTCTTGAATACCTAACATTTTTCAAAGTCATCTGGCATTCTTGAATACCCAGCATTATTTAAAGTTATCTTCTAGCCAATGCGATAGATGCAAACCTGAATTTGATGAAAATGAGGAGGAATTCCTTTGCCAAATTCTGTGCCACCAATATGATTCCATCACCTTCTCTTCCCCATCTCCAAATTTCTCCATATTCTCTTCCCCTTCTCTAGATTTCTCCATCCATCCATCTGAATCCTTCTATTTCTTTTTATTCCTCCCTTTTAGAACTCTCCTGGGAGGATCCATGTTGTAGAGCTAAAATAAAGAATTGAGAATGAGCTTCTGAAAAGAAAAAAAAACAATACTATATATGCTCATGAAAAAACATCAAGGCACTAATTCATTTAATGCTCAGTGACAACAATTCCAGAAGGCTTGAGAGAAAATAGAGTACCCACATGGAATTTGAAATTGGGTATGCAATAAATACAGGAGTTGTTGTCGCTCCATAACAGGCTTACAGTGTATGTTGTAAATCTATATAGTGTGTAGACATGGAACCTCATAAAGAACTTAGTCATATAGCCTTTTAACACTGCTTGTGCCTTTATCTCTAAGATGGATAGATCATGCATTTAAACACTGAGATCGAGGACGGAGAATGCATTTAAACACTGCTATTGAGGATGGAGTGAGAATCCAAGATACTAAGGGACAAAGTGCTAAATATTGATGGGAGGGAATGAGAAAATGGCGCAAAGAGGTTAGCTGGGTTGAACAGTGTTTGCCTAGCCAACTTTAGAGAAAATGGTTTTGGCTTAATTAGGGTGAAATTGTGGTTTTGGTGATTGTTTTTGAGAAAAAATTAGTGTGTGTGTGTGTATATATATAGATATACTTTTTCTATTTATAACAAATATATATATATTGGGAAAAATAATTTTTAAGGCTTTGATTAATCGAATATTTTTCTTGTTTCTCTGAGGTTTTAAATCTAATCAAAGATTCGTAAACACTTTTAAGCATGGTAGGGCCATAAGAGAAACTATGATCCAAATGTAACAATAATCCATGATTTAATTCCATTCTAAGTCATGGCTATAAATTGCTACATTTTGTGTGTCATTCAACCTATGTCATAAATGGCTAGAGTTCAAATTTTGATAGATATCAAGTAATCAATTTTTTTTAATCATCACGTTGGTTTGATCTCTAAGAATGTAAGAATAATAATCTAAATTAATACAGTATAAAAAACCACTTTAACTTTTAGGCGAGAAGTTTGCCATGTTATGGTTTGCTAGCAAGTTGGAAAACTTATTATAATGATTGCCCAAGTTCAAGTCACAACTTGAAAAATTGTGCTCCTATGTCAACATATTCAACACCAAGTGTAAGTCCTAAAATAATTTGACAATGCATGGATACAGTGACTTTTTTTTTATCATGACTTAGTTTCTATAACCATTTTAGCAAAGAGAAAACATGGGAAATGGTGGTGGGGGGGAATTTGAACCTTGTACCTCTCACTTGCAAGAGTAATGACTTTCAAAGCACCCACTTAATATGGGTGTGGGGGAGAGAGATTTGTTGAGTTGTAGTCTAAATATAAGTTGGAGTTCTTACCTTAAAGATGACCTAAGATCAAGTCTCAATACCAAAGTACATGCTTTTGTTTGATTATATTAAAGGTTTAGGTGGAAGTCCTAGATAGAATAAGTTAATGGCCCATGGATGTGGCCATAATATTTCTAACACCAAATAATTATGGCCTTAGTCGTAGTAATCATTTCAATGTTGATAAAACATGGGTAGAGATTTGAACCTTACACATCTCTCTTGCCAGAATAGTGACATTTCCAATTGGTTATGATAATCCTCCATAATTTTGGTGGGCTTTAAGGACAACATGGGTAAATTTTAATCTAGATTTCTACGTATGGTCAATGTTATGTGTGTCTCACACACTACTAGGCTACCCATGGCTACCTTAAGGTATTGAATAAATATTTCATTTGGCAGATGTTGAGGAGACCATGGGTCAACATTGGTCCATATATATGTGGGAAAGGATTGTGTTATATGTGCATTGCACATTCAACCACTACCTCTAAATGTTTCCATTTTTGCTTTTAGTCCTTAATGTTTTCATTGTTGTGTATGTTCATAATGTATGTTCAAGCTAGATAAACATCAATTAATTGATATCCAAGTTAAAAACTAGTATCCTGAGTTCAATGGATATGACCCTAATAATAAAAAATGTAAATATACATAAAAATTGAAGTCTTCAACTAAAGAAAATGTGTCATCTACTAATTAACCAACATTTCTCCTTGCAGGTATTCTTCATAATCTATTTGACCCAGTTGTAAGCTCACTCCCATTTTGGATAATATGTAAACTTTTGAATTTAATTGCCTGTGAATGTGATTAAAGGATATAACCCTGAAGATTATAATTAACTCCATAACTCTAATTATCCATTGATCCAATAAAGAAGTGTTTAAGGAAGTATAACCTTTTAGCCAATCTATAATAGCCTTTGAATCCCCTATCATTTGTATGTTTAGATTGTTGAAGTGACACAATTAAAATGACTAACATAAATGAATAATTTGTATTATTGTAGTACTTGTTAGGTAGTCGTATTTTTGTTCTTAGAATAAATCAGTCATTCAGGGTAGTCATTTTTAGTTGTATTACTAATTAACTAGTCATATATTTGAACCCAGGACTAAATTAGCCATTTTTAGTTGTGTCACTTAAGATTGTTCATTTTTTGTAGTATTTCACCTGGAAAAGTTGTGCTGACTAATTTTTTTAGTCACCTAGTCATTAATTTCTCATTTTCTACTAGCGCATTGATGAGTGATCATAGTGGTTTTTGGTATCTATTTGATCAACCGAATCTAAATGGTAGGTAGGCTCAATGGTTGGATACGATCAGTGAGTTTGATTTCAAGATCCGATATATCAAAGGTAAGGAGAACAGAGTGGCAGATGCTCTTAGCAAATGAATACAGGTAAATCAATTAGCAACTATGAGCTCCTATGGGATAGATGTATAAGGTAGGATCTTGCGGGCAGGTCAATGTTGATTTGGGGTAGCATCGGATGTGATCTAGGCCTCAAAATTTTTAGGGAGGCTTAGACACATACATTCTCCAATATCCAGAAATCGTTTTGGGAAATTCCAGCCCGAGACAATTTTATTAAAATAATTAATTATTTTTAATGGGACCCTAAGTCTAAACTTAGGAAATTAAAATAATTAAATGGTATTAATATAAACTGTGGGTGAAAATTCTAAAATAATGTGGAGATCAAGTCACTATGATCCTATCCATTGATTATAATCTAATATGGGTCGTCGATTGATGAACGAGAGGATTATAAGAGGAAGCTTGATGGGCACTTGGAGAACACACTAAGAGATCAAGAGATAGAATTTCTGAAGTGAGAAGTTGATCTGATAATCACCCTATGAGTGACCTCAGTTGAAGATTTATTAAACAAAAGGTATTACAGACACATGTGATGGTGTGTGTTCTATGTTATTCAAGCAACGGCTCGATCAGATTGCCAATACACAGAAAATAAGTGGAAAGACAGTAGAGAAATACAATAAGCAACACAAAGACACAAACAACTTTTAATAAGGAGTTCACCCTATTCTCCAGGGCTATGTCTCCAATCCAGCTTCAGTGGTGACCTTGTTTTATTTTGTCTTTCAGCAGAGAAATTACAATACAGGGACTCAATATGAGTTCTCCTGAAGCAGATTTTGCTTGGCAGGGTGGTTCTTGGATTCCCCAAGCCATTCGGAGTACACAGACTATTGTTCTTCCTACCAGCTCTGTGACCCTTGGTCTACAGTGGAAAGAGCCAACTGTGATGCTCAATCCGGACAGATTCCTCTATGGGAAGGCTTGAATCTTCAAGCTCTCTGGTGCTCGACGCTGCCTATGGTCAACTCAGCCCTCTGTCTCCTTTGCTTGGCTTTGTTGTTCTCTGTGTTCAGTCCTCCTCCTCTCAATCTCCATTCTATTGTCTCTGTTCATGGCTTTAGCCATTCGATCTCCATGCCTGTTCGGTTCCTCTCCCGCCTACGTCGATTCGCCTACCACCTGCGTGCTTGGAGTTCCCTATTCGGTGTCAGCATGAACGCTCAAGAAGTAGCCACGTGTCCTCATTGGAACAACGCCAGCCTGCTCGTCGATTCGTTTCTTTGGTTATGTCATGGATACGTTCTTTCTCCACCGTGGCGGTCAACGGATTCGAAATCCCCTTAAATCGTGGCCTAATTCCCTGCCGATTTTGCTTCTGTCTATTGGGCGCAATCTCAGCTGTCTGATCTGGGCTCCTTAAGATCCGACGTTATACGCACGTCGAGTGCAGTTGATTTGCTCGACCGATAACGCGTGATCATGGCGGTTTTTCTCTCACCTCCGTTGCCATGCGTCAATTGCTGAGTGGGATCGCTCTCCCTCCTCCAAAACCTCTTACCGTTCAAGGGCACCTTGATCAAAACCACCAGTTTCCAGGTCGTGGGTCCCACCTTTGTATGTTGGCGCTTTTCGTTTCTCCGCCCGCTGTTCTCCGGCTCCCAAAGTGACCAAGGGCTTAAGGCCCCTCCATTTTGGCCCTGTTTGCCCAGAAATGGAAAATCAGCTCCTTTTCCCGTTCCAGGGCTCCCAAGGGCTACATCGACCTCCTGCACAGTCTCCATGGGCCTCGGTCAGTGCGCTTTGACCGAGGTCCTCGTCGTTCCACACTGGCTGCCATGGCCACTGGTTCAGGGTGTTTTCGATTGTTGTTTTGGATTCTTCAAGGATTTGTTTCATCCCGATACAGTCATGGTTCTTTGACAGTCATTTATGGATCCTATTTGGATCATGGCCTCCCTACTGAAAAGATTTTTGACCACCAAAAGTTGGTTTTCTTCAAGCATCAACTAAGTGAGGAAACTGCTGTCTCACTTGTCCAATCTCAATCCACTTTGCACAGCTCGGCTTCGAACCTTTAAGCATCCTGAGGTATTCCACCTATCCACTGCGCGTCATCTTTACCTTCCTGTCCAGTACTGTATCTTCCTGTAACTCATTAAGATATTCAGGTAGTAGGTCATCAACAGAAAGTAATTAACTCTGCTCTTCAGGGTCCTCAATCATTGAAGGTTCAAACAACCTCAAGAAATATGCGTTCACGACTGAGTAGATGTGCATGTAAGCTAGCAGAGCAAGGCGAAAAGCATTTTCACCAATCTTCTCAAGTATCCTGAAGGGTCCATACCTGATAGGTTTTAGCTTCTTACCTTCACCTTGCATCTTGTCTTTGCTGACATACAACCAGACTTGGTCTCTAGCTTGAAAACTATGCTCCATCTTATGCTTATCATGCCTAGCCTTGTACTCGGCTTGGCTCTTTTCCAGCTGTTCCTGTACTGCCTGGTGGATCTCCTGGATTTGTTCAATGAACCTAGTTTCCCTGTCCACATCACTGTGTCTATCAACCATGGTATCTTTACCAAAGACAAAATCCAAGGGAGACCTTGGTATGAAACAAAAGCAGGTCTCAAAAGGAGATCTCTGGGTAGAGGAGTGTTTGGCTCTATTGTAAGCATGATGCACATAACATGAGTGTTCATCCCAAAGCTTAGGGTGTTTGCTGCAATATCCTCTCAGTAACTGGATCATTGTCCTGTTAACTACTTCTGTCTCGCCATCTGTTTGTGGATGAAAAGCTATGCTTTTCTTCAATTTGGTGTCCATTAGTTCCCACAGACTTGACCAAAACTTTCCCACAAATCGGGTGTCTCGATCAGATATAATAGAAGTGGGTAATCCAAAATGAACCCATACATGTTCAAAGAATAATTTTGCAGTTTGTTCAGCTGTAATGTGTTTACTGCAGGGTATCAAAATACACATTTTGCTGAACCTATCCACAACAACATATAGATAATCATGACCTTTCCTAGATTTAGGCAGTCCTCCCACAAAATCCATGGAAATGCTTTCCCAAGGGTGAGAAGGAACTGGCAAGGGAGTGTATAAGCCTAGTTTTCTGTTGATGGGCTTGCTTTTAGCACACATAGCACACCCCTTTACATATCTAGAAACTGTCTCACTCATTCTTGGCTAATAGCAAAACCTTTGCAGCTGTGCAACTATTTTACTTACCCCAAAGTGACCTAATATCAGAGAAGTGTGTGCTTCCCTAATTATCTTTGCTCTCTCAGTTTGTGGAATACAGAGTTTCCCACAATGATATAAGAGTCAGTCCTTCACATGATAGCCCAATTCTTCTACTCTTTTGCCTTGAGTCAAAGTTGCATATACATCTTTAAAGTCCATGTCCTGAGCATACTATTCTATGCAGCTTTCATGCAGCACAGAATTATGCTTAAGTATGGTAGATGCATTTATAATGGGTCTAGATAACATGTCTGCAACCTTTTTATGTATGCCCTTTTTATGTCTGATGACTAAATGAAACTGTTGTAGAAAACCAATCCATCTGTAATGTCTTGACTGTTGCAACTTAGTTTGGGAGTGTAGATATTGAAGTGGTCGATGATCAGTATGTATTACTGTTTCTTTGCCCATTAAGTAATGTTTCCACCTTTTCACACTCTAAACTAATGCATACAATTTTTTATCATAGGTAGGATAGTTAACTACTGCAGAATTAAAAGTCTCAGAATGATAACATATGGGTTTACCGTGCTATGTCAACACTGCTCCCATGGCATAGTCATTAGCATCAGTTTGGATCTCAAATGTTCTTTGTAGATCTAGCAGTGCTAGTACAGGTGTTGTACTATTTTTTTCTTTCAAGGTGTCGAAGGCTTTCTACTGTTTGCCTCCCCACTGAAACACCTTGTTCAATCCTGTCAAAGCATGTAAGGGGGCTGCAATTGAGGAAAAATTTGAAATGAACTTCCTCCAATACTGTGCTACTCCTAGGAAGCTTCTCACTTCTGTAGCAAACTTGGGTTTAGGCCAGTTTACAATGACTACCACTTTAGAGGGATCTATTTTCAATTCACCTCCCCCTACTATATGACCCAAATAATTTAGAGAGGTTTTCCCAAATTCACATTTGGATATTTTAACATAAAGTTTTTATCTTTTCAAAACATCTAATGTCTGCTTAACATGCTTTAAATGTTCTTCCCACATTTTACTAAAAATCAGAATGTCATCCAAATACACAATAACAAAATCATCAAGAAAAGGTCTGAGTACATCATTCATTAATCTCATGAAAGTAGTAGGGGAATTGGTCAAGCCAAAAGGCATAACCAGCCATTCATACAATCCCTGCTTTGTTTTGAAAGCAGTCTTCGATGCATCTTGCTCTGCAACTCTGACCTGATGGTATCCACTATGCAAATCCATCTTGGTGAAATAAACAGCTTCCTTCAGTTGATCTAAAAGATCATCTATGCAAGGAAGGGGATAACGATTTTTTATTGTTATTTTATTCAGTGATCGATAATCAATGCACCTTCTCCATGAGCCATATTTTTTTCTCACCAAAACGATTGGTGACCCACATGGTGATGTGCTAGGCCTGATGAACCCTTTCTCAAGCAACTCCTGCACCTGCTTCTTGATTTCAGCATTCTCTAAAGCAAATAGCCTGTACATCCCGGTGTTAGGCAAAGGAACATCTTGCTGCAAAATAATATCATGTACTATTCCCTTTTTGGGTGGCAGACCTTGAGGTTCTTGAAATAAGACATCATACTCTGAAAAAATCTTTTCTATATAAGCTTGCTGATCAGAATTACAGCCCTCAAATACATTGGTTTTATCAGTTTCTTTTCCTTTACAACCATTAGTAAGAACTGTTTGCAGGAATTTAACATTCTTTTCATCTGTCCTGAGTTTATGAGAGTATAATTATTCTTGAGCTTATGAGCTCTTACAAAGTATTCGATTCCATCTTTAACAAGTAGATACTTGTTCTCGGCTATAGAAAATAGCCTTTCTATCATACAAGTAGATACTTGTTCTCGGCTCTACAGAAAATAGCCTTTCTATCATACAAGTAAGGACTTCCTAAAAAAATTCCACATATATCCAAAGGAATTATATCTAACTCAAACTCATGTACAAATGCTGACCCAAAAGAAAACTTGAGTTTGCACTGTCTAGTCACTTGTAGTTGTGCTTTATCATTCAACCATCCTAATGGGTATGGCTTCTTATGAGGTGTAGTTGCTAGTCCAAATTTCTTTACAATTGCTTCAGAAATCAGATTTACTTGTGAGCCACTATCAAACAAAGTATCAATATTTTGGTTTTTGGAAACAACTCAAATATGGAAAAGCCCATGCCTTTTTCTCTCATGTTCTTCATCAATAACATATTGAGCAGAATTACTAGTAGATGCTTCAGAATTCTTACCTTTTATACCTGTGGTTGCTATGATTGTTTCATCTCCCGAGTCTGACCCCAAATCTTTCTGAATAGCTACAGAAGTCTTCTTCTTCTTGCCCTTGGACTTCTTAGGCCTCAGCTCTGGATGTAGAATCCAACAGTGCTCATCATCATGCCCCTCCTTTTTACAGTGAGTGCATGAAGCTTTGTCTTTCTGTGCAGTGTTAGCCTTCCTTGCTTTCCACTTCTGCTATCTTTTCTCCTTGCACTTTCTTACAGTGGGTTGGGATGGTCCCCCAACTTCTGGATTTCCATTCTTTCCTCTAGCTTCTAAATGAGTAGCTTGTACAAATACCTCATCTATACTAATGGGATTAAACATGAGGATGGTATGCCTCATGTAGCTGTATAGACCACCAATGTACTTCAAAATAGTTTCTGGTGAGTCTAATGAAATACCAAACATCAATGCTCTCTTTCTGAACTCTTGGGTATACCCTTGTACACTTTTCCCTTTCAACTGCTGAAGAGTTTGCCAACTCATCGTGGCTTGTTGCATGTAGGCCAACGGATATAACTGCTTTTTCACACCAGCCTGGGTTATGCCTTCCCACCAAGCCAAGCCTTCGCCCCTTGCCAGCTAGATCTTACTCTTGTATGAGTCTATATTTTGTACTCTGCAATACACATCAATTTGTCTAATCCAATTGTCCAACTTTTCAGCATTTAGCTCTCCATCATATATAGGAAAATCAAATTTAACATCTAACTTAATCAAAGATGCTTTCTTATTATGCACAGGGCTACTAGGAGGTGTATGGAAGCTTTTCTCTTTCCCCTTTCCTTTGGAGTGGTTATGGGAATGAGATTCATCTTCTTCTTTATCTTGCTTAGAGCCTGATGAATCTTCACCCTTATGCTTTCTAAAGTCCATATAGATTTCTTCTACCATAGACTTTATAACTAGGAAACTTTCTATGAATTGAGGGTCTGGCCCTATAGAACCTTCCTCTGACATTATCTTCCAAGAATAGACTCTCCCAATTTCAGGATTAGTTTCCACCAACTCTCCTTCTCCTAATTTGAGCTTTGATCTAGTGAGCATTCACAGCTAAACCAACACAAGCTTGTCTAACCTTACAGCCTAGAGCTCTAATACCACTTGATCTGATAATCACCCTATGAGTGACCTCAGTTGAAGATTTATTAAACAAAATGTATTACAGACTCATGTGATGGTGAGTGTTCTATGTTATTCAAGCAACAGATCGATCAGATTGCCAATACACAAAAAATAAGTGGAAAGACAACAGAGAAATACAGTAAGCAACACAAAGACACAAACAACTTTTAATAAGGAGTTCACCCTATTCTCCAGGGCTACGTATCTGGTCCAGCTTCAGTGGTGGCCTTGTTTTATTGTGTCTTTCAGTAGAGAAATTACAATACAGGGACTCAATATGAGTTCTCCTGAAGCAGATTTTTCTTGGCAGGGTGGTTCTTAGATTCCCCAAGCCATTCGGAGTACACAGACTCTTGTTCTTCCTACCAGCTCTGTGACCCTTGGTCTACATTGGAAAGAGCCAACTGTGATGCTCAATCCAGACAGATTCCTCTATGGGAAGGCTTGAATCTTCAAGCTCTCTGGTGCTCGACGCTGCTTGTGGTCAGCTCAGCCCTCTGTCTCCTCTGATTGGCTTTACTGTTCTCTGTGTTCAGTCCTCCTCTCAATCTCCATTTGACTATCTCTGTTCATGGCTTTAGCCATTCGATCTCCATGCCTATTCCATTCCTCTCCCACCTACGTCGATTCGCCTACCGCCTGCGTGCTTGGAGTTCCTTGTTCAGCATCAGCATGAACGCTCAGGAAGTAGCCACATATCCTCATTGGAACAGCGCCAGCTTGCTCGTCGATTTGTTTCTTCGGTCATGTCGTGGATACGTCTTTCTCCACCGTGGTGGTCAACGGATTCCAAATCCCCTTAAATCGTAGCTTAATTCCTTGTCGATTCCGCTTCTATCTATTGGGCGCAATCTTAGCCGTTCGATCTGGGCTCCTCAAGATTTGACATCATACACACGTTGAGCGTGGTTGACTCGCTCGATAGATAAACGCACAATCATGGCACTTTTTCTCTCACCTCTGCTGCCATGTGTCGATCGTTGAGTGGGATCGCTCCACTCTCCTCCAAAACCTCTTACCGTTCAAGGGCACCCCGATCAAAACCGCCGGTTTCCAGGTCGTGGGTCCCACCTTCATACGTTGGTGCTTTTCGTTCTACACCCGTGGTTCTCCAACTCCCAATGTGACCAAGGGCTTAAGGCCCCTCCATTTTGACCCTGTTTGCCCAGCGATGCGCGATTAGCGCTAGGCACTAATTACGCATCAAAATCAGCTCCTTTTCCCGTTCCGGGGCTCCCAGGGGCTACATCGACCTCCTACGCAGTCTCCATGGGCCTCCATCAGCGCGCTTTGACTGAGGTCCTCGTCATTCCACGTCAGCTGCCATGGCCACTGGTTCAGGGTGTTTTCGATTGCTATTTTGGATTCTTCAAGGATTTGTTTCATCCTGATATAGTCATGGTTCTTTGACAGTTGTTTATGGATTCGATTTGGATCAGAAGTTCTGAGGAGGAAATTCTAATTGAGTAGATTTCTTGCAGTTGAGGGGCAAGGATAGCATCTGGAGAGAGAGAGAGAGAGAGAGATTTTATGAGCTAGAGAATCATTAGCAAAGAGAGGTAGAGAGTGATCCATTAGCTCTCACGTAGAGGCAGACACAGGGCCACGCAGAGGGTGAGAGAGAGTCTGAAATTTTGCAGCAGAGTCAGTTTTTGAAGCCAAGAGCTGGGGTGTGAGACCAGGAGGCTGAGAGCAGTGACTCCGGGTAGAAAATCGATCAGCTGGCTGGGTGACATAGTGCCTAGAGGGTTTGACATAGGGACTGCATGAGGACTGCTCAGAGGTAGCGTAGGGCTTGCCAGAGGCACCTCAAACCCTTGAGGTATTCTGAGATGTATTCAAAATGTCCTACTACTTAATATTAATAAACCCTGAGATCTGTTGCACTGGTTTTCCCACATTGGGTTTTTCTTGGGATATTTGTCCAAAAATAATGATGTTATTGTGCTGTATTTTTTTCTTGCTCAATCTCTTGTTTCCACATATAATTTAATAAGTGAAGGTTGTAGTAGTGTTTACTTTGATATTTATTGTAGCACACAATAAATAAATTGTATAAATTAACAAGTACGAGAAGTAACATCAGGTTGCTTCAGTAGGAATTCTCGTTGAGAAATTTTCACATAGTATCAAAGTTGTAGGTGAAAAAAGAAGAGCAAGCCAGTAGATCCAGCGCTGAGAAGAAAAGGGAAATCGAAAATTTGTAGGAGGCAACAGTTTGAAACCCTAAAGGGTTTGCGCAGTTCTTAGTCAAAGGGATGAAAATTCGAGGCAGTATCTCTCCGTGAGAGTCAATGGAGAGAAGGGCTTCTAGATCAAATTTTTGTCGAGGCATAGGGAGTAGCGCTGAAGCCTCAGCGTGAGGAGAGATGGTGGGATGTAGATTTTTCTGCAGACAGTTTGTTGGCTAGAAAATTGTTAGAAGAAAGATCAGAAGCACGATTGAGGGAATGTCTTCATTAGAGAATTCCTAGCCAAGGAATTCAAATTCTCTGGAGCTGAGCAGCAGAAAGGTGCAATAGTTTTAATACCTCCAGCAGGGAGTGCGTAGGCTAGCCCATCAGTAGCACAAAGGAGAGATGATGATCCGGATTTAAACAAGAACACAACAAATTACAGAGATAACCATAAACACAAAGATGCAGCGAAAATAATACTTCATTTCATTAATGTAAAATACTGAAATATGCTTACAAACAACAATGGAAATAAACCAGCTAGGGTGATGGTAGGTTATCTCTTAGAAGAGATGTGGCAGCTACATGCCCTTGAACTGTGTTACAATGAGGCTCGAAGGCCTATTTATTGTTTAGAAACAAGGAAAAACCCTAAACATCCAAAAACCTAACCCTAGAAGATGAAACGCCAAACTGTGGGCCCCGTTTGGGTAAATTGGTAGATCAACTTCTCGGGGTCGTAACTTTGGCATATGATCTCCGTTTGACTCGCACAATATCTCGTTAGAAAGATCTATCAGAGAAATACAACTTTGGAAAGAGAAACATCGGTCCATGGACCCATGTTGCTCCTCGTTTTCCCAGAAACAGCTTCGGAAGTTCAGGACCCGAAAAACTGCTAAAAATAGTAAATTGTGCTACAATTAAGGAAACTGAAAAGCTAAAAGAAACAAGGTGGGGGTCTATGTGGACTTGGCAGGTGGCCACCAATATTCGCCCGGATCATTCCTCCCCTCTTAGGAAGCAATGGTCCCCATTGTGTTGAGTTCCTCCATGAGATGAGGAAACTTCTACTGAACTTGGTCACTGGTGAGCCACTTGCCTTGGTGAAGGAGTTGGCCTGCTTTGAAAACTCAATATAGTTGGATACTCTATTGGTGAGTGTGCTTGATCTATGTGTCCATGATCCGATTAGCTGCAGCTTGTTCCATGCAATCTAGATTTAACTCTGTGGGTGTGAGATGTTCTTCAAAGTCGGATGTGTCTAGTAATGGTGGAAAGTATGGTCAAAGGCAGTCCACATTGAACACTGGGTGCAGGCCAACGAATGGGGGAATGCTGAGCTCAAATGCATTGTCTCCCATAGCCTTGGTAATGGTGTAAGAACCATATCAGAGTGGTCTGAGTTTTTAATAGGCTCCGGTAAGGCGTTCCTTTTGAAAATGCAACCAAACTTTGTCACCCACCTGAAACTTGTGTGGCACCTGATGTTCATCATGTCGCAACTTTTACTTGGGATTTGATTTTTCCAGAATGTCATGGACCTATTGGAAAATATGTTGGATGTGCTCAATGAAGCTAGTTGCCTTATTTGTTTCAGACTGTACATGAATCGAATCTATGTGAGTAGCTACAAATGGCATGGACACATCAATGGGACATAGTGGCTGGAATCCCAAGCCCACCTGAAAAGGGTTGTGGCTAGTCGAGCTATTTGGTGGGCTCCAGTATTGCAGCAATGATGTTGCAACTCATTGGACTCCCTTCTTTAATTTTATCAACCTGGTAGTTCGTAACAAACTTGGAAGCTCTTACTGCATGCTGTCACTTGATCATCTGGCACAATTTCACTAGGAGCTCAAGCCAACTTCTATGAGTTCTTAGAAGAAGCTTTTAATCATGATGGAAGAAAGCTAACTCAAAAGAGGCTAATATACTTGCAGAAAGGAGCTGAAAGCTGAAAGGAAATGCAAACCCTAGTTTTACCGACTAGCCCTACTGGTGCAAGAAACGAGATGAAAGCGGTGGAAATGGATGCCATTGACTCTTGGAAAGGTGAAATGCATGTGACTAAGCTACTTCTGAAGTAAAATCTGGAAAAAAAGCATCTTTTTGTACTTTTGAGTAATCTTGTAGAATTATTATGCATGTGTTTTAACTGTTTTTTACTGTGCAAAGGTTGATTGGCGAAAGGAAATGGGATAGGCACTTGCAAGAGGTTGGGAAGGTGAGAAGAGGGCCTAAGGAGTCCCTAACACCCTTCCAGAGAGTTTCACAGTGTTCGGATCTCAAGAAACCGCTTTCGTGAGCTTCTACAGGAAGTCTGCAGGGGTTCTACAAGATGTTCTGTAGCTTCTACAGGATGTTCCGAAAGGGAATTTTGAAGGGCTGATGGTGGAAAAATGGTGGGAAAGTGGAAATGGAGGATAGATAAGGATGTTAAGGGGTCTAGGACCTGGTAAATGAGGCTAAGGAGTGATTAAGGTGAGTGGATTTGTTCAAGGATGGAGGGAGCAATGATGCACAAAAATGAAGAAATTAGGTCAAGTTGGAAAAGGGTGGTGAATGAAGGAAAGGAATCTTGAATTAGGGGCTGGAACAGATTGGATGATGGAGGAAGGGTAGGTAGGGATGTATTATAGGTGTTTTCACATTACTTTCCGAAAACTGATCCAAACAAAGACAAAAAACAGAGATCTATCTACATTGACCTAATTTGACCTAAATACCAGAAATCATGATGGACAGAAGTTTATTGGCATAAAATCATGTAAGAAAACTATGAAAACCAAGCAAGAATAGATTCTAAACATGTAAGTACAACTGGATTAACTTTCCTAACTAAAAATCTAACACTAGCAATTGCATGGAAAGGCAAAAACAGTGTTTTTGGGGCAGCAAAGACACCTTGGTCTCAGCTCATGGTCCCGAGGAGGGAGAGGTGAGATCAAGGGTTGCTTGATGGCATTTTTCAAAGATCTTTTCTATTACCAACCTATCAAATCAACTTGATACATGAAAAGCTATTTCAATCATCAAAAATGACCTAAGTAACAAAGCAAGATTTTAATCTAAATAGCAGAAATTATTCTATGAATGCAGCAAAGACACATAAAAGTACACAAAGGAGGTACTGGCACTTGTGTTGGGCCCAACCCCAAGGGCTATAGCCTCCTAAGAAATATTAGAGCTGGCGCAAATCTGGATTCATCTTTATTGATCAAAAAATAATAGTTACATCCCAAAAACTATCTACAAGAAAGAGCTCGAAAATGTGTTGAAATGCAGAGCTCACCTACTGACTAAAATCTAACTAACATCTGACTAAAATTTGACTAACTCCTCACTAAAAATGACTAACTCGAATGAGGCCCTAAGCCTTCTTATTTATACAAATTGAGGACCCCAACAATCCTCCTAAACTTTAGGGACTCGGTTGCCAAAACTTGCAGTTAACAGCTGTCCTACTTGACTTGCTTGGCTGCCCCTTGTGCTCTGAGTTTTTGATGGAGAATTTGAGGTAAGGGCTCATAAATGAAGGGGACACCTTCCTACAAATCCTCTCCACGAATTTGGCTGCCAAGTGCTCATTTAAACCTTTGATTTTGTCTCAAAATTGACCAAAAATCTGCATAAAGCACACATTAGACTTGTTGGCATAATGACTAACCCAATTCACTCTATTAGCATAAATATAATAAAAAACATGCAATAAACTAATGATAATGGTGGATTAAGTTGAATTAGGAGGCTGAATGAGCCCATATAATTACTCATTTCTAGGGCTCATCATCACCCCCTACTGAAAGTGTTGCTCATCCTCTTAGCAACTAATCTATTTCTTCATCTTTGATTGCTTTGACTGCCTCTCTCACATCCCAGGCTTCCAAGGTGATGTCCTCTTCTCGGTCATGAAACCCTGCTTTTCTCTCTACTTCCTCCCACTGCCTGTGCTCCTCTTCTGTAGCTGTTTTGTTAGCACCTCAACCTCAGCCTGTAGCTTGCCCTCTTCCTGTTGTCCATCAGATGCTTCCTTTCCTAATGGAGGTCCCTCTTGCTGCTGTTGTTCATCCAAAACAAAGGGCCTGTCTTCCTTATAGCATCCATGTAGTTGTAGCTGCTGTTTCAACAACTCGTTCTCTTGCTGTAGTTTGGCCCTCTAACTGCTTTCCACATGCCTTACCATGGCCAATTCCTTTCTTGATTCCTTGTGTTGTCCTTCTAGGTGACCTATGTCTGCCACACCCTTAGACTTGGCAATCCTCATCCAAGTGTGGGTCCTCACCCTTTCTTGATCTAGTGCAAAGAAGAGTGGTACCGCAAATTTCTGAGGAATTATCTTCCCGACTTCTAACAAGTTGTAGTATGAGCCCAAGCTACGCTGAGGGCTTGGTTCCAATATTTCCTCAGCCTTTTCTTCTTCTTGTGATGATTTGGCTGCCTTTTCCTCCAATTTCTCGATCTCTTTTAACTTAGCCAGAGTTTCTTGTAGAACCGTCTCAGCTTCCTGTAGAGCTGTCTTTGAGTCCATCATCCTAATTATCTCTCTCCAGGTGGAGGTTTTTGGGCTTCCTCATTCATAGGTGATGGATATATTTGAAGGAGACTCCTACTTTTGTTTAGATGTGGTGTCCTTAATGATAATTGGCTCCTTTGACTGTGGTTGGGATCTGCCCACTTTGATCCGTGTGCTCCTCATTGCTTTAAATTACATGGAGGTTTGCCTCTTTCACTTCCCTTTTTGTTTTGGAGGTGTGCTTTAGGCAGCAAGCACCGCTGTTTCCTCCCTTGCTCATATCGCAGGTGATTTCTCCTCTTGTTGTTCTTTTTCCTTGCTTCCTATAGAAATCCCTATGTTAATTGTTTATGTGTGCGTTGCTGAGATGTCAAGGTGTGTCTTTTCCTTTTGTTTTTGTGTGCCTGCTTTGGATGTGGCAGCCTTCATTTGGGCTTTATTGGCCTTTTTCTTCCCAACCTTTTTCCTTTTTCGCCTTCTCTGTTTTTGTTGTTGTCTCCTTTTCTGTCTCATGCTCAACGATCTTGTCAAATTCCTCTTTTTCCTTCTGTTCTTCCTCTGTTTTTCCCTCTACTTGAATGTCCTGTGCTCCCTCATCAATGTTCTTCTCAATTTATTTAATTGGCATGGTGTTGAGTTTGTGTTTTAACCAGGAAAGAAAATGCTCAGTTGAGAAAAAAACACAGTCAATCCCTAAAACAGAGGATAGCTGAATTCGATTTTTTCTGAACCCAGGGAGGAGTTTCTCTTGTGTTCCTCACAATACCAGATAGCAATAATTCCCTTGTTTTTGTCACCCAAAATTCGACTGTCGGTTTATTGAAAGGAGAATGTTGTTTTTGCAGAACTTAGCATAAGGGCACAAATTCTCTTCTCAACACATAGATAGATACGTAAATTCACGTTTTCATGCACACAGGGTGGCCTCTACTGCAGCATATATCTTCTTTACAGGAGAACTTTAAAGATGATGAGGAGATTTCGGAGTTTAGAGAAAGAACTTGGGCAAATACATTGAAATATGCAAGCAATCTTTCATAGTTTGTTGAATACACAGGTAGACTTTTACTCCCATTTTTCAATTTAATGCCGTGTTCAATTCACCATTTTGCACCAAAAAATCATGCACAGAGAATTTTTCGAGCCTACCTCATTTGGAGCTCCAAATTCAACAAAAATCCTAGGTTTTCCTGCTCTGTAAAGCTATTCTCCCTTTCCTGTAGAAGCCTTCTTGTAGACGGCTCTCGTTTTCTGTAGAACGAAATTGGGCTTCCTGTAGAATGTCGATAGGCAGGAGATTTAAAAAATAGGTATAAATCTCGAAAAATCATGCATAAATCTTGCAGAGGACCATTGGTTAGCTGCTCTGGAAGTGGTGGACGTGTACTCCAGTTGGGGACGTCGTGAAGGCACATTGAACAAAGAGTGACGAATGCATGAACTGACCTATTTTTTTAACTGCTGGCGTGATTTGTGGTGAGGATATGAGGTGGCCAAGTGTATGTGGCCACATGCAGACTACAGTGCTATTATGAAACTTCATGTTTTCTACCTGTTAATCACTTGACATCATGTGCGCTAGAGTTCAGAACATCTATCACTACCTGTTTTTTTAAATTTCACGTGAGTTGACTATACACGTACACTGGGTGATCTCTGGATGAGTGCAATCAAACTAGCTAAGGGTGTCGGGTTTACTGGATAGCTTTCTGGCTTAATCCAACCATTTCATTCGTTCATGCTCTTTCGATTCATACAGATGCAAATAGAGGAACTGGTTTAGACACTTACCTGTAAGTTGACGTGCTGCTTGGTTCTTTTTGTTGCTGCATGCTCATATTCCATTGCTGCATGCCTGGATCCCTTATGCTATATGCTTTTTGTTGTCTGATGTGTGGCTATTTTTCTTGTGTAGGTATCCTCTGGCTAGATCTAAGCTACAGATATCTGTTTCATCCTTCATATTTGCACCCTCATGCTGCTGACGTTGGATTTTTGCAGGACAACGACTTGTTTTCTCCATAGCTCCCAAAAGATAAATCGGATTGACCTGAAACTTTCCAAGAATTCTTCTATCATTGTTATGAACCTCCCATAACAAAATTGTGGTCAATGAATGCACGGATATCGAGAAAAACTTAAAATGGCTGAAGATGACAGAGGTCAATTTCTCGAAAACCGTGCACTGGAATTGGCTGAAACGGCTTGGATAGGTTACTATCACCTTTATGCATCTCCCCATGAAACAGGTTTTGAAATGGATGCATGGATATGGAGAAAATGCAAAAATGGCTGAAGGTGATGGAGGCTTATTTCTTGGAAATCGTGCACTAGAATTGGCTGAAATTGCTCGAGCATGTTGCCATCATCCCTATACAACTCCCCATAAAACAGTTTTGTAAATGGATTCACGATTTTCAAGTTAGGGAAAAAACAAATTTCTGCTCTATGTATTTTTGTTTCAAAGCATTCTGCAGTTTTTTGGATAGTAGGGAAAATGAGCTTGGGGTATGATGCAGGCATGGAAATGATCGAAGAGGGGTTTGAAGTCTGCAGGAGGATTTATGAACCCTTTATGAAGCTTCCATGTTCGCCAAACTACTTTTTAAAATCCATTTCTAGCTTTCTGTAATTTCTACAGGAACTTCCTGTAGAAAACACAGTTTTCAGAAAAGAAGCACAATGAGGTGGAAAAAATGATGGAGAAGGGTGAGGGATGGAAACATGGATGTTTACAGGCCTCATAGACAGATTCTCAACCTTCAGGTCCTCTTATGAGATCGATTTTGGCTTGTGTGTAGGCTCTACAAGATCTTCCTGTAGAAGACACATAACTTCCTCTATCTTTGTTTTGTGCAATCCTCCTAACCTACAATGTCCTTCCTACAACCTGCAATTATTGAACAGAAATTAGGTTTATTTTTATTTTTATCTTTTCTTCTTTCTTTTTCTCTTTCTTTTTGAAAACAACTAGGGCGCCTCATGGAGGTTTTCACCCTAATTGCCTGCCCTGGGCGCCTCCAAGGGAGGTTTTCACCCTAGGATCTTATTCTCCTTTTCTTTTCTCTTCTTTCCAACCCATTGACCGCCTCATGGAGGTTTTCAATCAATGAGCCAATCTGAGGCACCTTGAGGAGGTTTTCACCTTAGATTTTTATTTTCCTCTTTTTTTTCTTTTTTCTTTTTTTATTATTATTTTTTTTCTACCCTACCCTACTTGAAAAACAAAATCATTTTCAAGTATAAGAATACTTCCAATGGAGCCATGTGCACATCGAGATGATAGACAAAATGATGTGGAGGCTTGAAATGCATGCTTTGACAGGTGTCTGGATTTCAGAGACCAAATGATTTGACTTTGAAGGGATCAAGCATAGCTGAGGAAGAGAGTACTTCTACAACTTAGTGACCGTCTGGAATCATATCTCAATATAGCTCGGATATCCTTGGTCCTTTTGCTGATCTGGATTATTCTTCATGTCACCTTCTATCATGAACTTCTCATCTTCCTCTTTTTGCTGATTTTTCTCTTGAATACATGGAGGATTTGATGGTAACCATGAGGAAGCTCTCTCGATCTTTGATTCTGTTGTCTTCTCTTTATAAAGTGCAGACCATGGTTCTTTGATCTCCTCTTTTGAATCTTCTTTCACTGGATGAGGTCCTTCAATGCTATCAATATAATCTCTTTCTTGCAATACTCTTTCTAAGCTATGATGAATATCATTGAGCTCAAAAGGAGTTGTTTGGACATGTTGTGCCTCAACATTGTAATTGGTTTTAGCTACTCCGATGTGCGGGTTTTGAAATGGTGGTACGAGTAGTTGAGTGGGGGTGTATATTTGAGATGGATGTGGATGAGGTTGTGGTTGGGCAGGCATTTGGGGTTGCCTTGGTGGAGCAAGAGGCGATGGTTGCGATTGAGCAGGTGGTGGAGGAAAAGGAGCGGGAGGAGTGTTGTATTGGGGCCTCCACCCCTTTTGAGGTGCATTCCACTAAGGCTGTGGCTGAGCATAAGAGTGAAATGAATGAGAAGCTGGTTGGGCATAATATGGATATGTGAAGGACTGAGGAGGAGGTGTGGACCAGGAAGGATGAGTAGGGGGACCCCAAGAGGCATGGAAGTGGCTTGATAGGGGTTATAATAGGTCTGAGATGTCCCTTGCATTCCGTTCTGGTAAGGTCTAGGTCCATGTGGCCTCCTTAAGTTCATGAAATAGAGTGCTTCAGTGGCTCCTTTGGCCCTCTGATATGCAGCTTTGAGTCCAGGTAAGGAAGGGCACTAGTTCGTAGGATGGTCTCTTTCACAGACAAAACACACTTCTATAGAGTGCAATGGACATTTGTTCCTAGGATGCTTTCTAGTGCACCTAGGACAAAAGATGGCCAAAGCCCTCTCGGCTTCCTCTTGCTTCCTTTGGATCCACAAGGTATCCAGTTGCATGGAAAGAAACTGCCTCACCTCGCTCTTGAAATCTTTCATCTGATTTGCAAATTCGTTTTTGGATAAGGTACTACTCCCAACATTTCTGTTTGTAGCAATTTGGTCCAGATGAATGTTTTCTTTTTCTTCTCCCCTAGAGGTTCTTCAAAATATGTCTTGTTGTCCACCTAAGGGTTTTTCTTAATCACAGCCATCGAAGAAGAGAGAAGGTTGGTTGTGTGAAGCAGTGGGGGTGTTGTGCAAACATTTTTTTGAATTATCTCTACTCCTACAAGGCATGAAAGGAAATCCTTTTGGTTGATTTTTGTTTCTTTTTTCTGCTTGTACCTGCAAAAACTAAAATAAATTGAACTGCAACTAACTAAAATCTATCTTACTAAAATGAAAATGTGGAATTGAAATGCAAGCAGGAAAGGACTAATCTATTTTGTTGAAATGAAATTGCAGGAATGAAATGCTAAGCTATGCTTGCAGAATTGAAATGCTAATCTATGAAAGCAAGAAATATCTAATCTACGCTTGCTGAAATGAAATTGTAGAATGGAAATGAAACAACTACTCTACTCTTGCTGAAATAAACTACTTAGCAGAAGGTTATAGTAGAAAATAGAAGAAAAGTAGCAATCACCAATACTTTGATGCTTCCCTGGAAATGGTGCCAAAAAGATGGTGGGCTCCAATATTGCAGTAATGATGCTGCAACTCTTGGGACTCCCTTCTTTAATTTTATCAACCCGGTAGTTCGTAACAAACTTGGAAGCGATGGTGTTGTATGCACAAGTACTAGCTCTTACTGCAGGCTGTCACTTGATCATCTGGCACAATTTCGCTAGGAGCTCAAGCCAACTTCTATGAGTTCTTAGAAGAATATTTTAATCATGATGGAAGAAAGCTAACTCAAAGAGGCTAATCTACTTGCAGAAAGGAGCAGAAAGCTGAAAGGAAATGCAAACCCTAGTTTTACCGACTAGCCCTACTGGTGCAAGAAACGAAATGAAAGCTGTGGAAATGGATGCCATTGACTCTTGGAAAGGTGAAATTCATGTGACTAAGCTACTGCTGAAGTAAAATCTGGAAAAAAACATATTTTTGTACTTTTGAGTAATCTTGTAGAATTATTATGCATGTGTTTTAGCTGTTTTTTTACTGTGCAGAGGTTGATTGGCGAAAGGAAATGGGATAGGCACTTGTAATAGGTTTGGAAGGTGAGAAGAAGGCCTAAGGAGTCCCTAACACCCTTCCAGAGAGTTTCACAGTGTTTGGATCTCAAGAAACTGCTTTCATGAGCTTCTACAGGAAGTCTGCAGAGGCTCTACAAGATGTTCTGTAGCTTCTACAGGATGTTCCGAAAGAGAATTTTGAAGGGATGATGGTGGAAAAATGGTGGAAAAGTGGAAATGGAGGATAGATAAGGATGTTAAGGGGTCTAGGACCTAGTAAATGAGGCTAAGGAGTGATTAAGGTGAGTGGATTTGTTCAAGGATGGAGGGAGCAATGATGCACAAAAATGAAGAAATTAGGTCAAGTTGGAAAAGGGTGGTGAATGAAGGAAAGGAATCTTGAATTAGGGGCTGGAACAAATTGGATGATGGAGGAAGGGTAGGTAGGTAGGGATGTATTATAGGTGTTCTGCACATTACTTTCCGAAAACTGATCCAAACAAAGACAAAAAAACAGAGATCTATCTACATTGACCTAATTTGACCTAAATACCAGAAATCATGATGGACAGAAGTTTATTGGCAGAAAATCATGTAAGACAACTATGAAAACCAAGCAAGAACAGATTCTAAACATACAAGTACAACTAGATCAACTTTCCTAACTAAAAATCTAACACTAGCAATTGCATGGAAAGGCAAAAACAATGTTTTTGTGGCAGCAAGGACACCTTGGTCTCAGCTCATGGTCCCGAGGAGGGAGAGGTGAGATCAAGGGTTTTTTGATGGCCTTTTTCGAAGATATTTTCTGTTACCAACCTATCAAATCAACTTGAGACATGAAAAGCTAATTCAATCATCAAAATTGACCTAAGTAACAAAGAAAGATTTTAATCTAAATAGCAGAAATTATTCTATGAATGGAGAAAAGACACATAAAAGTACACAAAAGAGGTACTAGCACTTGGGTTAGGCCCAACCCCAAGGGCTACAGCCTCCTAAGAAATATTATAGCTGGTGCAAAGCTGGATTCATCTTTATTGATCAAAAAATAATAGTTACATCCCAAAAACTGTCTACAAGAAAGAGCTCGAAAATGTGTTGAAATGCAGAGCTAACCTACTCACTAAAATCTAACTAACATCTGACTAAAATATGACTAACTCCTCACTAAAAAATGACTAACTCGAATGAGGCCCTAAGCCTTCTTATTTATACAAATTGAGGACCCCAACAGTCCTCCTAAACTTTAGGGACTCTGCTACCAAAACTTGCAGTTAACAGCAGTCCTACTTGACTTGCTTGGCCGCCCCTTGTGCTTCGAGTTTTTGATGGATAATTTGAGGTAAGGGCTCATAAATGAAGGGGACACCTTCCTACAAATCCTCTCCACGAATTTGGCTGCTAAGTGCTCATTTAAACCTTTGATTTTATCTCAAAATTGACCAAAAATCTGCATAAAGCACACATTAGACTTGTTGGAATAATGACTAACCCAATTCACTCTATTAGCATAAATATAATAAAAAACATGCAATAAACTAATGATAATGGTGGATTAAGTTGAATTAGGAAGTTGAATGAGCCCATATAATTACTCATTTCTGGGGCTCATCACTGTGAAGAGCCCGGTTATAGGTATGTTGAACATAGTGGAGGATATTGTCCCATGTGCATGGATGCTTTGAGTTGTACATGCACAGAATGTGTACGATCATCCTATTGACAACCTCTGTCTGGCCATCAGTTTGAGGATGGAAGGTTGTGGACTTAGTGAGTTTGGTGTCCAACATCGACCAGAGACTGGACCAAAATGTATTGAGGAACCTGTTGTCTCGATCTGAGATGATAGACTGTGGAATCCCAAAGTGTCCCCACACTCATTCAAAGAAGAGTTTAGCAGTGGCTTCTTCTGTGATATTGTTCTTGCATGCCGCGATAATGGCCATCTTCGAGAACCTGTTGACGACCACAAAAACACAGTCGTTTCCATTCTTAGTGGAAGGAAGGCCTGACATGTAATCCATGGAGAGCGATTTCCAAGGTCGACTAGGTGTAGGCAGCGGGTTATAGAGGCCTTGCTTCTTGATGGTCGATTTGGAAATGGTGCAGGCATTGCATGATCTGATGTACTTCCCAACATCCTATCGAAGATTCGGCCAATAGAAATACTTCTGCAGTACTTCCACCATTTTCTTGACCCCGAAATGCCCAACCGCCCGACTGTAGTTTGCTTCCCAAATAATCTTGGCACACTCGCTTGAATGAACACAAAGGTGACCCAGGTGGAATAACAGGGCATCCTGGAGGTGAAAATCTGGAACATGTTGACTCTCCAAGAGTGTCTAGTATGTGTGGCCGAATTCTGGGTCGCTTTTGTAGAGAAGTGGCCAATCAGAAGTCTCGTGCCCACAAGAGTTGAACACGGTGGTTAACACCATGATCGGTGGTCGACTGAGGCAATCTATAACATTTTTGGTGTTGCCCTTCTTATATGTGATATTAAAATGGAACTGTTGTAGGTATGTGGACCACTTCTCATGGTGATCATTTTGCAATTTCCTTGGTCCTGTATGAACTGCAGGGGTCGGTGGTATGTGTGGATGACCGTTTCCTTCCCCAAAATGTAATGCTTCCATTGTTGGCAAGCCTGCATAATGGAATACATCTCTTTGTCATAAGTGGGATACTTCCGGACTGTGTCTGAAAGTGTCTCACTATGATATGCCATTGGATTCTCATGTTGAGTAAGGACTGCCCCAATAGCATAGTCAGAGGCATTTGTCTTGACCTCAAATGGTTGTTGTAAGTCTAGTAATGCGAGCACTGGTGCCGTGCAAAGGCAATATTTCAACTCTGTGAATGCCTTCTGTTGAGATTCAGACCAAAATAATTTTGCTTTCGCTCCTCCCTTGGTGACTTGACTCAAGGGCTAAGTGATATGAGAAAATCCCAACACGAACCTGAGGTAGAATATGCAAGACCTAGAAAGTTGCGGAGCTCTATCAGAGTGGTTGGAGATGGCCAATCCTGAATGGATTGGATCTTGGTTGGTGTTAACACTCAGGTTGTTCCCTTTGACTCCCAAGGGAATACGGCCAAGGTAACCACTAACCAATCTTTGGGCCACGGTTCTAGCCTACCTATGACCAGAGAGGGCTCTCTCTTTATGTTTTAACTTTGTTTATGTAATATTTTAGGCTAGCTATGATGCTCAAGGTTTGTTTTTGGACTTTGTTGGATGATGATTTCAGTCAAGATATATATGTGCTCACTAGAATGCTTTAGGCCATTGGGCATGGGGTCAGTGGTCCTTTAGTTGTTTAGTGTGCTGTGTTGATACAGTAGTGATGCTGCAGAGACAGATAAGTGTCAGAGAAACAACGCTTTGAAATTGTGATTAAGGGTGATGTGTCCAGTTTATGAAAGGCAATCAAGAATCTTCCAATAAACTGATATGCAGAAAAAGTGAGAATATTATTTAGAAGCAGTGAAGAATTTCTAGATAACATTCATATTTATAGAATTAATGAAAAAACATGAGCAATTAAGAATTCATGTCCATAGTTAATTTTGAAGAAAACATTTACAGCAATAAAAGATTGAGCACAAGGTATAACCAAACATATCTTGCACTATCCCTTTTCTCTATTTCTAGATCAGTGAAACATGAGCATGATTTAATAACATAAGAAGACATAATAGAGATTGAGAAAAACTTATTATTCCATCAGACAGCACAAGAATTCTGTAGCAGCACGCATGTCATCAGCAAGACATCAAATTTTCAGGAAATCACTGAGCTGGTCCAGCCCTTTGCATTAGATAATCTGAAAGTATACAATATATTTGCCTCAGAGCGAAAATCACCAACCCCTCATGCGTTGCTAAGGGGGGTATATATACAAAATTTACATGAGAAAAATATCAAGGAAATGAGTTAATGGCTCATTAATGTTATGCCAACTCTTGGAGCTTTGTAGCTGAGAAAGTTAATGTTGTAATAACTCTTCAGTGCTTTAGCTGTCCAAAATAGTCAGAAACTGTTGACTTGGTGGCTGTTGGAGTCGGCTGAGGGTACGCTGTCCAAAATTTGCGTATTTTCTTATCCTTTGGGCTAGTTGTCGTTGTCCATGTGCTGAGTCACCTTTCAGCTGCCTTAAATGCTAACTTTATTTTTTTGTTTGTCTTCTAGTGAGTTGGAGCTGGCAATGACCGAGCAACTGAGGCTATCGTGGCAGAATTTGAAGCATTGCCTGCCACCAATCCTCCTTGGGCAACTGATGTCTTCGAATTTTTACTAAAGTTTCATCGACCTCTGTATATCTGTAAAAATTTGGAGGAATTTCAAAAAGGTGCTTTACCTCATTTTCAATAAAAAACAGGCCTTCAAGTTTATTGTATAGGCTCTGTCCTGTTGGAGGCCCTGTTTCCTCAGAAGTACTGCCAGATGCAGTGATTTGATTTTCAATATAAGTTGCCATTCTGTTGGTATATTGCTCTCTGGAGATCAGTCTTCCTGCACCGCTTAGTAGGCTGGGCAGTCCTTTTGCTTGCAGTGCTGCCATTTTGAGTTGGTACTCATCCACCTCAGCCTGTATTTCATAGCACTTCCTCTCCACAGTTTGTACATAATTCCTGAGAGTGAGTACCTTCTTAGCTGTGAGGACAGCCTCTGTTCTGTTGACTATGCCAATGGCTACTAGTTCCTCCTTTTCTTGTCTGTTCAAAAAGTCTATCATTCTATTGGCCTGGTCAGGCCTGTTTCCCAGCGCTGTCTTGGGCCTCTGAATCTCTGTCTGTGCTTGGCCAATTAAATCCATTTGCTCATGTATAGTTTTAATTGACTTCCATTGTTTAGTGATGGATTGGTCAATTTTGGCCCATAGAATTCTTTTTATTTCAGCCATGGTGCTTTCCAGATTCAGCTCCTTCTCCAAGGCCTTTATCTTTTCTTTTAGGGCCTTTATTTCTCTGCCTTGTTCTGCCACAGTCATTTTTTATTTATCATATTTGGCATCTAATTCTGCCAATTTTTCCTTGGCCTGTTTTATTTCATTTTCCTGGAGCTCCATTTCTTTAATGGCCTTAGTCAATTCTTCCACGCTTGTACTGGAATCTGGAGCTGTTGTTGTTGCTGCTGCTTCTATTGTGGGAGCCACTGCTGCCTTTGTAGTTGTTGCGGTGGTTGAAGTAGTTGGAGGAGCTTGGGATGTGGATTCCCCCTGCTTATCTTGTAATGCTCCCTCAAGCTCCTTCTCTAAATCGATGACTTTCTGGTTGAGCTGCATTATAAGGTCAAGCTGCTCATCGGCCTGTTTTGCCTGCTGTAATTCTGCTGTTTGAGGGTGCTCTGTGGGCAGCAGTCTCAACCTCTTCTTCAATGCATTGAGGTCATCCTCCTTTTTCTTCATAAGGGCCCTTACACCCTTTGGATCCTTAGGATCATGTCCTAGGTCGATAATGATGTCCTCAAGTGATTTTATTCTGTTGTCTTTGGCTAGGGAGGACATTCTTTCAAAATCCAACTGAATGTTGGTATTTTTCAGTGACTCTTTTAGTTTATGGGCCATGGTTGCCCTGTCCACCAAGGTTGCATAGACCATCTCTCCAGTTTGTTTGTGGAGTTCAATTTGGTCCATGGGATGGATGTCTTTGGCCATGACCTCCACCCTTGTCTTCACATAATCTGCCGCTGATTTTGGATGGGGCACTGTAGGTTTGAAATGACTGAGGATCATTTTCTCCTCTTGAATGTCATATACAGACATTAGCCTTTCTTTTTGGGTTGGTGTTGCATTTAGAAATTGTTTATAGACTTCCACCTTCAGCAATTCATTCTGTGCCTTTATTTGCTTGAAAGAAGCCTTAGTGCTTTTGGGCTTCTTGCTCTGCTGAGAGGAGGAGGACACCTCCAAACCAAGTTGTAATCCTTGCTCCTGCTGAAAGGAGCTTGTACCTGTATGTTGGCTGCCCTCCCTGTCTTTCCTTGAACTGTCAAGGACTTCTTTAGTGATGTCTTCTACCTTTGGGGAGTCAGCCCTTTGCCTTTTGGTCTGGGGTTGTTGGGAGGATCCACTAGCAGGAGTGGACTCTTCTCTGTCTCTTTTCGTACCCCTCTCCTCCTGTGCTGGGGTCTACAAAATTGGAGCTGTTGGTGGCTCAGTTTGTGGAGGGGGAGTCTGCTCTTGTTGCTGCTCTGGTTGCTGCCCTTGTTGCTGCTCACTTGAAGGGGCAGGCTTTTCTTTCACGGTTTCTTCTTCAGCACCCATTATTCCTTTCCCTTTGTCTGTACCTGGTGCTGCTGTAGAAGGTGCCTGTGTGGCTGGTGCAGTTCTTGTGGCCGAGGTCCCTTCTCCTGCTGAGTGCGGTCGTTTGAAGGGTACCTGCTGCACAGAATCTAGGTCAAGAGTCTTTTCCAATTCCTTGACATTCTTTTGCATTATCTCTTCTTCAGTTAATTTTTCAATTAAAGTATCCTGCTGCCATTCTTGCTGGTTGGCATATTTTTCAATGTGTGGATATTTGCAATGCTTATAACCTAGTAGCCTGTACTTGACTCTTCTAGCAGTAATGAAGCCTTCAGGGTCGTAAGGGACCCACCGGAAACTGTGTGATAGCTTGTATTTGTCTTTGAGGATTAGGTCAACATCTTCCCATCCTTCTTTTTTATTCATGATGAAGGGGCCCAAGTGGTGCTTGAACTTGAGATGGGCTTTCTTTTTGGAGTTGTGAAAGTGAGTGAGGTCAGAGTGAATTAACTGCCTATAATACTCCAAGGCAAATATCCTCATAGGCACATATTTTGGGAGCCTGTATGGACAGAGCTCACAACCATAGACTCTGATGACTGTATGATCCTCATATAGGTACCAATCACCTATTTTGTAATTCTTGGAGAGCTGCAGGACCTTCTGTATTTCAAATGATATTCTGGGAGGAGGGGACCTCATCAATAAGCAAGAGACAGGGTATACAAATTGATCAATAAATTCACAATAGGAATAAGGTGAATTTTGGACTTCGTGGAAGACAGATGTCCAAAGATAACAGATCTTCTTTCCCCTTTAGAGTCCAACTTTTTGATGTAGCATGGAAAAACCTCGGACTGATAGTACATGAAAAGGTGATAGATATAAGATGAATACTTGAAGACGCCCTGTCTGTCTACTTTGCACAACTGATCATGAATCTTGTTAGCTATGAACTTGGCAAAGTTATATTTGCGGGCAGGGGGTTGGCCTGGGCTGTAAGCAGCTAACAATACCAGCATTGTTTCATCCACATGCTCATTGGTTCTGTATCCCAACACATAAGCAATCATGTCCAACAAAAGTCTGCCTACCTCAGTAAAATAGACATCCAAGTAGGGAGGTGGCCCTGTGGGCTGGCATTCAGGCCTCATAAATGTCTTGGTGATTTTCTGAATATCCTCACTGGTCATCTTGGCACCAGTGTCCAGCAGATAATTCATGGAAAAAGGGAACAGCAGCTCAGTTTGATCAAAGTTGAGCATCTTATTGATGGATTCAGGATTAATGTGAAAGAGGATGCTCCCAGATGGAGACTTAACAGCTCTGTGCTGTACATCATAATTTTCAGCACATAGGCGAATAATCTCAGGAAAAACGTTGACAGAGGGGAGACAGTAGTGTGGCAGATTTGATTCCCATATCCCATATGTATCCCTACCATTCAGGTAGTCATCTCTCAATTGCCTGAAGGTTTGCAAATGGTCCCTGTTACCTACAAAGTCTTGGATGAGGTAGTCCCTGTCAGCAAGAGGCAAGGACTCCAGGTCTTTATTTGGTGGATTGATGGGCGCAACAGTGAGAGCTGTGGGTGCAGGAGCAGCCATTATGCAGTTTGTGAATGGAACAAGGTAAGTGCAATGGTTTGCAAGGTTCCTCAAAGCTTAAGTGACATGCTTACTATAGATAATGCTTGAAATTTTCTTCAAAGTGGAATAAGCAGGCTTGGCAGACTTGTCTCTGCTGTTTTTTTGGTAAATTCACAGGGATTGTGAATTGATGAGGATGATTGCAGAGGGTGTGCGGGCTTCAATTTGGTGACATGCAGACTTGGGCCTCCACCCGGCAAAAGGGAACAATGCCGGGCAACTCGGGGCTAAATTTGTAATTTTCAAGCCGTGAATTATCGTTTGAATATCAAATTTATGGAGCTGGGGCAATGTGGGTTGATTTAATTGCAAATTAAGTAGTAGACAATGTGCAATTTAGGATTTGACCGATGCTTATTGGAGAATTCGCATAGAAATGGCATGCATAGGGGCGAAACAAGGAACTTGTGGTGAATACCTGGAAAAATAGCACGGAACGCCTTCGGGCCGAACAGGGGGAGCTCACTGCAGCTGGATTGACAAGTTATGGCAGCCACAACTTTGAATTTGATGGTTCGGAGGCAATTTCGCGGTGAACAGGTTAACAGTGGCTGCGTCCTTTTCGCGTGAAAATGACGATAAACGGCTAGTTGGGCGTTTTTAACGACAAATTTGGACAAAAAGGGTCATTGGCGCTTTTTCCGCCAATGACGTCATGGCGGGCCCGAGGTACGAGGGTGACGTGGACGCTGAGCTGGAGGCCAGCGTGGCTGGACATGGTGGCGGGTGGAGGCGGTGGCAGGACTACGTGGAGGCCACGGGGCGCGGGGGCGCGGGGAGTGGCATTACGTCATGGTGACGTGGGGGCCGACGCGACAGTGGAGGGGCGGTATCGGGGAGGGTGGTAAGCGGTCTCCCCGCACCACCTTTGGGCAAAGGCGGTATCGGGGAGGGGGGCTCCGAACAACCCCGCCGCTTGCCACGCGTCCTGGGTACGGCCCCCAATACCGCCATCTCCCCGGAGGTTAAAGGGCGACGGGTCGGGATCTAAAAACGACCGCCCACCGTTGGATCGGGGGCGGCGGACGATCGACGGTTGGCGGGCGCTGTTGATCAATCGCGCAGTTTTGGGTTGGGTCCCGCCCGACTATTAAAATATTCAATTTAATATTTGTGGCGCGGGACTATAGGTTTTGGGGTGTTTTGGGTTTTTTCGGGGTATGAGTTAATCTGTGGGGGGGAAAAGGATTAAAAGTGGGTTTAAGCAGAGGGAAAGGGATTTTTTTTTGTGAAATTTTCGAAAAGAGGGGAAGTGAGGGCTTAGTACAGGTTATTACTCTGACCAGAGGTTAGAGTAATCCCAAGGCCGGGTTGACCATAGTCCCTGGTGGACTAATGTCTCCCTTAGACAAACTTATTTAGCTATAGTGCTAAAAGGGGGGATATTATACATGTTTAGGGGTTTATACACCATGGTGTTATAATAGTAGGGGGAAGGGAAACATAAGGGATTTAGTGTAGATACAGTCAGTAGTTAGTACTGGGGGGGAATGAGAATGGGAAATGGTGTTTACTAAGCTTTTTGGGACTCAAACTTAGTTAGGAAGTAGATCAAAATGAAAAGAATTTTTACACAAGAAATGTGGCTTCTTTTCAAAGAAAGAAGTCATTTATGACATAAAATTTGTACAAATGAAGAGTATAAGGAGGACTGATCAGGCAGATCCTGCAGTGCTCATGGGAGGTTAGTAAGAAACTTTGAGGGGAATGAGGGAAGTTAGTGATGATTTAGCACTTTGCCACTTAGGCCACTGCTCTTGCCTTTTCTGCTGATGGCCACTTTGATTTACTCCAAGTGATGTCCTTGGATTTAGCTTTCTGCAACCTTCCACTGCCTACCCTGCCTATTTCCTAGCATTTTTTGTTACTTCAAGGAGGGTGCACTTGGACTTGCAAACCCTTAGGTGCCTTTTCTTTTCCTTTGGCTTTTCTTTTGATTTTCTATCTAAGGCTATACTTATTGCTTCCAAGGCCCCAGATTAAACAGTTGGGAACCTTCTTTCTCTACCTAACTACTTTGTCTGCCAAGATTGAACTGTTTGGACAGACTTCTTTCTCTAATCTATAACAAAAATTGAAACATGGCCTGACCCAGCTTAGGCTGTTGGATCACCCATTGGGAAATAGGGCAGCATCAACCAAATGTAAATGTGTGTCTTCCATCAGAATATGAGATCTTTGCATCCCCAAAGTAGATCATATTGGCACTTCCCATGCCAATCATGAAAAATGAAACCTATTGGTATAGGTAGCTAACAGTTGGATATACATGCACCCCCTTTTCATCAATAATGTATCACAGATACTGAACCTGGGTCATGCCAAAAGTTCATTTCTCCAAATTGGAACATAACTTGTGTTGTCGCAGTGTTTGGAGAACCTGTCGGATGTGGTGGAGGTGCTCTTCCCAACTCTAGCTGAAGATCAGGATGTCATCCAAGTATACCACTAAAAATGAGTTGGTGAATGTCCGCAAGATGTCATCCATTAGCCTCATGAAGGTTGCAGGAGCATTCATCAATCCGAAAGGCATAACCAACCATTCGAAAAGGCCCTCCTTGGCTTTGAAGGCAGTCTTCCATACATTGGAGGGTTCGATTAGTACCTGGTGATATCCTGACTTCAAATCAATCTTGTTGAAATATTTTGCCCCCTTCAGTTGGTCCATGAGGTCATCAATACGTGGATCGGGTACCTATTACGGATAGTGATCTTGTTTAGCACTCGATAGTTCTGTACCAACACAATCGGGCTCCCACAGGGCAATGAACTCGGACGAATGTGACCTTTCTACAGCAACTCCTGAATCTGCCTCTTGATTTCATCTTTCTCTAGAACAGAGCGCTGATAGATTGGTCCGTTGGGCAGCGACGCACCTAGGGTCAGATCGATGGAGTGCTTGACCTGACAGTTCAGAGGAACCCCTATGGGGGAGGTGAAGATGTCCTTGTACTCCTCACGACCTTGTCCATCTGTAGTTTTCATGTGGAGAGGCCCTGTCTAGAGGTCGTGGCCACCATCTTCTTCTTTCCTTGAGGGTGTATCATTAGGAAAACAAATTTCCCAGTTTTGGAAATGAGCTTACTGCATTGTTTTGCAGTAACCAAAGAGATGGCAGTAGGCAGTGCTACCTCTGGTATCATGTACAACTTATTTTGCAAGGTAACAATAATAGCATGGGGCCTTGATTCATACACAGCATGTCGCTTCCAAAAGTATGGTTGTCCTAATAATACATCACAAACTTCAAGGGGAGCACTGTCACACAATACTTCATTCGTGAAGGGCTTGATGTTGTATGGAAGGCGACACTGCTGGCTCCCGCAAAGATCTCGTCCTTGGTGAAGCCACCGGATGGTGTACGACTATGGATGTGTTATGGTCGGTAAGCCCAGCTGCTTCACAACCTCTGCTGAAATGAGGTTCTTTTGGCTTCCACTGTTGACAATTAACTGTAGCAGAGAGCCCTTTACCCACATCTGGGAGTGGAAGAGATGCTCCTCCTCCTTTGGATCTTCAAGTTCCTCCTTCTGTATCTTCATGGTGGCAATAGTGGCATTGGTCTCCGCATCGATAATCTGCTTCCCTTTGTCATTCCCCTTGTTGGGTTTTGACTCAGAGTCGAAACATGCATCTGATTCTAAAACCTTTAGCTCAGCCACCAGTGACTGCTTGGCCCAACACTCACTTGTGTTGTGAGTGGAGCTCTTATGGAACTCACACCACTTTCCCGTGTCCTTTTTTAGCTTCACAGTGATGTTCTTTGCTTGCAGCTTTGGCGGGTTGTCTTTGGCCGCCCCGCCTTGGATTTTTCCTTTGTTCTATGATTTGGGGGCACCTTTCCCTTGCTTCCAATTGGCAGATCCAAAGTCTCACTTCTTTTGTTTAAACTTTTGCTCAACCTTGACGGCATATCGATATGCCGTGCCGAGCGAGGGGATGTTCAGAAATTCTATTTCTTCCTGGATGTATTTATGCAGGCAGCCACAGTATTTGAGTACCAAATGCTGCTCTGAATCCTTGATACCCAACTTTGTGTGAAGGGTATGGAAAATATTGGTAAACTCCAGCACATCTTGGTCCCTCCCCTGCCGCAATGTGGTCCACTTTATGTATTGATCCTCATAGCTTCCGACAGGGTAGTACTGCTCCTTGATGGCATCCTGGAATGAATCCCAAGTGGGTGTGGCTAAAAATAGTGAGCCTGTACTTTCATCCTTCTGCTCACAGTAGGTTTCCCACCAGTCCTTGACGTGGGGGGCTGCTTTGAGAAGAGCGAAAATAATCTTTTCCCGACTGGAAAAATCATGAACAGAAAAATAGCCCTCTGGCAAATTTAACCATTTATCAATGACATCTACGTCTATCTGACCCTTGAATATGGGGATTTCAAAATTAACTTGTACCTTAAACGGTGTGGTGTTTCTAGAGTAGCTATTGGAAGCCGATGCGTCGCCCCTAGGTAGCCGCTAAAGGATCTGGGAAAAGTTGTCCATCATCGCGTTCCTTTGTCGCTCGAGGGCTTCTTCGAGCAAGATTTTGATAGGATCTCCTACCCCCTCATCTTTCTTTTCATCCGCCATGGGAGGTCATCAGGATTTGCAAGGCTGGTCTTGCAAAGGTTCGACCAGTTCAAGCCCTAACTCCTTATATCCCAACCTCATTGGGGACATGCAAAGAAAAATAGAGAAAAAGAAAACCGCTCTGATACCATTGATCCAGATTTAAACAGGAACACAACAAATTATAGAGATAACCATAAACACAGAGATGCAGCGGAAATAATATTTCATTTCATTAATGTAAAATACTGAAATATGCTTACAAACAACAATGGAAATAAACCAGCTAGGGCGATGGTAGCTTATCTCTAAGAAGAGATGTGGTGGCTACATGCCTCTGAACTGTGTTACAATGAGGCTCAAAGGCCTATTTATTGTTGAGAAACAATGGAAAACCCTAAACATACAAAAACCTAACCCTAGAAGATGAAACGCCAAACTGTGGACCCCGTTTGGGTAAATTGGTACATCAACTTCCCAGGGTCGTAACTTTGGCATATGATCTCCGTTTGACGCGCACAATATCTTGTTAGAAAGATATATCTGAGAACTACAACTTTGGGAAGAGCAACATTAGTCTCCCAGTTTTCCCAAAAAAACGTCGTTTAGGGCCTCAAAACGGCTCCAGAAGTTCAAGACCCAAAAAACTGCTAAAAATAGTAAATTGTGCTACAATTAAGGAAACTGAAAAGCTGAAAGAAACAATGGTGGGGGTCCAAGTGGACTTGGCAAGTGGCCACCAATATCCACCTAGATCATATGAGGTCATTCGACTTTCTATTTTTGGCAAAAACGACAACCAGTGGCTTGAGGGATCAGGGCAGGTTGGATGGAGCATCCAACTATGTCATCTAGAAGGCCAGATTTTTATTCCTTCTAGATGAGCATTCCCTCAAGACATATGTTGACAATGTGGTGGTTTTTCCTGCAGATGTAGATCTGTTAAAGAAGTACTAATAAGAAATGACAAAGGCCAAGAGGATGATCCTTGATGGAGTAAAGGATCACGTAGTGTGTCATGTCGCTAGCAGAGGGACTGCTACAGAGATGTGGGATGCCTTAGCAATGATATATCAAGGATCTTCCAAGTAGCGGAAGATGTACTTGGAGTAGAAGTTGAGATCTGCTCAGCTGCAAAAGGGGGGGCATGTGGATCCATATCTCACAAATCCTAAGGAGACCCGTGATGAATTGTCTGTTGCAGGGCATACACCTCAAGATTGAGAGTTAGTTAGACTGGCCCTCAATCATGTCTTAGATGAGTGGCAAGTCTTTGTCTAGAGTATCTTGGGCAGAGAAACCTTTCCGAATTGGAATGAGATGTGGGCAGCTCTAAAACAAGAGGAGCTAAGGAGAGAATTAGTCAAGGATAAAATTGACGGAAGCAAAAACAGTGGGTTGAAGCCCAATGAGGAGGAGGATAATGCAACCCTTGCATGGAAGGGACAACAGGAGCAGTGAAGATGTGAGAAGGATGTCTCGAGGATCAAATGTTTCAAGTGTGGTGAGATGGTTCACTACACTGCTCAGTTTCCTCTCAAGAAGGAAAAGGATGAGAAGCATGATCCGAAGGCTGCACCTGCAAAGATTGAAGAGGAGGATTTCGCCATGACAGCCGAGATACCTCTAGGAGGGTGGTGGGATGATTTAGAGCTGTAGTTCGAAAGAGATATAGATGGGCAGGATCCTTGAGGAGTCCACCTCTTGGATCAATACCTTGCTACAAGAGTCCATATTTTTGGTAGCAGGATGGACTAGTGTCAAATGGTTCAAAGGAGTGTTAGAGAGACAGTTGCAGTGGCTAGGAGCACCAGAGTCTTAGCAACACAGAGTAGAGTTTACATCAGTGCAGATGGCACAAAGCAGAGGTCGGAAACAACATATTATATTCAGAGGGTCAGTGCAAAGACTAGTAGCAGTTAGACTCCTACATTCACGTGGTATCATACTAAACATAATTAGTTAAATATTTGGATGTTTTTCAATTGTTGATAGAGTAGCAGCAACAGTTTGCAATGCAGTGGCAGTGCTAGCAGCAGCACAGATGCAACACTTGAGAGGGATTTGTGGTACAGATGCAGTGTTGACAGTGGCAGTGTCAAGAGCAGTACAGTTGTAGCAGCAACGCAGTATTTGGTGGAAAGCATGTCAAACATCATCAGCGCAGAGGACGATGCTTCAGAGTCAAAGGAGTATGCAACAACGTATATTACTAGAGCACATTCCTCTTTAAGAGGAAGTATTGATTTGGGGTAGCATTGGATGTGCTCTAGGCCTCAAAATTTGTAGGGAGGCTTCGACGCATGCATTCTCCAATACCTAGAAATCATTTTGGGAAATTCCACCCAGAGACAGTTTTATTAAAATAATTACTTATTTTTAATGGGACCCTAAGTCTAAACTTGGGAAATTAAAATAATTAAAGGGTATTGATGTAAACTATGGGTGAAACTTCTAGAAGAAGGCGGATATCAAGTCAATATGATCCTAGCCATTTATTATAATATAATATGGGTCGTTGATTGATCAATGAGAGGATTATAAGAGGAAGCTAAATGGGCACTTGGAGAACACACCGAGAGATCAAGAGATCGAATTTTTGAAGTGAGAAGATCTGAGGAGGACATTCTGATCGAGTAGATTTCTTGCAGTTGAGGAGTAGGGATAAAATCTGGAGAGAGAGATATTTTCCCAATCGGAGAATCATCAGCAGAGAGAGGCAGAGAGTGATGCAGCATCTCTCACACAGAGGTTGACACAAGGCCACATAGAGGCAATACAGAGGGTGAGAGAGAGTCCAAAAATTTTGCAGCAGAATCAATTTCAAAAGCTGGGAGTCGAGGTGTGAGACAGGGAGGCTAAGAGCAGTGACTTCAAGCAGAAAATAGATCATTTGTTTTGGTGATGCAGTGCCTAGAGGGGTTGATGCAGGGACTGCGTGAGGACTGTGTAGAGGTAGCACAGGGGCTACCAAAGGCACCTCATCTAGTGACTGGATCAACCAAGATTTTTCTGAGTGATTGTGTGAGGTAATATCACAAATATTTCTACCAGTATTTCTCTCTCTATAAATGAATAACCCTTGAGTTATTCAGAGATGTATTCAGAATTTTTTATTGCTTAATCATAATAAACCCTCATATCTGTTGCACCGATTTTCCCGCATTGGGTTTTTCCGGGGACATTTGTCCAAAAATAACGATGTTATTGTGTTGTGTTTTATTTCTTGCTCAATCTCTTGTTTCGGCATATAGTTTAATTAAGTGAAGGTTGCAATAGTATTTACTTTGATATTTACTGTAGCACATAATAAATAACTTGTATGAATTAACAAGTAGGAGAAGTAACATCAGGTTTCTGCAGTAGGAATTCCAGTTGAGGAATTTTCACAGTAAGCACGATGTTATATATATGGATATTTTGCATAGGTTACAGCAGAGCACAGGTACATGTACAGGTGACAGTACATGTACAGTTACAGGTGACAGTACAGGCAGAAGTACATGTGTAGGTGCACAAGATATAGACTATTGCCTTACAGCAGATGGATTGGTCACATTCTGAGATAGGATATATGTGTTAGATAGTAGTGAGCTCAAGAAAGTGATCTTGAGGGAGTTTCATGCGAAAACTTATTTAGGTCACATAGGTTATCATAAGACACGGACTGCAATAAAGAGATTTTACTATTGGCCAAACCTGAAGAGGGATGTGGCAGAGTTTGTGGCTAGATGTTTTGATTGTAAACAAGTGAAATTAGAGTATAAACATCCAGGTGGAATGTTATAGCCAATTGTGATTCCAGAATGGAAATGGGAAGTCATTTCCATGGAATTCATTACAAGTTTGTCGAGGATAGTGAGATAGCATGATTCCATCGTGGTTATTGTGGAAAAGTTGGTAAAGGTTGCACACTTCATTTTGGTTAAGTCTACATTCTCAGCTAGCGACGTAGCACATGTATTCATTCGAGATGTGGTAAGATTGCATGGTGTTCCGAAGAAGATTGTGTCAAACAGGGATTCGAAGTTCACTTCCAAGTTTTGGAAGGAGTTGGTTGCAGGTTTGGGCACAGAATTGGCCTTCAGCACAACTTATCATCCACAAACAAATGGACATATAGAGAGGGTCAACAAGATATTGGAGGACATGTTGAGGATGTATGTGATGCATCAGCAACGAATGTGGAAAGAGTACCTTCCATTGGTTGAGTTCACATACAATAATGGGTATCATGAATCATTGAGGATGAGCCCTTTCGAGGCATTATATGGTCAAAGTTGCAATACTCCTATCAATTGGAGTGATCCAGTTAGCATGGTGTTGATTGGAATAGACATGTTGGCAAACATGGCACAAGAAATGTAGGTGATCAAGAAGAATCTAAAGGAAGCACATGATAGGCAGAAGAGATATGAAAATTGGAACATGTTGTTGTTCGCTTATTGGGGCCTGGCCCAGGTTCAGAGATAAGTTAGCCAAACAAATCTCGGTACTACTGGCCCTTTTGGCAACAGTCCGCGGAGTGCAGACTGAGGTCTCACCCGAAGTAGTATGGGAGGGTGCTACAACCAAGTTTCAACACCTTAGAGATTTCTGATGAGTTTAAGTGGTTCATGGTTTGACACTACACGCAAGTCGCTTTGCACTTTCCTGTACCTCGCAGCCTGATATATTGCCTTCACGTAGCCCTACTCAATGGACGAACATTGCGCTTCTACGTATTACCCAAGACCTTACAAGTATTCCAATATTAGTTGATTATTTTAGCCCACTTGCATGCTCTAAGTTATACTTAACAACATAAACCATTCATACAAGTGCATGTAGTAAATAAACAATATACTTGCAAATTATATCAAACATGCATTAACCCAAGAACAGATACACAGAATTATGATAAAACTTCTCTTTATTAATTCCTTCTTTGGTTACAGACTTGACTCTGCCCTGTGCACTCAACTGCAGGGGTCTGCGCACTCAGCTGCGGACTACTAGGCCTCTGTGCACTCAGTTGTAGAGCCTTCTCCTACTCTACGACCCAAAGACACACTTCACCTTACTTCCTTAGCCTCTCTTCCTATCTCTCTACTTCCTCTCCTTTTACACTTAGAGCCTCGCTCTATTTATACAATCCCATGGTCCGCAGACCATGGGTAGGTCTATCCAGCTGACATTACATTACAAAACTAGGGTGAACAACCCTGTGACTCTATCATACTTTTCGCGCTCCGCGCCCACAATTCACGGAGCTTTACAACAAGATTGGGTCAAAACTTGGGCTTTGAGCCCCAAAACATGCCTTGGGGGGGATTCCATGCCCAACAAGCCCCCAACACAAACATCATGACTCGCCCTCAAGTCACTCTGTCGGCACGATGATCTTTGCGCGGAGTCCCTCCAATTGTTCTTGAACTGAGCGGAGGTCAGCAGCGCACTGACCTGCTGCTTGCTGGATCTGTTGCATGCGTTGTTCCGAGACCTCTGTGTCTGGAGTGCTTCTCTGCATTAATGTGTACATCCCATATATGTGCGTGAATAGTGACTTCAACGGTCACTTTCTGGCCAACCTGCGCGACAGTGCAGCCCCCTGTGCGTGGTCGCGGACCTTGTGACTCTTTGCTTCTGCGTCATCTCCAATATCGCACAGCTCTCGAGAAAAATAGTTTATAGTCCCGCTCTCCCTTCCAACTGCCTAGAGTACTAAGACTATCCTTCCCTCGGCTATTCAAGTGGTCACACCACCTGTGTAGAGATCCATCCTGTCCTCCGTCCTGGTTCCTGAAGAACCCCCACCTTGTATTATTACGGTCAGCATCGCGCACTTCACCATTTGTAACGTGCTACCCTGGTCACTATGCTTAGCAATATGCGGTCCAAGTCAAGGCATCAGACTAATCAATTCGCAGCAATAGGCCTTCACCCTGTTATCGGGATTGCACGCACCTTGCCTTACCATTCTGGTCTTTTTTTCGAGAAAATATTTCTTTATCTCATCCTCCATCTTCTTGATTTTCACGTCCATCAAAGCACTTTTCTTCCTTAACCGTACCCTTTCTTCTTCAAGTTTGTGAAGTATAAGGTTTCTCTATTGGATTTCTTCCTCAAGTCCCATGCGTTCTGTTTCTTGCAGCTGTGTGATCCCTCCTTTCCGGGCTTCGTGAACCATCGTGTCTATGGGTGCTGCTATGTGCAGACTAGGCTTCGCATGCTCCATAAGGATTACAGCATCTGCTTCATACTTCAGCTTCGGAAGTGCCCGCATGATCAAGGTTTTGCACATGGTCCTATAAGCCCATAGAACCGTTGGTAAGCGCAGGTCCCAGTCAGTTTGCTTCACATGGTGGACTACGTTTAGTACTTCACATACTTTGCCAAAGGCTTCCATGTGGATAATATTTTATACGCTTGGTCTTATCATACTTCCTGGTCATCGTTTGCGCCATCATATTGCCCGCTCGTGCTTGTCAGTCATGTTTCCTATCGTGAGGACAGTGTGCATTCATGTAGATTACGCACCATACGCCTATACCCATCTGGAAAGGAGGTCGCGCAGGTTGTTTTGTCTTTCATACCCTGCTTTCAACTACATCTGAGGCTTTCCAAACCGCATGAGCATCATCCTTTTTTATTTGCGCCAGTCCTCATAATTTTGCTAGTGTGTACCCCAGTTGTTCTGGCACTTCTTTTTCAAATTTATTCAGGAACCCCTCCACCTCACTAAATCCGTCATACATAGGCAGGTCTCTTGTTTTTGTTGCTATGCAGTGCAGTGACCTTATCAACCTGTTGTAATTGAGTGTGGTTACCACGTGTAACCGGTTCTACCATCGTTCTATTTCCTCGTCTGAATCTGAGGTGCAGGAGCTTTGGCGCTCCCATGAAATCCTGCCATCCGTTGTTGGATTCACCCAGTCCTGCTCCCGCGCGGTTATCTTGTAGATATAGTCTAAATCGTCGTCACTGTCGTAGCCGCGCACTAGCTCTATGTAGCATGATCCTTCCGTAGGGTCTAAAGGTACCACTACGCACAATGATTTTTTCTCGAAGATCATCTTGCACTTCTTTAGATTTATCACTCCATTCATGTCATTGGCCCAATGTATTCCCAGTAATCTGGGATAGGGATTGTTGTCATCAACAATCTCTATCACTTTGAAATATGCAAGCGCGCTCGTACCTTCGATATCTACCATTATTCCCTACAATATTCCCATAGGTAGGATCTTTTTCTAGTTCGCCATTCGCAATTGGATAGGAGACCATTACAGCGCAGGCTTTCCCATGTACTCCCATGTCTGCTTTGGCAGGACGTTCGCATCTGATCCTAGATCCAAAATCACTTGATCCATTTCATATTCCCTGATCTGCGCGATCAATCTCATCTCCCTTCTTGTTTGTGTTGTGTTCTTCCTGAGCTTCCAGACTACGCGCAGTTCTCCTGTTGTGGTTCCAGCACATCTAGTGATGAGTTCTTGCAGTCCCTTCACAGCTTTTCTATCATGCAATAGCTTCATGCATGCCTCCAAAAATGTAGTAAGCATTGACGGGTCCATTTCCAGTTCTGGATTGTCTTTACTTCCTGAAGTGGAGGCATCCACGAAGCTCTTCTTAGCCTCCATGAATGTCTCCTTAGCGTGCTCTAAATCAAATTCTAGTTCCTTTGTTGGAGCCTTGCGAACCCAAGCACTCTCTTCGGGCTACTTGCCTTTGTCATCTCCTATCGTGATACCACTTCGGAGCATGATATTTACATTCGGGTCTTCCTCGCGCAACTTAGACCTCATCATTTATAGGTTCTGAGTCAGGGGAGGTTGGAGCGCTCCTTTATCGCACAACCTCACTATCACCATAGGACAGTCCTTCGTCTCATGATCAAACTAGGTGCAATATAAGCATGATGGTCTCATCAGATTTGTACAATTGCGGGCATAATGCCCTGTCCCTCTACAATTGTAACAGATCAGTGATCCACGACCTTTTTCTGGTCCCATTCCACCTTGACCTCGTCCGCGCCCCTGAAATCCATTACGTGCCATCCCTGCATTTTGATCGAGGGCCCGTGTTTCAGTTTGAACTCTGCAGGTAGGAGTCCAATCTATCATTAGTTCATAACTTCTACAGGCACACTCATCGTGGCTTACTGACCTGCAAAAATTACAGAAGAACTATTGGGAGTTCTGCGTATACTTCTGTAATAGATGGTAGTTATTGGTAGCATGCTTCCCTCCTATCTGACAAATCATGCACCATAATGCAGGCATCGCACTCGGTCCTACCTGTGCCTCTGGTCTCAAGGGCATTGGTCCTCCTCCCGCTAGGTAGTTATTGAAGATTGGACAACGGTCCTTGTCATGTCCCTAGCCTTTTCATTTTATGCATAATACCTCCTCACGTGCTTCTAGGCAGGCTGTCCTGTCTTATTTCAAAATTTTCATCTCAAAGCACAAGTTTTTCAACTGCGCGTGAATCTATTGAACTCCCAGGTTAGGATCTTGTATCAGGGTCTCGTGCAGTCTCATTGCGATCTCCAAGGCCTCGGCCTAAGTGGATAGCTTCTGCTATGACAGTGTGTTCCTTAGATGCGGCGTTAACGATGCTACAAACCATGTGCGTTGTTGCCCATCTGTCAAGGTCATGTTGGCTTCACGAGTCATACAATTCACTCTCTGATCCAGCTCCTAGGGGGTTTCGCCTAGAAGCATCATGATTTCCTTAAATTCGATGATCGACTATGTCTCTGATTTTGGCCTGCTAAATTCCTTGTTTAGCGCAGCTTGGATATCCATGATCCCCGAATTTGGATTGTCATTGGAGTGCTTAATATACCACGTCAGTGCGCAATCCTACAAAGCACTGACCAGCGTTGCTTTCTTTATATTGTCATCCGTGACCCCCTGCGCTTCCCATACAACCTTTACCACAAACCAAAACTGGTCCAGATCTTCGTTCCCTACTCCTTTGAACACCAAAAACTTTATCGCGCTTGCCATATGGAATTGTGGTGGTGGCAGAGGTGGTGTGGGCGAAGACGGGGGTGAAGATGGTGAAGTTGGTGGTGGTGTAGGTGGGGGTGGTATGCATGGAATTCGCTGCTTTATTAGACTAATCACACTTCTTGGTGAAACCTTTACAAGCACTTCCTTGCTTTCCTGCAGAGGTGAAATCAAGGGGCTAGATTCGAGTTCTGCACTACCTTCGTTTTTGTATATCCTCCCACTTTGCATAGCCCCAAGCATCAATTTATTCGCATAACCTGCTTTTTACACAGTAGCATTTTAATCCAAGTGTTCAAAGAGTTAACGTACTTACCTCGTGGTCCTTTGAGGAAGCAGCGTTCCGCCTCGCTATAGCTGACTAAAGTATCTACTACGAACTCGGTGATAAATCCTCTTATAATTCGATCGAGCCAATGGTCCACAGCGCGCGCGATCTTATCTTCTGGTGCTTCCAGTCTCCGCACCAACTATGGAGTCCACACAACAGGTTTGTCGAGCCTACACATCCCTTGACTGTCTGCTAGCTTCACGATCCACTCATACAACTCAGAGGGGAAGGATGCAAAGAAGATTTCGTGGATTTCCATATATAAGTAGAAATCTAACCACTCTTCCTTTGAAAACAGCAGATTCCTATTTTCCTGTGCTGCGAACTTGTGAATCTTTCTATCTAGCCACTCTTCAATTCCTTTCTTTATCAGATTCCAGTGATACGACATCAGACATCTCTATGTAGATCCCGTTCCTCACAACCAAACCATTTCTTGGCTTACTGGGGCCTGACCCAGGTTCAGAGTTAAGTTAGCCAAACAAATCCCGGTACTACTAGCCCTTTTGACCCAAAGTAGTATGGAAGGGTTCTAGAACCATGTTTCCGCACCCTGGAGATGTCTGATGAGTTCAAGTAGTCCGTAGTTTGACCCTGCACGCAAGTCGCTTCACGCACTTTCCCATAGCTCGCAGCCTAATGTACTGCCTTCACGCAGCCCTACTCGGGGGCCGAACACTACGCTTTTGCATTATTACCCAAGACCTTACAAGTATTCCAACATTAGTTGACTATTTTAGCCTACTTGTGTGCTCTAAGTTATACTTAACAACATAAACCATTCATACAGGTGCGCGCAGTAAATAAACAGTATATTTGCAAATTATATCAAACATGCATTAACCGAAGAATAGATACACAAAATTATGATAAAACTTCTCTTTATTAATTCCTTCTTTGGTTACAGACTCGACTTCGCCCTGCGCACTCAACTGTAGGGGTCCACGAACTCAGCTACGGACTACTAGGCCTCTGCGCACTCAACTGCAAAGCCTTCTCTTACTCTACAACCCAAAGACACGCTTCACCTTACTTCCTTAGCCTCTCTTCCTATCTCTCTACTTCCTCTCCTTTTACACTTAAAGCCTGGCTCTATTTATACAATCCAATGGTCCGCGAACCATGGGTAGGTCTATCCAGCCAACATTACATACAAAACTAGGGTGGACAACCCTATGACTCTATCATACTTTTCGCGCTCCACGCCCACAATTCGCAGAGCTTTACAACAAGATTGGGTCAAAACTTGGGATTTGAGACCCAAAACACGCCTTGGGGGGGGATTCCATGCGCAAAAGTTGTTCAAGGAGTTCCAGGTTGGGGAATAAGTGTACTTGCGCATCAAACTAAAGAAAAACTCCTTGTGGATTGGATCATGTGCCAAGCTAGCACCATGGTTTTGTGGACCCTTCAGTATTATTGAGAGGATTGGGCCAATATCCTATCGAATTGCACTGCCTCCAAACAATGAAATTCCATGATGTTTTCCATTTGTCATTTCTTAAGAAGTATTTTAAAGATGATTATCATATGATTGGTTGATTAGTATTGCAGGTGGAACCAAATGGAAAATTCCAGCCGGAGCCTCAGTGTATATTGTAGAAAAAGGTGCTCATGCTCTAAAGCTAAGCAATCGAGCAATTTAAGGTGTATTTGAAGCACTTTGGTCCTGATGAAGCTACATGGGAGATGGCAGATCAGATGCAGGCTATGTATCCTTCCTTGTTTTCCGGTTGAGGCAAAGTGTTTTGGCTTGGTGTTTTGGTGTGATTTTGGTATATGCTTTGATATATGTTTTGATGATGTTGGTTTATGTACATATCTATATGGATGTAAATACCACCATGAGCTATGTTATAAAGCTCCAATAAGCGGTATGGGTGTCATGTCATCATGATGTTATGTTGTTATGTTTTCATGTTGGTTTGTTTATCAGTAGAATGATCATTGTAAATACTACAACAAGTTAAGTTATAAAGATCCATCGACAGTATATGTTTTTATTACAACAATTTTGTGGTTATAGGTGTTGTTGAACACCAAGGATGTTGTTCCCCCAAGGGGGGGTTCTGTAACAACCCTGGTGAAAATTCCATGTAATAAAAGTAAATAAAGGAAAAATAATAACCACGGATGATGGGACACTTATTCCAAGTTGAATGTTGGGCATAATCCTAGTGATGGGGATCACTTGTGATTGTTTATGGATAAGGAAATTGGCAAAGGCAATGACTAAGGCTTTGGAAAGGAAAAATGGAATTTTTGGCACATTTATTTATGAAAATAATGAAAATTAGGAGAAAAGGAAGGTGAAAGGCCACAGGTTGCATGTGAAGAGGAAAATGAAGGAAAATAATGGAAAATGAAGAAAATAGAGGCCTCATTCATTAAACATCTTCTGAGGACCAGTTGGTAACATTTTTTTAGTTAAGTGTTGGAGCACTCTCTCATTATTCTCTCTCTCTCATACTCTTGGAGACTTAGAGTTTTCTTGGAACACTCTTGGAGGGTGTGGCATACTTGGATTCTTAGGGAAAGAAAGAATAGGAAGAGCGGGAAAGAAAAGGAGGGAATCGGGATCACCAACTAAATTATATTTTCTTGCAGGTACTGAGTTGCATGTATATTTCCTTCACTAGTTTCGGCATGCATGGCATATGCATGTGGTTTGTTGGTTGTGGCCTATCATTGCCATGGAGGATGGCTGAGATTCATAGTGGATTGCCTAGCCTTGCCATTTCCTGTATATCCATGGTGATTATGGGTTCATTCATTGTTGTGTTTTGGTTGGTTCTCATGTTTCTTTAGCTTGGGTTGAGTTATTAGTCGTGTAGCCTTTCATTTGACAAACACTCTGGAACCTTGGAACAAATTGTGCTGAGTTACTAGTCTGGTAGCCTCGGTTGGACAAACACTCTAGAGCCCAGTAAAAGTTGTGGGTTGAGTTACTAGTCCTGGAGCCTCGGTTGGACGAACTCTCTAGAGCCTTGGATGGATGGGATAGAGACCGATTTGATGATGGTTTTGTGATGTCCAACCGCGAGGTGGAATCACTGTTTTATGGGTTGAGGTGGATGGTCTCTGGAAGCCCTGGATGATTTCTGATTGATGTGTTTTATGATATCCCACATTCAAGCTTCGAATATGGCACAAGGGTGAATGGTTGAAGAGAAATTTGGCTTAGCCATTCTACGGTCGGGTGGAACATGGAAGTCCCATCCAAGGCTTGGATTTTGCATCATTAATGAAAGGTTATTTCTGCTTGTATTTCTATGAGCATTTTGATTGATTATATGTGGTCTATATTGTTGTACTTTCATGAGTGTCTCTGCTGCTATTATGTTGTTTATGTATGTGTTTTATGACAACAACCATGTGTGGCTCTCATCATGTTTTTACTTGTAATTGAATGATCAATGTATCTATGACCTAATGGATGGAATGGTAATTGATGTGTTGAGGCATCAATGGTTCTTAGCGATTCCCAGCTAAGTAAGAGACCCCTATGCTCAGAATTGTTATTTACACCTATAGATTACACATTCGCAATATGTTTGACGAAATGTTTATCATGGCTAGTAGGGGTCCTGTCAAGGTCTTGAATAAGTATTTGCTTTAGTACTACCATTTCCATGTTATTTTACTAATCTGAAGAGATGGTTCAATTATGGGTAGTGACATGGGACTTGGGCCTGAAAAAGTGGCTCAAATCCTGGGGTCACTGGCATAGCACTAACAAATTTGGTCTATGGTCACTGGCAGGCAAGCCTGTGAGAGTTACTTTGTGTTTCTAGATGTTGTCATGCCTATAGCATGAGAGCCATTGAGGCTTAAGTTGTCCAAAAGTTCAGTAGGACCCAAGGGCAAGTTATCTAAAGTACTGGATTGGTTCTTGAGGGTCCTGTAGCTGATGTTGAATGTATGCATGGTGTGTTTCCATTGATTCCACTTCCTTAATGTGACTTAAGAGGTCGAACCATATCATAGTGGCCTCTCATCGCATGTTTACCCTGGCTGGCCGATTGCTTGGGTAGATGTAGGAGGAGGGTGTTAAAAGGACACCTGTGACAAGAGGAAAGCATGAAGATGACACTTGCAAAATGTGAATGACCTTGAAAGCGACACATGCGAGAGCGACGATAACATGAAGAAAAACAACTTATTAAAGTGAAAGTGAACAAAAGAGATAGTTGCAAACATAAAAGCGACACTTATGAAAACTATGGTGCACAAAAGCGACAATTAAGAAAACTGACTGAAATAGAAGTAGAATCACAACCAAAGTGTGGGGAATTGTAAATCCAATATATTATGTTGTTTTGTGGACTTTAGAAAGGCTTTTGATACGGTTCCTAGAAACAACCTATGGAATAGATTAGAAGAGCTAAAGGTTCCTTTTGAGTTGAGAGCTGCGGCTATAAGGTTATACGAGAATGTAATTGCCAAGTTAAAGAGAAAGGAGGGGTGGTCAGAAGATATTAAGTGTAATATCGGAGGCAAACAAGGTTGCCCCCTCTCCCCTACCCTATTTGACATTTACATCGACAAGCTATAAGGTTGTTTAGAGGAAGCAGGATGTGCTGGCACGATCTTAGCTGGGATAGTCATCATCCTTCTTCTCTACGCTGACGATATCATTCTTATCGCAAGGTGCCCATCTGATCTTGATAAGCAACTTAGACTTCTTAAGGATTTCTACTCTACCATGGGTATGATTGTTAATACTGACAAAACAAAAGTTGTGATTATCAAATCCAAGAAGGACATTTACGCTAATTTTATGTATGACAATAGTAACTTGGAGGAAGTGTCTTCCTACAAGTACCTAGGAATTGATATTCATCACAAGCTCAACTAGAACTATAGCATTTAGAAAAGGATTAATGGGGGGTGGAAAGCTTATTTTGCTTTTGAAGATAATTGTAAAATGACAAACCTCATAATGTGGGATAGAAAGAAGTTCCTCTTTGAAACTTTAGTCACTCCGGTTATCTTATATGGATGTGAGGTTTGGGGTTGTAGCATCTCTAGAGAATCCTAGAGAAAGATTGAGCAAATCCATAAGCGTTTTATAACATATAACCTCAAAATTAAAAGCAACACACCCTATCCTATTCTCCTTATAGAAGTGGGTCTTCCCCTATCAAGAGCCTAACTATGACTAGGCTTCTGTTGTACAAGCACAAACTCAATAACATAAGAGACCATAGACTTCCTAAACTAGCTTTAAATTCCAACCAAAACCACCTAAGGCTCAAGCGAGGCTGGTATAAAGACACCAGGGCCTAGTTAAACCATTAGGAGATCGATGAGAATGTTGCATTGCAAAACATTAATAGCATTAAAAATATTGTTACTTCTAAGTTCAAAGAAAAAATGTGGTGTGAGAAAGATTTAGCAGCTAAAAGAAAATTAAGATATTATAAGGAGGTCATCAACCCCACCCTAGAAGATCAAAAATATCTCTCTATTTTAACTAGCTCAAAGAAGAAAATTAATATAGCCAAGATTAGAATGAACTCTCATGAGCTCCATAGTGAAATGGGTCATTAAGCAGCTCCTAAAACACCATGGATGGAAAGCTTCTTCCATTTTTGTGAAAATACGAACATTGAGGATGAAAATCACTTCCTCTTAGAGTACCCTGCGTACAACCACATTAGATCTCAGTTTCAAAATCTCTGTTGCAATACTGACCTTCCTAGCCTTTTACGATGTCAAAATTATTGTGAGCTCGGAAGGCTTCTCTCCAAGCTTTTTGAGCATAGGAATAAAATCTTAAATCAAACTAAATAATTCGTTTCTTTAGGTCCAATAGACCAAAGTTTGGTCTCAGTGGACGTTAACCATCATTATCATCATCATTAACTGTAGATATGAGTTGAACATTGCAAAAACATTGTTTTGATGGGCGGTGTTTTGCCTATTAAAGCTTGCATAAAATAGAGTGTGCTCATGAGTTCAATAAAGACTCTGCATGTGTGTGCAAGTGACTTTACAATTCAAAACTAGAAATAAGACTTGAACCTATTAGAAAACATCGATAAACCTTGGAATAATCATAGGGCAATAGAGCGTAAGATCCTTAATAAACTTCAAAATTCATGCTAGGAAAAAATTTAGAGAATATTGATCGCAGCATCAACCACTACTTAAGACAAAAACATGAAATGTAGATACCAAAAAAACATAACTAGAAAGAAAAGCCCCCATCTATAATCTCTAAGAAAATGAAAAACAAAAAATATAATTATTTTATGATAGTTACACCGCACCGATTCTTAAATAGCATTCATTAAACATTTAATAGTATTAATTTTAAAATGCAAATAAAAATATTACAAACACAACATAGTATAATATAAAACTATAAATATAAATATTTTACCATATATAAACATATAAATATAAATCTTTTACAATATATATAATTTGTATTCAATTCGACGTTTCCTTCCCCTATTGTGGGATATGCTATGTTTAATTATCTATTAAAAAATAAAAAATGCATCTAAAAAGTTGAAAGTCACTTTTGTTTGGTTGTATAATCCAGAAACTCCCCGGGGCATGATCCAATAGAATTGGTCGCATAACGCAGTTTTGGACCTACTAACTGAGCTACGTCATTCATTACACATGCATAACGTGTCCTCTTCTGTTATTACACATGCATAATATGAATGGGAATTATCGATGGGAGTCAAGGGAGTCTGAGTCAACAGGATGGAATTTGATGGGCACATGGTTGGTCACCGGTTGTTTTGCCATTAGATACAGTTAAAGAATTTGCCATATCATCAAAACTTTCCTTCAAACTTTTAAAACGGCTTAGGAGGAATGGCAAAATTTCCCTTCAAACTCTTAAAACGGGTTACGGAGAGGTGTGAAAGTCGTGATGGGCAGGTTTATTTTGAAATTGCAACTTTATTCTGGAAGGATCCCAAGCTCTCTTGCCTCAGCTGGTTAGAAATACTAAACTTAATTAATGGGAAATTTTTTGTTAATGTCACCATATCTATTATTATTTTTTAAATAATTCAACTCTATATCTTTTTTAAAATTTAAAATTTATTTATATATTTAAAATTTTAATTGAAATAAAAATAAATATTTTAAATTTATGATGATTATTATTAATGACTAGCAAGATTAATATGGTCTATCAGATTTTAAGAAATGAACCATTAATTCAGAATAGTTAATATTTTAATTCTATGATAAAAAAGAAGGGAGAGAAGTGTTCTAAAGTCACTATAGTTTTTCCGACTGAACAAGTCAAGAAGGTTGGTAGTGTGGATTTTTTTTTGAAAAGAGGAATATATGTGAGTAAGGGTCGGGTAATCCAAAATAAAATATTTTTCACCTTCGACTCACTTAGTATCACAGAGGAGACATGTTCTTTCGACCAAAGGTGTCACACCCCTACACCTGCGGTAGTCTTCCAACCGCTTATAGCGAGGTGCGGCACCACCGAACGCTTTCTTTTCACCAATACTAACATTCATGGACTACGCCTAATTCACTTGTCCTTACTTAGTTTGTGTTTCGCAACCAAGTAAAATTATGTTTATCCTTTATACCAATGAACACCCATACTCATTCATTATCAACAGCAATTATAACAAGAACAACAATTGCACAGTATAAAGGGAGGGGCAACTCCCTGAACAATGAATCTACCCGATAATATATTATAATCAATCTTTCTTCATAATACAATCATCACAAGTAATGCTTGGCAAACTCCAAGCCAATACTTAGCTTCTTTTACAACATAGGCAAATCAGCCTTTTACAATAACCATGTGCACGCCTTGCACAAAGGGTGGGTGCTCACCCGAGCCACCAAGACACCCTTGTCAATCCCGGCACAATTCTCCACTCAAGACAATCCTGGGCACACCTTGCCCAATCCTCGACCGGCTCTAAGTAACATCAAGACTGCGCCCTCCAATAATGCGCATGAGCTATGCACACACCTTCCAATTCTGCGCACTTGTTTACCCTTGAAGCTATGTGAAGTTGCCTTGTTCCAATGCTTTCCAAATGAAGCCTCAACGCTTACAATATATACATATGTCAGCGTGGGTTTTGCATGGGTGGTGGCTCTCCAGCCGACCCCCAAAACAAGTTTAACACACCCCTGCACGCGCCCAAGTATGTGTCGGCCTTCGCCCATACTTCTTCATGCTCCATGGGTATAAGTTCACCATCATATTCTGCCTTAGCCAATTTTCATCGTCGCACTTCGTCGTATTGTCGCAGCGCGCGCTCGCTCGTGCGCCCGCGCGCCCATCGTGCACACCGACTCGCCCGGTGCCCAACTGCGTTCACGCCCGAAGACCTTACAAAAGGTGTTTTAGGAATAGACCAATGCCCAGTTTCAATTTGAAGCTCATGGGAATTAGTTCGTATCTTTGCAACGTTCATTTTCTTCTTAGTACTAGTCAAGACAAAAAGGTAATTATGGTTCACAAGAGTGGGGTTAATCACCTCCTTGTAATACCTTAACTTCCTTTTCTCCTCCAACTCCTTATCACTCCACAACTTATCCTTAAATTTGGAAGTAATAGTATTTTTAATATTACCCTTATTCTCCAAGATGATCTCCTTCTTTATCCCCCAATGGTCGAGCTAGGACTTGGGATCCTTATGTCAGTGTTGCTTTCGCCGAAGATGGGGGTTATGACTAGAGTTAGAAGCAATTTTGGGGAGCCTCCTAGCTTCCATGCTAGACAACTTCTTCTTATATATCAAATAACTAAACATATCCATACTTTCAATGGGGGGAACCCCAGCTTCAATCAAGAGAATAGGGTAGGGAGTATTACCTTTAATCTTGAGTTTGTAGGTTATAAATTGATTTTGGATCATTTCAATCTTTCTCCATGACTCTCTAGATTTACTGCAACCCCACACCTCACATCCATATAAAATAACAGGGATGGAAAGAGTCTTGAAGAGGAACTGTGTTTTACTCCAAATCCAAATATCAATTGACTTATAATTGTTTTCGAGCTCATAGTAAGCTTTCGAACCTCTTATGATCATTTTCTCAATTCTTCCAGATGAGCTAATGGTGAATGTCAATACATAAATATTAGTATGAAGAAACCTTCTCTAAGTAATTGTTATCATAAACGAAATTATCATAGTTGACCTTTTTGGATTTAATTATCACGGCTTTCGTCTTGTCAATATATTTTTTTTCCTAAGTTATGCTAATTCTATTAAGGTAAAAAGAGTATTATACACTGAGGTTGAAGCCTGTACTTATCTATTCCAGAGGAAAGGCATCAACCAGCAAAAAAACTAGAAATGAACTGCCCAGAAGGGAAACCAGTTCTTAACCAAAGTGTCTCAAAAATTATTTTGCGCCCACGTAGGGGAAACTAGTAAATTAACCAATTTGTATCATTGTATCTGAGGAGACTAGAAAAGTAAACCCAACTGAAGAGCCTAAAATTTTAAGTTTTCCCCAAAAAACAAAAACCCAGTGAAAGCAAAAACTAAAAACGAGAGTCCTAATGAACTTGAGACAAGTGGCATGCTGAGTGGCATTCTACTAGGTAGGCACGTGGCACGTTGAGTGGCAGCAAGGTAGTAGACCAGGCGGTGAACACACGGCATCGAGGTGGCAAGCTAGGGACGTGGCGGCGATGGAGGGTGCTCCTCCACGATGAAGCATCTGTACTCGTCCATGTCACCACTTGCCAACGGCGAAGTCTCCGTGTCGCCAGCCTGCAACTCCGGTTGTTCTTCCTCGATGAGGCAGCAGTATTCGTCTATGACCTAGTTCATTTGCGGAGCCGCTTGCACTTCCTTCCCTGCATGTCTGGTCTACTACTCCTGGCTCCGCTCCTCTGCGCCCTGAAGACTCGTCTAAGCCAGATCCATTTTGGCTTTGGTTTCACTGCTCCCCGCTGTGGTGCGTTCGCCATTAGCAATGTTCGAGAGCCCCATTTCTTTGGTGCAACCACCTCCCATTGCTCCTTGTTCCTCAGTTGCAGTGAGTCGTCCTCCAACCCTAGAGTCTTGTGCCTCATAATTTTGCTTTTTCTCGTGAAAGCTAATTGTGATGGTGGCAGTTATTAGGGGTTGGTTCAGGGCGGAGCGAAAGGTGAATTGGGCATTCTAGGAATGCAGCTAAGGAGCTGGTGGAGTGCTTCTAGGAGATGGGCTGGAAGTGGAGGGGAAGTTGGCGAGAGGCATAGCAGAGGCCACCAAGTGGAAGCGACCTCTTCCACTGCGTGTAAATGGGTAGCGACCAGTGTTCTACTCAGCCAGAGAGAAAGTGGTCTCCGAAGCAGAAGAGCGCTTGGAGCGACTCAGGCTCCCACGGCTCCCACCCCTACGGCTGCGCATCCTATGTCGCACCACGCTGTTGGCAATTGTAGGCAAGTTTCGTTCAAAATTGAGCACAATGGGATGCATCGTTGCAGTGGAGCTAGCAAGCAATTCAGCAGAGGGATGAGCAACCAGGGCCGAAGGGATGATAAATTGAAAATTTAGGCTGTGGGTGAAGTGGATGCCTGAGCCAAAATCGATGCAGCAATAAAGATTACAGCGTCTCCTAGTGGTTGTGTGGGAGTTGGGTGCCGCCACTGTGTGAGGGCAAAGGCATTGCAAGGATCGAGGTTGCAAGGGATGATTGGTAGGAGCAGAGGTGGTATTTTCCCAAGAGTTCATGGTTACCTTGAGCCGAGGTTGATGGTGGTTAACGAAATGGTGGCAACACTCACTTGAGGTGCATTTCTGGTGATGGTTAATGCCATTTTTGGACCACTGTGCCGCTCTGCAAGAGGCCATGTGAACTCGCCACACGCCAACCCAATTGGTAGCCACCTCACTGTCCTTTGTTGTCACCCGCATCCGGGATCGTCTTGTCAATATTAACAATCATACTTGCCTTGGAAAAATAATCATGGAGGGTTGTAAGTTTCTTGTTAAGATCATCAGGGCGTCAGGCAATAAGAGTAATATCATCGGTATAAAGGAGAAGGGTAGTGATTATACCATCAAGCTTGGGTCCATCACAACCGACATCTTCGAAACACTCTTCAAGCTTGTCAATGTAAATTCCAAAAAGGTTACGGGTGTTAGGTCCCTATACTACTAGTGTAGCTCCTTATTGTTATTAGTGCAACCCCCTTATTGTATTGTGGTGCCCATGTAGTCCCCATATTGTTATTACTGGGCTCCATAGAAGCCCACTATTGTTATTGTTCTGCCCTTACAATATTATTATTATGCAGGCTCTGATTATATTGTGACCCCTTAGACTCCTATATATAAAAAGGAAGTCTTGTCATTTGTATCATACAAGAATTGTTTATTTGTATAATGTAAGGGAGGTTTCCCCCTCGAAGAGGCTTATTTTGAAGTGATTGATCTATTTCTTTTTCTATTTTGTGAGTTGGTTGGATAACAAGGGGATAGGGGACATCCTTTCTTAACACTAATGTTGCACTTAATCTCTTAAGACCAACCTTCGGTGGTCTTAAACTTGACAATAATGTTCTTATATAACTTATTAACAACATCGTTTAGCTCAAGAGGAACCATTATCTCATCAAGTTTTTGCCATAACTTTTCCCAAGGAACTATGTCGAAATCTTTTCTAAAGTAAACAAAACAACATAAGAGATCAATTTTACAGCTGTGACATTACTCAACAGTGGTCCTAAGAGTGACAAAAGCAATCAATAGTTGAGTGATTCTTTGTAAAACATGCTTTCACTTTGGCTCTTTTACAATGGATTTCAAGCGAGTTGCTAATCTTCTTTTCCAAAATGAGACTAAAATCTCCAAGAGTATGTAGCTGTAATCTACATGAAAAGTTAAGATTTGTTTTTAGGTATATGAGGGAAATGGCCATAACCCCGCCACAACTGCTATAAATCGATCGGATTGTGATCAGTGATACGAGCCTCATTGTGTGGGCAGCGCCTAACCAGCCATACATAGGGTATTCAATGCGTCGGGAGATGCACGGGACATAGCCCGCTAACACCTGAATTGCCCTTTCTTATTTAGTGGCAAGTTTTCGAATTCACGTGTTAGCAGGCTATCTCCCGTGCATCTCCCAGCGCATTGAATACCCTATGTATGGCTGGTTAGGCGTTTCCCATTGTGTGAGCGAGTCATCCCACTGCAGACAGTCCCACCTCTTTCCGCTACCATAGCGGTTGGTTTCTTGGGTCGCGTGTCTACGTTGTCGTGAGCCAAGGTCAATGCACAACAGACAGGAACAATGGTGAGCCAAAGAAAAATCGGGATTAAAAAAGTCACAGAAAATATTTCTTTTTAAGGGATATAGTCAATGATAATTATGTGATCACGTTTTCTAGAAGAGTGAGACGGTAAGATAATTCGAGGAGGCATTTGTTTCCAAATCAAAGTGTTATGGAATATGGAAAGGAGTCCTATAAGCAGTTGTCTATAACGCGACTTTTTGAAAGCTTTTCTGGCGGGTTTTTCCGGTCGAAATCCGGCAGGAATTTATTGGAATCACAAGTTTGATAGCTAGTTTCTGCACAATGAAAGCGTCCCAAAGGTTTTTCAGGGTGCTGAATCCAAATATGCAGATAAAAAACCATTTTAACTGCAACAAATCAAGATTTAACCTCAATTTCTTCCGCCGGATTCCGTCACCGGAATCTCCAAAAAGTCGCATTATAGACAACTCCGTCCTATAATAGCTTTGGGAGTGCTCTAAAAGGTCTTTATTATTATTCATTTAAATGATAATACTTTAAATGGGTTTTATTATAAGGACCTTGTTAAAAAGAGTTTATTACATAGGGTTATGTTGAAAAGGTTTTTGAAAAGCGTAAAAAAAAAAGATTTTTCAAAGGATTTTATTGTAAGTTTCATAGAATTAAAAAAAGTGCATGGTATTATTTTATTATTACTAGAATTTGTATACCTTTTTCAAAGGATTTTATTGTAAGTTTCCAAGAATTAAAAAAAATGTATGGTATTATTTTATTGTTACTAGAATATATATATATAAGATTTTAGGGTTTTGTAAAGTTCATCAGTCTATCAAAATATTTTGAAACACGGATTAATTGTGGAAATATGGTAAGCACCATGTTTGATGAAGAATTTAAGGTTGAAGCTACCACTGTAGTAGAAAGTTATAAAGCAGTTGGAACTACTCATGAAGTAGTATGTGAACAAGCAACAACTGAGTTTGGCATAGATAAAGCTATCAATAGAGCAACAAGTGGTTTGGTGGATCCAACAATTGGAATTGTTGATGTTAAATTTGATGAAGAACTATTAATTAGTGATGAGTGGTTGCGCATGACACAACAAAAAGAACATATTGATATGTTGTTATTTGGTGAGAGAAGCCCAATTGTGTTTGGAAGCTAAGTAGAAGACAATTGTTTGTAGCAGCAGAGGTTGGTAAAATGGAAAAAAATGAAAATTATGATGCAATGAAAAAAACCAAAGAAGGCAGAGAAGGAAGAGGTAGAGGAAGAAGCTCTCACTGAAGAGCATAATAAAGATATTTTTAACATTGATTTTGATTGTGCAGGTAAAGATGATAACAGTCCAGCTAAAAGAGAATATGAAGAACATGAGGCAGGAAAGGACATGGATGTTTTTGAAGACAAAGATGAATGCATTGAAACCATTTTTCAGCAATGGAGTCAAGAAGAGATAAGATTCTTCTATCAAGAAATATGGCATAAAGAAAGTCAAGAATATGAAACACAAGAAGCGGATCAAAGAAGATAGTTTGAAGATGAAGAGTGTGGCAGTAGTCCATGGTTGAACGAATATTTGAAGAGGAAGGTGTAGAAGACAAGATCATATTGTTTTTCAAAACAAATTCAAAACAAGTCAAAGAAAAAGTGCAACAACAGCAAGTGAAGAAAACCTACAACAAAAAAGTGCAACAAAGAATGAAATGATTTTGAGGATAAAGAATTTTGAAAAAACAGAAAAGAAAATGCAAAATTGTAAAACTTTTGAGTCATTGTAAGCCTAACTGAGACATAGACTAGTAGACATTCTTGAGTTATGATTGAGTCAATTTCTATTGTAAGCCTAGCAAGCATAGCTGAGTCATGTTTGAGTTATGTTGAGTCATATGGTCATAATTAAGGGGGAGTGTTGAAAATTGTGATTACTCCAGCATGCAAGAGTTGGCTAAATTTGGAGAGTCAGTTAACTAAGTCAAGTTGAGTGAGTTTGAGTTAAGTCATATTTTGGGAAAAGTCGAACATAGAGTGTGTGCGTGCATGTGAAGTTATTTTGGGCAAGTTACTAGACATAAACATTTAAATACCCCTCATTGGGTTCACTATAATCATCAAGTTTGACTTATCAATAAAAGAGTCGCTATAATCATCAAGTTTGAGTGATCAATAGAAGAGCCGCAGTTCGTGTTATTGTTTGTGTGTGTTAATTTGTATTTCCTCTCTTCTCCCTTTCCAACAATAGGAACCATTATCTCATCGAGTGTTTTCCATAACTTTTCCCTAGATACTGTGTCAAAATTTTTTCTAAAATAAACAAAAACAGAATAAATCAATTTTATTTCCTGACATTCTTCAACAAAGAGGTCAATAGTTGAGTAATTCCTTCTAAAACCTACTTGCCTTTTAACTCTTTTACCATAAATTTTAAGAAAAATGCTATTCTTCTTTTCCAAAATAAACACATACAACCTAACTAAAATATAACTATTCATAATAATTTTATAATTAGAAAACACATTTTTATCCCCACTTTTAAATTATATTTTAAATTTAAAAATAAAAAAGCAATACCATAAAATAATATAACCCTTTATAAAGTGAATTGTGGCTAAATGTAAATATAACGTGGACACGCGGAAAAACAAAAACCAACATACATAAGAGTCGAAAATAGGATTCGGTCAAGGACGTGGATCAGAGGAAAAATTAGTATGCGGATCAAATATCTTTTTAGTTTAATTTTTTTACATTTTAATTTATTTATTTTTAATTTATAATATAATTTTAAGTTTTATTTAAAATGGTATTTAAATATATAAATCAATTTGATATTTTAATAAATTTGTGATTATATTGAGTGTGGATTTATTTTAAACAGGGATTAATTTTTGTAAATATTTTTTATAATAAAAAAGTTTTTTAGTTTTGTATACTTAAAGTTAAGATTGATTTAGATTAATTTAATTATTGATTTTCAAATATGATATATTAGAAAAAAATATTATGAAAAAATTAAAAACAATTTTTTATTTTTTAATTTTATTTTATTTTATTTTGAGCGCACTAAATCAAAATATTAAATATTACATCATCTTCACCATGAAAAAAACAAATATCACTGGGCACTAAATTTTTATTAAATTAATATATTAATATAGTTTTAATGCTTGATTTGAAGCAGCGCGTGCTGAGGACAGTAATCTTTGCCCTCACGTTTTCGTTGATGTACTTCTTTGACGGAGCATGGAAGAAGAAGAAGAAGAAGAAGAAATTATTTTAACGTCCACGAGGCTAAAGATAGCCTATGGGACAGATTGCTTTTTCATCTGCTTGATGTATTCGGCCCTTTTTTTGTGAAGCTTCACAATAAATGCTCCCGTCTTCTCGACAAACCCCTCGTTAAATAGATTATCCCAAGAGTTAGCTGCCAGCGTATCTGCGTAACTTTCCCTGTTGTCTTTGAAGGCCTCACATTCTAAAATAAAATGTTTTTCTGTTTCCACTTTTCCGGAAGAACAAAAAATGCATACCCTTTCCTCCCACACTTCCTTTGGCCTTTTCCAGCGCCCTGTTTCACAACGGAGTTGATGAGAATTAGTCCTTAACTGAGCAATAAGAATTTTGGCTTTCCAAGAGATATTGGCCTCTATGTATGCTTTTGGTTGATGATTATGAGTGGGATTAAACACTTCAATATAGTAATTTTTCTTTCTTCCTAGCTCCTTCTCCCAAGTACGTTTGTGGAACTTTTCCATAACAAAAGCTTTTATCTCTTTGTTGTTTATGGGGCACGCGTTCAAGCAAATATCCCATTTACTAAACCATTTGTTATTTTGTTGCATCCAAGTTTTTTTGCTCTTGCACAATCTATCATTAAAGACAACCTTAGGCCATCTACCATCTTCCATTTGCTCAATTTTTTTTAAATAACTTATGACTCGCACCATAGCAATTGCTTCAATAGGAGCAGCCCCTGTTTCACTTAACAAGATATCATAAGGCACTGCACTTTTGATCTTAAATTTGTTTGTAATCAAACGCTTCTGAATTTTCTCAATTTGTCTCCACTGCATGTCGGAAGTACTACTAGCCCACAGTTCACAACCATATAGAATCACTGGAATCACTAGAAGCCCAAAAAGAGTTTGAGTGGTCTTCCAGTCCCATAACTCTGCCTCTCTACACCTATTTTGAAAAGCATAAAATGCTTTCCAACCCCCCAAAGTTCTTTTCTTTCTACAACCATTCCAGCTTAGATTTTTGTTGAAGTCAACTCCGAGGTATTTGTATTCCGCAACTTCTTCCAGAATGTTGCCTTCAAAGTAGAACTTATGTTGATTATGTTTTCTTTTCTTAGAGAAGACCACTACTTTCGTTTTGCTGATATTGACTTGCATCCCCACACTTCTACAAAAATGCTCAAGGGATAGTAAGTGCTCTTGCAAACCAAGCGCCGATTTAGCAATCAGAATAAGGTCATCTGCATACAAAAGAAGCCTTATAACAAACTTGCACAAATAGATACCATCACCTCCTTGCGAATTTAACCACTCCTCAAGCTTGTCGATATATAAACCAAAAAGGGTCGGAGACAGTGGGCAACCTTGCTTGACCCCGATATCGCTTCTAAAACTTTCAGAAATGCCTGCCGAAGTTCTAATTTTGACTTTCACCTCTTCATACAGTCTATGCACAGCTGCTCTCAAATGTTTAGGAACCCCAAGTTCCTCCATTCTTTGCCAAAGTTTATCCCTAGGAACCGAGTCAAACGCTTTTCTGAAATCAACAAAGCAACAAAAGACTTCTTCCTTATTCTCCCAAACTTTTTCAATGATGTGCCTTAGAGTTATGCAATGATCAACTGTTGAATGCTTAGGTCTAAAACCTGCTTGCCCTTTAGCACGCTTATTTCTTTCTTCTGCCCACTTGCTAATTTTGTTTTCTAGCATGCTTCCAAATAGCTTTGCAAACAAAGGGTTTATCATGATGGTCCTATAATTGGAGGGATTATTGATGTCACCGCTCTTGAAAAGAGGTATTGCCAGACTAGTTGTCCAATCTGTTTCGACGAAGTTTCTATAGTAATTATGTAATATCCTTTTTGTGGTTTCCCAGTCTGTGGTGAATATGGGAACTATTCCTTAGTGATTAGAGCATTCCTTAAGAAAATTATGAAAGAGACTAGAATGGCCAGCAGAATGCATCGAAGCTTGTTCAACTCTACATCGATAATAGCCCACCTGGGAAACCACAGATTTTGAAATGGCGAAAATGTAAGAATATTTCAAAATATATCGCATACTCGGGGGTATCTTTGCCCTCACGTTTTCGTTGGTGTACTTCTTTGACGGAGCATGGATGTTCACCGCCTTCCGTTTCGACGACGTTTCTATAGTAATTATGTAATATCCTTTTTGTGGTTTCCCAGTTTGTGGTGAATATGGGAACTATTCCTTAGTGATTAGAGCATTCCTTAAGAAAATTATGAAAGAGACTGGAATTGTAGCGATTCAATGACATAAACTATGAAAGAGACTGGAATGGCAGTGATTCACTTTAATCTTTTAGAGATAAAGTTTCACTTTAATTTATTAATTGCTTCACAGTTTCACTTTGTTACGTTATTTAAAGTCTTAAAAGTTTGGGAAAGAATATGTCAAAAGGTAAAATTTTATGTCGCTCATTTTTAAAGCGTGTGGACCGATGGAGGAAATGTTGTGCAACTGATTGATCCAGCCATACTTGAAACGTGCGATGAGACGCAAACTTCGAGATGCATTCAGATTGGACTTCTGTGTACACAAACCGAATCCCATCTTCGTCCAGCGATGTCTACGGTCACTTTGATGCTTTCAACTGATTCCATGACGTACTTACCGGATCCCACAAAGCCTGATTTTGTGAGTTCCTATCTTTCTCAGACCACCAAAATCTGTTAGCAATGAGGGAAACGAAGCCTAATTTAGGCATTTATATATCAGCAAGGGAAATGCATCAGATTATTAGTTTGGCTTTTCCATCAGATGAATGGGACTATTGATAAGAGATTGTGCATAATCTTGCCAACAAACCTTCAATTCTTCCTCGATACCCAAATATTCAACTGAAATCCAACCTTGGCACCGAAATGAGAAGAGGTTTCGATTGGATATATGAGCTAGCTTGTAAAAAGTATGATCCCTGAGCCAAAAAATCAAAGGGGGGAGGAGGGGGTCGGAAGCATGTGACGATGACCGCTGCCATGCCAAGGGTCAAGACCAAGAAAAACCTTGTCTCCCTGTCTAACTCTCTACGCAAGCCCATTACCAATAATATCAAAAAAATTAAGGATAACAAGCCAAATAATGGAAATATTTGATCATGGTTTGTCCAACCCTGAAGCCAATCATCAGGATAGAAAGCGACATTATATTTCTACTTGAAGACAAAAAGGAACAATATATTTATGCTTGACCACCAAAGTCCACAGACTATCTATAGAGATCACCTCCAACCACACTTTGCATCCAAAGCTTTTGAGAATTGAAATATTTTAATTAGAACCCAAATACCTAGAGCTTTTGGATTGGCGATGAGGTCCCATTTGGCCCAAGGCAAGATCCCTTTTTCATTTTTCCTAGACCAGAGAAGAAAAGATCAAAATCTCCTATTTTTTTCCAAAATGCACTTTGGGATTGAAGCCAACGAGGCCCAATAATCCGAAATGGCCTCTAACACTGATTTAATAAGCATCAGGTGACCTGCACGGGATAGTCTTCCGTGACTCCATCGATTCAAATGACTATCCACTTTAGCAACTAACCAGATCCAGTATTATTAACAATAACAAATGATTATATGCAAGTTCTGGGCAATAAGCACACCATGGAAAGCCTCTCACCTCTTTGCATAATTGAGAAGCTCATTCAGACCCTCCACCACTAGTAAAAAAGGAAGAGGAGATAAGGGGCAGCCTTGTTGCAGGCCTCGCTGAGCATTGAAGAAGGGGGGAGCCAAACCATTGCTCAACATAGCGAAAGAAACATACTAAATACATGACATATCTAAATTAATGAAATCAATGCAAAATCCTAGATGAGTAAGCAAGAGTATGATGTAAATCCAATTTACTCGATCATAGCCTCTTGATAAATTGAATTTAATAAAACCCCTTTCAAATTTCAGTTTTTGATGTTGTGCAAGAATGGCCTCATGAATTTGTTTACCTTCAAGGAAAGGAAATTGTTCAGGGGAAATGTATCTAGAGAGAATAGGCTTAAGTCTGAAAGTGATTATCTTTGCAATACATTTGTATATAGAATTACAAATGGAAATAGGTTGGAAGTCAGAGAATGAGAGAAGGTGACTGGATTTTGGGATGAGAACCATAAACATAGAGTTGAAAGTAGGATAAATCTAGCCCTCCTTTCTGGATTCCTCAATAAAAACAATCAGACCTAGACCAAAAATATCAAAATACTCTAAAAGGAATTATACACCGCAACCATCCTGCCCAAGACTTTTGTCTCTCTAAAAACTATGTAGCATCAATTTAATCTCCTCTAATGATACTTCCTCCCTTAAATCACTACACTCCTCATCAATTGTTCTCAGGAAGGACTGGGCAATTTGAATGACTTCAACTATTGAGGATACTTGAGGGGCTTTATATTGTTCTTCAAAAAATTGGTTTTCCAATTTTTCTAAACCATTGAAAGAAGAGATTTGAGAACCTTGATCATCCTAAAGGCACCAAATAGTATTCATAATACCATGAGAGGAAAAACTATAAGCAGTGTTGTCATAATTGAAAAGAATGGATAAAATCCTATGTTTATTATGAAAAAACAAGGAGTAAAACTATAAAAATGGGTTTTGAAAAATGTCCACCAAGAGCTTTATAGAGGCATTTTTCAAAATATAAGAGCATATACCTGGAGATTATATTTGACAAAAACCTCCTTCATAATTTTAAAAATCATTCTAAGTTATTTGCAAGAGTGTTCTCAAAATTTGTACTTAGTTTTTAATTAAATTTGACTCGTTCAATAAAATCCACGCCCAACCCTCATTCTTGAGTATTTTTTAGCGGTCCCAGTTGAAAATTATTTTTCTTTTAATTTGACACATTCATTTACTTCTAGTTTCCTAATTTTGGATTTAAAAAATATTGTTGTGTCAATACACTACAAGGTACCTTCTAAATTTCAAATGTCTTCTTAATTGATCAAAATGCAAGCCTAAGTTCTATCTTGGGACATTTTTAAGTGCTTCCAGTTGTAGAGAATATGATTTTTCCTCCCTGTAACATACCTGGTAAAAAATTCATGTAAAAGTTAATAAAGGAAAATTGATAACCACAGCTGATGAGACACTTATTCTAAGCTGAAGGTTGGGCAAAATCACAGTGATGAGGATCGATGGTGATTGATTAATGGCTAAGGAAATTCGCAAAGGATTTGGAAAGGAAAATTGGCATTTTGGCACATTTATTTATGAAAATAATGGAAATTAGGAGTGAAGGGAGGTGAAAGGTCACAGGTTGCATGTGAGGAGGAGAATGAAGGAAAATAATTGAAAATGAAAAAAATAAAGGCCTCATTAATAAAAAGGTTTCTAAGGATCAGTTCACAGAATTTTGTCAGTTCATTTTTGGAGCTCTCTCTTTATTCTCTCTCTCATACACTTGAACGGAGTTTTCTTGGAGCACTCTTGGAGGAGTGTAGCATATTTGTAGTTTTGGAGCAATAAGGCAAAGGAAGAGTAGGAAAGCGCAAGAGGACATCGCGATCAACAACTATAGCGGTATTTTCTTGTAGGTACCGAGTTGCATGTATGTTTTTGTCACTAGTTTTGGCATGCATGGCATATGCATATGGTTTATTGGTCACGATCTATTATTGGCATGGAGGATTTTTTGGATTGACGATGGATTTACCTAGCCTTGCCATTTCCTAGATAGCCATGGTGTTGTGTGTTCATTTATTTATTTTTCTAGTTGGTTCTCATTTTTCCTTTAGCTTGGGTTGAGTTACTAGTTCCTAAAGCCTTAGTTAGACAAACGCTCTAGAGCCCTATAACAACTTGGGTTCAGTTACTAGTCTTGGAGCCTTGGTTGGACAAATTCTCTGGAGCCCTTAGTGGGTTGAATTACTAGTCCTAGATCCTTGGTTGGACAAACACTCTCGAGCCCAACGAGCTGTGGGTTTAGTTACTAGTCCTGGAGGCTTGGTTGGAACAAGCGCTTTGGAGCCATGGAAGTCTTAAGTAAAGACCAATATAGTGATGATTTTTGATGTGTGATCGTGAGGTGAAAGCACTATCTAATGGGTTACGTTGGTTTGGCCTCTAGAAGCTCTGGATGGCTTTGATTGATGTTTTTTATGAGATCCCACATTCATGGTTGGAATATGGCACGGGGGTGATTGGCTAAAGAGAGAATTGGCTCAACCATGCCTATGGCCGAGTGGTTTGTTGAAGTCTCGAACCTGGTTGGCCTTTGCATCATTAATATGAGGTTATTTCTCCTTGTTAATTCATGAGTTTTATATTGGTTTATATGTGGATCATATGGTTATTATTTCCTTGGTATTTCCGTTATTATTATGTTGGTTATGAACATGTATTATGATAGTGGCTATGTATGGCTCTCATCATATTTTTACTTGTAAATGAATGAACAATGTATCTATGGCCTAATAGATGAAATTACAGCTAATGTATTGAGGCATCAATGATTCTTAGCAATTCTCAAATAAGTATGAGACCCCTATGATCAATTACGCTATCAAGACCTGTAGCTTTTATGTTTGTGACATGTTTGACGAAATGCATGTCATGGCTAGTAGGGGTTAAGTCTAGTCCTTGTTGATGTTTTTGCAAATGTATCATTGTTCTATTGTGTAAATTCATTTCTAAAGGTGACATTGAGTTATGGGCAGTGACCTGGGCTCTGGGCCTGAAATGTGGTACAAATCCTGGAGTCGTAGGCACAAAATTGGGAAAAGAAGTCCCTAGAGACTCGCAACTACATTAGATTTTCTTGCAGGTACTAAGTCACATGTATGTTTCCTTCAATAGTTTTGGCATGCATGGCATATCCATTTGGTTTTTTGGTTGTGATCTGTCATTGGCATGGAGGATGATTGGGATTGACAGTGGATTGCCTAGCCTTGCCATTTCTTGGATAGCCATGGTGATTGTGGGTTCGTGTCATTGTTGTGTCTTTGGTTGGTTCTCATGTTTCCTTAGCTTGGGTTGAGTTATTAGTCCCATAGCCATGGTTGGACAAATGCTCTCACTAGTAGAAAATGATGAAATTAGTGACTAGGTGACTAAAAAAGTTAGTCACCACAATTATTGCAAGTGAATTACTACTCAATTTGAGCAATTTTAAGTGACCGAACTAAAAATGACTAATGTAAACAACTAATTTAGTTTAGGGATGAAATATATGACTAGTTAATAAGTGACCAAACTAAAAGTGACTAACTAAAATGACTAATTTAGTCTCGGACTAAAATATATGACTAGATAATAAGTGACAAAATTAATAATGATTGACATTAACAACACATATTCAAACCATGTAAACAACACATATGAAAACCTTTACAAATGTAGAGCCTCCATGCATGTGTGTGAGGGAAGGTGTTTGATATCTTATAGCTAGTTTCCCTTCATCACCAAATAGGCTTACGCTGAGAATGGATTGGCCAAGCAACCCTCATAATTCGTTCCATTGAGTTTTTGGGAAATCTCAAGTTAAAGTCCAACTAGTGCTAGTAGATGGTCTCAAAGGTGTTTTCTAGGGTTTTTAAACAAGATCACTAGATCCCAATGCAACAGAGGTGCCTTGGATTTGTTGAAAAGTAAAATACCCCACGTGGCACCAAATGCGTGATTGATGCATGGTACAAGCCTAAGACCCATTATTACTATGTAAAACATACTAATGACACTAAATATCCCCCATAGAGGCCTAAGATGCCCTATAGAGGTCATGTGTGCTTCTTTGAGAACTACTTCTCAAAGTTTAATCATCAAAGATTCAAATAAGGCCTAAGCCACTTATGTTCCTATTTTGACCAAGCCTACACTTGTAAGCATCATATGTGATTTGAAGGCCTCCTAAATTCATTAAGATCCAATGATGAGGCTCTAAGACCCAATCATGGTGTGCAAAACCTTTGAATGGTCGACACATCCCTTCTACATGCCAAATAATATCCCTTAGAGAATATAATTAATGTGTGGTTTGAAGCCCTTTTAATTATGGCCACTCATTATTTAAGACTTAAGTCCCTTTTTTTTAATTTCCCTCGTTGGCCATAGTAAAGGCCATGAGACCCATTCTTATTATGCAAAACATACTAAATGCCCATATTCCTAGCTAGAGGTCATGTTCATTGCAATTGAGCATGAGAAAGATTAATTTAGGAACTGAGACCCTTTTTTTCCTATCCTAACCATAACACAGACACTAACTCGCATATGTGGTGAGAAATACTTCTTATCAAAGATCCATTAAAGAATATCTATGTGATTTTAAATTCTAGCTCATAGCCATTGCGACTAAAAAGCTTCTTGTAAGGCCTAATGCCCTTGTTTACCTCCCCTACCTGTGGTACATTCCTTGACTCCTATACATGGTGTGAAAAAATTCCTAATGGAATTGATATCCCATAGATCCCTAAAATTAGTTAGAGAAGATCTATGTGGTTGTTCAATGCCAAATTCATGGCCCTTGAGCATGAGAAGCTTCATTTTAGAAGTAAACACATTTTTCTCCTTTCTTCATACAAATTCTTATTATGCAAATAATAGTAATGGTGCCCATATTCCTAGTCTAAGGCCCTTTTTATGTCCATTGGTAAAGGCTTTGAGAGTTATTCCTAGTGTGCAAAATGTGGTAATGTTGTACAAATATTAGTAAAGATAAAGGCCCCAAAAGAAATTCCTCAATTGGTCATAACCTCTCATAATGCTAAATCTAGGCAATAGGCCTCATTGTGATAGGTGGAAGCTTAGTTCAAAAAATTAATTATTGTCAAACCTTTAGAAGGGGGCATGTTATCATACCTTTTTGTGTCTATGTTGAAACAAGAAGAAATCTTGACATGATTTTAATGTTGAGTCGTTTAATTTGTCTCAATACATAAGAAGTTGTGGTGACATAAACAACTAGAGATTGAAGAAGGTTATACTCTTCAACACATATAAATGGAGTATTCTTTAAGTGCGATTTTTTTGAGTTTTCGACACATTTCTCATTGAAATCCGACAAAAACTTTTGTGGCCAAATGTTGATTTGTATTGTTTAAATTGGTTTTTTGACTGCATATATGGATTCAACACCCTCAAAAACCTCTGGGGAACTTTGACTCTAAATAGTTCACCTGTCAAACTTGTGATTTCAATAAATCCCTTTCGGATTTTAGACAAATTAGATCGGAAAATAAACCAGAAAACTTCCAAAAAATTGCACTTAAAGACTACTCACATATAAATATCGTTGCATAGAACCACTAATTATATTTGTTGAAACTTAAGCTTTACATATTAAATGGTTTATATCCAATTTAATATCTTGTTTATTTTTATTGAATCCTTAATTTAATACTTTGCATAATTTTTTGTTTTAAATATTGTTATTGACATTTAAATTTTAAAATTTTATTTTAGATAGTGTATATACAATAATTTTATAAACATTATTATCCTATATTATTGTTTTTTCCCTCATATACCCACTATTATTAACTATTAATGTAATTTTTTTTATTAAAAATATATTTGTATTTATTTTATTGTTATTATTAAAAATGTTATTGTATTTATTTTATTGTTATTATTAAAAATGTTATTGTATTTATTTTCTTGTTATTATTAAAAATGTATTTTTATTTCATTTTATTTGTTAGTATATGCGGGTGGCATCACATTGACCTACAAGTTCTCTGTAACCCTACATGCCCTGCATCCGTCGACAATGTTTATCCGCTCCTTGCCGCATGGGAAACCTAGAGGACAATGACTCATTTCACCATTCCTACAATTAGATAGATCATTAATGAGACGATCCGTGGAAGCCCACATGCTTGTAAGTGATTTTCTATTTTTGTATGCTCTACGAACTTACTGATTTACATTTTTTTCCTCTATAACATAGCATCATAATTAATTCTTTGTAGAATTTTGAATCCATTGATTTTGGGTTTTAATGGAAGCATAACTAGAAAGGTTTTTGGAGTTAGAAGCAGCAGGGCCTGTGCGATATTTGATGGCATTGTGATTATGATGGTGGGAGTGGTATTTCCAGTGGGATACATGATGCTCAGAAACAAATGCATCCCCACCTCGTTTGTTTACTCCAAAAAGGCGTAGGTGTGCCCATGCCTCATTTCTTCTAATTTTCGTGAATACAAATGAATTATTTGTTAAAGCTTTCACAACCTTGAAGAGGCTATGGAAAACCTATTTTAAATGTGTCTTTTTTTGTCCATATCCAGTACATCCAATGCATAAATTATATGGTGAATATCAAAGCCTCATTAAAATTGGTTTCTGTTAGTGTCAATATTCAATTCACTTAATGGATAGTTGAATTAGCCCATATAAAACTAGGCTTTAGGTGGCCTTGTGCAAGCATGTATATTAAATTCACCCAAGACATGGCCTCTTTGGTGCATATGAAACCTTAGTTTCAGTGGGTCATAGATCATTGTTCGTGTTCACATTCAATTCATCGAATACATCACCATATAGATGGTGCATTTCAAATTCTGATTTAAATGGGTCTTTGCTAGTTTCCATATTCAGTGCACCCAATGCACCATTATATAGATCTCACACAAAACCAATGTGATGCACCATTATATAGATCTCACACAAAACCAATGTGTTGAGGGAGTGAGCACCTAGATTCTCTTGATGTAATGATAAATTTGGACAAAAACACAACATTTGAATATTGATATGACGTATTAATTCAGTCAAATAATTTTTCCCGCAAGAAATTGATTGAAATTGATTTAGGGAATTTGGGGGAAGAGACATTGTAATTCACAAGAGCACCGAGCTTGAGAGATTGGAACAACATTTGTTTTTCCAATCCAAGAAACAAAGATGGACTAATTGAAATGAATGTGAAACTCAATGCATCATCCGGATGCCTCATATTCAACCCAGGTTTAAATGGCCATGTAATAGTGTCCATTGTCAATTTTCCCCATGATTAATCTAGATGGTTCATATCAAATTTGGGTTTAAATGGACCTATGCCAGTATCCCTATTCAATTAATCCATTGCATCATCTAGGTGGTGCATATCAAACCTAGATTTAAATGAATTTGTACTAGTGTCCATATTCAATGCACCATTACACAGATCTGATACACGTTGAGGGATCCCTCATGAATTTTGTAGAGTAGCTTGATTCTCTTGGCATAATAATAAAATTGGGAAATATATGCCACTTGGATATAAATGGCACATCAATCTAGTAAAAGAAACTATGCCCATAGGAAATCGATTTGGGGCATTTGGTAGGGGAGTCATTTGAAACCTCAAGGATATTGTAGTTGTTATTTGTAGAGGAAAATATTGGGAAAGGAAACATTGGAACAACACTTGTTTATCCAATCCAAAAAACAAAGGTGGACTAATTGAAATTTAAATGAATACGAGATACGAATAATCAAAATGGGATTTTCTTAACAAGGAATTGAATACACTTGCAGACACATTTCTAATACCATTCAACACATATAGAGTTAGTTTTTTGTCATAGGAAGAAATATCATAATTAATATTTACGAAAAATGACATAGGCCTTGACTATACCCAAAAGGAGTGTAACTCCTTAAAGTGGATGATCAATTCACTTATAGGTTCTTATGGGGATCAAAGTTCACAAAACTTGGGCTTTAAAGCTCATGTTTAGCACAATTAAAAGATATGTTTCAAAGATTAATGAATCAACAACATTACTATTATTTTATGGGGTGAATCAATGATTCATCATTTACCAGGTCTGAAAGGATGATGTTTTATGAGGTATAATTCCTTGTAGGTTATATATTGATGACTAGGTATGAAGAAAATAGTCGACAACTTTGATTTCCATCTCATCTCAATGCTATCTGAATGGGTCTAGTGATTGAACTTATCGAGGTGAAAAACCAGAATGAGATTAGAATTGATAAAAAAATGGAAACAAAAACAAGTTGACGAAAAAATGCATAAATTTTCAAATTTTGATATATATATATATATATATATATATATATATATATATATATATATATATATATATATATATATATGTGTGTGTGTGTGTGTGTGTGTGTGTGTGGCTTTAGTTCACAATTCTTGTTCTTCCACTGGAGTGATAGTTATATCTATGATTTTGCAACCAATTTTATTTCATCTCTAGTTGAGCAATTAATGCATACCAGTGGAAAATTTCCATAAGGTGAACTCAATTTACAAAACAGAGTAGTCCCATTCATGGTTTTGGGTCTCCCAAACATATTTTTCATCTTTGTATAACAAGCAAGGGAATTTCTCCTCTATAAATCGCAATGATTTCCACTTTGTCGAGCTTTATTGCCCCTTTTGGAAAATCTAAAAATAAATCAATCTCTTCCTCGCATTGATGATTTGTGGTTGTTTATTGTATTTAGACAAGTTTGTCTCATCTTTAGTTGCAGAGTGTAGTATTCTTCGATCTTGGCCTCTCCATCTAGAATCAATACTTCATGCTCATCTAGCATTGGAGGTTTGAAAATTCTAGTCAACTGGAGACTACTGTGGTCTACTGTGGCAACCAAAGTTGTATAAAAATCATTGAGAATCCAAATCCATGACCGCTCCAAGCACATTGACACTAAGTAGCATTTTCTCAAGGATAGGGTTCAAAAAGGGATAGTTGCTCTAGAGTATATTTAGAGATATCAACAAGTTGTAGATATATTGACGAAGTCCCTAGAAAAGAAGAAGTTCAAGATGTTCAGAGAGAGACTTGGATTTCTAAAATACACTTTCATCAGTAAGAGGGAGTGTTAGAATGTATCTTGGATAGTCTTCTACAATGCACATGTGGCAATACTAGGCACACCTATGAACATATCTGGGTGCTTTTGTTACAACAACTCAAACTAGACAATGAAAGTGCACTTCTTCTCATCTAGATTCAACAATATGGTGCATTAAATTATGTAGGAGTGTTTGTTGTTCTATTTCCAGCCAAAAATCTATCCTCAACTATTGTGCATGTTATTCTTAGTAGTTTACATGAGTTAGTTTTGTTTTATTATAACACTTTTCTAATTCTGACTTAATTCTAAGTTTAGTTAGGTAAGGCATTCTCTTATGTCAGACAGATACATTAACTATATTTTGCTATCTATATTTGGTGTCCCAGAATTGTGGTTCTCGAATATGAGTGCTTGTTAATTTGCAGAGATTATTTTCAACAAATAGCACTTTGACAAATATTGTTGGCCATTAAAAAAATGTAAAAAATGTGAGGTTCTCGTAGAGCCATTTCTTAACAAAAAATAATATTCCAAGATGGATATTTAAGTTCGTCATGGATTGGTCATTTAGTTTGATTAAATATGAAGGCTTTATAAAATATGCAACTAAACCTTATTTAAATAAGTTTTTCAATCCTTAGGAAGGATTTCACATTTTGTATGCTTTTAAAACATGTTGATGAGCGTTAGTTCCTTGGCAGAAATGATGACTCTCTCTCAACGAGCTTCATACCGAGACTAGTAAGATCTATACTTAGTTGTTTAGAATTTATGACATGTTATAATAATAAATGTTTGGTAGATGTGTCAACTTTGACGCAAATATTGTGTTTGGGTACAAATGAAGAGAGTAATGAGCTCCCCTTTTTCTTTTCTTTTTTGTTGTGGTGGGGGGGGAATTTTGTATCTAGTCTGCTCCATCCCTTTTCTAGCTATGTTTTACGGCTACTTATGTGATTTAGATTCATAGTTAAGTCTTAACGTATCATTTATTTTTCCCTTTACTGGGAGATGCATTATGTACACCCTTTACAATTGTTAGTGCATGTTGTAATCTTGGGTTCCATTGACTTAATTTGGTGCATTGTGGCACTTTGAGAAGCATGTCTGGTAACTCTTCCAATCTTGCATCAAACTCTGTTTCTTTTGATGTTGCTTCTGCTAACATAGACATGGTCTCTTCTTCTTCCCTTTTCATTGCAGCAGTCATTGAATCTTCATTTATCACTTATCATATTTACTGAAGAAGCATACATGACACTGAATTATTATTGCTTTGAATCATTAATTGGATTCAAAGGTCCTGAAATTGCTAGTTTCATTTATAACATATCTTTCAGTTTGCAACTATTAAAAATATTGATGATTTTTTCTTGCAAGATTAACCATTTGAGTTTTATTAAAGCATTTGCCTAAAACCGAGGGGAAATTGGTGTTTTTCCCCGATTAATCTTACAATGTGGGAAAAATATATCCCTCTTGGATATTGCAGGGCTGTAAGGGATTCTATAATAACCCTGGCTAATGATTTCTTCCAATTGTTGAATGAATTGTTGAATGATTAGTTCAAGAAGGGAAAATTCCTTCTAGGAATGGTAGCATGAAAGAGACCCTCAGGTTGGATGTGATGGATAACTTTGCTCCCAAGTACAAGAAAGAATATGTCATTGTTTTCAATACAGGGCATTGGTGGAGCCATGGCAAAACTTCTCGAGGGTATTTTTCCTCTTCTTCTTTTTGCCATAAAACATATGTAGTGAGAGCCAGTGAGAGCTAGGGTCTCAATGGCATAGTTTTGTTTAATTTGATTATTACTCTCTCTAGGCCATTTGAGATTCATTTTTATATCATGGTTGTATTGAACCTATAACATGAAGGACTATTATCAAGAAGGGAACAATGTCTATCCACTGCTGGATGGGTTTGAAGCATTCAAGAAGGCTATCAGGATGTGGGGTTGTTGGTTAGGTAGCAGCATTGATTCAAGAAGAACAAAGGTTTTCTTTCGGGGATACTCAACCTCCCATTTCAAGTAACAACCCAAATGGAACACTGAACACTTTAGGGTGGCCATTAAATCTAGTAATCTATGTAGAGTTTTGTAATATAAGTCATGGTGACCTCTGTCAAAAAGCTATGAATGTAAATTTTTTTCTTAAATATCTACAATGCAGTTTAGGGCAATGGAAATTTGTCTATTGAATACTTCAAAATTGCAAGTCTTATTTTTGTTTTGTTGGGTGTTATTCGTGTTTCACATTGGGAAGTTATTGTGTTTGTTGCAGGACTACAATTGTAGTGTGGAATTTGTGAGGGAACATTTCTTAGTTCAAGAAGGGAAAATGTATTCTAGGAATGGTAGTATGAAAGGGACCCTGAGGTTGGATGTGATGGATAACTTTTCTCCCAAGTACAACAAAGAGGATATCATTGTTTTCAATACAAGGCATTGGTGGATCCATGGCAAAACTTCTCGAGGGTATTTGTCCTCTTCTTCTTCTTTCCATAACACATATGTAGTGAGAGCCAGTGAGAGCCAGGGTCTCAGTGGCATAGTTTTGTTTAATTTGATTATTACTTTCTCTAGGTCATTTGAGATTCATTTTCATATCATGGTTGTATTAAACCTATAACAGGAATGACTATTATCAAGAAGGAAATCATGTCTATCCACTGTTGTATGGGTTTGAAGCATTTAGGAAGGCTATCAGGATGTGGGGTCGTTGTTTAGATAGCAACATTGATTCAAGAAGAACACAAGTTTTCTTTCAGGGATACTCAGCCTCTCATTTCAGGTAACAAGCCAAATGGCACACTGACACTTTAGGGTGGCCATTAAATCTAGTAATCTTTGTAGCATTTTGTAATATAATTCATGGCGACCTTTGTCAAAAACCTATGAATGTGATTTTTTTTCTTAAATATCTACAATGCAGTGGAGGGCAATGGAATTATGTCTACTGAATACTTCAAAATTGCAGGTCTTATTTTTTTTTTTGTTGGGTGTTATTCATTTTTTACATTGGGAAGTTATTATGTTTGTTGCAGGACTACAATTGCAGTGTGGAATTTGTGAGGGCACCTTTCTTAGTTCAAGAAGAAAATGCCTTCTCGTAATGGTAGCATGAAATAGACCCTGAGGTTGGATGTGATGGACAACTTTTCTCGCAAGTACAAGAAAGCAGATGTCATTGTTTTCAATACAGGGCATTGGTGGAGCCATGGAAAAACTTCTTGAGGGTATTTGTCCTCTTCTTATTTTTTCCATAACACATATGTAGTGAGAGCCAGAGAGAGATAGGGTCTTAGTGGCATAGTTTTGTTTAATTTGATTATTACTTTCTCTAGGACATTTGAGATTCATTTTTATATCATGGTTGTATTGAACCTATAACAGGAAGGACTATTATCAAGAAGGGAATAATGTCTATTCACTGCTGGATGGGATTGAAGCATTCAGGAAAGCTATCAGGACGTGGGGTCATTGGTTAGATAGCAACATTAATTCAAGAAGAACACAAGTTTTCTTTCGGGGATACTCAGCCTCTCATTTTAGGTAACAACCCAAATGGCACACTGAACACTTTAGGGTGGCCATTAAATCTAGTAATCTTTGTAGCTTTTTGTAATATAAGTCATGGTGACCTCTGTCAAAAACCTATGAATGTAAATTTTTTTCTTAAATTTCTACAATGCAGTGGAGGGAAATGGAATTTAGGTGGGAAGTGCCACAAAGAATCTCAGCCAATTTTCAATGAGAGTTATATCAAACAATACCCGCCAATGATGGATGTACTGGAGTCTGTGATGAAGGAGATAAAGACACTTGTAACCTACCTAAACATCACCAGAATCACAGATTACCACAAGAATTCTCATCCTTCTATTTACTGCAAGAAATACCTTTCTAAAAACGAGCAACTGACTCGAGAAAAGTATCAATATTGCAGTCGTTGGTGCTTACCTAGAGTTCCATACACATGGAATGAAATCTTGTATGCATCATTATTGATGACAAGGAAAAGTTTATGGGTACTCTGACCATACCATGCATTTTTCTTAATGTAAACTAGACTACAATTGTGCTATCAGCCTTGACAAAAAGTACAGATTGTCAGGGACCTGAACTAGAGTGAATCTTAATGGGTCAGTAGTTACTTATTTTATTGGTACTTTATGACTATTCCCCCCCAATCATTCCAGGGCAAGGCTGGTGAAAACATAACACACCAACAGTACCAGGAAAACTCCTTTTTGTAGGTGTACCCATTTCTCTCTCTAAATGAAAGGTTGGTTGAAAAAGAGTGTTTGGGAAGATTCTAATGTATGAATCAATTAAGCTGCTCAAATCACTCAATGCCTTTCAAAGTCCACTTATGGTATCTATGTGTTCAGCTAAGTTTTGATAGCTTCGAATCACATGAAGTACATTTTCCAAGGATTTTACGTCTGTTATTGAAACAGTGGATCGTTTTTTGTCCTTTCCCCTTTAGTTAATTTAGTATGGAAAGAAATGTCTATAATATAATTCTTGAGCTCATTGGCATGCCTTTAGCCTTGTATTAGGGCTTTGTCTGTCTCACAAAAAAGTATAGAAGGCTATAAAAGGTAAAGTCTCCTCATCCTTGTGGCATCAATCAAGAGGGTTTGAAAGAGAGTAGTGTTCGGGGTTTTCCGTTTGGAAGATGCTTATTGAAGGTAAAGGATCAACCTATGCACATCTCTGAGATTTTGGTATCGAAGGAAAGGGGTTTCATGACAAATAAAGATCATTCCAAGTATCTTGAAATCTAAAACACCATGTTCTATAATCTCAGGAGTTGTGTAGGGAACTTCAACAATTACAATAGATTTGTTGCACTTTACAAAGCTTGAAGATACAGGATGGCTAAGAAATGACAAACAAGCATGGGTGGACCTTTCCTAAACCCATTAACATTAAAAAGAAAAGTATTCAGGTGATTATTCGATGCATCAAGCTATCTCTTATTGAAATTGTCTAGGACAAACGAAATTTTCTGGTTCTTCTTTCAAAAGAGTGAAATCTGATAACCTATTATTCTAGCCTCAAATCATTTGTAGTAAATCCAAGTCCTGCATTAAGACTACTATGTAGATGTATCATATCTACAACCTGCAAATATCATCAAAAAATCTCATTTGTATGGCAATCTATGGTATGTTCTCAATTCACAACATGCTCATCAGTCATCGTATGCAACTCAAATATGGATGGCTTTACAAAATTGGTATAACAGTGAGGCAACTTTACATTGGCACAACATCATAGTATGACTCCATTTATATTTTTCAATATTTTTCTAATGAATTAAAAAATATTAATACGTATAGGACTGCATATGCTCATTTAAACCTTTCATGGTATTTTGGATATATGGAATCTTGAATACATATATACTATGACGTCAATATCCTGTGGCATTTTTGAGATATATGTTGAAATCTCATTTGCAATGAAATCCTAATGATTGTAAGACAACATTGATAATAAAGACAACATCTCTCTTAGTTATTTCATTCAGTTCACAAATATAATTGTGAACTGACTTATATTTAGTATTTACTCCAGGAGGTTTGTTGGTATATCTCAGTGTACATTCTATCTCAGCTAGGTAAGGAAGGGTTTGTTCAAAAATGAGGTATAACAGATATAAGGGCAGTCTCCAAGATTGATCTGGCAGTCAATTCCACAAGCTTTTTGATAAAATCAAATCTTCTATAGTAAAGGGTTCAGTTGAAGCAAACTTTCAACAATTAAAGGATTAATCCCTGTAGAATTCTATTCCAAAATAATAAGATTAGGCTCTATCTAATAGTAGTCCCATTATGTTCAGAATTTCTCCATTGTTACAGAAGTCTGGTGGAAGGACGACTTAATTTAAGTTTGATAATAAAGTTCCTCTTTGATATGATTGGAGATGTTTGGAACAGTACTAATAAATGCTAGTCCCCTTGGTTTAATCAGAATTGGAGCAAATCATTCCAAAGCAATCTCAAATCAAGCCTCTTGGAATATCCATGCAGTCAAAGTACCTGTAATATTGAGGTACTACAATACAACATATTAATATCTCACACTAAAGAAGAGGAGCAAAGATGAATGTCGAACTTAGGTAAGACCTCAAAGGGAGCTATAAAATCCCTGTCATAATGGACAACCTTGGCACTTTGTACAACTGAAGACAAATTCAATGTCTATGCTTTGGGAAAGATCATTTGTCTCCAAATATAGTGGGTTCAAGAGATGATCCTCTCGAGAGGGAGTTGTTTTTTTTTAAAGGCCATCATGAAAAAAAAAAACAGGTCTCATGAAATGAAGAAGTTGCTATCTAGATATAGACAACTTGAGAAGAACCTGGCAGACTCACTGATATTTCACCTCAAAAGGATAGGACCATGAAAGGATCCTCTCTTGCATTATTGACTTATGATGCCTATAAAGCTCCTTTGAAGCTCCCTTGGGAATTTCAGGACAATGAATAAGAGACTGATGATTACAGAATTGATATAGCAGTGAAGCAACTTTACATTGGCACAACATCATAGTATGACTCCATTTATATTTTTTAAGATGTTTCTAATGAATTAAAAAATATTAATAGGTATAGAACTGCATATGCTTGTTAAACCTTTCGTGTTATTTTGGATATATGGCATCTTGAATACATATATACTATGACGTCAATATCCTGTAGCATTTTTGAGATATATGTTGAAATATCATCTCCAATGAAATCCTAATGACTGTAAGACATCTTATGATTGACAAAAGTATTGACAACGTTGATAATAAAGACAACATCTCTCTTAGTTATTTCATTCAGTTCACAAATATAATTGTGAACTGACTTATATTTAGTATTTACTCTAGGAGGTCTATTGGTATATCTCATTGTACATTCTATCTCAGCTAATTAAGGAAGGGTTTGTTCAAAACTGAGGTATAGCAGATATAAGGGCAGTCTCCCAGATTGATCTGGTAGTCAATTCCACAAGCTTTTTGATAAAATCAAATCTTCTATAGTAAAGGGTTCAGTTGAAGCAAACTTTCAGCAGTTAAAGGATTAATCCCTGCAGAAGTCTTGTTCAACAATAAGAAGATTGGGCTCTATCTAGCAGTAGTCCCATTATGTTCAGAATTTCTCCATTGTTGCAGAAGTCTGGTGGAAGGAAAACTTAATTCAATTCAAGTAATAAAGGTCCTCTTTGATGTGACTAGATATGTTTGGAATAGTACTAATAAAGGCTAGTTACCTTGGTTTAATCAGAATTGGAGCAAATCATTCCAAATCAATCTCAGATCAAGCCTCTTAGAATCTCCATACAGTGAGAGTACCTGTAATATTGAGGTACTATTAATACAACATATTAATATCTCATACTATAGAAGAGGAGCAAAGTTGAATGTCCAACTTAGGTAAGACCTCAGAGGGAGCTATAAAATCCCTGTCATAATACAAAACCTTGGCACTTTGTACAATTGCAGACAAACTCGATATCTATGCTTTAGGAAAGATCATTTGTCTCTAGATATAGTGGGTTTAGAAGATGATCCTCTCCAGAGGGAGTTGTTTTTTTTTAAAGGCCATCATGAAAAAAAAAACAAGTTTGATGAAATGAAGAAGTTGCTATCCAAATATAGACAACATGAGAAGATCCTAGTGGACTCCCTTATATTTCACCTCAAAAGGATAGGACCACGAAAGGATCCTCTCTTGAATTATTGACTTATGATGCCTATAAAGTTCCTTTGAAGTTCCCTTAGGAATTTGAGGAAAATGAATAAGAGACTTAGGATTACAAATTTAGTCTCAAAGAGCCTGTTGACCTTTCCCAGCAAACAACATCCCTATTTATGGAAGAGCAGTGCCTAAATTATGACATATTTGATTGCATCAAATTATTATCTACAAAGAGCATGGACCTCATGATGAGCAAGCTGCTAGATATACACTTTGAAAAGACAAGCTTAGGCTTGTGGTCCCCCTAAGAGGGAGTAAGATTGTCAAATATTTTCTTCATCAAGATATGCAAATAGCAGAGGATTACTGAGTACTGCTAAGATCTCTGCTTTATACACATCAATAGAAAAGGACTGGACAATGAATGCAAAGTTAGTTTCAACAACCCATGAGATGGGAGCCCCATCAACATTTTGGGATCCCGCAAACCATTATATTGGATCGAGATAGCAGGTTCCTGAGCACATTATGGTCAAGCCTCTGGACACTATTGGACACCAAGATCATCAAAACGACTGCCTTCCGCCCCTAGACAGAGGTTGTCAATAGGATGATAGTGCACATACTCCGCATGTACAACTCCAAGCATCTTCTAACCTGGGATGAGAGTCTTCCATATGTGAAGTACAATTATAATAGAGCTCTCCATAGCTCGACTGGTCACAGTCCCTTTCAAGTAGGTCTAGGATTTCAACCATTGTGTCCAATTGATGTTTCCATGCCTCATGCGACTACATAGACTGAATCCACACATGTACTGTCTGAGGTTGATAAAGAAACCAGATTTATTGAACACATCTGCCGACAAGTTCACAACATCCTGGAGAAGTCAAATGCCAAGTATGAGCAACGACATGATCAACATCGGGTGCCACACAAGTTTCACGAGGGCAACAAAGTCTGGTTGCATTTGCAGAAGGAACGCCTTACCGGAGCCCATCAGAAGCTCAGACCACTCCGATATGGTCCTTAGACCATTACCAAGGTAGTGGGAGACAATGCTTTTGAGCTTAGAATTCCCTCATTCCTTGGCCTGCACCCAGTGTTCAATGTGGACTACCTTCGACCATACTTCCCACCATTACTGGACACATCAGACATTATAGAACAACTCACACCAACAAAGTTAAACCAAAACATCATGGAACTGGCCACAACTGATCAAATTATGGACACACAGGTCAATAACACTCACCAACAAAATATCCAACTATATCGGGTTGTCAAAGTTGGCCAACTCGTGCACTAAGGCAAATGGCTCACTAGGGACCAAGTTCAACAGAAGTTTCCCCATCTCATGGAGGTACTCAATGCAATGGGGACCATTGCTTCCTAAGGGGGGAGGACTGATCCAGGTGGATATTGGTGGCCACACTCCTATTCCACTTGGACCCCAACATTGTCTCTCTCATTTTTTTAGTTTCGTTAATTGTAGCACAGTTTACATTTTTTGGCAATTTTTCGGGTCCTCAACTTTTGGAGTCATTTTGAGGCCTTAGACGACGGATTTTTTTTCCTATGGAAAACGCAGATATTGGAAAATTCCCAAAAAAGTTGATTTGTTTCTTTTCGGCCTACTCGTCGAGATCTTCGAAACAAGGTATTATGATGGCCAAACGGAGATCGTATGCCAAAGATACGACCCTGGGAAGTTGATGTACCAATTTACCCAAACAGGGCCCACAATTTTGGTGCTTCATCTCCTAGGGTTAGGTTTCTGGATGTTTAAGGTTTTCCATTGTTTCTCAATAATAAATAGGCCTTGGAGCCTCATTATAACACAGTTCAGAGGCATGTGGCCGCCACATCTCTTCCCAGGGATAAGCTACCATCACCCGAGCTAGTCTTATTTCCATTCTGTTTGTAAGCATATTTCAGTATTTGATATTAATAAAATGAAGTATTATTTCTGTTGCATCTTTGTATTTATGGTTATATTTTTAATTTGTTGCGTTCCTTTTTAAATTTGGATCATACTATCATTTCCGTGTTATTTTACTAATCTGGAGAGATGGTTCAGTTCTAGGGAGTGACCTGGGCTCTGGGCCTGAAAAAGTGGCTCAAATATTAGGGTTGCTGGCATAGCACTAACAAATTTGGTCTATGTTCGCTAGCAGGCAAGCTTGTGAGAGCGATTTTGGGTTTCTGAACGCTGTCATTCCTATATCATGATAGCGACTGAGGCTTAAGTTGTCCAAAAGTTAAGCGAAACCCAAGGGCAAGTTGTCTAAAGTATTGGATTGGTTCATGAGGGTCCTCTAGCTAATGTTGAATGTTTGTATGGCGTGTTTCCGTCGGTTCCACTTCCTTAACGTGACTTAGGAGGTCAAATCATATCATAGTGGCCTCTCGTCACATGTTTACTCTCACTGGCCGGTTGCTTGGATTGATGTGGGAGGAGGGTGTTACATCGACATCTGCGATAGGAGGAAAGCATGAAGACGACACTTGCAAAATGTGAACGACCTTGAAAGCGACACATGCTAGAGCGAAGATAACATGAGAAAAAAACTTATTAAAGTGAAAGCAAGAAAAATAGATAGTTGCAAATATAAAAGCGACACTTATGAAAGCAATTGTGCACACAAGCGACAATTAAGAAAACTGATCAAAATAGAAGTACAATCGCAACCAAAGTGAGGGGGACCATAAATGAAAGATGTTCATTGACTACCAATATGAGTTGAACATTGCAAAAGCATTGTCTTGATGGGTGGTGGTTTGCCTATTCAAGCTTGTCATGCGGAAAGAGTCAATTTTGTGGACAAAACCGACCTCCCTAGAAGCTAAGGCTTTCTAGTGACAAACAAAACAATCAAGCACTATCTTTCCCTAAATATGCATTTAAAATAAAAGCAACCAGGTGTTTAAGGTTTACCTCTAGTCCAACGCTTGTTTGTAGCAGTCCAGCCTCTTCGATCCAGATGAGCTCCTTCTCCTCGAAGCCTGCATTCACTAACAAGCGAACGATTACATAGCACCTGAATAACTCATATAATAAAACATATTCATCATAAAGACCAAGGAGTATATGAAACAAATTATATATAACAACTTGTTGAGAAAAATGAACTTAATTGCATTAATTGGAAACAAAAGAAACCATTACAACTAGTGCCTTGGTGTTGTGCAGATCCCTCCCAGGGTCCAGCAAGAGTTCTCCTTTACTTTGATCAGCTCACCCACTTCCAAATGAAGCTAAGAAAGGATTGGAATCTCTCCTCTCAAGCTTTATAAGGGAGTCCTAATTCCAGCAGCATCTACCCTTAGGAATGTTCAGCTTTCAACCTCCCCTCCTCTGGCCCAATGCCTGTATTTATAATTCTTTGGAGGAAGTTAATCAGGTCCACCATCAATGGGATAAGCTCCTCTTTCAAAGGGGTAGCTCCCCTCTTCATCGGATAAGTTCCTCTTTCATTGGGATGCATGAACCATCTGGAGGCGCTCAATACACGTCAAACCATCTTCTAGAATGCTCTAGAATCGACCACAAGTAACTTTTTGAAGTAAAACTTGCGCCTTTTGACCTTTACAGGAGTACGCACCCACCCCTTTACAGACAGAGCGTACAAGTACGCAGGTGTTATGAACTTGAGGTGCGTACACGCAGGTAAGGGTAGGAGAAACTGCGTGACCAGAGTTATATTGACTTTTAAAGACTTTCTCTCTTTTTTGGAGTTTGACATGAGGAGCAGAGGTATAAGACTTGCCAAGGAGGACAGTATGACTATTGATGGAGCCATACTGACTGCAAATAGTCATGGTGACAAATTTTAGTGTAACAGATTGCCCCCTAAAGTGCGAAGCCTGTAGTAGATTAGGGTTTCATATCATCTAGGAAGGGTGAAGCACTTTATCATTTCAAGGATTATCTTGTGAAGAGCCCAGTTGGAACCTGCTAATATTCAACACAAAATACATATATGAGATCATATCATCGCTGAGGTAGGCATTCCCATACTCAGATCACAAACTTTAACTAACAGACTAACTACTGCTCTGATACTGGAATGATTTCGCAGTACATCATAATCATAGACTCATGTAGACACAGTATGGACGCAGCCATCTGTTTATAATTAGTCTACTATATAATGAATACAAAACTCCTCGCAGCCTGGATGGTGGAAACTAGATCCAGGGTCTTCATTTCTACTTCCCGAAATAGTACGATTCTATCCATGCGAATAAATGAGTTGATGTCGAACATGGTAGAAACCGCTTGATTACCAGTCAATGATGTAAACTGTTAACAAGTGTGAGAGAGACCACCAGTGATGTCAATGGTTCTCAAAGTACCCAGTACAATCCGTGAGATGTGAATGAATGTGTTGATGTCGAACATGTCACAGAATCCTTCGATCGAAAGTCAATGATGTAAACTGTCGTCAAAGGCGGGAAACCTGCCATTGATGCATGCAGATTTCAAGGTACTGACGATTTCTAGATCATCTTTCTAGATAATGTGCTGATGTCGATAGAAAGCGATCCGTTGCAGGCAAGCCCACAACACGAAATCATAGATCAAGTTGAAGAAATGTAGCTGTAAGGACTGACTCAGGGATGGTCAAGATGGATGACAAATATTTTGCAGATGAATGGTTTATTTGCAGTGACCTCTTGAACACATAACGACACAACAGATGGCTTGGTGACAATTGACCCAAAGTTAATACCCGGAAACCGGCTGAAGTCTTTCAATGTGGTTTGATCAACTGTTAGGCAAAGGATTTCCCAACCCAGGTGAATGAAAAGTGTCGTGTTCAAGAGTGGTGATAAGGTTTCTTTGAGACAAAGGATAATAAATAGGCTCATTTTTCTCTCTTTTCCCCCACCATTTCTGGCAAGTACCTCTTTATTTTTTACAAGCTTGAGGAGGATAACATTTGCTTGATTATAAGCTCATCCTTCAGATGAGTCCAACTTAGTTTAGATTCGAACCCTAAGAAGGAGTGGTCTGTTCCTGTTTGTAATCGAACAGGTCCTTTACTGTGAAATTTTAACGAGTCTAGTATAGGAGAAACTCGGCGTTTTTCAATTTTAGAGAGTCTGAAAAAATTAAGAAGACTCCAGGGTTGACCTTTTTCGTAAGTTTGTGTCTCCCAAGCCCGAAAAAGTATAAAATAATACTTGAGAGAACCGCTTGATCTTTACGAGCAAGGAGTACTTTCATGATTAGTGTCTCTGATCTGAAAAGTAAAAAGCGATCAAGGACACGTCGTTTTATTTCCAATATCGAATTTGAAACGACAAAAATCCGGCAATCTTTTCATGTTTTTACGGTCAGAAAAGGGCTGTAAGAGGACCGTCTTTTAATTTCGTTTTAACGAGTGTAAAAGAAACGCTCGGCAATCTTTTCATGTTTTAGGAGTCAGAAAAGGGCTTAAAGATGACTCTGATGTTTTTGTTTGTAAAAAATAACAATTTTCCCTGAAAATCCTCTATCCTGCACAAAAACCAACACATTACTCATACTTGTTGAAGATAGATAAAAATACTTTGAAAAATACCTTTTCATGGTGAAAAATAAACAAATTTACCATTTATTTACCCAAAAAACCTATAAAAAGGGCTTTTACCAATTCATTTTTACCATTTTACTGTTGAGGAGAGAAAAAGGGCTTTTGGCAAGAAACTTCCCGTGGACATTGCGGAGAATCCGATCATCGAAACTGAATGCCATCTCTTTCAGGTATTCTACAACATCCTCCTCTTCATTTTCATCCGTTTAGAATTCATTTTTAGGCCCAAAATTTCATTTTTTGGAGGCTTTGGGGTTTCAAGAACCGCCTCTCGGGGTACGCAGGTGCCACACTAGGGACCCGCGTACCCCGACATTTTCTCAGTTGGGAAAATGTCGGGCATACGCACCTTGCCTTAAGGGAACCTGCGTACCCACGCTCTGTTCCTAAAGGCGGGGTGCGTACTCCGCGCAAAGAGTTTTCAAACCCCAAATTCTCCAAATTGGACCAAATTTTTTTGATTTTAAGGACTCTAATGGATGTTTTCTGGTGTGTAGATTGTTCACCATGCTTGATTGGCGCGAGAGAGAGCACGAAGATGTTGATTTGGCCGCCATTAATCATCAACCGTCAATTGATGCTTTGAAGGCATGCGGCCTTTATAAATACTGGGCCATACCTGGCATGAGGGCCCAAGTGAGATTTCTAGAGTGGCTGGTCGAAAGGTGGAACGTTCAGGACCAATGTTTTTATATTGGAGGGCACCAGCTCGAGATGGAGCCCGCAGACATTTACTTTCTCACTGGTTTGCCCAAGAGAGGCGAACACTTGACTCTGTTCGGGACTAGGCCGGGTGGCCAGTCCATCGCTAGTCTCCGATTAGAGTGGTGTAACACTCAGACTCAGGAGAAGGGGATAGAGATCAAAACTATATCCCGACCTGAACTTATGGTGATTGCCTTTACAGTTACCAGACTTTGCGGGGCTGCCGCTTTACACATTGCCACTGGATCCCAAATGCGGATGGCGATTGATTGCTATCGAGGTACCATTTTTAACTGGTGTGATGCTGTGTTGGCCAATGTAAAAGGCCAACTGACTAGAGCCAAAAACGGACAGCTGAAGACTTTTGGTTATGGGCCTTTAGTTGTGAGTTTTGGCTTAGAGAGGGTTCCGATGCTGATCCCACAGCAGCTCACTGTTGGTGTTGGGCTACCTCGAGAGCCCAAATTGATGCGATGGGTTGCGGTTATGGCCCGTCATCCTGATGAGGGAACGGAGGTTGTTCGATTTACTCCGGAGTACTTTCACTGGTTAGAGGACCAGGTCTTTTCTATACAGGATTTTCCTTATGCCGGAGTTGATTTTCGTGGAGATCCGGACATGGTTCTTCCACCGGGAGAACAATGGGATGACACAGGTAACTTCATTTTCCACAAGTTTTTTTTTTATCTATTTTTTTTTTGTTTTTTTATATCGTCTCAAAACTGATAGTAATAATTTTCCAAAATGCAGATGTAGGCCCACGACGTCCAGCCAATCTCCGGCCTTTCGAGAGGAGACTACCAGTTGCAGCGGCACCAGCCCCACAGGATGAGGCCACAGAGACTTTAGCTGAGTTGGAACATGACCTAGAGCGTCTTACAACAGACATACCGGAGACTGCCATAGATGATATTCCTATCAGGCTTCAGCGCTATGTAGTCGGGGTCCCAGGACCTTTTAGGAGGTTCTTGTGTAGGGTAGCCCGTGCAGTGGTGTCATATAGAGATCATCACCAGTGATTGGATGGTCGTTTTGTAGACACATGTGACATTTTGGTTTTTTGTACTTATCATTTTTGCCGATCATAAGGTGTTTTTCAACCTATGATCGAAGACGATGTATTTTTTGACACACTCCTATCTATATATATCATTATTACCGACTCATCTTGTAAATCATGTTATGAAATGGTTTTAAATTTACATGTATGATTATTGCAAATGTCTATTTAACATTCGAGAAGCAATTGCATCTGCTAATGTATTTAAAGACCTTGGAATATGTTGATATTCAATGTAATCAAACTCACGTTCCAAGAGACGCACTCTCAAAAATAACCTTAATAACACTGGATTTCTAATGGCATACATTCTATTAAGCTGTAATACAACGAGTTCAGAATCTAGCCTCACTATCAAACTCCGAATCCCAAATGAAATAGATTCAGACAATAACTCAATCACTGCACTGTATTCTGCAATGTTGTTTGTTGTTTGACCGAGGCTCACCCCATGCATAGATACTAACTTGTCAGAGGGCGAATAGATAACCCAAGCTGCGGAAGAGATATTCCGTGTACTACGACAAGCACCATCAGCGAAACCAATGTACGTTTGGAGAGGCATCGACATCTGCATCATCAAGAGTAAAACCAAGATAAGCTAGAATAATGACGAAAAAACACACTCTCTAGGCTAAGCACACTGTCTAAACTAACAAACACACCAGCTAGAAAGAAAAACTAACCTAGAAAGAAAAAACTAACCTAATTAAAAAATCTCCATACCCATCTTTTAAGCATAATACCTCTTTAGGTAAAGTCCATTTCTGGGTTTACCCAAAGAGTCCCCGTCAAAGTCTACCAGCTCATAGGCCCCTTTTGCTAGCTTTCGCTTGACAATATAGGGCCCATGCCACATAGGAACGAATTTCCAAGCACCTAATTTATCATTAGCTTGATCATATAATAACACTAGGTCTCCTTCCGAAAAATTTCGAGGGGTCACATTTCGATCATACTGAGCTTTCATACGTTTTGCGTGAGTCTCGATCGCCAATGCAGCATCACGTCGATTCTCATCTAATTGAGCTAAGTATAATAAATGCTTCTCCTCTTCGGAAGTAGCTGGAAGTAACTCGATGGCCATTTGCAGTGACGGGATTTCGCATTCAATGGGCAGCACAACTTCCAAACCATAAACTAGTTGGAAAGGAGTGAACCCTGTTGATGTTTTCACTGAGGTTCGGTACGCCCAAAGCGCTGAAAATAACATGTTGTGCCAATTTGACCGATGAATACCAATGATTCGTCGGATCATGATAACTAAAACTTTGTTGATGGACTCAACCAAACCATTCGCTTGTGGATAATAAGGAGTTGAACTATCGTGACGCAAACCAAGCTGGCCTGTAAGTTCTGTCATCATAACGTTTCGAAAATGGCGCCCATGGTCAGTGATTATCGCTTGTGGGACACCAAACCTAGCAATTATATGATTGAACACGAAAATTGCAATTGTCTTGCCGTCTGCCTCGAATGTAGGCATCGCCTCGGCCCACTTAGTAAAATAATCTACCGCAAGGATGATATACGCATGCCCCCGGCCGAGTGAGGGTTACATGTAATAAAATCGATACCCCATTTGGCAAAAGGACCAACGACAATTATAGGGTGGAGAGGAGCAGGTGGAGCGCGCATCTTTCGATCAAACACTTGACAGTTGTGGCATTTTCGGACCGCAATAATACAATCTTTAAACAAGGACGGCCAGAAGTAGCCAACGCGCAATATCTTTTGGGCTGTGGCATACCCAGACATATGACCGCCACACGCTCCAGAGTGACAGTCATTTAGAACCCTTTCAGCCTCTTCGTGAGTTAAACAACGGCAAAAAATAGAGTCCGCCCCTCGTCGATAAAGAGTATCTCCAATAATTTTGTATTGTTGGGACTTAAATCGAATTTTCCGACGTTCTGACTTTGAAACTTCGGGCCGAAAGGATTGGGTCTGGAGATAGACGATGATATCTCCATACCACGGATCTAAAGTGCTGATTAGAAACAAAGATTCGTCCGCAATGGGCTCCTCTGCCACAGTTTCCGTGTCAGCACGCGGGAAGTCACACATTAACTCTACAAAAACTAAAGATTTCTTAGACTTAGATTTCTCAAACTCTAAGTTGAACTCCTGCAGGATAACAATCCATTTAGAGTACTTGCCCCCGAGCAATTGTTTAGTCAAAATGTAGATCATGGGGTTGCAATCCGAAATGACTGTAGTTTTACGGAGTAGAATGTAGTGACGAAAACGTTGGACAGCTTGAACGGATGCCAATGCCAATTTCTCCACATGTGAGTATTTTAGCTCAGTGGGATTTAACGTTCGACTAAGGTAATATATCACATGTTCCGTTCTGAATTCATCTTCCTGAACTAAGACCATTCCAATGGTGGAATGAGCGGCGGTGAGGTACAAAAAGTAATCCTGGTTGTAGTTGGGAGGATGCAACAACGGTGCATGGGTCAACGCGTGTTTGAGTGCATCAAAAGATTTCTGAGCTATCTCATCCCAAGAGAATTGAGCGTTCTGTTTCAACAACCGTGTAAAACCCTTTGTAACCTCGGCGTAGTTAGGAATGAATCGTCGTAAAAAGTTTGCTTTCCCCTGCAAACTTTGGAGTTGGCGAAGACTCGAAGGAGGAGGCAATTTGATGATAGCTTCTACCTTCGAGGGATCGACGCGAATGCCGGCCTTCGAAACCACAAATCCTAGCAATCGTCCCGCTTCTATACAGAAGACACATTTGTGTGGGTTCAACCGAATACGATAATGCCTACACCTCATGAAGATTGCTCGTAAATGGACAAGGTGGTCAGCTCGATGTAACGAATGAGCAGGCAAATCATCGAGATACGGTTGCACAATGTGTTTGATGTCATGAAACGCATAAGACATCGCCCTTTGAAAAGTTGCTCCGGCATTCTTGAGCCCAAAAGGTAATTTGCAATAAGCAAATGTCCCCCATGGACAAATGAAAGCAGTTTTTGGTTGATCGGCAGGTAGAATATTGATTTGATTGTAACCGGAAAAACCGTCCATAAAGGAAAATATTTCGCTGCCGGCACAATCATCAATTATTTGATCGATGTAGGGTGTTGGGTAGTTGTCCTTTGGACAAGCTCGATTAATATCCCTATAATCGATGCATATTCTTATTGTTCCCTGTTTTTTGTTAACCGGAACAATATTCGATACCCAATCCGTTAACGGGATCCGATAAATGAAACCTGCTTTCAACAGTTTCTCAACTTCTGCTTTAATTGCAACAGCTTTTCGTGGGTGAATCTGACGCAAACGTTGCCTGACGGGTTTAGCGTCCGGGTAAGTCTTGATCTCATGAACAACAATCGCGGGATCAATTCCTGGCATTTCCTCATAGGACCAGGCAAACACGTCGCAGAATTCTTGAAATAGGGCCTTGTATGTCTGAATTTCGTCATCTGTACACGAGGCACCTATATGAATGTTCTCAACAATTCCAGGCTTAACTGAAATGTCAATGGGAATAGTTCGAGAGATATTTCCCAAATTCAGCTCTGAATCAGGATGTTTCATGGGATTCTGAGCTTCTTTGACATATTCAGCTGTAAAAATTGATGAGAAATCATTTTCAAAACGATCATCCTCAGGTAAAAACGAAGATCTTTGATGGAGATCGTCCCATGGTAAATCATCTATACACAGGACTTCATGAAGTTGCTCGTCAGATGACACAACTTCGGGAAACACTTTTAACTCCGAGGTTGATGTGAAAAGTGATTCCTCACGGACCACATTCATTTGGTCGATTTTGGTTGAACACAGGTCGGTAAAAGACTGCACGGCTTCATAGGCAATTTCATATGGACTCAAAGGCATAGAATTACCAAATGAGTCTATTTTAGATTCAAAAGGAACGATCCAAGGATCGTCATAATAAATAGTGTCTGATGTAATCATATGAATGGTTGCAAATGAAGATGATGCGTTGAGTGGAGGAAAAGGAAAAGTTCCCACTAAACCGGAATCTTTAACTAGTCCTACTCCAACATCCTTATATGGGATAGTCGTTTTACCGACATGCTGAATACTCTCTGAAGAGGCTGGGTCGGATGAAAAGTAAGCCAGCTGGTTTATTGTTACAATCTTTCCATTATGTGGGAACTTTATGACTCGGAAGACCGATGAAACGACCGCTGTCATAGCGTAAGACCAACTTCGACCCAAGAGAAGGTTGTAGTCTAGAGGGGCATCAACCACCTCCACATCTAGACTAACGGTTTTTCCTTCAACCCCTATAAGCAAATCCTGTAGAATGCCAAAAGGATGAAACCCACAGCCATCAAAGGCCTTAAGAATTGTCGGGGATTGATTAAGTGAAGGAGAACCAAGCGATCTCCAGCACTGTATCAACATAATACACGTGGAAGCTCCCTCATCAATTACAGTCCGATGAATAGGCCTGTTTTTGACTATCACTGGGATCTGGAAAGCCATTTGATGAGGTAAACGCGGTGTACTATTTTCTAGATCAAAGATTATTAGATTCGGGTTCTGAACATCAATAGCTCCTATAGCCGACAAAAGTAATTTGCGTTGTGCTGGGCATGATTGCAGCACTTCCAAAGCCAACATTGCTGAGGGTGAAACAGCTAAATCCTCAACAATGTTGTAATTCTGGGCTACTCTCGCATGTGGATTGAAAGAAGACCTTCGAAGTACACCCTTGGCGGGTGGTTTGATTACTAAGTCTGGGTTAGGCTTCTCGATCTGTAGCGGATCAGAGCCGGGAGCTGAGGTTGATGGATTAGAATGAGAAGATTCTGCTTCTTTGCCATCAACAGGACTTTTACTACCATAATCTTGCGATCGAGTCGCAATCCTTACATGGGACATCATCAAAATGGGTTCTTCATTGGCACTCGAGGAAGAACCTATCATTTTGCTATCTTTTGGAAATGGATCCTTCAAGACAGCAGGAATTTGGGAACCCTTAATGATCTTCGCAACCTCTGCTCGATGAGGGCAGTCTCTTGTAAAGTGATCTTCTTCACAAATGAGACATGGATAACGAGGTTTGCGCTTTTCATCATTAGATTCCGCTTTTTCAGTTTTCTCCTTTGGAGTTTTGTCTGCTTTATTCTTCTTCTTCCCTTTCTTCTTTCCACCGGATTTTGATTTAGCCGTAGATGACTCTACAGCGTGAATATCGGCGGAAACTTCAGCAGAAGAATCTCCTGTTGGGGAGTCTGGTAAGGTTATAATAGGAGAAGAATTCTTTGAGGATTTCTTCTTGCTTTTAGTGTTCACCGTACCAATCATGCCATCAGCAGCATGAGATCCCGAAGGAGCTGCAGCGATTTGATTTGACTTTGGAAGATCTGGGATCTTTTCGTGTAACGTACCTGACTGAGTATAAACTAAGTCAAGGCACTGCACTTGAGCAATCACTTGCTCCTCAGTAACTACTCCGGCCTTAGCTACGTCTTCAGTAATCTTCGGTAACAATGATTTAACAAACCATTCAGCTAAGATCTGGTCCGGGATAAAAATTTTCACTAACCGCCTTCGACGTCTCCATTCATGGATATGATCGGAAATATATGTGGACGTCGATTGTTTTAATGAAGTTAGTAACTCCGTGCCATTATCGTATATGACCGGCAACTGAAAATGAGTTAAAAACGAGGTAGCTAACTGACTAAAATTATAAAAAGAGGCCCGTGGTAACTCAATGTACCACTTGGCCGCAAGACCAATGAGAGTGCGCTGGAAAAGACGTAAGCGGATCGAATCATACGAGATGGAATTGGAGGCACACCAGAGGTGGTAAGTCATCACATGATTCGACGGGTCCTCTCCAGACTTACCTTCGAACTTGGGAATGTCACTGGGCAACTTATTCGGCATTGGCGGCCAAAACGGAAGATAGTTTATTGGATCATTCATTAGGCGCGACAAGTCTGGTAAATCCAAAGTTGCGATAAACAGTAGCTGCCGATTAGGATCCCTAAAACTCTGAGTCATTATACCAGCCCCAGGAGGAGGATATCCAGGATAACTAGGAATGGGAATCGCGTTCGGGATATTGTATCCTCCTGGAAAACCAGGATTAACCCGACCGTACTGGGGTTGCTGTGGTTGTTGATAAGTGTACCCAGGATACGGTTGATACTAGTAAACTGGCTGCTGGACAGCAGGACCAAATTGGTACTGTCCCTGGTACGGTTGATAAGTGAATTGTGGTTGACTAGTGACAACCGTACTTAAACCAGGTTGTCCTACAGGCATCTGAACCGTAGTTTGAATCGTGGATCCAGATGATGGTAAAGATGTCTGAGGAGTAGATACAGGAACAGTAGAAACCGGAGCTGTCGATACTCCAGAAGTAAGTGGGGTAGATTGAACAGATGTTGCGGCAGTTGCAGCAGTCGTTTGAGATGGAATACGAGGCGAAATAGGCCGAGACTGAGAAACTGCCGAAGGTACAGAAGTTTGAATATTAGACTGGACTGGTTGCTGGGTTGAACCAGAAACTAAGGGTTGTCCAGTTTGAGATGACAACTATACACTTGGCTGCAACACATGTTGAACTTGCGATGGATCCCACACTATGTTTATTCCAGGGTATTGACCCATAGCAGGTTGAGGATATTGAGATCCATAACCGGGTTGAGGGTAGGATTGATAAGTGAAAGGTACATTTCCCGTACCTTGAACATAAGATTGAACTTGGGGTGGTTGGAAACCTTGGTTCGAGTACTGACCTTGGGGCAGATACCCTTGAGTCATGTACTAATACTGGGGTTGACCTTGAGGTATAAATTGATACTGGGGTTGACCTTGGGGTATAAATTTTGAGGGGTCACATTTCGATCATACTGAGCTTTCATACGTTTTGCGTGAGTCTCGATCGCCAATGCAGCATCATGTCGATTCTCATCTAATTGAGCTAAGTATAATAAACGCTTCTCCTCTTCGGAAGTAGTTGGAAGTAACTCGATGGCCATTTGCAGTGACGGGATTTCGCATTCAATGGGCAGCACAGCTTCCAAACCATAAACTAGTTGGAAAGGAGTGAACCCTGTTGATGTTTTCACTGAGGTTCGGTACGCCCAAAGCGCTGAAAATAACATGTTGTGCCAATTCGACCGATGAATACCAATGATTCGTCGGATCATGATAACTAAAACTTTGTTGATGGACTCAACCAAACCATTCGCTTGTGGATAATAAGGATTTGAACTATCGTGACGCAAACCAAGCTGGCCTGTAAGTTCTGTCATCATAACGTTTCGAAAATGGCACCCATGGTCAGTGATTATCGCTTGTGGGACACCAAACCTAGCAATTATATGATTGAACACGAAAATTGCAGCTGTCTTGCCGTCTGCCTCGAATGTAGGCATCGCCTCGGCCCACTTAGTAAAATAATCTACCGCAAGGATGATATACGCATGCCCCCCGGCTGAGTGAGGGTTACATGTAATAAAATCGATACCCCATTTGGCAAAAGGACCAACGAAATTATAGGGTGGAGAGGAGCAGGTGGAGCGCGCATCTTTCGATCAGACACTTGACAGTTGTGGCATTTTCGGACCGCAATAATAAAATCCTTAAACAAGGACGGCCAGAAGTAGCCAGCGCGCAATATCTTTTGGGCTGTGGCATACCCAGACATATGACCGCCACACGCTCCAGAGTGACAGTCATTTAGAACCCTTTTAGCCTCTTCGTGAGTTAAACAACGGCAAAAAATAGAGTCCGCCCCTCGTCAATAAAGAGTATCTCCAATAATTTTGTATTGTTGGGACTGAAATCGAATTTTCCGACATTCCGACTTTGAAACTTTGGGCCAAAAGGATTGGGTCTGGAGATAGACGATGATATCTCCATACCACGGATCTAAAGTGCTGATTAGAAACAAAGATTCGTCAGCAATGGGCTCCTCTGCCACAGTTTCCGTGTCAGCACGCGAGAAGTCACACATTAACTCTGCAAAAACTAAAGATTTCTTAGACTTAGATTTCTCAAACTCTAAGTCGAACTCCTACAGGATAACAATCCATTTAGAGTACTTGCCCCCGAGCAATTGTTTAGTCAAAATGTAGATCATGGGGTTGCAATCCGAAATGACTGTAGTTTTACGGAGTAGAATGTAGTGACAAAAACGTTGGACAGCTTGAATGGCTGCCAATGCCAATTTCTTCACATGTGAGTGAATGAAAAGTGTTGTGTTCAAGAGTGGTGATAAGGTTTCTCTGAGACAAAGGATAACAAATAGGCTCATTTTTCTCTCTTTTCCCCCACCATTTCTGGCAAGTACCTCTTTATTTTTTACAAGCTTGAGGAGGATAACATTTGCTTGATTATAAGCTCATCCTTCGGATGAGTCCAACTTAGTTTAGATTCGAACCCTAAGAAGGAGTGGTCCGTTCCTGTTTGTAATCGAACAGGTCCTTTACTGTGAAATTTTAACGAGTCTAGTATAGGAGAAACTCGGCGTTTTTCAATTTTAGAGAGTCTGAAAAACTTAAGAAGACTCCAGGGTTGACCTTTTTCATAAGTTTGTGTCTCCCAAGCCCGAAAAAGTATAAAATAATACTTGAGAGAACCGCTTGATCTTTACAAGCAAGGAGTACTTTCATGATTAGTGTCTCTGATCTGAAAAGTAAAAAGCGATCAAGGACATGTCGTTTTATTTCCAATATCGAATTTGAAACGACAAAAATCCGGCAATATTTTCATGTTTTTACGGTCAGAAAAGGGCTGTAAGAGGACCGTCTTTTAATTTCGTTTTAACGAGTGTAAAAGAAACGCTCGGCAATCTTTTCATGTTTTAGGAGTCAGAAAAGGGCTTAAAGATGATTCTGATGTTTTTGTTTGTAAAAAATAACAATTTTCCCTGAAAATCCTCTATCCTGCACAAAAACCAACACATTACTCATACTTGTTGAAGATAGATAAAAATACTTTGAAAAATACCTTTTCATGGTGAAAAATAAACAAATTTACCATTTATTTACCCAAAAAACCTATAAAAAGGGCTTTTACCAATTCATTTTTACCATTTTACTGTTGAGGAGAGAAAAAGGGCTTTTGGCAAGAAACTTCTCGTGGACATTGCGGAGAATCCGACCGTCGAAACCGAACGCCGTCTCTTTCAGGTATTCTACAACATCCTCCTCTTCATTTTCATCTGTTTAGAATTCGTTTTTAGGCCCAAAATTTCATTTTTTGGAGGCTTTGGGGTTTCAAGAACCGCCTCTCGGGGTACGTAGGTGCCACACTAGGGACCCGCGTACCCCGACATTTTCTCAGTTGGGAAAATGTCGGGCGTACGCACCTTGCCTTAAGAGAACCTGCGTACCCACGCTCTGTTCCTAAAGGCGGGGTGCGTACTCCGCGCAAAGAGTTTTCAAACCCCAAATTCTCCAAATTGGACCAAAAAGTTTTGATTTTAAGGACTCTAATGGATGTCTTCTGGTGTGTAGATTGTTCACCATGCTTGATTGGCACGAGAGAGCACGAAGATGTTGATTTGGCCGCCATTAATCATCAACCGTCAATTGATGCTTTGAAGGCATGCGACCTTTATAAATACTGGGCCATACCTGGCATGAGGGCCCAAGTGAGATTTCTAGAGTGGCTGGTCGAAAGGTGGAACGTTCAGGACCAGTGTTTTTATATTGGAGGGCACCAGCTCGAGATGGAGCCCGTAGACATTTACTTTCTCACTGGTTTGTCCAAGAGAGGCGAACACTTGACTCTGTTCGGGACTAGGCCGGGTGGCCAGTCCATCGCTAGTCTCCGATTAGAGTGGTGTAACACTCAGACTCAGGAGAAGGGGATAGAGATCAAAACTATATCCCGACCTGAACTTATGGTGATTGCCTTTATAGTTACCAGACTTTGCGGGGCTGCCGCTTTACACATTGCCACTGGATCCCAGATGCGGATGGCGATTGATTGCTATCGAGGTACCATTTTTAACTGGTGTGATGCTGTGTTGGCCAATGTAAAAGGCCAACTGACTAGAGCCAAAAACGGACAGCTGAAGACTTTTGGTTATGGGCCTTTAGTTGTGAGTTTTGGCTTAGAGAGGGTTCCGATGCTGATCCCACAGCAACTCACTGTTGGTGTTGGGCTACCTCGAGAGCCCAAATTGATGCGATGGGTTGCGGTTATGGCCCGTCATCCTGATGAGGGAACGGAGGTTGTTCGATTTACTCCGGAGTACTTTCACTGGTTAGAGGACCAAGTCTTTTATATTTAGGATTTTCCTTATGCCGAAGTTGATTTTCGTGGAGATCCGGACATGGTTCTTCCACCGGGAGAACAATGGGATGACACAGGTAACTTCATTTTCCACAAGTTTTTTTTTATCTATTTTTTTTGTTTGTTTTATATCATCTCAAAACTGATAGTAATAATTTTCCAAAATGCAGATGTAGGCCCACGACGTCCAGCCAATCTTCAGCCTTTCGAGAGGAGACTACCAGTTGCAGCGGCACCGGCCCCACAGGATGAGGCCACAGAGACTTTAGCTGAGTTGGAACATGACCTAAAGCGTCTAAATACAGACATTGGGCCAGAGGAGGGGAGGTTGAAAGCTGAACATTCCTAAGGGTAGATGCAGCTGGAATTAGGACTCCCTTATAAAGCTTGAGAGGAAGTTAATCAGGTCCACCATCAATGGGATAAGCTCCTCTTTCAAAGGGGTAGCTCCCCTCTTCATGGGATAAGTTCCTCTTTCATTGGGATGCATGAACCATCTGGAGGTGCTCAATACACGTCAAACCATCTTCTAGAATGCTCTAGAATCGACCACAAGTAACTTTTTGAAGTAAAACTTGCGCCTTTTGACCTTTACAGGAGTACGCACCCACCCCTTTACAAACAGAGCGTACAAGTACGCAGGTGTTATGAACTTGAGGTGCGTACACGCAGGTAAGGGTAGGAGAAACTGCGTGACCAGAGTTATATTGACTTTTAAAGACTTTCTCTCTTTTTTGGAGTTTGACATGAGGAGCAAAGGTATAAGACTTGCCAAGGAGGACAGTATGACTATTGATGGAGCCATACTAACTGCAAATAGTCATGGTGACAAATTTTAGTGTAACAAAGCTTGCATAAAATAAAGTGTGCTCGTGAGTTCAATAAGCACTGTGCATGTGTGTGCAAGTGACTTTACAGTTCAAAACTAGGAACAAGACTTGAAACTTTTAGAAAAAATCAGTCGACCATAGAGTAATCATAGGGCAACGAATTATAAAATCTTCAATAAGCTCCAAAATTCATGTGTAGGAAAAAAGTTGAAAAGTGTTGATCACAACATCAACAACTACTTAAGACAATAACATGATATATGAGTCCCTGAAAAACATAACTCGAAGAAAAAGCCCCATCCATCATCTCTAAGAAAATAAAAAACAAAAAATATAGTTATTTTATAATAGTTACACCGCACCAAATCTTAACTAACATTCATTAAACATTTAATAGTATTAATTTTACAGACGTCAAATGCAAATAAAAATATTACAAACACACTATAGTATAATATAAAACTATAAATATAAATATTTTACAATATATAAACATATAAATATAAATCTCTTACAATATATATAATTTGTATTTAATTCGACGTTTACTTCCCCTATCGTGGGGTATGTTATGTTTAATTATCTATTAAAAAAAACATCCTAAAAAGTTGAAAATCACTTTTGTTTGGTTGTATAATCCAGAAACTCCTTATTCCAGCGGGTTATTCCAGGTGGCGTGGTTTTCCTTGATAACAGTGATGCGTCAACCGACATTCGCGGATAGCAGCCAGAGATGGCTGTCCTCACTGTTGGTTTGACAACTGAGTTTGATAGGTTTTTCCACCTTTTGCATAAAAATAATCCATAAACTCCTTGGGGGGCATGATCCAATAGAATTGGTCGTATAACGCAGTTTTGGACCTACTAACTGAGCTACGTCATTCATTACACATGCATAACGTGTCCTCTTTCATTATCACCCCTAGGAATATGAATGGGGATGATAAATGGGAGTCAAGGGAGTCTGAGTCAACATGATGGAATCACCGGTTGTTTTGCCCATTAGACACAATTAAAGAATTTGCCATACCATAAAAATTTTCCTTCAAACTTTTAAAACGAGTTAGGAGGAATGACAAAATTTCCGTCCAAACTCATAAAACCGGTTAGGGAGATGTGAAAAGTTTAAAGTGAAAAGTTATTAGAATATATATATATATATATATACATAGAGTTTTTTTTATTGAACAAGAGTTTAGGGCTTTGTAAAGTCTATCAATCTATCAAAATATTTTGAAACATGGATTAATTGTGGTAATATGGTAAGCGCCATGTTTAATGAAGAATTGAAGGTTGAAGTTACCACTGTAGTAGAAAGTTATAAAGCAGTTGGAATTGCTCATGAAGTAGTGTGTGAACAAGTAATAACTGAGTTTGGCATAGATAAAGCTATCAATAAAGCAAGAAGTGGTTTGGTGGACCCAACAATTGGAATTATTGATGTTAAATTTGATGAAGAACCATTAATTAGTGATGAGTGGTTGCACATGATACAACAAAAAGAATATATTGATATGTTGTTATTTGGTGAGAGAAGCCCACTTGTGTTTGGAAGTTAAGTGGAAGACAACATGTTTGCAGCAACAGAGGTTGGTAAAAGGGAAAAAATGAAAATTATGATGCAAAGAAAGAACAAAAGAAGGCAGAGAAGGAAGCTCTCATTGAAGAGCATAATAAAGGTATTTTTAACATTGATTTTGAATGTGCAAGTAAAGATGATAACAATCCAACTAAAAGAGAATATGAAAAACATGAGGTAGGAAAGGACGTGGATGTTTTTGAAGACAAATATGAATGCATTGAAACCATTTTTCAGAAATGGAGTCAAGAAGAAATAAGATTCTTCTATCAATAAATATGGCATAAAGAAAGTAAAGAATATGAACAAGAAGAAGCAGAGCAAAGAAGATAGTTTGAAGATGAGGAGTGTGGCAGCAATCCATGGTTGAACGAATATTTGAAGAGGAAGGTGTAGAAGACAAGATCAGATTGTTTTTCAGAACAAATTCAAAACAAGTCAAAGAAAAGGTGCAACAACAACAAGTGAAGAAAGCCCACAACAAAAAAGTGCAACAAAGAATGAAACAATTTCGAGGAGAAAGAATATTGAAGAAACGAAAAAAAAATGCAAAATTGTAAAAGTTTTGAGTCATTGTAAGCCTAACTAAGACATAGACTAGCAGACATGTTTGAGTTATGATTGAGTCAATTTATATTGTAAGCCTAGCAAGCATAGTTGAGTCATGTTTGAGTTATTTTGAGTCATATGATCGTAATTAAGGGGGAGTGTTGGAAATTGTGATTACTCCAGCATGCAAGAGTTGGCTAAATTTGGAGAGTCAGCTAACCCAGTCAAGTCAAGTGAGTTTGAGTTAAGTCATATTTTGGGAAAAATCGAATTTAGAGTGTGTGTGCATGTGAATTTATTTTGGGCAAGTTACTAGACTGAAAAGTTTAAATACCCCTCTCTGGGTTCATTGTGATCATCAAGTTTGAGTGATGAATAGAAGAGCCACAGTTCGTGTTATTGTTTGTGTGTGTTAATTTGTATTTCCTCTCCTCTTCCTTTCCAACAAGAGGAACCATTATCTCATCGAGTGTTTTACATAACTTTTCCCAAGGAACTATGTCAAAAGCTTTTCTAAAGTAAACAAAACAACAAAAGAGATCAATTTTACTGTTGCGACATTTCTCAAGAATGGTCTTAAGAGTGACAATGTGGTCAATCGTTGAGTGATTCTTAGTGTTGCTACATTCCTCGACAATGGTCCTAAGAGTAAGAAGGTGGTCAATAGTTGAGTGATTCCTTCTAAAACTTGTTTGCCATTTGGCTCTTTTATCATGGATTTCAAGCGAGATGCTAATCTTCTTTTCCAAAATAAATGCATACAACTTAACTAAAATATAACTAATTATAATAATTCTATAATTAAAAAACACATTTGTATCCGCACTTTTAAATTATATTTTAAATAAAAAATATTGCATACTGACAAAAATATAAAATAATGTAACACTATATAAAGTGAACTATGGCTAAATGTAAATATAACGTGGACACGCGAAAGACAAAAACGAAGATACATAAGAGTCGAAAATCGGATTCGGTCAAGGATGTCGATCACTGGAAAAATTAATATGTTGATCATACATCGTTTTAGTTTAATTTTTTAAATTTTTTTTAAAATATTATTTTAAGTTTTATTATATTTTTATAAACCGATCTCTCTATGCAATATCTCTTTCAAAATCATCACAAAGGTTATTGCTGAGAGAATCAAAGGAACGTCGGCTTCCTGCTTATCATCGAATCAACATGCTTTTCTGAAGGGACACAATATTTTGGATGTCGTGGCCAATACTGAGGAGTGCTTGCACTCTATGTCCTCTCAAAATACAGAAGCTGCCATTATGAAAATTGATTTGCAAAAAGCTTACGATTGCTTAGATTGGGGGTTGATTGAAAGTCTTTTGGCAAAGATTGGCCTGAAAACCAACTCCATTTGATGGATCATGGCTCATGTAGTTAATGTAAACTATGCGGTTATCATCAACGGTATTCCCTCTCATTTTTTTCAAGCAGAGAGAGGCTTGCGTCAGGGATGCCCCCTCTCGCCTCTTTTGTTCATTCTGGCCATGAATTCCCTGAGCACCCACATCAACAAAGCGGTTGCTGAAAACAAGTGCAAACCTATTAAGATCTGCAGGCATAACTTCATTTCGCACAGCCTCTTTGTTGATGATGTCCTCTTATTTGCAATGTTATGCAGAACATCATGGATATGCTTAAAAGATATTCTCGAAAGATTCCAAAGAGCGTCGGGGCTTTTTATCAACAAAGCGAAATTTTTACTATACCACAATGATACCAATATGGAAATGGTAAATTGGATTTCTCAGTTTTTTGGTATAGAGTCAAAATCGCTTAAGGAAGGCCTCATATATTTAGGTTTTCATCTCAAAGCTAAAGCTTACTCAAGGAACGACTGGCAATGGCTGATTGATAGATTTTTTAAGAAGATATCGGCATGGGAACATAGATGTCTATCCTTGGCAGGCAGAGTCATCCTTTCTCAATCTGTTTTGTTGCAGCTGGCGGTTTTTGGGGCACATTTGTTTATCCTTCCGGCTAGCATTATTCAAAACATGACCAAGATCACGGCTAACTTTATTTGGGGAGCCAAATCTGAACAGAGAAAATTCCATCTCTCCAAAATGGACAGTATTTCATTGCCTAAGCATCTTGGGGGCTAGGGACTAATGGATCTGAGGCTTCTTGGGAAAGCCCTCGTTTGCAAATTGCTTTGGAGAGGAATATTTGGGGATGTTCCATGGAGTATTACGGTAAAGCAAAAATATATGAAAGGCAAAGGACTAGAATATTGGTTCAGAACATGTGCAATTGGAACTAAACAAGGATTTGCCATATGGCTTAGCTTCAGGAAGGTCGAGAAATATTTTTTGAAGAATCTAAAATGGAGGATGTTCTCTTGGAAAAATATCTTAATTGGTTTGGATCCTATTGCATGCTCTCAGGGAAGCATATCCATTCCAGACAATCTCATCTTTACCTTTCATAGGATTGGTTATTTTACATGGGACAAGCTCATTTCTGATTGGAGCGGCCTTTCGCCCTTATGGAAGGACGCCTCTGATATCGGTTTGCCAGCCGATTTGTGTTCATCCTGGAACAATGTCAAAGCCGCTTTAGTATCAAGTGGGATTCTACGTGCAGGGTTAAAAGACCACTTAACATGGTCACTATCAAATACTCATATGACAGCTCAAGTAAAAGACATTTATTCTGATATTGTTGCTGCAAAGGCCTCGTCTTCAAGATCAAAATTCCTGATGGCTTTCTGGAAATTGGGCTGCCCTCTTAAGATGATTCTCTTCTCATGGTTGGTGTATAACAATAAGAACCTGACATGGGATAACTTGAGGAAGAGGAGCTGGCATGGCCCAAGTAGGTGCTCGATGTGTGAAGCTGACGAGGAGACAAATCTTCATATGTTCTTCCAATGCAAGGCTTCCCAACAAATCTGGTATGAATTAGCCACCTCTTTTGGTTTTCCTCATATTGTTTTTGTTTCTATCCATGCAGCGTTCGAGTGGTGGTGCAGGCAAAAGGAGCCTACGCGTATTCTGGTAGTCATTATGTTATGGAGTGCGTGGAAATGGAGAAATTACAAGATTTTCAAAGACTCAAAGATCCCTTACAAGTCTATCCTGCATAATATTTATGCAATCTATGATTCAGTCCCAAGAAAGCCGCCCAAATAAGTTTTGGGTTAATCTTATGGCCGTTGTGTCTTTTTTGTTCTCGGCATATCTGTCGCTTTTGCTTTATTTGGCTCATATATAGACTGCAACAGGTTTCTTTCGGCATCTGCTATCATGTGTACATTGCTTTGAATCTGTGACTGGTTCATCTCAGTGTTTATCTCTTTTTTCTGCTATATGTTTTATGTGCTTGTGTTTCTCTTTGCACACCTGTATATTTATGTCTGTTGGGATGATCTTTTTATTGTAGCCTCTTGGGCTGCTCCCTTTTGTATCTTATCAGGCTTTTTATATTGTCTTAATATAATCTATTGACGCTTTTTCTTCTGAAAAAATAAATTTATTTTAAGTTTAGACAGGGATTAATTTTTTTTAAGGTGTAAATATTTTTTATAATAAAAAAGGTTTAAATTTTTAATTGGGTATATTCAAAATTAAGATTGTTTTAGATTAATTTATAACACATTACATATGAATAAAAAATTAAAAAAAAAAACTAATTGTTATTTTTATTTTTACTAGATTAAATCAAAATATTAAATATTACATCTCCTCCTCCATTAAAAAAAACCTAAAAATACCACTAAACACTAAATTCTTATTATATGTACCTCTTGTCACCGTATCTTATTAAATTAAATTAATATATATATATATATATATAAAACACCGAAGAGCGCGTGCTGAGGACACGCAGATTTTGAAATGGCGAAAATGTAAGAATATGTCAAAATATATCGCATACCTCGGCGGTATCTTTGCCCTCACGTTTTCGTTGATGTACTTCTTTGACGGAGAATGGATGTTCACCGCCTTCCGTTTCGACGAAGTTTCTATAGTAATTATGTAATATCCTTTTTGTGGTTTCCCAGTCTGTGGTGAATATGGGAACTATTCCTTAGTGACTATGAAAGACACTGGAATGGCCAGCAGAATGCATCGAAGCTTGTAAAACTCTACACTGATAATAGCCCACCTGGGCCTATCTACCCTTCTACTATATATAAGAGATACCTCATCCTCATAAACCATCTAGAATCTATGTATAAATATATAAGACTTTATAGATCCTAAATCCAGAGATTCAATAATGATACAAATATATTTTTTTAGAGATAAAGTTTCACTTTAATTTATTAATTTCTTCACAATTTCATTCTCTTGCGTTATTTATTAATTTCTTGGCAATTTCATTTTGTTACCTTACTTTAAAGTATTACAAGTTTGGGAAAGAAATTGTCAAAGAACTTTCCACTTCACAAAACAAAAAACAAAAGGGAAAATTTTATTATTAATATGTCTATAAATGTTAAGTTTATTAATTTATTATTAGATATCCAAACGCTTTATTTACTTATTTCAATTTATTCAAAAGTCAAATTGCTCTTTCCACTTAATAATCCATATTTTAACATTGGACCTGGTAATCGCAATTAAGTCCTCGACAGCGTGCACACTAGGTCACTCATTTTTAAACTACCGTGTGGACCGAGTTATGGTCAATATACACAGATTTATTATGATTAGCCACTAGGTCAGAACAGTGTAAAATTGTAGTATTGTTGTTCTGTCTGTGCACTGAAGGTTCTCCATTGCCCTATGTTGAACACAGTCCTTATGAATAATAAAACTTCTAACTCTTAGTATGATAATGATTATAAAATTGCCAGAATGTGCTTGTTCTTAAAGCAAAAGATAATTATTTGATTTTTTTAGAGAATTGAGAAATCTATTTTAGGAAGTTTTATGATTTTCTCGACATCATGGGCACCATCTTAAACACTTTTATTAAGGAAGATATTTTTTCTCTAGTAGACATTGAGTCTAGGATTAATAAACTCGCTAATGGGAAAGGTAAGGACATTGAAGGATACCAAGCTTAATAAACTAGCTAATGGGAAAGCTAAAGACATTGAATGTTACCAAGCTGAAATCTTTAAAATTGGAATGTCTATCTTGATTCCTCATCTCCAAAAGCTTCTCAATTTGGTAGGAGAGCATGGCTTCCCTTAGCCTTGGACGCAAAGCCTTATTGTGCCTATCTTCAAAAATGGGGACAAAAATGTTCCCTCTAAGTACAAGACCATTATGATTAGCCACATCTTAGTCGAACTATATTGGCTCATTTTGGAAAAGAATATTAGCCTTTGGCTTGAAAGCCATGGTAAAAGAGCTAAACGACAAACTAGTTTTAGGAGACATCACTCGACTATCAACCATCTTATCAATTCTAGGATCATTGCCTAGGAAAGTTGCAATAGTAAAATTGAGCTCTTCTATTGTTTTGTGGACTTTAGAAAAGTTTTTGATACTATTCCTCGAGATAAGTTTTGGAAAAGACTTGAAGAGATAATGGTTCCTCTTGAGTCGAGGATTGTTGTGATTTATTTCTACGAGACTGTTGTTTCCAAGCTTAAGACCCAACGAAGGGTGGCCTAAAGATATTAAATGAAATATCAGGGTTAAGCAAGGGTGTCCCCTATCCCCCACCCTTTTTGGCATTTAAATCAATAAGCTAGAGGAGTGTTTGGAAACTGCAGGATGAAGGGAATCAAACTTGTTGGTATAATCATTACTCTTCTCCTTTATGCCGATGATATGTTCTTTTTGCTAGAAGCCATGATGACCTAGACAAGTAACTTAAGGCTCTTGATGATCACTGCTCCAAGACGGATATGACATTTAATACCGAAAAGACTAAAGTCATGATAATTAAATCCAAAAAAATTACCCATGGTAGTTTCGTTTATGATAACAATTTCTTAGAACATGTTTCTTCTTATAAATGTTTAGATATGGACATTCTTCATCAGTTCAAATAGAATTATAGCATTGAGAAAAGGATTATTGGAGGCTGAAAATATTATTATGAGCTTGTAAAAAATTGTGACAAGAAACTTAAGACTCTTCATGATTACTCTCCAAGACGGGTATGGCATTTAATATCGAAAAGACTAAATTCATGATAATTAAATCCAAAAAAATTACCCATGCTAGTTTCGTTTATGATAACAATTTCTTAGGACATGTTTCTTCTTATAAATATTTAGAGATGGACATTCTTCATCAGCTTAACTGGAATTATAGTATTGAGAAAATGATTATTGGAGATTGAAGATATTATTATGAGCTTGAAAACATTTGTGACAAGCAACTTAAGACTCTTCATGATTACTGCTCTAAGACGGGTATGACATTTAATACCGAAAAGACTAGAGTCATGATAATTAAATCCAAAAAAACTACCCATGGTAGTTTCGTTTATGATAACAATTTCTTAGAACATGTTTCTTCTTATAAATATTTAGATATGGACATTCTTCATTAGCTCAACTGGAATTATAACATTGAGAAAAGGATTATTGGAGGCTGAAAATGTTATTATGAGCTCGAAAACAATTGTAAGACGGTCAATCTTTGTATTTGGAGTAAAAAAAATATTTTTTAGGTTCTCATCAGCCTTGTTGTCTTATACGGATGTGAAGTTTGGGGTTGTAGTATACCTAGAGAGTTGTGGAGAAAGAGTGAGATGATTCAAAAGCAATTCATAACTTACAACCTCAAGATCAAGGGAAATACTCCCTATCCTATCCTCTTGATCAAAGTTGGTATTTCACTATTAAAAGGATGGCTATGTTTAGGTATTTGATGTATAAGAAGAGGCTTCACAACATGGAATCCTAGAGGCTTCCCAAAATTAATCCTAACTTTAGTCAAAACCCTACCTTCACCTCAAGTGTGGGTGGCATAAGGATGCTTAGTCTTGGCTCAAACACTAGGGGATAAAGGAGGAGATCATCATGGGAAGTAAGGATAGTATCAAAGATACTGTTACCTCCAAATTTAAGGATAAACTGTGGGATGATAAGGAGCTGGAGGGTAAAAGGAAGCTAAGATATTATAAGGAGGTGATCAACCCTACCCTTGATAATTCTCTCTCTGTTTTGACCAACACCAAGAAAAAAATGAACATAGCTAGGATAAGAACTAATTTTCATGAGCTTTAAAATAAAACCGGGTGGTGGCCTACTCTCAAGGCTCCTTGGGACGATAGAATATGTCAATTTTGCGATACTAAGAGGGCGAAATATGAAAAACACTTCCTCTTAGAATGCCCAACTCAAACACTTCATCTTAGATTGCCCAGCTCGTACTCACATCCCTTCTCATTTCCCTAACATTTGCCACACTTCCAATCTTCTTTGCTTATTAAGTCAGCCCAACTATAATAATCTTGGAGCTTTTCTTTCCCTTCTTTTTGATCATAAAAATGAAATTTTGAAAAATCACAATTTTTTTTTTTTTACACAACAATAGTCTTAGTGAACATTAATCATCATAAATAAATTTGATATTTCCATAAATTTTTAAAATACTAAATAGTATAAATTATGCCAATAATTATAATAAATTTTTGGAATCAAAACACATTATTTAAAAAAAACATCAAAAATAAAGTAAAGCAAATCAAAATCAAAGTGAAGACACGCCGTGATGGACGGAAATACATCGAAGATTTAGTGTATGGCAAATCATAATCAAGTGAAGACAAGCTGTGTGATAGACGGAAAAAGCAATAAGGTGGAAAAGGGCCATAAATTGACGGACACTAAAATTTATAAGCGCGTAGATAAATTTCACGTTGGTAGAAAATAAACTCCCAGTCGCCCATGTTTGAAATGGCCAAGATTACGAAGATGTCAAAATATATCGCATAATGTTGAATAGCTGGGGGATTTATATTTGCGTTTACGTTTTCTTTATATACTTCACTTTGACTGGGCCAATGCCTTCCGTAATGAAGAAGTTTATTAAAGAGATTGGAATGGCAGTGATTCAATAATTACATAAATTAATTGTTATTACTGTAATAATTTTATTTTATTTTATTGTTTTTTTTTAATAATTTAAAAGGTTCCTTAAATTATTATGAAATTTAATTTATAAAAATTAATCTAATTTTAATTTAAAACTAATATACTTTTGGTCCTTAAATTAATTATTATTACTGTAATAATTTTATTTTATTTTATTGTCTTTTTTTGTAATAATTTAAAAGGTTCCTTAAATTATTATGAAATATATTTTTTTTTCATTTATTACACCATGTTTGACGTTTATAACTAACTGCAAAAAATTATATATATATATATATATTTTAATTCATTTTATTTTTTCAACATATTTGAATTTATTTATTTTTTTATTAGTAATTTTAATTTTAAAAGAAAATATTAATAATAATAATAATAATAGGTTTGATATGTATAACTAACTATTAAAATTTTAAAAAGTGATTCATTTTATATAATTTAATTCATTTTAAATTTTTCAACATATTTAAAATTATTAATTTTGATTTACTTATTATCAATTTTAATTTTAAAAGAAAATATTTTTAATAATAATAATATTATTATTATTAATTTCCCTTTATCTCGGTCAAGCTAACCGTTATCATTTTCTAGCTGTTATTTTTTAGCCATTGAGTCATGGATTCTCTGCCCTGTCTATTTAATGTGCTAAATGAGATCTGCTCATTCAACTTGTCCTGATGATGAACCGCAATGGAAGGTTCGAAACGCTTCGACATAAGTTTTTCTATGTGATTTTCGCGGAAAATTCTTCATAAAAATTGATATGGATCACAGAAGTCTCAGTTCAATAATTTTATTCTTATTTTAAAAAAATAATTCATTTTATGATTGATTTTAATATATTTGGCTTGATCTAATTATGAATATTTGATTAAAACTGAATAACTATTTTCTTATATTTTAATTTTAGTCATTAATCTTATAAATTAAAATATTATTAAATTAATTTAATTTGTACATTTAAAAAAAAACATAATAATTTGACTTAGTCTATATCTTAAAAATTTGACCAATTCCCTTTAACATTTTAAAATTATTTTTGATATTATTAAATCAATTTAATTCTTTTTTTTTATCAGAATATTTTTGATCTAAATCTTAATTTTGCTTAAGTCTTCTCTATTATTCTTTTTCAAAACTCGTTGTTATAGTAATTAGCTATTATAATAACCGTTAAAGATATTAATGTTCTCTACATTGATCTAGCTATTTATTATCATGCCATGATGTGAATCTCCATCTTGTCCTCACGATGAACCACATGAGACTTCGAAACCCGTCGGCAAAAGAGTCTCCCATGTGATTTTCACCAAAAGATAGCTCAACGATTAGAATATGGATACAATTTCATTTTAATTTATTATTTTCTTCATAATTTTGATATATATTATTTAAGTTTTAAATTTTAGGAAAATAATCATGATTATAATTTTTATTTCACAAAATAAAATATAAATTTTTTGAATGCACTATGTAACTGAGTATGGTAGCATGTTGAAATGTAATGTTTAAAATTTTGACTAAATCAAATTACATAAAAAAAATTTAATTAAATAAAAAGATTAATGTAATATAATGTTAAACTCATGGTATTGACCCATGTTATTCATGTGGAATGTGGCCTATTTAAAGGGAGAAATTAAATCATTCTAGATTCATCTTAAACTCTGGATTTACGAAGCACCAAGAGGGATCAAATCTCTTGATATGCAAACCTCTTTTAGAGTGAAAGGGGTTCGATCCCTCTCCAGGCTTGATATATCCGGAATTTAAGATAAATCTAAGATGGTATCATTGTATTGAGAGGGACTCTCTAACGGTGATAATGTATATCCTATCATATTAAACATTTTGGCATAATCAAATTCTATAAAAATTAAATTAAATAAAAAATATATATAATTATAATTACAAATAAAATATTTTAACTCCATTAAATTACATAAAATTAGAAAAATATAATAATAAAATAAATAAATATAATTATAATTAAAACAAGCTAGATAACTCTTTATCTACTATAAGTAACTATATACTTAGTGAGATTTAATTTTTCTCTTTTAAAATAAAAAGGGATTTCACTTGTATGAGTGTTTGATAGATTTTGATATTTAAAATGATTAATATATATTTTAATATTAATTTTGTCTATTTATTAAATTGTTTTTTAATATTCAAATGCTACTTCTGTACTTATTCCAATTTATTTAAATTGTTGACAATCACTCATTTTTAAAAACCCTGGACCAAGTTTCGGCCAATATACTTAATTTATTATGATTAACCTCCATTGTCCTATATCGAACAGAGTCCTAATGAATATGAACTTCCATGGAAGGAATTCTGCATGCTCTCCCCTGATTGGCGAAACTGTTACGCTATTCTACTTGACCTTTGTTGTTTTGGTCTAGATGATCATTACTCTTCATGGACAGACCTCCAATGCAACGAAGACGGAGTCCCCGATATTTAAGTGCAACTCAACAATACAAACAACGATAAATTTTTTCAAAAAGTTTTTAAAATGGATTTACAAAAATCCCTGTCAGAATTTTTCAATACATGGTTGAAATTTCCATAACTTTCAGGGCAAAAAACAGTCTCATTAGACTACGGTATTTGAATGGTGTCTTTGATATTCTTGTTGTGGGCACGAACCACACTGGGTTTAACATTTTCACTATGTATGTAAATAAGGGGTGAACATGTAAATAGTTTATAGTTTTAGTTAGCTTTGATGCTAGTATATAGTTAAATGATGAATATGCACATAGCATATGGTAGTTCTAATTAGCTTTGGTGTTTGCGTGCCGTTAAGCTTGATTTAGTTGTATACTTTCATCACTATTAAATATATGAATTCATTATCTCTTCCATTTTTTTTCAATTCTCATAACTTTATGCAATCCTCCAACTAGGTGGATCTCCGAATGATAGAGCACATGGCCTAGTGGTCCTTGAACCGAACTATGGATCACGGTAAAGCCACTGGCTTGGTGACCCTTAAGCCAAACTGTGGGTTTTGGTAAAGCCAATATTGTGTTGCCTCGATGGGTCTAGGAATCCTTACCAGTGAATGGTAGGATATACGGTAAATCCAAGAGGTGGGTTGCTCTCTGTTGGGCCTAGTAATCTTAGGTTGGGATATGCGGTAAAGCTTGGAGAGTGGGTTTTAGTTTAGGGCCTAGTGATCCGGTGTGGATTGCGGTAAGTCCTGAGAGGCTAGGAGACAAGAAAATTCCTCACATTGTAGGTGGAAAAATCTGGTGGCATCCATGCTTGTTTGGCCTAGTGATCGGGTGGAGATCATGGTAAAGCCTATTATGACATGTTTATTGTGTTGGGCTAGTGATTCGGGATGGATCATGTTAAAGCCTAGTTTCTATTGATGAGGGTGAGGTGGTTTAGCCTCGGGATGCCATGGTTGTTTCTTTGGTTTGAATCCCACATTCATGCTTGGAATATGGCATGAGGGTGTATGGATGAAGAGATATTTGGCTCAGCCATTCTATGCTCGGGTGGAATGTGGTAGTCCCATCCTAGGTTTGGATTTTGTATCATCAATATGAAGTTATTTCTCCTTGTATTTTTATGAGTATTTTAATCATTTATATGTGTATCATATGTCTGTGATTTCATTGGTATTTCTGCTATTACTATGCTAGTTATATATGTGTTGCATGATAGTGGATATGTATGGCTCTCATCATGTTTTTACTTGTAAATGAATGGAAAATGTATCTATGGCATAATGGATGATAATGTAGCAAATGATATGAGGGAACAATGGTTCTTAGCGATTCTCAGATAAGTATGAGATCCCTATGCTTAAATATGTTATTTACATATGTAGATTACATATTTGTGATATGTTTGACGAAATGTTTGTCATGGTTAGTAGGGGTCCAATTAAGGACTTGTTCAACTATTTGCTTTTGCATCATTGTTTCCCTATTATTTCACTGTTTTGAAGGTGTCATGCAATTATGGGAAGTAACTTGGGCGTTGGGCCTGAAAAAGTGGCTCGAATCCCAGGGACGTTGGCACAACACTGAGCAAAATATTCCCTGGACATTGGTATGCCTTGTCATGAGAGAATCCAGAGCCTCCCAGACGCTGGCAGGCCTATAGAATGAGAGCGTCCAAAGGTTAAGTGGAAAAACTTCAGTGGGACCCAGGGGCTAGCTACTAGAGGTGTTGGGATGGTTCTAAGGGGCCTCATAGCTGATGTGGAAGGTCTGTATGTTGTGTTTTTATCGATTCCACTTTCTTAAGGTCACATAGGAGATTGAATCATATCATAGTAGCCTCTCGTTACATGTTTACCCCGGTTGGTCAGTTACTTATGTAGATGTGGGAGGAGGGTGTTACATATACAAGACACAAGATAATATGATGATCTAGCTATTGATGTGCACCTCACAGCTGCTTTGTCATACCCGATAACATGTTGGTCCTAATGCTCCCAATGTTCTCACCAGCTACTCCTTATTCCATCAAGGAACAACACATAAAGATTTCAGGAGGTCTTCCACCTATCACTGTTGCAAGTCTCTTCTACTACAATGAACTTTGGCTGATCCATTTTGTTCCTCTAGGTTGGCCAATACCTGAGCTCCAAAATTGCCTTCCTAGTAGCTTCCTCTGTCCTTCAAATAGCTACTCATAGGCTCAATTCTTCACCCACCTTTAGCTTCCAAGTTCCTTTATGTCAAGTTGATCAAGGGACACTTCTTCGGTCACCTATACACTTCCCTCTAATAGTCCAAAGGTGCCCAATGCAACTATCAAACAATCGATGTAGAGACTGCCCACTGGTTGGGGCATCTAACAACTAAGTCCACCCCTCCTCTTTTGGATATTACAGGCTCCCAAATATATCCACACTAGGACAATATTCCCTAGGAATAATTTAACATGAAAACATCAACATACTAGTACTCATAGGCTGGTGTAACTAATATAGGTTGTCAATCTGGTTAGGGAATGAACAAAGTCCATGTTAGCCCCCTCTAACCCCTTCAATAGTCATCTCTTCTAACTTGGCTTGCGTACTTTTCCTTATTTCCTCCCATGTTGCATGTTCCTCTGCTTCTGCAGTAGGGAATAGACCTTATGACCCTTCCAACAAGCCCATAACAGGCCTGTGGTGCCTTTGTAATGGCTACAGGGCCTGTGACCTACTAAAGTAAGGGGAATCCACCCTTAAACTTGCACCAAACAACCCAGAAATTACTCAGATTGCCTTTGTTGCACCTCAAACTTGTCAAACCCACATAATAGACCTCAAATAAACCCTAATACTCCTCTTCCCTCTCCTTCTTGTGTTGTGACTACCACATGTGATGTTTTCTTAATGAAGTGCTACCCTTGGATGCTCAAATGAGCTCTCACTCATCTCATATTTATATCCAATCACGAGGGCTTCTTCAAATCATCCATATGATCTTGTCTAACTTTCATAAGTCCTCCAATCACTAGGCCGAACTTAACCAAGCCCACCCATTATCTTCAAAAAATCATATTTGATCATAGATAATTCAGAATTCAATGATTTTCATTGTGTAGGATTCCTCTCAATGTCCTCTATCATCTTCATCCATCAGAGGTCCAAAAACTATCACAGATTCATACCCACTAGCTTGGATGCAAAGGCCACACCTTGGGTTCCAAGCCCACAATGCTCTATTGTGCTGCTCCAACCTCCAAACCCCAAACCCTAAGGCTTCGAGTACCTCCAAATCTACCAAAAATAAACACTCCCTCTTAGAGAGGGAGGTACTTCAAAGACTAGGAAGTAGCTCATCATAATCATCATCACTACGCTCAACACTCGCCCAACTCCTGGCGCTCACAACTGCAAAAATCCTTGTCGTGTGAACTACACCTCTCTCGGAAGTGTCGTTGTCAATGGAAGCATCATGCTTCTTCTTATTCTCTTGAAATGTTTCCCACTCTCTCCATTATTCCTTCTTAGCATCCGTAGGAGCACCCTTTCTCCCCACTGACCTCACGCTCTTCTTGGGCTGCAAAGTCTCCCTCCGAACCTGCAAGTTCCCTCTAGAACTCAACTCTTTCTGAGCCTTTAGAACTTGGAACTTCTTCTCTGGAACTTGTACCTGTTCCTCTGAAACCTGCACCTGAACCTGGTTCGCTGGAACCTACACTTGGTCCTCCTGCTTCTTCTTCATATGATCCATAGGCTTTCCCATTAGCTTGTAGACCATGCTCTCTAACTCCAATCACTACACCTGTCGAGCTACAGCCTTTGGGCCTGAGTCTTTCCTTCCCACTCTAGAACAATAATGTCTGCTACTACTATATTCATCAAAACACTTTTAGCTAGAAGCTGACCTAAGGTGACAACTAAGTCCTTAATCATCCCTAAGCATTTTACTTTTTTGGAATCAAAGGAGAACAAATATTTATGGTCCATCACTAATTTTGGCATGAGATTATGTGAGGCTGTAGAGTCTAATATTGTGTTATGAAGAATCATATCATGTACATTTAGACTTACATAAAATGGGGGTACGTCATCTTTTGCACTTGTGATGTGTGGGCCAAATAAAAATTTGGGAGCATCATCATCTAGGTTCTAAGAATCTTGTGAAATTGTGTTGACTTGATCAACCTTTGAATCCTTAATCATAGTAGAAATTATTTTCCTATATTGTTCATTTCTTAAAAGTTCAGAAAAAGGAATAGACACTTTTAACTTATTGATTTCAGACTCTATATTCAACATTGGCTGTAATTTTTTTGCATCTTTGGTCTCCTTTCTTGCTTCTTTCGAATTGTCCTTCTTTGGCTCCTTCATATTGTACTTCTTTGGTTCCTTTGGCCTCTTTAGTATCTCTTTTTTGGGTTCAACTTTTTGTTCGGCTGTTGTCTTTTGTGGCAGAGCTTTGATGGGGACATTCTGGTTTCGGAGGTTGTACTATCTTTGAAAATTTCCACTGAAGTATTGTACCCCTGCTGATAAAAAATTGAATTGCAGAGATGAACACTGTCTTTTTCTCCCGAGCATCTAGCAAAAAGGTCATGTTCTTCTTTGGTGGAAAAAAATTGGGTCTCCTCATCATCGAAGCACACAAAATTTGATGTTCTTCTTCTTCATTAGTATCCTCATCTACAAATGATTCTGGAAAAGGAGGTCGAACAACGAGTTGTTGCTCTTCAAGATCTTTCTACTCTCTGGGACAGTTTTGAGCAACCTTGGGCCTCCTGAAATTTATATTTTTGACTTGAGGTTGATTCTCACAGGGAGGGGTCAACTTATCCACCAGTTTCTCCATAGTTTTCAACATTACATCAAATTTCAAGTCAGGGGATGAAGATGACTATTCTTTGAAACCTACTCTTCTTTCAACCTTCAATTTTGCCTTCTTTGCCAATAAATTGGCCTCCACTCCAATTGCATTACTCTGCATTTTCTCCAAAGTAGTAGGGTTTCTCTCACGAAGTTGATAAGACAGCTCAACATCAAAGTTGTCAAGATAATGTAACAAAGCTAAACCAGGAGGGGGTTTGATTTCAACCGGAATAAAATTATAAGTCTTATTAAATCTGACTGTGAATTCTTGTACATATTCTCCTGGGTTTCTTTTGAGTGCATTATACTCGCCTAAAATCTGCAACAGGTTTTTCTTCACTTCCCATTTGGCGAGAAACAACTGTTCAAACTCCTGGAAGTTATTAATACTGGATGCAGGCAAAGATCTGAACCATTTCTTTACCTTACTAGATAGACTCTGTGCAAAAAGCTTCAATTTTACGTCATCATGGTCAACTTCTTCTAGATCTATGAAATCATTGAGTTTTTCTAGATGTTGTTGAGCAGTATAATATCCAGTCCCATCAAACTGAATAAGACATTGTCCATAATTTTGTGGGAGAGCATGGACCTGTGCTGGAAGATTCAAAGGGGCATATTGACCAGCGATAGGTCTACGATGTGAACTTGTACTAACATCAGGAGTAAAGACAACAGAAGTTACAGGTACTGAGATTGTTGGAATGGCAGTTGATGGAATAGGCTTTTGAAAACCTCTAGATGACAACTGAGTAGTTGGGGTAAACAAAGATGGGATGAAATAAGGATAAGTAAGAGATTTCGTAGAAGCTTCTTGAAGTTCCCTAACTTTTGTTCCAATTTTTGAAAGTGAGCCCAAGTCTCAAAATCTTACGGTAAAAGCTCTAGATCCACGATAGAGGACCTAGGGGTAAAGGTCTTAAGACTTGTTGGATTTAATTTTTTTTTTGACAAATTACTCTTGGACTTAAATCTGAGTAAGCTACTCTCAAATTTCATATATAGCACTAAGTCTTCAAAAGCTTCAAGTTTTGATGATAAAGAGAAAGATCTTTCTAAATCGATCGTACCTATTTCCTTGGGAGTCTTTTTCCTGAACAACTTTTCTGGGCTTGACAGAACCTGAGGTGGATTGGGATCTAGGTTCCTTCGAGTATGAATGCATGTATGAGCTAGAAATTCTTCAGTAAGAACCCTTCAGATCATAGTGTGGAGTCACCAGAGCAAACATATTGCAGCCAATCTGGAATACCGAACTCTGTTTTCCCTCATAGATCTAATTTTGAACAATAAAATCATTAGGGTAAAAAATATTCTTTTCATTCCCTAGCAACGACACCAAAATGTTATCACTCAGAAATTTCCCTTGTTGTGGGAGGAAATAACTAAGGTAACCTCAAAACCTCTTTTAGGTTGAAGTTGGCCCTTCAACCCGGAGAGGGATCTCTCCATAAAAGTCAAATACCCTATGGTCATTGTAGTAGAAGGTTTTGTGCAATGAGTTTAGGTGGCTAGTTTTAGATCTATGGATGAATTGGTTGGGTGATCATCAAAACCATTGGGCATGGATTCCAACTATTAAACAAATGAGATCAAAACTCCAATGAGCAGGTTGTACAAAGCATAAAAAGTCACAAGTCCTTTGACTATTTAGGAGATTTAGAAGAAAGATAAGTAAAGGAAAAGAGAGTTTTTAGATGATCAGAATAACATATATTAATGACTGATAATTTAAGAGAGGAGCATCAATGAAATCCAATCTCATAAACCAACATTCTCAGACATGGAAGAAGACAATTATATAACAGAGAAAATATTGACAGGGAGAAGTAACACATGAATTCCTACCAACTGCTCATTAAACATAGTGAATACATTCAAGATTTCTCAAATATATGTGGACTACAAGTGTTTTTTGAATAAAATCCAACCTTGTTTACATATTGATAAGCTATTTATATAGAACTTTACATAACAATTTTACAAAATAATAGTCCTCACATAATTATAGAAACAAAGATATTTTAAATATCTTTCAAGTTCATGTATGAAAAAGATAAACTTATAAACTTAAAATGTCCTGTATGTCCTAGAATAACTATAGGAAAATATGCTTGCATTCAGGAAAAAGAAATATCTATCAATTGCCTCCCTTGAAAGTAGAACAGTTCCCAAAACTGTAGTTTTAGATTTTTTGCTAACATAACATGTCCCTCTGCAAAATCCATCAAAACTACTTCTTCGTTCTTCTTCAACTCTGGTAGAAAATATTTAGCCTTCAAAACTGGAAATTTGTTTATTAATGTTGATCCTTTTCCTTTTAAATATGGAGTGGCTGTAGTTGTTTTCACATAAGCTTGTTGATTGTCCATTCCAAACTGCCATCCCTCTTTTCTTAGCGATTCAATAACTGCCGACTCATCCACCTTTAACACTTCTATATGTTCTTATTGGAGAAGTCCCCACTTTATTGTTTCACTGATACTCCTCAGCCCCTTGTGCTTGCTCCTTTGGCCTTTATTTTTTTATATAATGGGGCTAGTGATTCTCGGGTTAATGCCATATTGACCCCTTTATAATGTAACTCAAGGTGTAATTCTAATTTGTCCTAGCCCCTTTTTCTTTAGCCCTTTCTGCATTTCTTTTCCATAAGACCAAGGGTTGTGACCATACCGCCTAGCCTTGAGGTGCTAAGGCTTTTATTCACTACTGGGGGTTGTTATCCTTTATAAATTGCTTTAGCGCCCGAGTTCTTTAAGTCTTAATGACTGCGCGCTAGCCCCAATATCGAAGCCCCCTCTGATCTGAACTTTTTAAAGTGGAAAGTATTACAAAACTTCGATTTCCTCAACCTCTGATATGCTGACCTCTGATTATGATGTCATCATTTCCATGTGGCACCTTGTGAGTGGTGACATGTGTCACCCTGCTTTGTCCCCTTAGGACCCCTCGAAACGCTAAAATTGTCTGCTAAGATCCTCCTCAGATTAGAAACAAAATGTTTTCATTGTGCTTAAGGATTCATGAATTTTTGCAAGTGAAATGAAGAGGTTTTATATTAATTTTATGAGAAATTTAACATAAATAAGAAACTGAATAACAACATAAACATGTACAGAAAATCATCAAAAACACATTACGACAAGCACATGATAAAGGAGTTCACCCTTCCTGGGCTACGTCTCCTTGGTCCAGCTTCAAATGGCTTGGGCCTCTCTATTATGCTCAAAAGTGTAAAAACATGTGTTTACAATACTCAAGTGCTTCTTAAACCTGCTCCAATGAGTGTGGAAAGTCCAAAAATGGCTATCTAGCCTCTATTTGCATCCAATTTGGTAGAAAGCTAAAGAATTTATGACTTCTCCTTGTTTTCCCAATATTCGCCCCACAAATTGCCCCATTTCCAGCATGATCCTACAAATTAGCTCCCAAAAGCGCTAACTAAGCGAAAAATTTTCCGCGCAGCGGTCCATAATTTGTCAGAACCGACTATCCCATTGAAAATCACAATTAGTGGAAAACCGACAGTCTTATGGTCTATGAATGCGGCGGGGCGATGTGCGATTGTGATATGGCAAAGCCGACGGTACTATTAACTGTAACCCTTAGTCGCATCGCATCTAGGATTTCGTAAATCGCAATCGACGGAGAACTGATGGGTAACATAATGCGAGACTCTGCCTTCTGTGGTGTGCGATTACAGTCTGTGATTACGATTATCGCATCGCAACCCAGGTACACTAGGGGTCGATTTCCGCAATGCCTTCCCTGTTGCGAAGTGCGATTCTGCTTTATCGCATCGCAACCTTGACCTTGCTTGGGGCTGATTCTTTAGCATGACTTGCCTGTGATATGCAATTTTGCGAAATGCGAGGGCCAATGGTGGCCTACCACTTGGCGCTTCCCCATTCATTGAAGGGCCTTTCCACATCATCTTTTATTGCCATCTGTCCAAGTCAAACCTGAACTTTGACTTGCTCTAACTTCTTCATACGAGCTCGGATTCGAGTGCCGTTCACACTGTTGGAATTACACTGACGAGCTATTTGATCTAAATCTAAGTTTATCAAGATTTTGAAACTTAGAGTTTTGAGCCTAATTTTGAGCACCTATTCATTGTTGCACCAACTCTCACTATAATATAGGTCAACCCTTAAGCTAAAAAGATGAGTCCCAAAAGGTGATTTACCTATGGTTGACTTAAGCTTTCTTTATATAGTCCAATTCCTTTATTCACAATCACTTTTTCACCTACAACAACCCCAATCCATAGCACTCTTTCACATTAGCTTGTAATCCAATGAATGGGATCGGTTTCACAAATCAACATTCCATTAGGCTCATGCACTTTCCTTCATGACTCGAACATACGATGGCCAACAATTTTCACTCTTAGAATTCCAAATATTTTGAATTGTAGATAAATTTCACAATTATAACAATTATCATTACAAATAGTCTTCATTATATTCATAAATATTGCACTATAACTCAACATAATTTCTACATCAATTATATGGCTGCTTATATAGTCAATTTGTTGTGTCCTTAAGTGAATATACTCTATATAGTATCTATAATGACATTAGGCTACAAAAAACCAATTACTTTATCCAAACAATTCCCCAAACCTAAAATTTCCTTTTAAATAAAATAATTCATATTTATAATTTAATTATTCAATTAAATCACGTAACATATGACATCTTCTTACTTCTATACTACTCTTTCCTATGCTACAACCTTATGATGTTTCCTTTGCAACATTTGGTGCGATTAAATATATCTATGTTATTATTAGTTTATTATAATTTGGGCCCATTATAGTTTTTTTTTTTTGTTAATTACTTAATTATTATTTTTCTGAATTTTATTGACTTTCTATTTCATTTCCGTTTTTCAAATAGTTTGATTTTTAAAATTTATTCTCTAACTATATTGGTAAATTTAATATTATTTATTGGATTTAACTAATGCGTCTGCACTTTATTTATTTGTTGTTTTAGTCAGATTATCTATCTTTGTCTTGATGATAATATTATTTATTGGATTTAACTATTGCATCTCCACACTTTTTTTTTGTTGCTTTAGTCAGACTATCTATCTTTGTCTTGATGATGAACCATAGTAAGAGTAAGTGGTTCCAAACGTGTTGGGCTTAAAAATTTCCATGTGATTTATCCAGAAAATTCTTTGTAGATAATTTAAGAGCTTGGAAAATGTGTAAGGTGAAAGAATGTAGTTTCCAACATCCACAAGGTCAAAGAATGTAGTTTCCATCTTCAACTATTCTCACTCCATATAACTCTTCCAATGAAAGCCAAATCTTTGCTTTACCTCAGAGGAAAAAAACTTGTATTAGATATTTTTGGATATGGAAACTGAACCCAATTCTGCCATTGAAAAATCCAAATACCTCAATAGGATGGACAAGGCATTTGGTCCTCTATTGTTGACCATTTCTCCAACATTGTGTTTCCATGTGGACACATATACCACTCTGAATGAATAATGTACAACCTTGGAGAAATTATTTGGAAAGTAGGATGAAGTTTTTGTCGCTTATCCATAGTTTAACATTGAGAATTTAATTTTTATTTTATTTTTAAGTTGATTGGTTGAGGTCTTATTATGGGTGTTGTTTGGTGGCTTACATTTTTCTATTAGTTACTAATTGTTTTTGTTTTTATTTTTATAACATGTTTATTTAACCATACCTAGTTAAACATATGCAGATGTCTCAGCCAATTATTCCCCAAGTAGATGGGCTCGGATATTAAATGTTCAGGAACAACTACTTAGAAACATATACATAAGAGTCGTAACTCAGTCAAAAATCATAAGAGCATAGAATAGTTTACTTATCTGAATGATTCAACGAGCAACTTAAGGAGGGACTTCCACTCTCCTTCCAACTGTAGGTCAGTTTTCACTATGAATTCTCTTGCAACCGACCACCTTGGAGTCAAATCCAACATTTGAGGATTTTGCAAGTGGTTTCAATGGAAAAATAGCAAGCACCGAGTTTTCAGCTCTCAGACATTTTCTTCGAATTCATAGTCTTCTTTCCTCGTAGAGATGAGTAATAATGCTCTAGTTAATGCTCTAATTTTAGTCAAAGCTCTGAAATTTAGACTTGCAACAAGGGGTGCTGAAAATTTGTTTGCATATACAAATTACGTCTTGAAGCCCCTATTGTTTTAGAGAGAATAATGTTGTCGAAAATTTGGTCACAAGTGCAATGAACAGTGATGAACCATGTTTGTAGTTGCAATTGCAAAAACCATTATATATATGTTTTTATTTTGGTTTAAATCCAGTTACATATTTGTTATATATATGTTTTATATATTTCATATATGTTATTTAATTTGATTTATATATGTGTTATAATTTCCATGATAATATGTGCAAATCTACATTGAATACTATTACAAAATGTATCCTATAAAAGTTTTATTGGAAAACATAACATAAATCATAATTATTGTGGTGAAAAGAAAATTTAAAAGATGAAATAATTGTATGCAATATAAGAATTTATTAATAATATTGTATCATATCTTCTCGCACTAAATGTGGAAGAGTCCCGAATTAGACTAGCATAAGAATATGGTAACACATTATTGATGGACGACTTTAGAAAACACATTTTAACCTTTATCCCCTATGAATGATACCACCATATATGTTTCTAACCTTTTCAAAATAACTTAGAGTTACGCATGGCCATGCTAAGTAGAAGGATTTGGTGGGCGAACTTGGTACCAAGTATTCATGATACCTAAACACTGATCTGTTGTGCCACGTCACCATTTCACAGCCCTTGATTGTTTCCGTTGATTGCGCCAAGTGCTAGTTCCAACATCTCTTCGCTAAGTTCCTGCCCAAGAACCCCTTCTGTAGAATATAGATCCCATGCCGAAAACAACTATGGTATATAATACAAAGGTAGCAAATTTGACGGATCGAGATTGACTGACAAGTCCAGTTTAAGTTTCACTGATTGACCTAATTCCATCAGGAGTTCTTGCAAATACCATTTAAGATACATATATAGTTCCAGTTGATTAAAATATCATAACTTAATACCTGGAGATCCAAACCCTGCCGCTTGTAGATTCAAAACCCTAACCACTTGGAGATCCAAACCCTGTTGCTTGGGGATCAAAACCACTGGCTAGATAAACTAAACAATGGTAAGACTAGGGTTTTTCTTGATGTTTTTGTTGCTGCTGTAACTTCCTCATAATACCTTTGCCTCCATGTTTCCCAAATTGATTTATTAAATGCATCCCCAACCCACCCTCTAATTAATTCATTTCCATGCATTTAGACCCAATACTCTATTGTGTTGCCCTGACACTTTGTTTCCTTGACACTCCCTAGAAACTATCAACCTTGATTATTGGGTCTGTCTCGAAGGGGATCAAGAGAGTCAGACCCATGATCTCCCCAACCTTTGGGGGAGAGATCTCATGTCTAGATCAAAACCAACTAAGATAATCCTTGGGGTTTTCATTTCATTAAATAGAATTATGTACTTGTTATTTTAGAAAATATGTAAAATACTATGTCACTAAAACTATTACAATCATAATTTATTATGAAATATTTTGTTTTTATATTAATTGAATATTAAAATTCATTAATCTATAACCCATCTTCCACGAGATTGAATATTCTACTTAACACTCATTGAAATAGGTGATTTTCATAAGGGCGAAGAAGGGGGATTGAAATCGGTAAAATGAATCATATATCATCAATTGTCACCTTTAGGTCTAGTGCCATATAACCAAGAATTCATGGGTAGGTCACCCATGGAAAGACTCCTCCAAATCTCATAGACTTAACCATGATCTTTTCTCAATATTCAAGCTCACTTATCTTGCTAGCCCACCCACAAATTATTAACAATCATTATGCCTTGTAAACTATTCACTTAAAGCTTCTTTCTCTTTATATAAACAAATAGTTCCAACATTCCAACATTATGAAATACCATTATTATAATATTAATTGCATATTTTAATCCATTAATATATAACATATATCCAATGTGCCTCCATCACTAATAATGAGCTTCTTATGAGGTTAAATCATCTATTTAACAATTTCTTTTTGGTATCAAGTGATGCTCACATAAGTGAAAAATAAAATTGAAAAGTGCCAAAAAAATCACATAACATCCATTTTTACTTTAAAACATATGAAATAGAGGAATGATGTCAAAGAATGAGCCTTTTAGAGGATCTTGGAAATTCCTAATTTTAGATGAATGCTATGAATTTATCTTAGAATAATGGTATCTATGAAAAATTTTGATTTGGTTATCATACACTCAATTTTAGTTGATTTGATTAAAGATGATCATATTATCATTGTTATCTTGTTACTTTATGTATATATTGAAAATTATCATCATTATTTTTATGGAGAATTATTATGTATGATGATATTATTATCTTTGGATGGATGTTGTGAATTTACCTTAGAATAATGATATTCATGAAATATTTCGATCTGGTAATGACACATTTTAATTTTAGTTGATTTGATTAAAGATGATGATGATATTATTAGTATTATCTTGTTATTTTATATATGTGTTGAAAATTGTCAATGTTTTCTGATGGAGAATCATTATGTATGATGATCTTACTATTTTTGGATGAATGTTGTGAATTTACCTTGGAATAATGATATTTGTGATAGGTATTGATTTGGTAGTCATATATGTATATTGAAAATTCTTGATTTTAGACTTTTGTGATCCATACTGATTTTGATAAATTCTTTTGGATTAATCACATCATGAGTTTTTGGTCGACGTTTCGAACCATCTAGTGTGGTTCATCCTCAGGACAAAGGTGAAAAAATTATTCAGTCAGAATGTTTAAATAGAAAGGATGCATCTGGTTCCAGAGTTAGCCATTAGGAAATAGTTGTTAGGAATTAGCTGTTAAAAATTAGTTGAATAAATTTATTATTATTTTGTTATGTTTTAGTTTAATTTATTAATATTTTTAATTAAAATAATATTGAATTCAAATTAGTTAGATTAGTTTAAAAATAATATAATAAGAATTGAATATTTGTAAATATATAATTAAAATAAGTTTAATATGGTTATTATTAAAAATGAATAATATTCAACAATAATATTTAAATATTGGATAATATTTTAATAGGGAGGTCAAAGAGGATATATATTGCAATATAAAAGTAAAATTAATAAAGCAATAATTTATTTCATATATATATATATATAGTAAAAAAAAACAATTTACGAAAAGAGGGTGGGGATCCAACTTCTACTTAACTTCCAACCATTATCACTGTTAAGTTTAATAGTGCACTTTTCAATTTCAATGGCTTCTCGAAGCTTCCTATGATGGAAGTGATCAACCCTAGCGATGACACGAGGATCCTTGATGCAGACATGGTGATTGGATTTCACTGCATGTTCAGCTAAAGCTGAGGAACAAGAGCAATTGTTCTTAATATCTACTGCATGTTCTTGGATTCTCTGGTTAATGGAGCGACTTGTTTCCCCAATGTAGGGAATCCCACAAGAAAATGGGATAGAGTAGGCCACTTTCATGTCTTTAGGGTTTACAGGGTCTTCGACGAATGCAAGAGAATTTCTAATGGTATTAAGGGGTTTGAAGGTAGCATAAACTTTGTTAATGGCTTTATGATGTCAAATTATTATATATGCTGATATTGCTATTTTTTTGGATGGATGTTGTTAGTTTCACTTAAATTTCTTTACAAATAGTATGTTATCAATTTGAATTGTCATGTTTTTTTTACTGATATTTAGAAACTGTAATATATTTCACTATGTAATTGAAATTAGTAAAATGAACCTTTAAGGGGGTTCATAAATGGAAAGAAACGTACGCTCTAAACAAGAAGGAAATGTGGATGTAAATGTGGTGTAACCAAGGATGCAAAATTGGGAGTAGAATTAGATGTTAAACTAGGCATCAAAACAAGATGCAAACAAGGACAAAAAAAGGGTTTTAAACGAGAAGTAAAAAAGGATGTAATGCTAGACACAAAGAAGGGAACCAAACATGACATATAAGAGGATACCAAATTGGGTGCAAACAAGGACACAAAAATGGAAACCAAACTAGATACAGAAAAGGACAAGCAACTAGATATAAAATTGGATGCAAAAGAGGATGCCAAGTTGGGTGCTAAAAATAAGAAAAAAATGACGCAATTTTAGATGCCAAATGAGCATGCAATGAATGGTGTAAAATTTGGATGAAAAATTGGGCGCAAAAATGGATGTAAGACAAGACGCAAAAAAAGATGCAAAATGGGGATAAGAAAAGAGTCAAATCAATGACACCATATTGGATGCCAAAAATAATGCATAACTAGATGCAAATTTGGACTGAAATCTAGGCACAAAATGAGATGCTAATGCAGGCACAAAATGAGGAAGAAAAAGGATGCAAATTTGGATGCCGAAAAAGATGCAAAATTAGACAACAAAAATGATGCAAAAATGGATGTAAAAATGGTGTAAAATTGGACACATAAGTAGACAGATAAAATGGTGCAAAAATGGGCATAAAAATGGCTCAAAATTGGATGTAAATTGAGATGCAATGTTGGATGCAAAATGAGGCGCAAAAAGCGATGCAATACTTGGTGCAAAAACAAATGCAAAAGTAGACGTAAAAAATGGCTCAAAATTGAACGTAACATTAGACACAAAATGTGATGAAAAGGTGGATGCAACACATGGATCAACATTGGATGCAAATCTAGTGAAAATTTGGATGCTCAAAAGGATGCAAAATTGGATGTTACAAATAGTGTTAAAAACGATGCAAAATTGGATGCAACAAATGATGCAAAATATGGTGCAAAAAAGGGATACAAATCAAATGAAAAAGTGGAAGTAAAAAGTGATGCAAAATAAGATGCAACAAATGGGCACAAAAATGGATGAAAAATTTGGTGCTAAATCATATTCAATATACGATGCAAAATTGGATGCAAAAAAAGGTGCAAAAAATGTACAAAAGTGAAAGAAAAAATTGGTGTAAGACTAGATGCAAAAATTGGCACCAACTAGATGTAAAAAATGATGCTAAATCGAATGCAAAATATGGTGTAAAAACCAATTCAAATGTTTGTGCAAAACTAGAAGCAAAGAATGGCACAAAATTGGAAGAAAAAAATGACGCAAAAACATATGTAAAAATTGGCGCAAAACTAGAAGCAAAAAATGTGGTAAAACTAGATGTAAATCCTAGTGAAAAATTGGAAGCAAAAGTTGTCATGAAACAAGGTGCAAAACTAGATGCAGAAAGTGGTGCAAAATTAGACGCAAAACACGACGTAAAATTTGACGCAAAAAAGGATGCACAATTTGGTGTAAAAAAGGATGAAAAATATGGCACAAAAAGGGAAGCTTTAAAAATTGTACAATAGAGTCAGATTTAGTGCTAGGACGCTCATCCCAATTTGAAAAAAATGCACTAAAATTTGTCGCTAAATTTAGCGCAAATTTCTTGTTTTGTTGTAGTGAATGGTGTTGTAAATTATGAGTCCTATGGATCAAAGAGAGTGATAATAACATTAAATTATTTCATCACTTCACCTCTAAGAGGAGTAACAATAACACTATCTGGAATATCAAAAGGAATGATGGGTCATTAACTTTATGTTACAAAGAAAAAACTGTGGAAGGTGTGAAACAATTTCAATTCATCTTTAAAGATACTCGAGGATGTTTGGTATAGGAAATCTTGAGAGCCTTTCCTTTCTTCCCTATTATGTTTACAAAGGATGTAAACCAATTTATTAAGGAAGAGATATTATAAGATAAAGTTATATCAGTTATCATCTTTATATAAAGAGGTAAGATCCTAGGTCTAGATGGAATCTTGAATAAATTCCATATGGTTTTCTAGAATTTTCTTAAAGATTAAATTTTGAAAGTGGTTCAAGAATCTCAAAGGTCCTGCAAGGTTATTGGGGCCTTTAGTTGCACCTTTCTGATTCTCAACCCAAAAAAGTAAGATGGAGTTTCATTGGATGACTTCTAGCTATTCTCCTGTTGCAACGTGATCCACAAGATCATTTCCAAGACTATAACTTGACGCATTAAGGTTGTCTTCAGCAAATTTATTTATGTGGAATGATCATTAGGGGAACTTTAAGGTCTAAAATGGGCCTCCTAAGAAAAATGTACACTGAAAATAAACTTTATAAGAACCAATAGGATTCAAGATGACGATGTCAACCATGGGGGATGATTCACCATTTTTGGAGTAAAAAAGTAAAAGGATTAAAAAATAATAAAATAATAAAACTAGTTTTTCAACTCATATTTTAAACTTATCTCCCTAAGGTTTTACTCAAATTTCAAACATGAGTACTCGTTGGATGCAAAACTTAAATCCTCGTCCAAAGATTACCCATGTTTCATACTTTCGATGGACCCTACAATACAAAAAATGAGAAATATATGAAAAAACGTGATTGCAATCACGTTTTTCATGTATTTCTCATTTTTCGTGTAGCAAGGTCCATTGAAAGTATGCAAGATGGGTACTCCTTAGATGAGAAATCGAATTATGCATCCAATGGGTGTTTCTTCTTGAAATTTGAGTAAACCCATAGGGAGATTAGTTGAAAATACGAGTTGAAAAAATAGTTTTTTATTTTTTACCCTCTAAAATTTGATGATGTAATGTAATCTTATTTTATTATTTCCACTATAATTCTATAATTTCCTTAGGAGGCCCATTTTAGACCTCAAAGCTCCCCTAATGATGGGTTCCTTCATGGAAAATAATTTCATGATGTTGTTTTCCTAACCTAGGAAGCCATTGATTTTATCAAACCTTTAAAAAATCTAGCAATGGCTCTCAAGTTATATTTATCAAAATCTTTTGATTGGGATAAATAGATCTTTCTCTAGTTGGTAGTAGTTAATATGGGAATGGGGCTTCACATTACCAACTGAATAATAGGTTTCCTGTAATCAACATCCTTTGCGATTTTGTTAAATGGTGTTCCATTTCCCTTATTTAAAACCTCTCAGGGTCTTTTCTAGGGATGTCCCCTTTCTCCTCTTGTGTTCCTTCTTATTAATGAGGATATTAAAAATAATATCTTTGATGCATATTCTAGAGGTTTTTTCAAGGGTGTAAAGGTTGTTCGTACATAGTTTCTCTCTCTCCTATCTTTTAATGATATTCTTCTCTTTTTTATTAGTAGTAGAAAGGATCTCCCTATTCTAAAGTCTTCCCTGGACCTTTTCTATAAATGCTCTAGAATAGAAATAAATCCATCAAAAGAATCCTCCTTTTACATAGCCTTCTCAAATAGTTTCATACAAGATGTTGATATTTTGTTTCCCTTTCCCTTTAGGTCACTTGCTGATGGTTTCAAATATTTAGGCCTTTCTCCAAAACCGAATCATTATCATTTTGATGACTAGATGTGGCTTTATAAGAAGCTAGAATCTAATGTTTCTTGTTGGATAAATAAGCTACTCTTAACGGGAGGAAATATCACTCTTCTCAAGGTTGTCATTGAAAATATTTTGGTATATTGGTTTTCAATGTCCCATATTCCTAAAGGGATTTTAACCAAAATCCATGAACTCAATTTTAACTTTCTTTATTCTAGAGATCACAATTCTAGTGGAGTGCCTTTAGTAAAATGGGACAAGATTACTCTCCCAAATAAATTTGGAGGTTGTGGCAATAACAATACTTTTAATTTTGTTAAAGCTCTAGTAACCTATGATGGAAAGGCAAAGGAGGAAAGGCACAAAATTTCACACACACAAACAATATGAGTTGTGACTCTTCTATTGATCACACAAACTTCATTTGATTACAATGAACCCAATATGGGGTATTTATTATTTTTAATTGACGACTCAACTGATGCTAACTTCATCATACAAACACACACTAAATTTAACCTTTTCAAATATAATATTGAACTCAAATTGATACACACTTCTCTCAAATTAACTCACACTCTGAATGTAGACTAATCTGCATGCGGTAGTAATTCGTTATTTTTAACACTCCCCCTTAATTACGACTGCTAAATTAACACATGACTCATGACAACTCAAAACATGCATACTAGTCTAAGTGTCAAATAGGTTTACAACACATGCGTTTCCTCTATGAAACTCAAATACATATTTTTCTAATGACTTAGTGAATATATCAACCAATTGATCACTTGATTTACAAGGCTTTAAATAAACTTCTCCATCGCTCACAAGTTCTAAGTTTTCTCTTTTGATGGAACACACTATGCTCGAATAATGCAATGGCTAAGGTGTTGTCACAATATATTGTTGTTTATCCTCCTTATTTTTGCTATATTCCATTCAAAACTCTTCGTAACCATACTACTTGGCATGCTGTTGATGTCACTGCTACATGTTTTGGTTCTATTTATGAGAGTGCCACAATATGTTGCTTCTTAGATGTCCATGATATCACACCTGAACCAAGATGAAACACATAACCAAAAGTCCTTTTCCTATCATCCAAACTTCCTATAAAATCACTGTTAGTATATCGAACCAATCCTTCTTTTACATGCTTTCATACAATATGTCACAATTTGTAGCTCCTACTATGTATCTCAAAATCCTTGTGAGCCATATGGAGACTCCATAAATCAGACTAACTCCTTGCATAATATCTGGTCTTGTAGCTATTAGATACATAAGGTTGCCAACCAATATTTTTAATATAGTTAGATTGACACCTCATCCTTCATCATCCTTACTTAGATTTATACCTTTCACTATTGGTGTAGGAGAAATTTTAGAAATTTCCATTCTAAATCTTTTCAACAATTCTTTAGGATATTTATTTTAACAAATAAAAATCCCTTTCTCTGATTTCTCAACTTCTATGCCAAGAAAATATTTCATAAGACCAAGATCCGTCATTTCAATTTTTTTCTTCATTGCAACTTTAAATTGATCTAGTTTAAGATTACCGGTATAGATAATATAATCCACATACAAGAAAACAATCAAAATTTGACCATGATCATTTACCTTTGTGTACAAGGTTGGTTAAATGCTTCTTCTGTAAAATCCATTCTTGATCATATAATTGTGAATTTTGCTATACCAAGCTCTTGGAGCTCGTTTGAATCCATTTAACGCTTTCATCAATATGTAAAATTTGTCTTCATGACCTTCAACATCATAACCTGGTGGTTGTTGCACATAGATTTCTTCTTATAGAATTCCATTCAAGAAGGATGATTTCACATCCATCTGATACACTTTCCACTTATTCTAAGTTGTTGTTGCCAAGACCGCTCTTATAGTATCCAATCTAGATACCAAAGCAAATGGTTCTCCAAAGTCTATTACTGGTTACTTCAAGAACCCTTTTGCTACAAGCCTTGCTTTAAATTTGTCAGTCTATCTTTCCAATTCAACTTCGTCTTATACACCCATTTCACATCAATTAGATTCTTATCTTTAGGTAAATCAACCAAATCCCAAGAATCATTCTTTTGTATAGATTTTATTTCATCTATATATTACACCCAATTCTCATCTTTGATAACTTCTTCAAACGATTGAAGGTTGAAATGAAAATAATGCAAAACTTCAACTAGTTACATTCAAATCATCATAAATATCTCGAAAAATTCTCATTTTTCTCTTACCATCCCTTGATTTATCACCTGAATGATAGTTGGGAGTATTTCAATCTATTGATTTACTTGAAGATCCATGTTGTAGAGAAAATCTTGGAGTCCCTGCTAGCATGAATATGTTTGGTGTCTTCTCCTGTGATCCCTACAACTCATTTTCTATTACATATTCTTAATCCATGAGTGGTACTCTTGCATCAATTGTTTTGTCTACACTCTCATTCCATGATTCTTGTTCTTTGAAAAAACATATTTTCTCATTATAGTCTTTTTGGTGACAAGGTTATATAATTTATATGCTTTGGAATGCTCAATATAACCAATAAATATGCATTTTTCACTTTTATCATCTAAATTTCCTCTCATCTCTTTAGATACATGTGCATATGCTACACATCCAAACACTCTAAGGTAATATACACTACAAGGCATACTTGACCATTCTTCTTGCGAAACTTTGTTCATTACACTCTTTGTAGGAGGTCTGCTTATCACATAAACATCACATGCAACTACTTCTACTTAGTACTTGTTTGACAAGTTTCTTCCTTTCAACATGCTTCTTTCCATGTTGATAATGGTTTTGTTCTTTATCTCTACTACACCATTCTGTTGTCGTGTGTATCTGGTTGTAAACTACCTTTTAATTCCATGTTGTCTATAGTAAGCATGGAATTCCTTCAAATCATATTCTCCACCACGATCTTATCTCAATATCTTGATCTAACGATCACTCTAATTCTCTACTAAGGCTTTGAACTCTTTGAACTTTTGAAAAGTTTCATACTTATGCATGAAAAAATAGATCCATGTCTTTCTGCTGAAATCATTAATAAATGTGAGGAAGTAACAACTTCCACCAATCAACTATGTCTGCATGGGTCCACACAAGTCTGTATGAACTAGATCTAGTGGCTACTTTGCTCTGTATGCTAATACTTTTGGAAAACTTTCACATTGTTTCTTTGCCAATATACAACACTCATAAGTACTAGAGGGTTTTTTGATGGGAGGTAATCCTCTAGCCATCTATTTTTGTTGCAACAATCTTAAACTAGAGAAATGAAAATGTCCAAACTGAAAGTGGTATAACCAATAATCATCATAACATGAAACTGTAAAAGAATTGACCTGATTTCTATAATTCATGATAAGGGGAAAGAGTTTGTTCCTTGTCATCTGCACCTTTTCTATTAGATGCTTACTTGGGGGATTGTCACATATAGCACAATATTTCCCCTCAAAAATAATTCTATATCCTTTCTGCATTAATTGACAAACACTTATCAAATTATGTTTTAAACCAGGAACATACTATACCTATGAGATTGTCCTTGACTCCGTTTTCTTGGTTAAAATGTTGACCACTCCTTTTCCATCTACATCCACAGTGTTGTAAATTCCTAATTTTACCTTTATCTTGATCGATTAATCTATATTTGCAACCAAATTCTTGTTGCTAGTCACATGGTTACTGCAACCACTATCTAATAGCCAAACATTATTAGAAGGTTCATGCATGGTATGACAAGCTATGAACATGGAGTCACTATTTTTTGTAGTTAAATTAGTTGTATGCTTCCCTTGATCAATTATCCTCTCCCTGCAATCACATGCATAGTGACCAAATTTATTACAATAATAACATCTCACCTTTGATTTGTCAACTCTTTGATTGTTGTTGAAACTTCTCTTGTTGCTTCCACTTTCTTGTTCCTGCTCTCCTCTATCATCTCGCTAACCACCATTTCTTCCACTTGATTCGCTGCCTCTCATCTACTTCTGCCTCGAACTCTATCACTTGAGATAGAAACTTGGTTTTTAAAAGTGGTTTCTAAGAAGGAATCCTTATTTTTGTCTATTCTTGCCTCATGGGATAGAAGTGATCCCATCAATTCATCAACTATCAATGTTACCAAATCCTTGACTTCTTCAATAATTGCTACTACAACATAAAACTTAGTAGACAAACATTTGAGGACCTTCTCAACCATTGTTTGATCTTTAGTCTCATGACTCATCACCATAAATCTTTAACTAGCTAACGATAGTCAAAACCTGATTCATGAATGAATCGATATCCTCTGTTTCCTCCATCTATATACTTTCAAAATATCTCCTAGTATTCTGCAACTTAACAATATTGACTTTGGCCATACCTTGATAGATTGTTGCCAAAGTCTTCCACGTTGTCTTTGCTGAAGACATGGTCATAATCTTCTGAATACTACTTGGTCCACTACTTGTTGGATAAGTTACAATGCTTGTACATTCTTCCTTTTGTGTATCGTCAATTGCTCCCTTTGTGCATGTGTGACGACTTGCTCTTCTTACTCATTTTCAAGTTCAAGAAATCCAATACTGATGTAGTCCCAAATGTCATGAACCTTTAACATCATCTTCGTCTCAATGTCCCACATATCATAATTATTCCTTGCAAACAGTGGTAGTTGTGACTAGAAACTTGTTGAAGCCATATTTTAAAAAATAACTCTTCTTCAAATAATAAAATGCCCTTCTTAATCTCCCAAAAAAGGGAAAAAAACGTACCCCCTTTACAACCTTTTAAAGCTTTGTAACAAAGCCTTTTTTAATAATATTTTATAAAACCCTTTCTATTATGAACCTAAATTAAATCCCTTTTTGCTTTCTTTTCATACAATAAAGATATTTGTTGAAGAATAGGTCATGTACTAATAAAGTACTTTAAAATGACCCAAAAAACCACATGACTCCCTTTATAACTTTTGAATAAAACCTTTGAAAGAATTGAAATTTACAGGAGTTTCATCACATGTTTTAATACAACCCCCGCGATGATTCCCGAAAATTTGTCGCACTTTTTGATGCAATAACTGCCATGATTCTGCAATAACTGCAATGATTCCCTAAAATGTTGCACTTTTAGGCTTTAAACCTGCAATGAATCTTCAAAATGATTTTTTTTTTACATCACAAGCCTGTCTCGATTCTCTTCGTGATAGCTCTGCTGATTATTTTTCTCTAGCTCCACTGATCTTGTGATCCATCCTCAATTCTGAAACCAATTTTACGAAAAGGTAGAGGAGGAAAGGCATAAAATTTCACACACACAAACAATCTGAGTTGCTTGTCTTCTATTAATCACACAAACTTGACTTGATTATAATGAACCCAATATGGGGTATTTATGCTTTTTAATTGACGATTGAACTGATGCTAACTTCAACATGCAAACACACACTAAATTTAACCTTTCCAAATATAATAATAAACTCGAACTGGCGCACACTTCACTCAAATCAACTCACACTCTAAATCTAGAGTGCTATGCATGTGGGAGTAATTAGTTATTTTTAAGAACCTATAGCTTCTAGTAGCTTCCTCAAAACATCTCACTATGAGGAAGAGTTTTGAAGGAATATTATCTTCCAAATATGGCCTTTGAAGAGTGGTTGAAGTAGCCTCCACAATGTACTAAAGGCTCAATAGTATGAAAAGCCTTTGTTCTCGCTTTCCCTTTTATTGAATCGTGGATAACTTGGTGTATTGGTAATGGTCACAATGTTCATCCGTGTGGATACTTGGGTAGGGCCTGAGGATGATTTTCACCTCTTAAATGCCATTATAGCTTATTGTCATTAAGTAGGGATCTCCAATCTATCATATATTAAAGCTCAACCCTCCTAGTTATGTGCACATGAGAGTTAGAAATCCACAACTCTTTTGGGGATGTCTGGTCTCAAAGCTTCAAAATGGGTAATGGGAGTAAAAAATTACCCTTTCATTAGCTCGAGAAAAAAAAAAAACTTATCTATTGAGACAATGGACCAAAGATGGACTACTTAGACAGACCTATTCAATGTCACCCTCCTTTCTACAAGGTTGGGGTGGCCCTATGCATAAACAATAATCACTATTTGCATATTAGACATGCTTCTAGGTGTAACATCAATAGTTGCATTGAATTTATCACCTTCAAAACTCTTGGTTACCTCTTAGAAATATCACAAAATTATAGGTGCAGGGAGAATCCAAACTAGTAATTGACTAGACCAATAAGAAAATTAAGGTGGACAATATTTTCTTTCCATCTTTATTGTTGAACATTCATAAAACAATGTGTTTTTATAAATAGTTATCTTTCAACCACATTCTTAGAAAGCTTAACATAAAGCCATTGCACTTTCAAAAGAGGCTTTAGAACTTCCCTTAGGCTACTTTAACATCACTAAATTACTAGAAAAAAAAGAAAATGAGAATTCAATCTCTCACCTTTTTCTTTTTCTATATTTGACTCACCATTTTAGTTTTCTATGTTTTATTCTCTTTATTTTGATCTATTAGATTGATATAAATACATGTGAACTTACAAGTGCATAGAGGTCCATCTAGATTCTCATTTTTTTTAAAAATTGGGTTAAAATAACTTTATTTATTTATTTTTCAAAACCTAACATATATATTCATTTCTAAGAGATTTTTTTACTATGAAAAAATATTAGATTTCAAAATATTATTTCAAAAAAATTATTTCTAAGAGATTTTTTCACTATGAAAAAATATTAAATTTCAAAATATTATTTCAAAAAAATTATAATCCAAAATCTTATGTATTAAAACAATCTCTTCAAATGAACTCTTAGATTTGGCCATTTATAAAGTTTTCTTGGATATTCAAGTTGTTATTAATAAACCTTTAAAATAAGTTTATGAACCAAAGGTCCGGGTTGTTAATTGGCAATTACGTGTGGACCCATAATAATCAGATTCGTCGAAAAAATCCATTCAAAATAGTTGATGGGTCAACTTTGTTGAGTATCGGAAATTCAAACTGTTTACTGAGGACCATTTAATATTGGTAACTTAGTTGAGAACAGTGAAAAGTCTGACTCGTCTATTGCTTCCACGTTCAAACCATACCGTGTGGACCAAGTGCAATGAAGTCCATCAATACAGCGTTGCCGAAGGTAACTGAGACCAACCAAGGATTCACATGATTTCTTCGGAATTGGCTTCCAGAATAATCTATCAATACCGCGTGGACGAAGATAAATAAGACCAATAAAGTATTCTTGATCGAAAAATATTCACATAATATTAAGCCTATAAATATAATTGAATAAAATTGTAGCATTATAGCTCTCTCTAATACACTGCACATTCTCCACTGTCGGATGGCAAACAGAGTCCTCACGAATATGAACATCCATGGAAGGGGTTCTGCATATTCTCTCTTCAAATCCCAAATTATTACGCTATTCTACTTTATTATAGTATGGGAGAGATTATGAGGAGACTTTCGCACCGGTTGCAAGAATGGAAACCGTGAGAGCAGTGCTGTCCATAGCAGCTCAAAACAAATGGAAAGTCTACCAAATGGACGTGAAGTCAGCATTCCTAAATGGAGTGTTAAAGGAAGAGGTTTATGTGGAACAGCCTCTTGGATATGAGAAGAAAGGAGAAGAGCACAAAGTGTGCAAATTGAAGAAAGCTCTTTATGGGCTGAAGCAAGCGCCAAGAGCATGGTACAGCAGGATAGATTCATATCTATTGGATAATGAATTTGACAAATGTGAAGGAGAACCCACAGTCTACATCAAGGAAAATGATGGTAAAATTTTAATTGTTGTCTTGTATGTAGATGATGTTATTTTCACTGGAAATGATATTTATCTTATTGAGAATTTTAAATCAGTCATGAAGAATGAATTTGAAATGACTGACATGGGTTTGTTGAGATACTTCTTAGGCATAGAAGTAGATCAAAATGAAAAAGGAATTTTTATATCTCAAGCAAGATATGTAAATCAAGTTTTGGGCAGATTTAACATGCAAGAATGCAAGGCAGCCATCACTCCCACAGTAATGGGATTAAAGCTCAGCAGAGAGGACAGCAGCAAGGATTTTGATCCTAGTTTGTATAAAAGTATTGTGGGCAGCCTTATGTATTTAACAGCAACTAGGCCTGATTTAATGTATGCTGTTAGTTTAATTTCCAGATTTATGGAGAGGCCAAAGGAGGCACATTGGCAGGCAGCAAAGAGAATTTTGAGGTATGTCAAAGGTACCAAAATGTTTGGAATTCTATATCATGCCTCAGAACATTCAGATTTGGTTGGGTACACAGATAGCGATTGGGCTGGAAGTGTAGATGATCGGAAGAGCACTTCCGGTTATGTTTTTAATATGGGTTCAGGAGCCATTTCATGGGCTTCTAAGAAGCAGTCCATTGTAGCATTATCTACAGCAGAGGCTGAATATGTGGCAGCAACAGCAGCAGCATGTCAAGCAGTATGGATGAGGAGGATGTTGAGAAGCTTAGGCCAAGAGCAGGCAAAAGCAACAGTGGTCTTTTGTGACAATAGCTCAGCTATTGCTTTGTCAAAGAATTCTGTGTTTCATAAGAGAACGAAACACATTGATACAAGGTTTCACTACATCAGAGAATTAGTGAACAATGGAGAAATTGTCCTCGAACATTGCAGGACCCAGGAACAGGTTGCAGACATCTTGACAAAGCCACTGGTTCAGAAGAGTTTCGAATTTTTGAGAAAATGCTTGGGAATGACTGAACGTGCGGCTGTTAAAATTAAAGGGGAGTGTTAAAATGTTAATTTGAACAGCGCGGTGGAGGTTTTCGAAAACCAGCCCGGTCTCCCCGCACCACCATTCGCAGAAGGCGGTATCCGAAGGGGAGGCTCCGAACACCTTCACACTCCGCCACGCGTCCCATGTACGAACGCCCCAAAACCACTTTCCCCGGACGGTAAAAGTCGTTTGGTTTGCCGGAGGAGGGTGTGCGAACCACGTTGGATCGGCTCAGCGATTTGATCGCTCAATCAGAGCCGTTGACTTCCCGAAGGTGCCTGCTCGCGTCAAATCAATTTTTACGTGGAGTGAAGTTTTGTTTCGTTGACCACCGTGAAGGAAACATTGTAGTTTTAATGCATTTACGTAGAATTTGGTGGCAGCTTTTATTATGGTAATGGGCATACGTCCCATGCTTTTAATACGATATGGGCATATAGTTAATTTTTGGTTATGGGCATTGTCCCATATGCCATACGATATATTTTTTTATATTTTTTTTTTGGTGAGTGGTGCATGCGCACGGTGTTATGTAAGTTTTTTTTTGTTCTTCTTGTTGCAAGCACAAAACGCACAACAGTGCGATAAAGAAATGGCAATGTAATGTTTTGATTTAGTTTTTGAAGAACAGAGAGCTGTGTATGTAATTTCCACAGCAGTGGAAAATCTGTGAGAGCAACAGAGTTTATTTTGTTAATCCCTCTTTGCACAGAGGATGGAATTTGTATCAGTCTTTCAGTTTTTAAATTAATAGAAATGTTTTGTGACTGTGTAATGTTGTGTTCTGAGTCATTTTGGTTTTAAGAGATTTTCTGCAAAGATCCTGGACAAAAGAAACAGAGCACTGTCTCTGTGGTGAATATTTTTATTTGGTTTTGGTATTTCTCCATTGAAAAATACCCAACAATATGCAGGTATGGAGATCATACGAGGAAGGAAATGTTGCGCGGGTGATTGATCCAACCATAATTGAAACGTGCGATGAGGGGGAAGTGTTGAGATGCATTCATGTTGGTCTTTTGTGTACACAGGCCGAACCATCACTTCGTCCACCAATGTCTACAATCACTTTGATGCTTACAAGTGATTCCGTGTCGTTCTTACCAGATCCCACAAAACCTGCTTTTGTGAGTTCTCGTGATCATCAAAACACCTAGTCCACGTTATTCTGCTCACTCCTCCGGCTCCTGCATCTAACGCCGATGCTTCCGTTGCTGACTTGGTACCCAGATCACGCTAGATCTGCCGCTGAAATGAAACGGATTTCAATTAATTCTCTTACATTAATTTTATATGGTGTGTTTCAAAGAAGCAAGCGATGATAGAGATAGAGAGCTAAATGTAAATCTCGAAGCTTGGGTGACTACTATGCGCAAAACTATAAAGGAATTGGAAGTTCTTATTCTTGTAATATTATTAATTATAAGAGTTGGGATATGAAATATTTGCTTTCGTTTAAATCTTATCATTTTGGTTTGAAAGTTTCCTAGAGTTGTTTTACATTTAATGACGTTGGCTCCTTTAATAAGTCTAAAGTAAAATAAGTTCAAATAAAATAAATATTTTATAAGAGTGTCACTTTTTCCCAAAATTTATAGAAAATGAAAATATTTGATTTTTTTAATAAGACTTTTAAAATATTATAAATTTTAGTTTTTTCATCTTTCAAAGAGCTATTCATAGGCTCAATTCTTCACCCACCATTTTAGCTGCTAAGTTCTTTTATGTCAAGTTGATCAAGGGCTACTTCTTGGGTCACCTACATGCTGCCCTCCAACATTCCAAAGGTGCCTAATACAATAGTCAAACAATCATTGTGAAAACTTCTCACTAGTTACGGCATCTAACCACTAAGTCCGCCCCTCCTCTTTTGGCTACTAGAGGATCCCAAATCTGCCCACACTAGGACAATCTTCCCTAGCAACAATTCAACATGAAAACATCAACATACCTGTACTCATAGGATGGTGCAACTACTGTAGGTTGTCAATTTGGTTAGGGCATCAACAAAGTCCATGTCGGCCTTCTCTAACCCCTTCAACAGTCATCTCTTCTAACTCGGCTTGCCTCCTTTTCCTCGCTGCTTCCCAGGCTCCCCGTTCCTTTGCTTTTGCACTAGGGAATAAGCCTTATGGCCCCTCAAAGAAGCCTAGAACATGCTTGTGGTGCCTCTGTAATGGCTACAAGGCTTGCGACCTACTAAACCAAGGAGGATCCACCCTTAAACTTGAACAAAACAACTCAGAACTTACTCAGATTGCCTCTGCTGCACCTCGAACCTGTCAAACCCACATAACATACCTCAGATCAACTCTAATACTCCTCATCCCTCTCCTTCTTGTGTTGTGGCTACCAGAGGTGATGTTTTCTCAATGAATTGCTACCCTTGAATGCTCAAATGAGCTTTCACTCACCTCATATTTATATCCATTCATGAGGGCTTCTTTAAATCGTCTATATGAGCTTTTCTAACTCTCATAAGACCTCCAATCACTAGGCCAACCTTAACTAAGCCCACCTATTATCTTCAAAACTTCATATCTCATTGTAGGCAACTTGAAATTCGATGATTTTCATTGCGTTGGATTCCTCTCAGCGTCCTCTATCATTTCCATCCATCACATGTCCAAAAATCATCACAGATTCACACCCATCAGCTTGGGTGCAAAGGCCACATCTTGGGTTCCAAGCCCACAATGCCCTATTGTGGTGCTCCAACCTCCAAACCCCGAACCCTATGGCTTGGAGTACCTCCCAAGCTACCAAAAATCAACACTCCCTCTTAGCGAGGAAGGTACTTCCAAGACTAGGAAGTAGCTCATCATCATCATCATCATTTTTGTCTACAACACTCGCCCAACTCCTGGTGCTCACAACTACAACAATCCATGTAGTGTGAAATGCGTCTCTCTCGGAAGTGTCACTGTGAATGGAAGCATCCTGCTTCTTCTTCTTCACCTGAAATGTCTTCCACTCTCTCCATGATTCCTTCTTGGAAACTGTAGGAGCACCCTTGCTCCCCACTGACCAAACGCTCTTCTTGGGATGAAAAGTATCCCTCTAAACATGCAAGCTCCCTTTAGAACTTGACTCTTTCTTAGCCTTTGAAATCTGGACCTCCTTCTCTGGAACCTGTGCCTGCTCCTCTGAATCCTACACTTGCACCTACTTTTCTGGAACCTGCACATGGTCCTCTTGCTTCTCCATCCCATGATCCATAGGCTTGCTCGTTAGCCTGTATAGACCATGCTCTCTAACTACAATCACCACACATGTGGAGCTAGAGCTTGTGGGACTAAGTCTTGCCTTCCCACTCTCGAACAAGATGTCAAACTGCTTCTCCTTGATCGTTGAGACATTTGTCACACTATATCTGAGTCATGGTACAAACAATACATCCTTGAATCTCATCACCTTTCCTGACTCCATCCTGAATGGAATAACTCTCGATCCTTAGATCTCCTTTTGACTCTTGTCACCCAACACCATGTGCAACTTCGAGTCCCACTTAGTTAGAGTCTCAAATACCTCCTATGTCCTTGTCATATGTTTTAACACCCAATTATCTATGTACCGTGCAACCTCATTTGATGGTACCTTGCGAGAAATGAGAGATTAAGGAAAAGTCCTCCTCCTCTAATCTCCTGGTGAGAGCATCTATCTCAGCATAAATGGCAGTCCCAAAGACATGCTTCCCTTTCTTCTTCTCGTCATCTCCCATCTTCTTCTTCATTGGACATCTAGTTGAAAATTGGCCCATCTCGCCACAGTGGAAAAACTTGATCTTACTCAAATCCTTCTTCTACTTTCCTTTCATTCTTGTTGCAAGTGCCACATCCTAATCTGAAGCCTATTTGAGGCCTTCTTCTTCGTATGAATATCCTCGTCTCGCAACTCTTCCTGAATGAAGTCTTCCCACAACCTATTTGAGTCTGACAAATTCTCTCTAGCAATGATCCCCTTGATGAAGGGTTTCTATTCCTCGGTGAACCCTTTCAAAGCAATCCTCACCATATCAAAATCTAAAATAGTCACACCGATGGCAGCAAGCTCATCTTTAACCTGATACAACCTCGTCAGATACGAAGTCACTCCTTCACCCTACAACATCTTGGTGGAATTCAACTTGTCCTCCAATACTAGTATCCGGTTCTTGTTCTTATTCTAGAACAAATTTTGAAGAGCCATCCACATCTCATGAGTAGAGTTCTTCCCAAAAAATGTGGTATTAGGAAGTCCTCCACACCATATAGGATGATCAATATCGCCTTCATATCCAATTCCTCATATACTTCCAGCTCCTTAGGCTCATTTGGCTTCTTGATGGCTTTCTCGGCGAACTCCCAGATCATGTTGACTTGTAAGACCAACTTGATCCTTTCCTTCCTAGTTGGATAACCCTTCGAACCTATCCTCATACTGAAGACCAACCTACAACTTCAACATTGTAGTGAGCCCTTCACCTACAATGTGACCAACTCCCTCTTAAGTTTTACTTCGTTGTGCACACTCTGATTTATTGTCCCTCAAAGTAACTCAGACACGCTCTGATACTATGTTTTTCTTCCATGTCACTACTGTCTAGGACATAGTCTTAAATCAATGGCACTGCCAAACCAAGTATCACAATAAGACTACTTTGCAACAATGGAAAAATATACACAAATAATCTACAAGTGTACAAGAACGTAGACAACTTTTTACAAAATTTACAATATGTACAATCAACCCAACTTCGTTATATTACATCATCTCATAATACAACTTTCTAGGGCTCCCATACTAGGGATAATGGCCCTCAAAATCCACTAGTATAAGAAAATACAAAATACAAGATACTTTGATGATCTAGCCTTTAATGTGCACCTCACAACTTCTTTGCCATACCTTGTAACCCGTCGGTACGGGGATGAGTGAGAGAGTTAGTTAGTTAGTGAGTCACAACCCCTAAGATAGATGGGGGTCTCCGATAGCCAATCATTTACAGAAGGTCAGCCGAGAGCAGCCTGTGGTCCGCCAACCGGTCAATAGCCAAGCGTCATAGCTGATAGCCGGTTCTCCTTCGGTCCTTCTACTCCTAATTTTCTCACTAGTTTCTCCTTATTCCATCAAGGAACAACACATAGAGACTTCAAGAGGGTTACCCCTATCACTTTTGCAAGTTTCTTTTGCTACAATGAACTTTGGCTTATCCAATCTACTCCTCTAGGCTGGCCAATACCTGAGCTCCAAAACTTCCTTCCTAGTAGCTTCCTTTGTCCTTCCAAGAGCTACTCATATGCTCAATTCTTCACCCACCTATAGTTGCCAAGTTCCTTAATTTCAATCTGATCAAGGGTTACTTCTTAGGTCATCTAAATGCTACCCTCCAACAGTCCAAAGGTTCCCAATACAACTGTCAAACAATCACTGTAGAAACTGCCCACTGGTTAAGGCATCTAACTAGGTGGAAAGTGCCTCCTCTTTCGGCTACTACAGGCTACCAAATCTGTCCACACTAGGATAGTCTTCCCTAGCAACAATTCAACACAAAACATCAACATACCTATACTCATAGGCTGGTGCAACTGTTATAGGTTGTCAATCTAGTTAGGGCATCAACAAAGTCCACATCAACCATCTTTAACCCCTTCAACAGTCATATCTTCTAGCTCGGATTGCCTCCTTTTCTTTGCTGCCTTCGATGCTTCATATTCTTCTGCTTTTGCACTAAGGAATAGACCTTACATTCCCTCCAACAAGCACAAAACAGGCCCGATATTCCTCTGTAATGGCTAAAATGCATGCGACCTACTAAAGCAAGGAGGATTTGCCATTAAACTTGCACCAAATAGCCCATAACTTACTCGGATTTTTACTACTGCACCCCAGCCTTATCAAATTCACATAATAGACCTCAAATCAACCGTAATTCTCCTTGTCCCTCTCCTTCTTATGTTGTGGCTACCACAACTGATGTTTTCTCAATGAATTTCTACCCTTGGATGCTCAAATGAGCTCTCATTCACCTCATATTTATATCCAATCACGAGGGCGTCTTCAAATCATCCAAATGAGCTTGGCTAGCTATCATAAGGCCTCCAATCACTAGGCCAACCTTAATCAAGCCCACCTATTATCTTCAAAAATGAATATCTCATCGTAGACAACTCAGAATTCAATGATTTTCATTGTCTTGGATTCCTCTCAACATCCTCTATCATCTCCATCCATCACATCTCCAAAAATCATCACATATTCACACTCACCAGCTTGGGTGCAAATCCCACACCTTGGGTTCCAAGCCCATAATGCCTTATTGTTTTACTCCAACCTCCAAACTGCAAACCTTAGGGCTTGGAGTACCTCCCAAGCTACCCAAAATCAACAAATGACACCTTTTATGTATTTGGGTGAAGTGTATAATTCCATTTCCTCTTTTATATGACTTTTGTAGTAATTTATTTTTTTAACACTATTTTTTTCAAGACTTAAAGATCAACAAGTAACCACTACTTTTCACTTGGTGTTTGAAATTATTGTTTTCAATGATGTCAAAGAAAAAAGAAGACTACTTATGTCAAGGATAAATATCGGAAAATAAAAATTGTTGGAAACATTTTTTTTGAAATTTTTATGCCCCATCTTGATACCCTATCTTTCAAGGCATTTTTACTCCAATTACCTAGTCAAATGGGATCATAGAATATATGGTTGGAAATCTTATTCTGGGAAATTTTCAATGGTATATGGAACTCCCTCTCCATAGGATTGAGGAGATATGAAATATTTTGTCAGGATGACCCAACCAAGTAAAGAAGACCAACTTAACTAGTATTACGGGTTATCCCCATAAAGTAAATGTAAAAAAGCTATAGATAAATGGCATAGGAGTTCATTTTAACACCAATCCATCAAAGAAGAGATGTGAGGTTGCAAGAGGAGCTGAAGAATAAATTTTTTGGTGATTCTTGGAGTCTAAAGGTGGAAACAAAAATGTGATTTATGGGGTGAACGAGCCATCTCATAATTTTCACTATAACTTTTCTTCTAAGATGTTTAGAAATGTGAAACTTGGAGGATACAAATATAATATATTCATATAATCATGATTAAAATTTTAGACCTTGATTTGCTATAATTCCATAGATATGGTCTAATGAAGTAACACTTCTTAAATAGTCTTGAATCCTTTTTCACATAGGTCATCTTGAAATTTTCACTATAATTTTTTTTTCTAGGATGTTTCATAGCATGAAACTTGGAAGATACAGATAGAACATCATCATGTACATGGGGTTCAAATTTCAAACCTTGGTGCACTGTAGTTTCAAAGATATTCTCTAAGGAAGTTACATTTCTAGAATGCTCCTGAAATCTTTTTCAAATAAATCATCTTGGAATTTTCACTATAGCTTTTGTTCTGACATTTTTTAAACTATGGAACTTAGAGGATACAGATAGAATATTTTCATGTACCTGTGGTTCAAATTACATACCTCGGTTCACTATAATTTTGGGGATATTATCTAAGGCAGTTAACTTCTTGAATGATCCTAAAATATTCTCCAAACATGACAACTTGGTATTTTTGCTATATATTTCTTTCTGTGATGTTTCAAAACCTAAAATCTAGAGGATTCAAAGAAGAGATATCAAGGTACTTGTGATAGAAACTTTAGAAGATGTTTTTCTATAATTTTGGAGATATTATACGAGGAAGTTAGTGTTCATGAATGCTCTTGAAACATGTTTAATATAGGTTAGCATTTGCTATAACTTTATTTATGAGATGTTTTAGGTTATGAAATTTGGATGAGATAGAGAAGAGACCTATAGGTACCTACAATAGAAATTTCAGAATCAGATTTGAAAAATTGAATACATGGTACATTGTGAAAATTTATTCTTGGGAAAAAGCCAAAAGTTACAATTTTGAGGATAAATAGAGTTCGTGACGGAAGAAGCAACATGGAGACCTAGTGAGGGTAGAAGTAACTAATAGAGCCTATAAATATAGAAGCAACAAAAAGACTTGGTGAAAGCAAAAGCAGTTAATAGACGATGTGAAGAATCAAGAAGAATTAGTCAAGTAAGTTGGTTCCTATGAATATTTGTAGTAGTGGGGATTAGTGTATCATGTAGGTTGGTGTCCATAAATAAGGAGAGGGGATTGGTGTCTCCTATAGGTTGATGCCTACAAAGAAGCAGATGGACTTGTTGTCTCTTGTAGTTTGGTTCCTACAAAAAAATATAAGGGTTTTATGTTTCTTATAGGTTGGTGCCTACAAATTGATGTAATAGTTGATTGGTGCCTACAAGATATTTCATATAAATAATTTTTATGATTTTCACTTGTAAGGGTTTCCACATATATCTTGTGTTACTTGTTAAGTTTATGAGACTAATGTTTTATGATTTTTTAATGGAAATAAATAAGTAATATTGTCATTATATTGATTCACCCCACAAAGACCCTCTCAGTATAATTATGAATTCCAATATTTGGTATCAGATTAGGTTCCTTTAGAAATATACTAACCACTGGAAGGCAATTCCTAGAGGGACAAATGGCTAGCAAGGATAGTTTTTTCTCAAATAGATCCTTGCTATTTGATGGAAAAAAATATGTTTTCTATAAGATAAGGATGAGAGCATATCTAATGTCTTTTGGTGTTGATGTATGGCTTTTTGTGGTAGATGGCTATAAATTTCCAATAATTACTCCAACAGATGTAGATAAGAGAAATGATTTTGGAAATAATGACAAAACAAACAATGCCATTCTAAGTGGTCTTGATAATTCAAAACTTTTCAAGGTAATGCAATGTGAATATTCTAAGGGAATTTGGAACAAGCTTCAAAGAATCTACAAAGGAAATGAAAAGGTAAATAGGGTTCACGGGGGCTTCACTCAATGAACCTATGACATATCACGTGTGTTCGTGGCCTACTAAACAATACCCCTAATTTGACTACATATTGGGAAATACCTCTAAAAATCACATTATTTAACCCCCTACCAATACAAACCCAATAAACCTTCCCAATTAAAAAAACCTCAACTTTCACTAGATATTATTGGTATCCATTTTTTCATTAACATTTTTAATACCCCTTTATATTTTTTCTTTAACTTTGAGCTCCATATTTTATACTTTCCAATATAAAAACCATTTACCCCCCTAATATATGCTCAATATATTAAGTCATTTTTTCCTCTATATATATCCCCCAATATGAATGCACGTGGTATGGTATTTCTCTCCCAATGAAGCCCCCGTGACATGATTAGACTTCAAACTCACAAAATGAAATTAGAAATTTTAAAGATGGATGAAGAAAATACATTGCATTCTTTTTACTTCAAGAAGAGGAAGTTGTGAATGCTATGAAAGGATTGGGTGAAAAGATTACATAACCAATAATTGTTCAAAAATTGTTGAAATATCTTCCATTGACGCTTAATCAAAGGTTTCAGTTATTTAAGAAATGAAAGAACTAGAAAATATGAAGATGGTTGAAATACATGGAATCCTCACTACATATTAAATGAGAACAAGAAAAGAGAACTCATTATTAAACGAAGCATCGTTCAAATTATTAAAGAAAATAAAAGGAAAAAAGGACCATAATCCTTCCCATTCTTAATGAGATGAATAAGAAGCTCAATTTGTGAGAAATTTGAAAAGAGGATCTTAAAATATAAAGGTAAGCTACCATTCAAATGTTTTGAGTGTGGTAGAATAGGAAATTATGCTTCTAAATTTCCATATGTAAAATTGAAAGATATTGATGATGAAAGAGAACATAGAAATAGAGGAAAATTTCATAAAAATAAGAAGGGAAGATCTTTAAAGAAGAAAATATTATATTTCAAGGAAGATGACAACTCATCATAAGACAATGATGAATATGCATCTACTGATGATAAATAATAATTTCTAATCATGGCCTTGGAAAATCAGGTATTAGATTCAAAAGAAGAAGATGTTGACAGGGAGATAGATTTTGGGGGAGAGCTTATCAATGCCTTAAAAGAAAAAAAAAGACTCGAAAAAAAGAATAAAAAGCTAAAGTATTAATTACAAAATCATGAAAATAAAGATCTTGATTTGGGTGAAGCATCATTCATCCTGCTAAAGACAAAATTACACGTGGCGACGAAAAAAACGATACACTCATAAGTCATTTAAAAGAAAAAGGAAAGAAAATGTGAGATGATAGAAGTAGAGGTTGTATCCTTAAGAAATAATATAGAGAAGGAAAATGTTTATCTAAATATGAACATAAATTTTGAAAAAGGGACTAAATAATTAGACAAAATTATCTTCTACTGGAGATCTCCCTCTACTAAAATAGGTCTTGGTTTTAAAGAATATCATGAGATGTTCAAAGGAGAATTAAGCTCAAAGACACTACATGACGAAGAACCTAAAATCTATGCCAGTGTGCTCAAAGGATCTAGCAAAAATGGAAACAAAGTAAAAAATGAAGCTAAGGATCGACAAAGACATGACCCTATCAACAACACAAATAGAAATAGGAAGGAAAGTGAAGAATAATTGAGATCTAGGAATGGATTCAAAAGATTTTCTCCACCAAGAAGGCTCATCACATCCAGATATGAAAATTCCTTTCATGGTTATTTCTTTTCATACAATAATTTTGGTCATAAGGTAATATATTGCAAATATTATGTCATAAATGATTATATTAGTAATAGAGGCACAAGATATTATAAGACCCCAATGAATGACTATGAAAGCAGCAAATCTAGAAATCCTTATGATAGCAATTACAATTCATTTACCCCTCTATTGGATCATTTTGAATGCTAAAAATGTAGTAGCTATGGAAATAAATCAAGTAAGTATATAAGTAGCTCAATAAGGCCTCCCAAGCAAAACAAGCAAGAAGAATTCACAAATATTTGGAAAAAGAGGCAAGAAAGACAAAATGAGTGTGGATTTGTACTATATGTTCAACACTAAGGAAAACAATGGTACATTGATAGTGGATGCTCCAAGCACATGAGTGGAGATAAGAGAAAATTTCTATATATAAAGGAAGACAAAGGAGGAATTATTGCTTTTGTAAACAATGCATCAGCCAGAAAAGTGGGTAAAGGGACAATCATCTTCGATAATGGAAAACCTAAATCTCAAAATTTTTTGTATGTTGATGGTCTAAAACATAATCTTTTAAGTGATATCCAAATGTGTGATCAAGGATATAATGTCATGTTTTATTCAATAGGATGTGAAATCAAGAATGTAGATTATGGAAAAGTGGCGTCAAATGCAACAAGAACCTTAAGTGATGTATACATATTAGGTGGAGCAATAGAAATTTGTTGCATGGGGAAATTGGATGAAAGTTGGTTATGGAATAGAAGGTTGGGTCACATCAACTTCGATCATCTTAATAAAATCAATGAGAATGGGGCAGTAAGAGACATGCCTATGATTTCAAAGCCATGTAATATTATTTGTAAGGCTTGTCAACATGGGAAGCTAGCCCGAGCCTACTTCAAGACAAATGAGCACTCATTAGAAAGGCCATTAGAAATTGTTCCTATAGATTTGTATGGGCCCACAAAAAAAAAACTCTTAGGGGTGAAAGTTACTTCATGTTGATAATAGATTATTATAATAGAATGGAAGGGGTTGATTTGCTTAAAGAAAAATCTGAAGCATTTGAAAAGTTTAAAATATTCAAAGCCCAAATTTAGATTGAAACTAATTTAAAAACAGAGTTATTGATATCTAATATAGGAGAAGAATTTACTTCCAATGAATTCAATAAAAAAATTGAATAACATGTGATCAACAAACATATCTCAATAGAAAAAACCCCTTAGTATAATGGATTTGTCAAAATATAAAATAGAGTTACGTAAGAACGAACAAGAACTGTGATTGATGATGACAATGTTGCAAACACCTTTTTGGGAGAAGTTATTCATACATCAGTTAATATACTAAATAAGGATCACATTAGAGTAAAAATAAACAAAACTGCCTAAGAAATATGGAAAAGTAAACCTGCTTCAATATTTTTTTTTAAGGTATTTAGAAGCACATTTTCTATCAAGATAAATGAAGACAACATGGAGAAATTTCATTCTAGAGCAGATGAAGAAATCATTATTGGGTATTCTTTCAAGAGAAAAGGCTACAATTGCTACAATAAAAGATTACGTAGGATGGTTGAAAGAATTGATTTGAGAATAGATGAAACATTACCTCATGAAGAAAAACGAAGAAATGAATAGTCAATAGAGATAATAAAGATAGAACTTGAACATAAAGATCGAGAAAAACAAGATCAAGAGGAATAAGAGGAAGAACCTCCACATATAAAGACTCCCTTAAGGTATGTTTAGAAGGTTCATCTTAGTGATATGGATTCATAGGTTTAGACTAGAAGGAAATTAATAAGCACAACAAGGCATGGAAACCTTTCCTTATTTTACAAAATAAAACCAAAAAAAAAATTTGAATCTCGCGAGATAACCATTTGGTTAATTCTATGGAGGAAGAGATAGACCATATTAAGAAAAATAATACATGGAAAGATTTTCCTAAGCCAAAATAAAAGAATATAATCGAAACTAAGTGGATCTATAAGAACAAACTAAAGGAGGATGGATAGATAGTGAGGAATAAGGCTAGATTAGTTTGCAAATTGTATGCATAATTGGAAGGTGTTGATTTTGAAGAAACCTTTACTCCTTTAGCTATAATCAAAGCGTTTAGAATGTTTTTGGATTTTTCTTGTTTCAATAAGTTCAAAGTCTATCAAATATATGTCAAATAAACCTTCCTAAATGGTGATTTAGAGGAAGAAATATATATTGAACAAACTGAAGGATTTCAACTGTCAAGAAATGAAAACGATGTGTGTATATTGAAGAAAGAATTGTATGTTCTAAATCATGCTCCTAGGGCTTTGTACTCAAGACTTGAAAAGTATCTACAACAACGAGGATTCAAAATAGGAACAATAGACATCAATATTTATATCAAAATACATAATGAAAATTTGTTAAGTATTATGGTATATGTAGATGATATCATTTTTAGAAGTGATATTTATCTAATGAGTCAAAAGTTTCCAACATAGATGTAAAGTAAGTTTGAAATGCCGATGCTGAGAGAATTGTATTTCTTCCTAGGATTTCACTTAATGACTCAATGAGATGAAGCTATATTCAATTCCCAAACAAAGTATCGAAAGGAAATTTTAGAGATATTTTCCATGGAAAATTGTGCACCTATCAACACTTTTGTGGTCACAGGATGAAAGTTGAGTAAAGAGGACGAATCCCTTGATGCAAATCAAACTATGTATAGGGGAATGATTAGAAGCTTACTATATTTGACAACTCAAGGCCATATATTATGCAAGCAGTAGGATTGGTTGCAATATTTCAATCTGCACGAAAGGAGACACATGTTTAAGAAGTTAAAAGAATATTTTGATATTTGAAGAGAACTCTTGACTCTGGCCTATCGTACTCAAGAAGAAAATACTTTAATTTAATAACATATACTAATGTAGATTAGGTAGAAAGTGTAGATGGCAAGAAACACACAAGTGAAGGAGCATTCTTTTTGGGAAATTATTCAATGTCATGGTTGAGCAAGAAACCAACCTCAATCTCCCTATCTGTAACCAAATTTGAATATATTGTAGAAACATGTGCTCAATTTCTATGGATGAAGCTAACTCTCAACGATACCAGGACAAAATATGATCATCCAATATCAATTGTTTGCGATAATACAACTGAAATCAAAATTCGAAGAACCTTGTGATGCATTCAAATACAAAACACAATCCGATTAAGTACCACTTTCTAAGAGAGTATGTAGCTGAAAAAGGTGTTAAAATAGAAAACATTTCTACCATGGAACAAGTTACAAATATATTTACTAAACCTCTTCCTAAAGAATCATTTGAAACATAATTTTTTATAGATATGAATTAGTAGCCAGAAGTGAAGTAAAAGGTGAAATTCAATTGGATAGAAAATAAAAGGGGGGAATTATAAAATAAAGAGAAGCATCACTTTAGGGTGAGTAACCCTTTAATGTTGAAAGAGTTAAGTTGTAGAAAAAAGGAAGAATAATCCCAAGGGAAGTAGTCCAAAAAATAAAATAAAAATGTAATTTTAAGCATAGGGGGATAAATTTTAAGAGAAGTTGAAGTTATTGAGAGAAGTTATAAATAAAGGAAGAGTTGTAGTCACTAAGAGAAGTTTCAAATATAGGAAAAGTTGCAAACACTAAGAAAAGCTATATTGAAGAAAAGTTACAAGAAGAAGAAACGAGGGTTTAAGGAAACCATCCCTTTGTCATTGATTTCAAAAGAGACGAAGTTACACACACAAGGAGAATTGTGAACATGGCTCAGTGTTACAATATTATTATAGAATTTACTAAGGGTTGCCATGGATTAAAAAGGGGGAGATTGTTGGAAATATTTTTTTCATTGATATCAATTGAGAGACTACTTATTCCAATATAAAGATTGGAAAATTAATACTATTGGAAATATTGATTTGGGACTTTCGATGCCCCATTTTGATACCCTATATTTGAAGGCATTTTTATGTCGATTACCTAGCTCCAATAAAAGAATAGAACATGTTGTTGGAAATATTATTTTTATATATTTCGAATGTTATATGGAACTCCCTCTAACTCCATAGGAATGAGAAGGTATGAAATATTTCGTTCGGATGACCCAACCAATTTTACAATTTATTTGCACAAAGTGAATGTAAACACACTATAAGTAAAGGGGATATGAATTCATTTTAATGCCAATCCATCAAATGAGAGATATGAAGTTGAATAAAAGTTGAGGAAAAAAATTGGGGTGATTCTTGGAGTCAAGAGGTGGAAGAAAATGTGGTTTATGGGGTGAATGTGTCATTTGCAAATTTTTGCTATAACTTTTATTTTGGGATGTTTTGGAATGTGAAAATTGGAGTACACCAATATAGGATATTCATGTACTTTTGGTTCAAATTTCAGACCTTCTTTCACTATAATTTCAAAGATGCGGTCTAGGGAAGTTAGGCTTTTTGAATGCTCTTGAAATCTTCTTCAAATAGGCTAGCTTGGAATTTTCACTACAATTTTATTATGGGTTGTTTCAAATAGTGAGACTTGGAGGATATTGATAAAGTATTTTCATGTACCTATGGTTAAAATTTCAGACCTTGATGCACTATAATTTCGTAGATATGCTCTAAGGACGTTAGTCTTCCTGAATGCTCCTGAAATCTTCTTCAAACAGGTCAACTTGTAATTTTCACTAGACCTTTCGTTCTAGGATGCTTCAAACTGTGAAACTTGTAGGATAAAGACAAAATATCATCATTTACTAGTGGTTAAATTGATATACCTTGGTTTTCTATAACTTCATAGATATTCTCTATGGAATGTAGGATTCTTGAATGCTTATGAAATCTTCTTCAAATATGATAGCTTGGTATTTTCACTATATATTTCTTTCAATGATGTTTTATAATCTAAAATATGGAGGAGATAGAGAAGAGATCTCAAGGTACTTGTGATAACAATTGTAGAACTTGTTTCACTATAATCCTAGAGATATGATATGAGGAAGTTAGTGTTATTGAATGCTCCTAAAACATGCTTCTAGGCTAGGTTGACATTTTTGATATAACATTTTTTTGAGATGTTTCATACTATGAAATTTGGATGAGAAAGATAAGATATACCTAGGTACCTATGGTATCAATTTCATAATCATATTTACAAAATTGAATATGTGGTATATTGTGAAAAATTATTCTTTGGAAAAATCCAAAAGCAACAAGTTTTAGGACAAGTGGACTTGGTGAAGGAAGAAGTAGAATGTAAATCTAGTGAAGGGAAAAATAACTAATATAGATGGTGAAGACAAAAGAAGAAAGAAGACTTGTTGAAAGTAGTAGCGGCGAACAAAGACTGTGAAGAACCAAACAAACTCATTCAAGTAGGTTTGTTCCTACAAATATTTGAGGTAGTGGGAATGAGTAACTCTTGCATGTTGGTACCCACAAAGAAGCAAATGGGATTGGGGTCTCCTATAGGTTGGTTCCTGCAAAGTATACGAGGGGATTGGTGTCTCTTTTAGGTTGTTTCCTACAAAGATGAAAAGGGGATTAACGTCTCCTATAGGTTGGCTTCTATAAATTAATTGAGGGAAATGGTGTTTCCTATAGGTTGGTACCTACAAATTGATGTAATAGTATGTTGGTGTCTACAAGCGATATTTCATATAGACTTTTGTGGTTTTCTCCCCTAAGGGTTTCCACGTATATGTTGTGTTACTTATTCAATTTATGAGACTGAATGTTTATGATGTTTGAATGGAATTAAATAAGTAAAAAATATCATTATATTTATTCACTCCCCCCCTCTAATTAGAATGGTGAATTCCAACGGACACATCTTATCCTTATAACCCAAACTGTGATATTTAATTTAACACTTCTAATGCAAACTTATTATTTTTCATTTCTACAACCATGACTGATCCAGGAGGATCCGTCGATTCAATTGCACAGGTGTTCAAGTGTCATCATCAGTGTTCAGTGTCATCGTCACTTCAGTTTAGCTACGACAGTGTTGGTTATGATCTGGATTTTCAAGTAATGTTCATAGGTTTACATGGTGTTTAGCGGAGATGGTTTAGCACCTGGTTGTCGAATTGTGTTCGTCGATAGTTCCACCAAGATTGATCGACAACATGTGTTTTTTTCGTTCGACTTTGCAGGGTTGGTGTTGACATGGTTGGTCATCCATCACAGAAGTTGATATGTCATTAGGGTTGTCATCGTGGCAAAAGATCAATATCGTTATTTGTCGACAATAGACATGTGGCTTTATGTCACATTGTGATGAAAGATTGTAAAAGGGTTTTTAAAATTCTAGACCTAAACCCTAATCCTACATCTATGTCCTAATGACTAAAACTAAACCTAAAACCCTGATCAAATTCATGCCTTACAAACCATTTTTTTGTGTAAATCAGCATTTGTATTAAGACAAACATATATATATATATATATATATATATATATATATATATATATATAGTACAAAAAGGTCTGCCCATGCAGACTAAAGATCAACATCCTTGCTCGATTCCAGCCAATCCAAACTTACTAGACTGTTAAAAATCCCCAAGGCACACCATGCAGGGCGGCACTGAGAGGTTGGGGACGACAAAAACAAAATTCCAACTGAGAGAATGTCAAAACATAGACCTATCCAGCTTGAGTTCCTCCAATACTAGCAAGGAGAACTAAGATAAAGACTGCTAAACAGAAAGACAGAGCGCTAAAACATGACATATAGATTCGCTGAGATGAAACAGAAAAGAACTGACCCAAGACCCATGAAAATACACAGAGACTCTTCAAGCTTCCCATTACAGTTCCAAACCAATATAATCCTTGGTGGAGGAATCCTGGCCAGTCGAAGTTGTGGCTCTGCCAGCTTGAGGTGGCCGCTTCCCTTGACTGGTGCCCATGGTTTCCTTTGCCCCTTCCCCCACGACAGCAGCTTCCTTGCAAATGGAATGCCTTAGAAGGCTAATCAACATTGTTAACTTCTTGGTGATGGTACCAAATTGTTTCTCCAAAGCACTGATTTTGAAGTCTAGAGCTTCCAAAACCGCTGCGTGATCCATAGAAATAACATAAATAGCCTGGTTAGCCTGACGATCCTGATTGAGATACTCCCCTTGCATGCTGATTGCTTTTGCTAACATTGTTTTCATACGCCACATCTCCGCTTGAGTGCGGACATACTGTGTTTCTCATGTTGACGTTGTGCCAGGATCCTGAACCCACTCCATATCATTTTCCATATCATTATCCTCCAGATTTTCTTCCTCTTCAGCAACAATAGCTTCCAACTCCTCTATTTTGCGTTTTTCCTTCTGCGAGGTCCTCGTTTCGTATGCCTCCCAAGCCTGCTATAGGTCTTTATTCCTATTGCCTTCACGCGCCATCCTCCTGTGACTAAGAACAGACAGAAACCACCTTCTAAGAGCACAATTGAGACGATGTAGGTGAACTTCGGAGATCAGAGCAATGCTCTTGTAGTTGGGGATGGTAATTATAGAGGGATGAGCCCTTGAGTCGCTTGAGGCTCCCCATCTCGTCACCTAATGCTCGCACATCCCTACATGATTATTTTTGCTTCGAGGATCACAATATTATTGATGGGCCGGATCCTTGTTATTATATTTGCCCTGCTTGAACCTTTCCGGTAAGTGCCATGTGGCTATTATTTTAATTTTATGCCGGTGGAGTTCATACTTATTATTCATGGAGCTCCTAAGATCTGCCCCAGCCTGCTTGTGCATTAGATGCCCCTACCATTCGTGTACTACTTTCGCCTGTCGACCCTTTTTCCTTACTTCCCTTCAATTAGATGGCATCATTCTCCACCACTGGCGAAGATCTTCGTACCCTTGGCCTTATCTTTCGTTAAAAATGTCCTGTCTCGAAAGCAGTGTGCACCTACTTCTCAGCTCCATGCAGGTGATGTCTTGCCAACAGCTGTCCAAGACGACCGTGGGATTATCTATGCCATGGTTTGCCAAGTGATCCGCTACAGTGTTATCTTTGCGTCTAACTGCCTGAAAGATTAAGCCGTTCAGCCAAGAGAGATGTTCGGCAATGTTCTCTGTCACCTTGGCTAACCTCCAGTGCTGAGTGACCTTACTCACTTTGGTTCTCAAATACGGTTTTGTCGCTGCTGTAATAGCCAGCTGAGAGTCCCCTTCTACTACAGCTGCACCCACTTTTAGATGCCTGAGAATTCTCAAGCCCTGTTCCAACGCTGCAAACTCCATTTCATTGTTAGTCCCTTCCCCCAGAGCTCGACTGTAGATGTACTGTATACTACCTTCACTATCCCTGAGAACCCCTCCGATGCCAGCAGGTCCCGGATTTCCCCGTGAGGCTCCATCGAAATTGAGCTTGAGGAAACCTAAAGGCAGCCGCTTCCAGGTGTTCATACTAGTGTTCAACTCCTGCCGACAAATCGAGGAGGAAGAAAAGTTTCCCTTGTCAAGTTTGAAAGCTTTCAAAATTTGTAAGTCTGCATTTGAAATGTTTGTGTCTTTTTCTATCCTTCCTTTGGTGAGAACCTTCTGCTTGACATTTTGGAGAATTGTCTCTATTAAGTGGTTTAAATTTCTCATTTCATTTAGGAATACTCTTCAATTCCTCTCTTTCCAAATTGACCATGCAATGAACCCTGGTAGGAGTTTCCAAATGGTGTTAACCAGGTGATTATTGGAGAAATTACTCCTCTAGTCCTCGATGGTTTCTTGAATAGAATTCATGACCCTGTCCATCTTTTGAAGTATGCTTTCCGCCCATTTCCATAAACTGTCTGCCCAGTCACAGGTGTTGAAGAGGTGATTCATGGTTTCCTCTTCCTTTCCACACATGGGGCATCGTGAAGGGCCTGAGAACCCTTTTTTCTGGAGATTCTCCCAAGTAAGTGTTCTTCTGCGCATTAGGAGCCAAAGGAAAGTTTTGATTTTTGGCCAGAGCTGGGAATCCCAAACTTTGTTGCACCATTTGACCTTTTCTTCCTGCTCTAAGTTTTCTAAGTGAGTTCTGGCTTCTTTGAGCATGAAGTTACCTCCTTCTAGCTTCCCCCATCGTAATTGGTCCCTATCTTCTGCTATCCTTATCCTTCGCTTGTCCAGTTGTGTTCTCAGGTTCCTCATACTGTTATGTTCCTTGTTTATGTCCTCTGTTTCATTGAAAATCCAGGTTCTCCACACCCGTTCCCTTTCATTAGGCTTCCAATAATGATTCACTGTAGTTTGCCCTAGCTCCTGGTTGTTTCTTTTGCAATCTGCGAACTCAGGCCTTTCCAACTTAGGGATTTGTTGCCATGCATCCTCCCAAGAAAGGGCGGTTTTCCCATCCCGAATTTCCCAAAAGCTATGATCCTGGATAATTTACCGGTTCTTTCTTGCTAGGTTCCAGATGGGTGATCCTTATGGGTTTTCTTGCATTCTAATTAGGTACTGGGAACTATAATTTGGAGCGTACTTTTCCTTCCAATGTTTGGCCCAAGGTAAATTAGGTTCTTTCAGCCACTTCCACCATAACTTAGCACCACAGGCTCGGTTAATCGTGGAAGGATCTTGTAAATTCAACCCTCCCAGGTGTTTAGGTTTACAAAGTTTGTTCCATGCTATTAGTGATCATTTCCTCTTCTCTGAGTTTCCCGACCAGAGAAATGTCCTTTGGATGGCCCTTATCTTTTGCAGAACTCCCTTGGGAGTTGGAATAATGGAGAGTATATATTGAGGTATGGCCTGGAGGACTGCTTTGGTTAAAATCAGTCTTCCTGCAAAATTAAGGGCCCTATGGGTCCAATGATGACATCTTTTCTCCAGATTGGCTAGGATCTTTTCCCAGTGAAATTTTTGCCAAGGTTTGTCAGTGAACGGTGCTCCTAGATATTTTGAGGGGAGGTTGCTTCTTCGGAAGCCTAGAATTGACGAGTGATTTTTTTGCACAGCTAAATGAGTATTGAAAAAGAAGATAGAAGATTTCGATAGATTTAGCTCCATACCTAATGCTTGGCTAAAGAGATTGAGAATCCTTTTGTAGCCCAAGGCTTCTTTGACTGTGGGAGTGCCATGCAACATCGTGTCATCAACAAATTGTTGGTGGGTAGTTGCTGGAATAGAGGGCAGGGGTTGCAGTCCTTTAATAACTCCTTCCTCCTTAGCTTTGTGGATAAGTCTGCTTAACCCTTCCATCAAGATCACGAAGAGGAAGGGGGATAACGGATCACCTTGTCTAAGACCTCGCGAAGGAGAGAATTGTGCAGAAGGGGCTCCATTCACCAGAATAGAAAATCTGGGAGATTTGACCAAAGCTAGAATCCAGACTATCCAATGTTCAGCAAAGCCAAAGGCTTTCAAAATTGTTTCCAGATAATGCCAGTTGACTTTGTCGTACGCCTTTGACAGATCTAGTTGCATCAACATACCTGCTTTCTTCCGAGTTTGAAGAGTGTGAATCATCTCCTGTGCCAGTAGGACATTGTCCAGAATTTGTCTCCCCTCCACATAGCCAGATTTCTCTTCTGAGATAAGGCCCAGAAGTATGGATTTCATTCTATTAGCTATTACTTTGGAAATGATCTTGTAAACGACATTGCATAGCGCTATCGGCCGAAACTTTGAGGGGATATTAGCTTCTTCCTCTTTAGGAATCAGGGCTAGGAAGGTGGAATTGAGGGACTTGAGGATTGAGGCAGATCGTCGGGAATCCTCCACAACCTCCCAAACTTCTATTTTGACTATTTCCTAACAAGCTTTGTAGAAGTTAATGGTAAAACCATCAAGCCTAGGAGCTTTATCATTGGGCATTTCTTTCACGGCCTCTTCCACTTCTTCCATGGAAATTTCCTAAGTTAGAGCTAAGTTCTGCTCCAATGTGATAAGCTTGGGAATTGAGGAGATAAGTTCATCAATGGCCTCCATTTTGTCAACTTCAGATTCTTGAGCTATGCTACTGAAGTGTGTAGTAAGCAGGTTAGCGATTTCTTGATGTGTCTGTACCATGGCTCCCTGATTGTCTTTAAGGCTAAGGATTTTATTAGCTCCTCTGTGGTCAATAGCTGATCTGTGGAAGAATTTTGTATTATGTTCTCCTTCCTTAAGCCACTGGACTCAAGATTTTTGATTCCACAGAGTTTCCTCCTGTTGGCAATGAAGTTTCCAGTCCTGCATCAACTTATTTTCCTTGCTCACAGTTTCTAGGTTTATGGTCCCTTTGATCCATCCTTCATGTAACTGCTCTAATTGCTCCTCTAGTTTCTGTTTTTCCTTGAATATGTTCCCAAAAACTGCTTGATTCCAGATTTTGATCTTGTCTTTAATGTATTTCAACTTACCTTGTAATCTATACATTTTGGTGCCTTTAATGCCCACAGGTTCTTTCCACCATTATTCAATTTGCTGTATGAAATCAGGATGGGTGAGCCAGAATTTTTCGAATCTAAAAGGTTTATTTCTTGGAGTGCCCTGTATAGCGGCTGTCAATGTGATGGGCCAATGGTCTAACCCTCCGCTGGGAAGAATATTTGATTCTACTATGATTCCTTCCAGCAATATATTTTCTGAAACCAGAAATCTGTCTAGACGAGAAGCTATTTGCCTTTCACCTCCCCTTCTATTGTTCCATGTGAAAACACCACTTCTGGGAAACACATCCACTAGCTTAGCCATCTTGATGAAGTCTAGGAAAGCTTCAGAGTCTTTGTTGAGTTTCCTTATACCTCCTTTCTTTTCCATGAGGGTGGTTATCATGTTGAAGTCCCCTCCTATGATTGCCTTTGCTTGAGGATACCTTAGCTTTAGGTTGAGCAGAGTTCTCAAAAAAAGAAGCTTGTCCTATTGCTTCTGTAGACCATAGACATTGGTGCACAGATAGGTCTCAGAGTTTCCTACAACTTGAACTTCTACAACTATGAAAGATTTGGCTGCCTCAGAGGAGAGGACCTTGAGTACTTGTGGATTCCACAGAGTGATTAATCCACCCTCCCATCCATTGCTGGCAGTCTCCAAGTATTCCATATGCTTACCTAATCTTTTGCGTATATTGAGTATCGTGCTACTTGAACATTTAGTTTCCTGTATAAAAACTATATATAGTTGTTCTTTTTGGACTTTCTTCTTTAAAAGACTCTGTTTTGTTTGGATATTTAGCCCTCTAGCATTCCAAGAAAGAAATTTCATTTTAAACAAAGTTTAAGATCTTAGAGAAAAAGCCTCTAGGGATTTCATCTTACCGGAGTTCAGGAGCATTTGTCCCAGCTCTTGCAGTGCTTCATTATTGGTTTTGCGTCTGTTATGAAACCAGCTCAAGAAAAGATAGAAAAGATAGATCAACGACTTAGAATTCAGCCTCTTCGAGGTGGCAACCTCATTTACATTACATAAATGAACCATTCTTGGATGATTCAAATGACAAAACCTCCTTTCTATATATAGGAGTCTAAGGAGTCACAATATAACCCAGTCGACCTAACAATAATAATATAAAGCCACAAAAATAACAATAGAGGAATTCTATGGGGCACAGTAATAATAATATGGGGATAATAGGGGCACAACAATATTAATAAGGGATGAAACTACAATACTAATGGGGTAATTACTAGTATTATAGGGACCCAACATGCCCCTCTACTTAAAAAAAAAGTGTTGTCCTCAACGCTTGAGTAGTTTTGGATGCTTCTGTATAAAATTCTCATCCTCCCATGTGGAATATTCAACAGATAAGTTCTTCCATTTGATAAGATACTCCAAAATTGATCAATTTCGTAGTTGTCGAGTTCTTGTTTCTGTGACTGCTTCCGGTTCCAATATAATTTTTCCTTCCTCGTCAAGTTCTGGAAATATTGTTTGAACTGGGAGCTTGTCGCCTATAACCTTCTTTAAACATGAAACATGGAAAACTGGGTGCAATCGAGAAGCTGCAGGAAGCTCCAATTTGTATGCCATAGTACCAATCTTTTGCAACACCTTGTATGGACCATAATACTTTGGTGATAATTTATTATCCTTCTTAGCTTGCTTGAGGGACATTTGCTTATATGGTTGTAGCTGCAGGAATACCCAATCACCTACATCAAAACCTCTTTCGCTGCGATGTTGATCTGCTTGTTGTTTCATTCTATTTTGTGCCAACACGAGGTTATCCTTTAAGAGTTGGAGGACTTGTTGTTGATGTTCGATGTGATGTTCCACTGCTTGAACCTTAGAATTTTCTCTTAAATATGATGTGATGGATGGTGGCTGATATCCATAAAGTGCCATAAATGGGGTCATTTTTGTTGCTGTATGGAAGGAAATGTTATACCACCATTCAACCAGAGGCAACCATTTGACCCATTGTGTCTATTTATCGGATACAAAGAAACGAAGATATCCTTCCAAACATTTGTTTACTATCTCAGTTTGCCCATCAGATTGAGGATGATAAGATGAGCTATGAGCTAACTGAGTACCAAGACAAGCAAATAATTCTGTCCAAAAATTTCCAGTGAAAATGGGATCTTTGTCACTTACAATAATCTTTGGGTTTCCATGTAGCTTTTGAATTGTTTCCATAAATGCAGTAGAAACTGTACTAGCTTTAAATGGATGTGATAATGCACAAAAGTGTGCATACTTGGTAAGTCTGTCAACTACCACCATGATGACACTCTTTCCCTCAAACTTGGGTAAACTTGTGATAAAATCCATTGAAACCTCCTCCCAACGTTGGCTTGGAATGGATAAAGGTTGTAATAGACCTGGTGTCTTAATTGTTTCAACTTTATTTTGTTGGCAAACCAAACATTCCGCCACAAATTTTTGAATATCCGATTTAAGGCCATCCCAAAAAAATTCCTTCTTAACCCTGTGGTAAGTTTTAAAAATCCTAAGTGCCCTCCTAAGGGAGAAGTGTGCAATTCCATAAGAATCTTTTGTTTTAGTTGGGAATTCTTACAGAGGTATAAGCGATCTTTGTACCATAAAGAATCATTTTTCCAGCTAAATGTATCAGACGTACTGGAATCTTGTTGTAAATTTCGAATAAGTGCCCACACTTCTTCGCCATTCTTCCATTCCTCCCTTGCTTCGTTTATCCAATCTGGTTGGATAATAGAAATGGCGCACAACAATGCTTCCACATCCTCATCCTTTCTTGAGAGTGCATCTGCCAACACATTTTGCTTCCCTTTTTTGTAGATGATTTCAAAGTCATAACCCAACATCTTTGTGACCCACTTTTGTTTCTCTTCAGAGGATAATATTTGTTCTAAAAAGTATTTAAGGCTATCATGATCCATTTTTACCTTGAAGTGTCTTCCCATTAGGTAGGGTCTCCATTTCTTAAGTGCATGGAGTATTGCCAACATTTCCTTCTCATAAATAGCTTTGTGTAAAAACTTTCCCTTGATTTGACGACTTTCAAAAGCAATGGGTCTTTCATCTTGCATTAAAACAACACCAATTCCATTTCCTGAAGCATCACATTCCACAATAAAGGTTTTTGTGAAGTCCGGTGTAGCTAAGACCGGTGCTTGGCACATTGCCTCTTTAAGATGTTCGAAGGCCTTTGTTGCTTCTAGAGTCCATGAAAATGCATCTTTCTTCAATAATGTTGTTAGAGGTGCTGCTATTCTCCCATAATTCTTAACAAACTTGCGATAATACCCTGTCAACCCGAGAAATCCTCGCAGATGCTTTATGGATGTGGGGATTTTCCATTCCTTAATGACTTTAATTTTGCTAGGGTCTACCTTAACTCCTTCATGAGATACAATATGACCCAGATATTCCACCTCTTGTACTCCAAAGAAACATTTGGATCTTTTTGCATATAATTGTTTCTCCTCCAATAGTTGTAGCACCCTGTCAACATGTTCAACATGATCCTTCCAAGACTTGCTGTAGATTAGTATATCATCAAAAAATACTAACACAAATTTTCTAAGGAATGGTTTGAAAATGGAATTCATCAAACCTTGAAATGTTGAAGGTGCATTGGTAAGGCCAAAAGGCATGACCAAAAATTCATAATGACCCTCACGAGTTCTAAATGCCATTTTTGGAATGTCTTCAGTCTTCATTCTGATTTGATGATATCCTGAACGAAGATCCAACTTGGTGAAGTAAATTGATCCATGCAATTCATCGAGTAATTCATTAATGATGGGAATGGGAAACTTATCTTTAATAGTGAGCTTGTTGAGCTCCCTATAATCTGAACACATGCGCCATGATCCATCCTTCTTGTGCACTAATACTACTGGAGAAGAGAAAGAACTTTGACTCGGTTGAATTATACCAGCCTCTAGCATTTCTGCAACCATACGTTCAATTTCACTCTTTTGGGCATAGGGATATCTGTACGGCCTGATGTTTGGAGGAACACTTCCTGGAATCAAATGAATAGCATGATCATGATCACGAATAGGTGGGAGACCTTTGGGAGTCTCAAATACCTTGGAATGATTGTCCAAGACTTTTTGGAGATCTGGAGAAATAGATGATTGCAATGTGGAAACATCTAGTGAACATAATTGTGCAATTACACCCCTTTGTTCCCTTTTTAGAAGCTTTTTCATACCATTAGAGCTAATTATCTTTCCCGGTTTCCCCGCAATACCCCTTAATTCAACTTCCTTTCCTTCCACGAAAAATTTCATGAAAAGTTCTTGAAAATTAAAAGCTATTGTACCCAAGGATTGTAGCCATTGGACTCCTAGTACAACATCAACACCTCCCATTGGAATGGAAAGCATTGGGCTAGTCAATACATATTCTCCCATCGATAGCTTGATATTATGGCACTTTCCAGAGCAATTTATTGTTCCTCCATTTGCAACCATCACTTGACACTCTAGAGCTGGATATAAGAAGCAATTCAATTCTTTTGCTACCTTACAATGAATAAAATTGTGGGTGCTTCCTGAATCAATCAACACTATTACCTTTTTCTTCTTGATTTGTCCTTCTATCTTGATGGTTTGAGGAGTGGTAATTCCCGCCAATGCATTACAAGATATGGTCGGATTCATTTCTTCTTTATCTAGGCTTTGTTCCTGGAGTATATCCTCTTCTTTTGACCTTTCTTGCTCCTTTTCTTCTTCCTCTTCGCAATCTATGTAGAATAATTTCTTCTCAGCACACTTATGACCTTTAGTGTATTTGCTATCACAACTGTAACAAAGCCCTTTTGCTCTTTTTTCTTCCAATTGTTGTGGTGTCAACCTTATAGGTTGTGGAAGACTAGGGGCGACCACACTTCCATCTTTATAGTTGTGAGTGGTATGCTTCCTGGTTGCCATAATTTTGCTTTCCATTTTTCTTGCTAACTTGAATGCCTTCTCTAATGAATCAGGTTCCCAAAGGCGAACATCATGTTGGATATTATCCTTTAAATTCCCTATGAACACATCAATCCTATGCTCCTATGAAATATTTTTTACCCTTATGTTCAATTTTTGGAACTCGTCAATGTGTTCCATTATTGAACCCTTTTGTTTGAGACTTATCAATTGACTAAAAAAAGTGTTGCTTTTTGTATCATCATAATGTGCTATCAATTCCTCCGTAAAAATTGTCCAAGTGATAATTTGTTTACGAGAGCAAAGCCATTGATACCATACAAACTGATTTGGTTCCAAATATAAAGTTGCAATACGTACCTTTTGTGTGTTTTGCACATTATTGAGATCGAAAAATTGCTCCATTTGTAATATCCATGTTGTGGGATCCTTGCCATCAAACTTCCTCATATCAATTTTTGGAATATGGTGGGTCTTCGATGTCACATTAGAGTCTAAGAAATCATGATTAACATTTATTTTGTTCGCATCATGAGTTTCCTTTACTACCTTTTCACCATTAATAAGTATTTCTTGTAGAAAATTTGTCAAATCTGTCTTCAATCTGCCATGCCTGTCTTCAAATTTGTGTTCAAATCTATCTTCAAGTTGTCCATCTTAGCTTCCATGCCATTCACCTTAGCTTCCACGCCATTTATCTTAGCTTCTATTAGCTTTTGTGAGAGTGACATTTGTTGCACTTGTTCTTGTAATTTTGATATATCATGTAGCATTTCTTCCTCTTCTTCATGAGTCATGCTAGAGATTTCAGGTTGCTTACTAGGTGTTTGCATTTTCTTTCCCCAGGGCATCAATCACCAATAATAATGCTCTACTATGCCCTTTGAATTCCTTCAAAATAAATTTTCAAAGCAAGCTTAAGAAAAAATTTAAGAAAATCTACACACCTTTTTTCACTTTGTAGGAGCTCGATATTTCCTCTGATGTATCTATGTACATTCTGATCATCCATTTCTAAAATTGCGATATGCAGTAGCCCTCTCTGTCCTATTTCCAATGCCAACAGTCTGACCCAAATTGGATTCTCCAAGGAAGAGTTATGCGAAATCTCCCACAGTGACTTGATTATAGACTATTTCAGTAGAGCGAACTTGTACGACGTGCCACGAGTCACTGTTTCAACCTTTGGCTCTGAAAACTATCTAAAAGAAACTACAGTCCGTCCTATTTTTGTAACTTCTTATGAAATTTCAATCCGATGCTCAGAGAGAAAGTTATGATGATTTTCCCCAGGTCACCTGTTTGGAATGTAATTTAGGAGTCTGCAAAAAGACCAACTTCCTCAGATCATATCTCCTCAAATATAGCGCAAAACGCTCTGAAATTTAGACCTGAGGTTCAACGCGATGTCTTCTCAAACGGGTTTTTGTTTTGGCTTCTAAAACATCACAGAAAAAAATTTATAGCAAAAATGCCACGATGACCTATTTGGAGCAGCGAAACCCTAGAATCCAAAGCTCTGATACCAAATGTCATGAAACCAGTTCAAGAAAAGATAGAAAAGATAGATCAACGACTTAGAATTCAGCCTCTTCGAGGTGGCAACCTCCTTTACATTACATAAATGAACCATTCTTGGATGATTCAAATGAAAAAACCTCCTTTCTATATATAGGAGTCTAAGGAGTCACAATATAACCTAGCCGACCTAACAATAATAATATAAAGCCACAAAAATAACAATAGAGGGATTCTATGGGGCACAGTAATAACAATATGGGGATAATAGGGGCACAAAAATATTAATAAGGGATGCAACTACAATACTAATGGGGTAATTACTAGTATTATAGGGACCCAACAACGTCCTCTTTTTTTACGGTGTTTGGAACTTATGGAGGTTTGATGCAGACCCTGTGTTCAAACTCCCAGCCCTTTAGCTATACCCAAGATTTTTCTTTGTAGTTCCATCTCTGCTCTTTGTCGTGCAATGAGTATATCATTAACTCTTTTTACTTCCTCTTCCGATATGTGTTCCATTCCCTTCTTATTCCAGTTTTCTACCATGTTTGGTAGATCCACGCCCTCTTGCTCTAGTATATCATTGAGTTCCATATCTTCACTTCCGATTTCACTTATGAGCATTTCTGAGTCTTCTTCAGCTCCTTCTATTGTTTCTGGTTCCTGGAGTGCTAATCTCAGAGGGTTTCCCTCCAGTTCTTTTATGTCAGGCCCTGTTGTAGCTTTGGTTATTTCAGTGGCTTTTTGTACATTGATGTTGCACTCTAATTCCGTTTCAGTTTCCAAGATTTCAAAAGAATTTCTTATGTTACCTTGTGAGGTGCTTGCCTTTGTTTAGCATTTCCTATTTCTCTTTGTCTAGCTTTCGGTCTTGTAAAGATTTCCATGTTCTTCTCTACTATGCCATCCTTGTGATCTCCTGCTGCTTTGTGCAGTGGGCATTCTCTTATTAAATGACCATGCTCATGACATTTCCTACAGCGGAATGGGATTTCCTCATAGTCTATGGCTTGGAAATAATCCTCATCCCTATACTCTAGCCATAGGCCCTCATGCAAAGCCCCCGACACATCAATTTCCACACAGATTCTGGCACAGGAGGTGTAGCTTTTTTGAAGAGTCGCTTTTGAGGTTTTGATGAAGGTCCCTAGCTTGTTACCTATTTGTTCAAGAGCTGCATGTCCCCAGTAATCAATTGGTAGGGAAAAAATGCATATCCACACTAGTACCTACTTGAAGGTTTCCTTTTCTGGTACAAAGTTGGGTTTCCATGGCCTTATGTAAAGGCCCGCAGAGGCAAAGAAATAAGGCCCTCCATCGAATATTCTATCCTTATCTTCTAGATTTGAGAAAACAACAGTAAAAAAACCTTTAGCTCCTAGGTGTAATCTAACATCACCTTTGGGTTTCCACTGTTGTTTTATCCATTGACATAATGCCCGTTCTGTTGGCCAAAACCCCATGAATCTGCAGATCACTGCATGTTCACTCATGTGATCCCGGTATGCCTGAATCTCCGGGTCTGATATCACAACCCTTAGGGTTTCTGCAGCTTTGGGTTTGCACGGACCTTGGTTCTTCTTTCGGTTAAATGTTGATGCTATTTCCCTTTGTTCCTCTTTATCTAGATTCAGAGCTTCTTCCTCTGCTTCTGCGTGCTTCTTTCCCTGTTTATTTTCATGAGCGAAATGTGCTTGTGTTGGATTCTCTCTAACTCTGCTTTCTATTCTTTTGCTATCATCCATGCCTTTCAGTTTTTGATTGTTGTTTCCTTCATTGCCTATAGTGCCTTTCCTCCCCTTGCTGGTCAAATCTTCCTTACTTGACCTTTCCTAACCTGCTATCTGCACCCCATCCCATGCTGTCGGCTTATTCATCATTATTTGTTTGAAAGTTGGGGTCCATATGGACCCCACGTTTTCCATTTGTCAGGTCAGAGTTTGTCCTCTTCTATGGAGCTCTGCCGCTCTAGCCCCGTTCTTCTCTAGTTTTGAAACCTCGATATGATGAGTTCGTGAGCATCAAACCCTCATTTTCACCAGACCTCACCTGCGCCTCCAGGAAAAATTATCATAATATTAAAATATTCATGCCTTACAAACCATAATCCTATGCTAAACCATGTATTAACCCTAACATAAAGTCCTAGACTCTATGCATCAAAAGACATGTATTAAACAAAGTGCATAAAACCTATGTTATAGTCCTTGGCCTTTGTTTATAATTAAAAACATATTAATAAACATTACAAATAACACACAAAACCTTATAACATCCCTAACCGCATCTCCTTAACAGCGTTGGAACCGTGGACATGTTAGAGGTCAGGCAGCCAGGTTACAAACGGCAGGGTTACGTGTTACGGTTCTAACCGCCGGGCTTGGAGACCACAGCGGGACTGCAATATGTGAACACGACGCAGTCACCATGGTCAGACCGCAGCGGAAGCATAAATGGTAAGCCGCCAGCAATAATGGCATGGTGAGATGCGGTCACATGTCAACCGTTATCGCGAGGGTAGCCGGAACAGTTGGAGATAGTCACTAGGTGGCAGTCGACTACCCTATTCACATGTAACTATCTCGCCTCGAATTATGGACACACAGGTTAATAGCACTCGCCAACAAAATATCCAACTGTATCGGGTTGTCAAAGTTGGCCAACTCGTGCACTAAGGCAAATGGCTCACTAGGGACTAAGTTCAACAGAAGTTTCCCCATCTCATGGAGGTACTCAATGCAATGGGGACCATTGCTTCCTAAGGGGGGAGGATTGATCTAGGTGGATATTGGTGGCCACACTCCTATTCCACTTGGACCCCAACATTGTCTCTTTCAGTTTTTTAGTTTCGTTAATTGTAGCACAATTTACTCTTTTTGGCAATTTTTCGGGTCCTCAACTTTTGGAGCCATTTTGAGGCCTTAGACGACGGTTTTTTTTTGTTTTTGTTTTTGTTTTGTTTTTTTTTTTTTTTTTTTTTTTTTTTTTTTTGTTTTGTTTTTTTTTTTTTTTTTTGTTTTGTTTTTTTTTTTTTTTTTTTTTTTTTTTTTTTTTTTTTATGGAAAACACAGATATTGGAAAATTCCCAAAAAAGGTGATTTGTTTCTTTTTGGCCTACTCGTCGAGATCTTCGAAAAAAGGTATTATGATGGCCAAACAAAGATCGTATGCCAAAGATACGACCTCGGGAACTTGATGTACCAATTTACCCAAACAGGGCCCACAATTTTGGTGCTTCATCTCCTAGGGTTAGGTTTCTGGATGTTTAAGGTTTTCCATTGTTTCTCAATAATAAATAGGCCTTGGAGCCTCATTATAACACAGTTCAGAGGCATGTGGTCCCCACATCTCTTCCCAGGGATAAGCTACCATCACCCGAGCTAGTATTATTTCCATTCTGTTTGTAAGCATATTTCAGTATTTGATATTAATAAAATGAAGTATTATTTCTGTTGCATCTTTGTATTTATGGTTATATTTGTAATTTGTTACGTTCCTTTTTAAATTTGGATCATACTATCATTTCCGTGTTATTTTACTAATCTGAAGAGATGGTTCAGTTCTAGGGAGTGACCTGGGCTCTGGGCCTGAAAAAGTGGCTCAAATATTAGGGTCGCTGGCATAGCACTAACAAATTTGGTCTATGTTCGCTAGTAGGCAAGCTTGTCAAAGCGATTTTGGGTTTCTGAACGCTGTCATTCCTATATCATGATAGCGACTGAGGCTTAAGTTGTCCAAAAGTTAAGCGAAACCCAAGGGCAAGTTGTCTAAAGTATTGGATTGGTTCCCGAGGGTCCTCTAGCTAATGTTGAATGTTTGTATGGTGTGTTTTCGTCGGTTCCACTTCCTTAACGTGACTTAGGAGGTCGAATCATATCATAGTGGCCTCTCGTCACATGTTTACTCTGACTGGCCGGTTGCTTGGGTTGATGTGGGAGGAGGGTGTTACATCGACATCTGCGACAGGAGGAAAGCATGAAGACGACACTTGCAAAATGTGAACGACCTTGAAAGCGACACATGCTAGAGCGAAGATAACATGAGAAAAAAACTTATTAAAGTGAAAGCAAGAAAAATAGATAGTTGCAAACGTAAAAGTGACACTTATGAAAGCAATTGTGCACACAAGCGACAATTAAGAAAACTGACCAACATAGAAGTACAATCGCAACCAAAGTGAGGGGGACCATAAATGAAAGACGTTCATTGACTATCAATATGAGTTGAACATTGCAAAAGCATTGTCTTGATGAGTGGTGTTTTGCCTATTCAAGCTTGCATAAAATAAAGTGTGCTCATGAGTTCAATAAGCACTGTGCATGTGTGTGCAAGTGACTTTACAGTTCAAAACTAGGAACAAAACTTGAAACCTTTAGAAAAAATCAGTTGACCATAGAGTAATCATAAGGCAACGAATTATAAAATCTTCAATAAGCTCCAAAATTCATGTGTAGGAAAAAAGTTGAAAAATATTGATCACAACATCAACAATTACTTAAGACAATAACATGATATATGAGTCCCTGAAAAACATAACTCGAAAAAAAAAACCATCCATCATCTCTAAGAAAATAAAAAACAAAAAATATAGTTATTTTATAATAGTTACACTGCACCAAATCTTAACTAACATGCATTAAACATTTAATAGTATTAATTTTACAGACGTCAAATGCAAATAAAAATATTACAAACACAATATAGTATAATACAAAACTATAAATATAAATATTTTACAATATATAAACATATAAATATAAATCTCTTACAATATATATAATTTGTATTTAATTCGACGTTTACTTCCCCTATTGTGGGTATGTTATGTTTAATTATCTATTTAAAAAAAACATCCTAAAAAGTTGAAAATCACTTTTGTTTGGTTGTATAATCCAGAAACTCCTCGGGGGCATGATCCAATAGAATTGGTGGCATAACGGAGTTTTGGACCTACTAACTGAGCTACGTCATTCATTACACATGCATAACGTGTCCTCTTTCGTTATCACCCCTAGGAATATGAATGGGGATGATAAATGGGAGTCAAGGGAGTCTGAGTCAACATGATGGAATCACCGGTTGTTTTGCCCATTAGACACAGTCAAAGAATTTGCCATACCATAAAAATTTTCCTCCAAACTTTTAAAACAAGTTAGGAGGAATGACAAAATTTCCCTTCAAACTCTTAAAACCGGTTAGGGTGTTGTGAAAGTTGTGATCGGCGGGTTTATTTTGAAATTCCAATCTTTCTTTATTTTCAGGGGATCCCAAGATCTGTAGCCTCAACGAGTTAGAAATAAGAAGCTTAATTAATGGGAAAAATATTGTTAATGTCGCCGCGTGTATGATCGTATGATTTTTTTAAAACCATTTTAAGTGTATATATTTTTTAAAATTTAAAATTTATTTTTATACTTAAAATTTTATTTGAAATAAAGATAAATATTTTAAATTTATGGATGATGATTAACGTCCACTAAGGTTAATATAGTTTACTAGACCTTAAGAAATGAGTAATAAATTGAGAATAGTTAATATTTTATTTTTGTGATCAAAAAGGAGGGAGAGATGCGTTCTAGGGTCAGTATAGTTTTGCTGACTAAACAAATCAAGAAGGTTAGTAGTGTGGAAAATGTTTTGAAAAGAGGAATAGATGTTAGTAAGGGTCGGGCAATCCAAAAGAAAATGTTTTTCATCTTCGACTCTCTTAGTATCACAGAGGAGACACGTTCTTTTGACACAAGATGTTTTAAGAATAGACCAACGCTCGGTTTCACTTTGAAGCTCATGGGAATTAGTTCTTATCTTTGCAATGTTCATTTTCTTATAGCACTAATCAAAACAGAAAGATAATTATGGTTCACGAAAGTGAGATTGAAAGACACATTATTTAAAAAAAAAAAAAACATCAAAAATAAAGTAAAGCAAATCAAAATCAAAGTGAAGACACGCCGTGATGGACGGAAATACATCGAAGATTTAGTGTATGGCAAATCATAATCAAGTGGAGACAAGGTGTGTGATAGACGGAAAAAGCAATAAGGTGGAAAAGGGCCATAAATTGACGGAAACGCGTAGATAAATTTCACGTGGGTAGAAAATGGACTCCCAGCCGCGCATGTTTGAAATGGCCAAGATTACGAAGATGTCAAAATATATCGCATAATGTTGAATAGCTGGGGGATTTATATTTGCGTTTACGTTTTCTTTATATACTTCACTTTAACTTTGACTTTGACTGGGCCAATGCCTTCCGTAATGAAGAAGTTTATTGACGAGATTGGAATGGCAGTGATTCAATTATTACATAAATATAATTTTTAAATGAATTAATTTTATAAATTAAAGTATTATTAAATTAATTTTCAATTGATTTTTATTTTATTGTGTTTTTAAAGTAATTTTATTAGTATTTATTAATTTGATTTTAATTGCATAAATATATTTTTTAATGAATTAATTTTAAAATTAAAATATTATTAAATTAATTTTGAATTGATTTTTATTTTAATAATTTATTTTAATTTTATTGTGTTTTAAACTAATTTTATTAGTATTTATTAATTTGATTTTGAATTTTTTTTTGGATGTTTGACTTTATTTTATTAATTTTATTTTATGACTTTATTTTATTAATTTTATTCTTATTTTGTAAAAAATAATTCATTTTCTGATTGATTTTAATATATTTGGTTTGATCTAATTATGAATATTTGATTAAAACTGAATAACTATTTTCTTATATTTTAATTTTAGTCATTAATCTTATAAATTAAAATATTATTAAATTAATTTAATTTGTACATTTAAAAAAAAAAAACATAATAATTTGACTCAGTCTATATCTTAAAAACTTGACCAATTCCCTTTAACATTTTAAAATTATTTTTGATATTATTAAATCAATTTAATTCTTTTTTTTTTTTATCAATTTAATTTTTAATGAATTAATTTTATCAATTAAAATATTATTAAATTAATTTTGAATTGATTTTTATTTTAATTTTATTGTGTTTTAAACTAATTTTATTAGTATTTATTAATTTGATTTTGAATTTTTTTTGGATGTTTGACTTTATTTTATTAATTTTATTTTATGTTTGACTTTATTTTATTAATTTTATTCTTATTTTAAAAAAATAATTCATTTTCTGATTGATTTTAATATTTGGCTTGATCTAATTATGAATATTTGATTAAAACTGAATAACCATTTTCTTATATTTTAATTTTAGTCATTAATCTTATAAATTAAAATATTATTAAATTAATTTAATTTGTACATTTAAAAAAAAAAACATAATAATTTGACTTATTCTATATCTTAAAAACTTGACCAATTTCCTTCAACATTTTAAAATTATTTTTGATATTATTAAATCAATTTAATTCTTTTTTTTTTATCAGAATATTTTTGATCTAAATCTTAATCTTGCTTAAGTCTTCTCTATTATTCTTTTTCAAAACTAGCTGTTATAGTAATTAGCTATTATAATAACCGTTAAAGATATTAATGTTCTCTACATTGATCTAGCTATTTATTATCATGCCACGGTGTGAATCTCCATCTTGTCCTCATGATGAACCACATGAAACTTTGAAATCTGTCAGCAAAAGAGTATCCCACGTGATTTTCACCAAAAGATAGCTCAACGATTAGAATATGTATACAATTTCATTTAAATTTATTATTTTCTTCATAATTTTGATATACATTATTTAAATTTTAAATTTTAGGAAAATAATCATGATTATAATTTTTATTTCACAAAATAAAATATAAATTTTTTGAATGCACTATGTAACCGAGTATGGTAGCATGTTGAAATGTAATGTTTAAAATTTTCACTAAATCAAATTACGTAAAAAAATTTTAATTAAATAAAAAGATTAAAGTTCGCCAAAAGAACTTAATATTTGATAGAAATAAAAATGATCTCTTTCTAAATGAATTAAAAACTAATTTGCTTCCTTTATCTAATATAGACAACATAGAAGACCTCTATCATAATTTTACTACAACCCTCTCATATTCTATTAACAAGTTCTCAATTGAAGTTTCAAATAATAAAAGAAATAGCAAAACCAATCCATGGTATGACAAAGATTGTAAAAGTGCAAGGAGAGCAATTAAGGAAGCTATTGATGAATCTCTTAAAATGGACAAGATAAAAATATACAAAGCCCTAACTAAAAGGAAAAAGAGGCAGTACATTCGTCAAAGACAGGAGAATCTCTTACACCTCTCTGAGGTAGCTCCTAAGAAATTTTGGAGGCAGATTCTGACTAGGAAGAGTAAGGATAATAATAAAATTGCTCTTCACGATTGGAATTCCTATCTTAAAAAGCTTTATGAATCTCCAAATGTCATGGATAATTTGGAAACCCTAAGCACAACGAAAGAAGTTTTCTCTTTAGAAGACATTAATGTTGGAAATAATACTGAGAGGGGGGGTGAATCAGTATTATCAGATCAGATAAAACTTTTCAATTTCATACTCAGAAACATATACGCGACTTCAGTTAAGTGAACCCGCGTGTACACGCGACTGTGTCTAAAGCAACTAGCGTATATGCAGAGATCTTATGATTCAGTTAATCTTATCTTCAGTAAATGCATCAGGATATTATTAAGCATATTAACAGTAAACAGGTGCAGTATAACAGAATAGATCATCACACAAAAGCCACACACATGAACACCATGATATAAGGTGGAAACCCAATGTGGGTGAAAACCATCTGCTGCAATTTGTCTCTTTCTTCTTTAATGAGAAACTTCTTTTACAATGTACTGGTGCAGTCCTTTACCAGCACGCAGGCTACAACCTGCAGAGGGCTACAACCCTCTCTCGTTTTCCAACTACTTTTGGAAGGGAGCTACAACCCCCTCAGCTCTTGTACTAGCTGATCCATTTACTAGTACGTAGGTGCTGACCCTACAACCTTCAGGGACCACGTTTCATCAATTTTCAGACTGGATCCAAGAGTACAAAGCAAACATTACCGCAATACAATCATCAACTTATACTTGCATCATAATTCATTAAACAACCCAATACCGAATCAATGAAACCCTGTCATCAAGAACACAGAACCCAAACCAGAATCTAGAACTCTGCAACAACCACCAGAATCAGCAGCAACCTGAAATATTAACACTTATCATGCATACGCTACTTCACTGTACCAAAACCGTGTGTATACGCGCTTTCTCCAAAGGCAACCTGCGTGCAGATCTAGAAATGATTACTTCTGCCTTTACTGTCAGATCCGACCCTTGCCAAGCGTCCCGAACAGATAACCAGCAATACCAGATCTTCTCACTGCGTCAGACACCCACAATCCATACATCTTTGCCTAGTGATCTTCTCCTTATATAGCCTTAGGCCTTGTTCAATACCAAGAGCCAAAACCATAGAAACACAATACCATCAACCTCGAAACTAGGGATCAACACGTCCGTCGAGACATAATGGTCCGAAACCATAGGCACAACTTCCAAGGACTAACCGCCATGGACCAAAGGTACTTTTCCACATACACGCGCTTTTTCTGAAGCCAACCTGCGTGTACACGCGACTTGGTCTTAACAAACCTGCGTGTATGAACTTCCTTGGCAAGCTGTACTAGGATCTGTCTTCTGATTAAGTTGCCATCTCCTGTACCAACTTCTGAGCATCTGTACCAACCTCTGAGTGAGTTGCCATCAAGGACAACACTTGAATCATAATGCCAACAATCTCCCCCTTTGGACTTGATGGCAACCACCACACCAAGTCACTCTCCCCCTTTGACATCAAGGGCAAAGGGTGGACCAAGATATTCTCTTCTTTGGTATACCTTCTGCTATCCATACTGCTGTCCATACTCCCCCTGAGTACATGCTGAAATCTCCAAATGTGCTCCCCCTTTGTGTATGCCAAAGTGTACCAATCTATCCATCCTGCTCTTGCTGAATTGTGCTGTTCATGCTCCCCTTGACTGTAGGCAAGATCTGCAAAAGATGTTCTTCAAGAAGAACAAAGACTTATACATTATAGAAGACCTTCCTATCACCAAAAGACTCAACATACATTCATCACCCAACCTAGTGGGGATATACCAATATTGACTCATCCACCTAACCATGTGAAGATACATGATAATACATGAACATTTCATCATTCATCCCAGGCATAGTGGGGAAACCAACATAGGCCGTTACATGACCTTGACATCATAAAAGAGATACATGACATAGTGATGAAATATCTAGACAAAGACTTATGAAAGCCACCAACAGCATCATGATCTGTACCATAAGCATCAGCCTGCAATACCATTCCTAAACAGTAAGATGTATCATTTAGCTTCATAGACTTTATCAACACCTTCTAACCATAATGCCAACAATGCATTATTTGAAGAATATTCTCCCCCTGAGTGTAAGCCAACCATGTCTGAACCATTTCCTGAGTCTGTTATGCTCCCCCTGAGCCTGAGCCAACCATGACTGAACCTGGGTCTGTTCTGCTGCCCTTTCTTCATATACGCGACTTTGCAGCCTGTAACTCGCGTATATACGCGACTTGTCTTCATTATATAAGCGTATGCAGGATGGAATACTGAATTTCACTTTCAGATTCCCCTGTGTCTGTTATGTCAGATGACTGAGTTATCCCACACCTTTCTGTCTCTGTCTTCTTCAATTCCTGCAACTGTGATGATGTATGGTCCCCTTGTCTTGAATTTTGAAATCTGCTCCTGCATTCCCTTGCTTTATGCCCATAGTTGTTGCATGTATAACACCTTATATTTTTCATGTTCCTTCTATCACAATCAATTGCTTTGTGTCCATATGCATTACAGGCAAAGCAATACCCTCTGAAATACCTGGGATGCGATGATCTTTCTTGAACCATTCTACTTCTGCATCTGGCTGCAACATGTCCAAGATTATGACATACATAACATTCAACATTATTCAGCGGAGGAAATAATCGTCTATCACGTCCATAGTTAGGAGTAAAGGATCTTCCTTGAGGAATTTCTTTCCTTGGTTGTTCCTTGAGCATTTCAGATTTCTCATTAGAGTTTCTTGTCTCACCTTGTGAACTAGATTCACCTTCAACATATTCATGAAAACCAAGACCAGTCTTGATAGCAGGAGATCTTTGACTATTAAGAATATCATCCAAGACTTTAGAACTATCTTGAAATCTTAAAAGCTTATCCTTTTCTTCTAGTTTACCTTTCAAGATATTTACCTCAACTTGATGTTGTTCTTCCTTTTTCAGATACTTCTTCCTTAGGTCTTCTTCAACTTTTCTCCCTTCTTCCACTTGTCGCTTTAGTTTGATCACTTCATGTTCTTGATCTTCAAGATCTTCTTTTAGAGAGAGGATCTTTGATTCAAGTCTCTGAATAGTTGTGCTCTGATCTTTTGCTATATCCTGCAATTTCTCCCTTACCCTGGTTTCTGTCTCCAATAGTTCTTTTAGTTTGGCAACTTCTTCAGTTTCTGCATTCGTCTCTTCATGTGCCATGAGACTTTTAATATCCTCGCTATTATTGGATGAAGCATTCTTCTTCTTATGTGCCATGAGACTTCTAATATCCTCACTATCATTTAATGAACTTTTAATATGGGTATAATAGCTTCTACCATCTTCTTCATATATCTTTTCTTTGTTATGAGGACATCTAGCAGCATAGTGACCAACTCTACCACATAGAAAACATTTGAAAGGTAGCTTATCTTTGAACCGTCCAGATCCCCGTTCAAGATTCTTGACAAAATTTACCTCATCTTCTTCCTCTGACACTTCGAATGCGGCCTCTGGTGGTACCTCTTGTCGCATTTCAAAAGCAGTTAAGATCCCGTGAAGCTGTGACATGGTAATTTTCCGCACATTCTCCTTTTCTTCTATGGCAGATACTTTAGAATCAAATTTAGTAGACAGAGATCTCAAAACCTTTTGAACTAAGACAACTTCCTCAAATTCTTCACCCAGATCCCTCATACAGTTCACAATCTCATCCATACGCAGGAAATAATTAGCTACGCTTTCATTACTTCGCATCTTAAGAGTTTCATATCGGATTCTGAGAGTTTGAAGCTTTGCTATTTTTACCTGATCATCTCCTTCGTAGCTTGTAACGATTTTGTCCCATATTTCCTTAGCTGATTTGAGATGCATGATCTTCATAAATTCTGATTGAGTCAAAGTACTCAATAGGACAGTAACTACTTTGGCATTGAGCTCATATTGCTTTTTCTCTGCTGGATCTGTAGGAGTTGCTGATGGGAATTTGTATCCTCCTTCTACGATTCCCCAAACTTCTGCTCCAAGCGACTGTAGATATGCAGTGGTTCTTATCTTCCAGTGAGTAAAATTGTTCCCGTCAAAGACTGGTGGCCTGATGTGTGCCTCTCTTTCTGGATTAGCCATTTGATGGATCTTTTCCTTCAAGCGATCAAGCTTTCTCTGAAGGACCTGCTCCGATACCAATTGTTGGAAATAATATTGAGAGGGGGGGGTGAATCAGTATTATCAGATCAGATAAAACTTTTCAATTTCATACTCAGAAACATATACGCGACTTCAGTTAAGTGAACCCGCGTGTACACGCGACTGTGTCTAAAGCAACTAGCGTATATGCAGAGATCTTATGATTCAGTTAATCTTATCTTCAGTAAATGCATCAGGATATTATTAAGCATATTAACAGTAAACAGGTGCAGTATAACAGAATAGATCATCACACAAAAGCCACACACATGAACACCATGATATAAGGTGGAAACCCAATGTGGGTGAAAACCACCTGCTGCAATTTGTCTCTTTCTTCTTTAATGAGAAACTTCTTTTACAATGTACTGGTGCAGTCCTTTACCAGCACGCAGGCTACAACCTGCAGAGGGCTACAACCCTCTCTCGTTTTCCAACTACTTTTGGAAGGGAGCTACAACCCCCTCAGCTCTTGTACTAGCTGATCCATTTACTAGTACGTAGGTGCTGACCCTACAACCTTCAGGGACCACGTTTCATCAATTTTCAGACTGGATCCAAGAGTACAAAGCAAACATTACCGCAATACAATCATCAACTTATACTTGCATCATAATTCATTAAACAACCCAATACCGAATCAATGAAACCCTGTCATCAAGAACACAGAACCCAAACCAGAATCTAGAACTCTGCAACAACCACCAGAATCAGCAGCAACCTGAAATATTAACACTTATCATGCATACGCTACTTCACTGTACCAAAACCGCGTGTATACGCGCTTTCTCCAAAGGCAACCCGCGTGCAGATCTAGAAATGATTACTTCTGCCTTTACTGTCAGATCCGACCCTTGCCAAGCGTCCCGAACAGATAACCAGCAATACCAGATCTTCTCACTGCGTCAGACACCCACAATCCATACATCTTTGCCTAGTGATCTTCTCCTTATATAGCCTTAGGCCTTGTTCAATACCAAGAGCCAAAACCATAGAAACACAATACCATCAACCTCGAAACTAGGGATCAACACGTCCGTCGAGACATAATGGTCCGAAACCATAGGCACAACTTCCAAGGACTAACCGCCATGGACCAAAGGTACTTTTCCACATACACGCGCTTTTTCTGAAGCCAACCTGCGTGTACACGCGACTTGGTCTTAACAAACCTGCGTGTATGAACTTCCTTGGCAAGCTGTACTAGGATCTGTCTTCTGATTAAGTTGCCATCTCCTGTACCAACTTCTGAGCATCTGTACCAACCTCTGAGTGAGTTGCCATCAAGGACAACACTTGAATCATAATGCCAACAATCTCCCCCTTTGGACTTGATGGCAACCACCACACCAAGTCACTCTCCCCCTTTGACATCAAGGGCAAAGGGTGGACCAAGATATTCTCTTCTTTGGTATACCTTCTGCTGTCCATACTGCTGTCCATACTCCCCCTGAGTACATGCTGAAATCTCCAAATGTGCTCCCCCTTTGTGTATGCCAAAGTGTACCAATCTATCCATCCTGCTCTTGCTGAATTGTGCTGTTCATGCTCCCCTTGACTGTAGGCAAGATCTGCAAAAGATGTTCTTCAAGAAGAACAAAGACTTATACATTATAGAAGACCTTCCTATCACCAAAAGACTCAACATACATTCATCACCCAACCTAGTGGGGATATACCAATATTGACTCATCCACCTAACCATGTGAAGATACATGATAATACATGAACATTTCATCATTCATCCCAGGCATAGTGGGGAAACCAACATAGGCCGTTACATGACCTTGACATCATAAAAGAGATACATGACATAGTGATGAAATATCTAGACAAAGACTTATGAAAGCCACCAACAGCATCATGATCTGTACCATAAGCATCAGCCTGCAATACCATTCCTAAACAGTAAGATGTATCATTTAGCTTCATAGACTTTATCAACACCTTCTAACCATAATGCCAACAATGCATTATTTGAAGAATATTCTCCCCCTGAGTGTAAGCCAACCATGTCTGAACCATTTCCTGAGTCTGTTCTGCTCCCCCTGAGCCTGAGCCAACCATGACTGAACCTGGGTCTGTTCTGCTGCCCTTTCTTCATATACGCGACTTTGCAGCCTGTAACTCGCGTATATACGCGACTTGTCTTCATTATATAAGCGTATGCAGGATGGAATACTGAATTTCACTTTCAGATTCCCCTGTGTCTGTTATGTCAGCTGACTGAGTTATCCCACACCTTTCTGTCTCTGTCTTCTTCAATTCCTGCAACTGTGATGATGTATGGTCCCCTTGTCTTGAATTTTGAAATCTGCTCCTGCATTCCCTTGCTTTATGCCCATAGTTGTTGCATGTATAACACCTTATATTTTTCATGTTCCTTCTATCACAATCAATTGCTTTGTGTCCATATGCATTACAGGCAAAGCAATACCCTCTGAAATACCTGGGATGCGATGATCTTTCTTGAACCATTCTACTTCTGCATCTGGCTGCAACATGTCCAAGATTATGACATACATAACATTCAACATTATTCAGCGGAGGAAATAATCGTCTATCACGTCCATAGTTAGGAGTAAAGGATCTTCCTTGAGGAATTTCTTTCCTTGGTTGTTCCTTGAGCATTTCAGATTTCTCATTAGAGTTTCTTGTCTCACCTTGTGAACTAGATTCACCTTCAACATATTCATGAAAACCAAGACCAGTCTTGATAGCAGGAGATCTTTGACTATTAAGAATATCATCCAAGACTTTAGAACTATCTTGAAATCTTAAAAGCTTATCCTTTTCTTCTAGTTTACCTTTCAAGATATTTACCTCAACTTGATGTTGTTCTTCCTTTTTCAGATACTTCTTCCTTAGGTCTTCTTCAACTTTTCTCCCTTCTTCCACTTGTCGCTTTAGTTTGATCACTTCATGTTCTTGATCTTCAAGATCATCTTTTAGAGAGAGGATCTTTGATTCAAGTCTCTGAATAGTTGTGCTCTGATCTTTTGCTATATCCTGCAATTTCTCCCTTACCCTGGTTTCTGTCTCCAATAGTTCTTTTAGTTTGGCAACTTCTTCAGTTTCTGCATTCGTCTCTTCATGTGCCATGAGACTTTTAATATCCTCGCTATTATTGGATGAATCATTCTTCTTCTTATGTGCCATGAGACTTCTAATATCCTCACTATCATTTAATGAACTTTTAATATGGGTATAATAGCTTCTACCATCTTCTTCATATATCTTTTCTTTGTTATGAGGACATCTAGCAGCATAGTGACCAACTCTACCACATAGAAAACATTTGAAAGGTAGCTTATCTTTGAACCGTCCAGATCCCCGTTCAAGATTCTTGACAAAATTTACCTCATCTTCTTCCTCTGACACTTCGAATGCGGCCTCTGGTGGTACCTCTTGTCGCATTTCAAAAGCAGTTAAGATCCCGTGAAGCTGTGACATGGTAATTTTCCGCACATTCTCCTTTTCTTCTATGGAAGATACTTTAGAATCAAATTTAGTAGACAGAGATCTCAAAACCTTTTGAACTAAGACAACTTCCTCAAATTCTTCACCCAGATCCCTCATACAGTTCACAATCTCATCCATACGCAGGAAATAATTAGCTACGCTTTCATTACTTCGCATCTTAAGAGTTTCATATCGGATTCTGAGAGTTTGAAGCTTTGCTATTTTTACCTGATCATCTCCTTCGTAGCTTGTAACGATTTTGTCCCATATTTCCTTAGCTGATTTGAGATGCATGATCTTCATAAATTCTGATTGAGTCAAAGTACTCAATAGGACAGTAACTACTTTGGCATTGAGCTCATATTGCTTTTTCTCTGCTGGATCTGTAGGAGTTGCTGATGGGAATTTGTATCCTCCTTCTACGATTCCCCAAACTTCTGCTCCAAGCGACTGTAGATATGCAGTGGTTCTTATCTTCCAGTGAGTAAAATTGTTCCCGTCAAAGACTGGTGGCCTGATGTGTGCCTCTCTTTCTGGATTAGCCATTTGATGGATCTTTTCCTTCAAGCGATCAAGCTTTCTCTGAAGGACCTGCTCCGATACCAATTGTTGGAAATAATACTGAGAGGGGGGGGTGAATCAGTATTATCAGATCAGATAAAACTTTTCAATTTCATACTCAGAAACATATACGCGACTTCAGTTAAGTGAACCCGCGTGTACACGCGACTGTGTCTAAAGCAACTAGCGTATATGCAGAGATCTTATGATTCAGTTAATCTTATCTTCAGTAAATGCATCAGGATATTATTAAGCATATTAACAGTAAACAGGTGCAGTATAACAGAATAGATAATCACACAAAAGCCACACACATGAACACCATGATATAAGGTGGAAACCCAATGTGGGTGAAAACCACCTGCTGCAATTTGTCTCTTTCTTCTTTAATGAGAAACTTCTTTTACAATGTACTGGTGCAGTCCTTTACCAGCACGCAGGCTACAACCTGCAGAGGGCTACAACCCTCTCTCGTTTTCCAACTACTTTTGGAAGGGAGCTACAACCCCCTCAGCTCTTGTACTAGCTGATCCATTTACTAGTACGTAGGTGCTGACCCTACAACCTTCAGGGACCACGTTTCATCAATTTTCAGACTGGATCCAAGAGTACAAAGCAAACATTACCGCAATACAATCATCAACTTATACTTGCATCATAATTCATTAAACAACCCAATACCGAATCAATGAAACCCTGTCATCAAGAACACAGAACCCAAACCAGAATCTAGAACTCTGCAACAACCACCAGAATCAGCAGCAACCTGAAATATTAACACTTATCATGCATACGCTACTTCACTGTACCAAAACCGCGTGTATACGCGCTTTCTCCAAAGGCAACCCGCGTGCAGATCTAGAAATGATTACTTCTGCCTTTACTGTCAGATCCGACCCTTGCCAAGCGTCCCGAACAGATAACCAGCAATACCAGATCTTCTCACTGCGTCAGACACCCACAATCCATACATCTTTGCCTAGTGATCTTCTCCTTATATAGCCTTAGGCCTTGTTCAATACCAAGAGCCAAAACCATAGAAACACAATACCATCAACCTCGAAACTAGGGATCAACACGTCCGTCGAGACATAATGGTCCGAAACCATAGGCACAACTTCCAAGGACTAACCGCCATGGACCAAAGGTACTTTTCCACATACACGCGCTTTTTCTGAAGCCAACCTGCGTGTACACGCGACTTGGTCTTAACAAACCTGCGTGTATGAACTTCCTTGGCAAGCTGTACTAGGATCTGTCTTCTGATTAAGTTGCCATCTCCTGTACCAACTTCTGAGCATCTGTACCAACCTCTGAGTGAGTTGCCATCAAGGACAACACTTGAATCATAATGCCAACAATTAAGTTTGGGGTTAATCGCCTCGCTAATGGGAAAGCTAAGGACATTGAAGGTTACCAAGCGGAAATCTTAAAAATTGGAGGTCCTGTCCTCATCCCCCACATCCACAAGCTTTTCAATCAAGCAGTCAAGCAAGGGTTCCCTAAGCCTTGGACTGAGAGCCTCATTATCCATATTTTTAAAAGTGGGGATACAAATAACCCCTCTAATTATCGAACAATTATGATCAGCCCTCTCTTAGCCAAGTTATATGGTAGTATTTTGGAAAAGAAGTTAAGCATATGGCTTGAAAGTGAAGGTAAGCGGGCTAAAGGCCAAGCAGGTTTCAAAAGGCATCACTCAACAATAGACCACCTTGTTACGCTTAGGATCATTGCAGAGGAATGTCGTAATGATAAATCCAATTTATTTTGTTGCTTTGTGGACTTTAGAAAGGCTTTCGATACAGTTCCTAGATACAACCTTTGGAATAGATTAGAAGAGCTAAATGTTCCTCTCGAGTTGAGAGCTGCCGCTATAAGGTTATACGAGAATGTAATTGCCAAGCTAAAGAGCAATGAAGGGTGGTTGAAAGATATTAAGTGTAACATCGGAGTTAAACAAGGTTGCCCCCTCTCCCCTACCCTATTTGGCATTTACATCGATAAGCTTGAAGGCTATTTAGAGGAAGAAGGATGTGATGGCACGATCTTAGCTGGGATAGTCGTCATCCTTCTTCTTTATGCTGACGATATTGTTCTTTTGGCAAGGTGCCCATATGATCTTAATAAGCAACTCAGGCTTCTTAAGGATTTCTGCTCTACCATGGGTATGATTGTTAACACTGACAAAACAAAAGTCATGATTATCAAATCCAAGAAGGACACTTACGCTAATTTTATGTATGACAATAATAACTTGGAGGAAGTGTATTCTTACAAGTACCTAGGAATTGATATTCATCACAAGCTCAACTGGAACCATAGCATTGAGAAAAGGATTAATGGGGGGTGGAAAGCTTACTTTGGTCTTGAAAATAATTGTAAAATAGCAAACCTTGTAATGTGGGATAAAAAGAAGTTCCTCTTTGAAACTTTAGTCACTCCTGTTATCTTATATGGCTGTGAGGTTTGGGGTTGCAGCATCTCCAGAGAATCATGGAGAAAGATTGAGCAAATCCAGAAGCGTTTTATAACTTATAACCTGAAAATTAAAAGTAATACACCCTATCCTATTCTCCTTATAGAAGCAGGTCTTTCCCCTATTGAGAGCCTAGCTATGCTTAGGTTTCTGTTGTACAAGCACAAAATCAGTAACATAGACGATCATAGACTTCCTAAGCTAGCTTTAAATTCTAGCCAAAACCACCTAAGGCTCAATCGAGGGTGGCATAAAGACACAAGGGCCTGGTTAAACTATTGGGAGATCAACGAAAATGATGCATTGCAAAACATAAATAACATTAAAGATATTGTTACTTCTAAGTTCAAAGAAAAAATGTGGTGTGAGAAAGACTTAGCGGCTAAAAGAAAATTAAGTTATTATAAGAAGGTCATCAACCCCACCCTAGAAGATCAAAAGTATCTCTCTATTCTAACTAGCTCAAAGAAGAAAATTAATATAGCAAAGATTAGAACGAATTCTCACGAGCTCCATAGCGAAACAGGTCGTTGGGCAGTTCCTAAACGCCATGGACGGAAAGGATCTGCCATATATGTGAGAATAGGAACATCGAGGATGAAAACCACTTCCTCTTAGAGTGCCCCGCATATAACCACATTAGATCTCAGTTTCACAATCTTTGTTACAACACTGACCTTCCTAACCTTTTACAATGTCAAAATTATAGTGAGCTCGGGAAGCTTCTCTCCAAGCTTTTTGAGCATAGGAATAAAATCTTAAATCAAAATAGATAATTTGTTTCTTTAGGTCCGATAGACCATTATTTGGTCTCAACGGACGTTAACCATCATCATCATCATAATGTTGAACTCATGGTATTGACCCATGTTATTCATGTGGAATGTAGTCTATTTAAAGGGAAAAATTAAATCATCCTAGATTCATCTTAAACTCCGGATTTACGAAGCACCAAGAGGGATCAAATCTCTTGATATGCAAACCTCTTTTAGAGTGAAAGGGGTTCGATCCCTCTCCAAGCTTGATATATCTAGAATTTAAGATGAATCTAAGATGGTATCATTGTATTGAGAGAGACTCTCTAGCGGTGGTAATGTATGTCCTATCATATTAAACATTTTGGCATAACCAAATTCTATAAAAATTAAATTAAATAAAAAATATATAATTATAATTACAAATAAAATATTTTAACTCCATTAAATTACATAAAATTAGAAAATTATAATAATAAAATAAATAAATATAATTATAATTAAGACAAGCTAGAGAACTCTTTATCTACTATATATTTAGTGAGATTTAATTTTTCTTTTTTAAATAAAAAGGGATTTCACTCGTATAAGTGTTTGATAGATTTTGATATTTAAAATGATTAATATATATTTTAATATTAATTTTGTCTATTTATTAAATTGTTTTGTAATATTCAATTGCCACTTCTGTACTTATTTCAATTTATTTAAATGGTTGACAATCACTCATTTTTAAAAACCCTGTGGACCAAGTTTCGGCCATTGTTCTTAATTTATTATGATTAACCTCTTGGTGGGAACATAAAAAATTGAACCGTGTGGAGCAAGTTATGGTCAATATACATAATTTATTATGATTAACCTCTTGGTCAGAACATAATAAAATAAAATTGTAGTATTGTCGGCATATCTACGGAGGATCTCCATTGTCCTATATCGAACAGAGTCCTAATGAATATGAACTTCCATGGAAGGAATTCCGCATGCTCTCCCCTGATTGGCAAAACTGTTACGCTATTCTACTTGACCTTTGTTGTTTTGGTCTAGATGACCATTACTCTTCATGGACAGACCTCCAATGCAACGGAGACGGGGTCGCCGACATTTAAGTGAAACTCAACAACGATAAATTTTTTCAAAAAGTTTTTTAATTGGATTTACAAAAATCTTTGTCAGATTTTTTCAACACATGGCTGAAATTTCCATAACTTTCAGGGCAAAAAAATAGAGTCGTTAGACTACAGTATTTAATGGTGTCTTTGATATTCTTGTTGCGGGCACAAACCACACTGGGTTTAACATTTTCACTATGTATGTAAATAAGGGGTGAACATGTAAATAGTTTATAGTTTTAGTTAGCTTTGATGCTAGTATATAGTTAAATGATGAATATGCAGATTGCATATGGTAGTTCTAATTAGCTTTGGTGTTTGCATGCCGTTAAGCTTGATTTAGTTGTATACTTTCATCACTATTAAATATATGAATTCATTATCTCTTCCATTTTTTTCAATTCTCATAAGTTTATGCAATCCTCCAACTAGGTGGATCTCCAAATGATAGAGCACATGGCCTAGTGCTCCTTGAACCGAACTATGGATCACGGTAGAGCCACTGGCCTAGTGACCCTTAAGCCCAATTGTGGGTTTTGGTAAAGCCAATATTGTGTTGCCTCGATGGGTTTAGGAATCCTTGCCGGTGAATGGTAGGATATACAGTAAATCCAAGAGGTGGGTTGCTCTCCGTTGGGCCTAGTAATCTCAGGTTGGGATATGCGGTAAAGCTTGGAGAGTGGGTTTTAGTTTAGGGCCTAGTGATCCGGTGTGGATTGCGGTAAGTCCTAAGAGACTAGGAGACAAGAAAATTCCTCACAGTGTAGGTGGAAAAATCTGGTGGCATCCATGCTTGTTTGGCCTAGTGATCGGGTGGAGATCATGGTAAAGCCTATTATGACATGTTTATTGTGTTGGGCTAGTGATTTTGGATGGATCATGCTAAAGCTTGGTTTCTATCAATGAGGGTGAGGTGGTTTAGCCTCGGGATGCCATGGTTGTTTCTTTGGTTTGAATCCCACATTCATGCTTGGAATATGGCATGAGGGTGTATGGATGAAGAGATATTTGTCTCAGCCATTCTATGCTCGGGTGGAACGTGGTAGTCCCATCCCAGGTTTGGATTTTGTATCATCAATATGACGTTATTTATCCTTGTATTTTTATGAGTATTTTACTCATTTATATGTGTATCATATGTCTGTGATTTCATTGGTATTTCTACTATTATTATGCTAGTTATATTTGTGTTTCATGATAGTGGATACGTATGGCTCTCATCATGTTTTTACTTGTAAATGAATGGACATTGTATCTATGGCATAATGGATGATAATGTAGCAAATGATATGAGGGAACAATGGTTCTTAGCGATTCTCAGATAAGTATGAGATCCCTATGCTTAAATATGTTATTTACACCCGTATATTACATATTTGTGATATGTTTGATGAAATGCTTGTCATGGTTAGTAGGGGTACAGTTAAGGACTTGTTCAGCTATTTGCTTTTGAGTCATTGTTTCCCTATTATTTCACTGTTTTGAAGGTGTCATGAAATTATGGTAAGTAACTTGGGCACTGGGCCTGAAAAAGTGGCTCAAATCCCAGGGACGATGGCACAACGCTCAGCAAAATATTACCTGGACACTGGCACACCTTGTCATGAGAGCGTCCAGAGCCTCCCAGATGCTAGCAGGCCTATAGAATGAGAGCGTCTAGAGGTCAAGTGGAAAAACTTCAGTGGGACCCAGGGGCTAGCTACCAGAAGTGTTGGGATGGTTCTAAGGGGTCTCGTAGCTAATGTGGAAGGTCTGTATGTTGTGTTTTCGTCAATTCCACTTTCTTAAGGTCACATAGGAGGTTGAATCATATCATAGTAGCCTCTCATCACATGTTTACCCCGGTTGGTCAGGTACTTATGTAGATGTGGGAGGAGGGTGTTACAAATACAAAACACAAGATAATATGACGATCTAGCTATTGATGTGCACCTCATAGCTGCTTTGTCATACCCTATAACATGTTGGTCCTTATTCTCCCAATGTTCTCACTAGCTACTCCTTATTCCATCAAGGAACAACACATAGAGATTTCAAGAGGTCTTCCACCTATCACTGCTGCAAGTCTCTTCTACTACAATGAACTTTGGCTGATCCATTTTTTTCCTCTAGGTTGGCCAATACTTGAGCTCCAAAATTGCCTTCCTAGTAGCTTCCTCCGTCCTTCAAATAGCTACTCATAGGCTCAATTCTTCACCCACCTTTAGCTTCCAAGTTCCTTTATGTCAAGTTGATCGAGGGACACTTCTTCGGTCACCTACACACTTCCCTATAATAGTCCAAAGTTGCCCAATACAACTATAAAACAATTGGTGTAGAAACTGTGCACTGGTTAGGGAATCTAACCACTAAGTCCACCCCTCCTCTTTTGGATATTACAGGCTCCCAAATATATCCACACTAGGACAATATTCCCTAGGAATAATTTAACATGAAAACATCAACATACTGGTACTCATAGGCTGGTGTAACTAATGTAGGTTGTCAATCTGGTTAGGGAATGAACAAAGTCCACGTTAGCCCCCTCTAACCCCTTTAATAGTCATCTCTTCTAACTTGGCTTGCGTACTTTTCCTTACCCATGCTATATGTTCCTCTGCTTTTGCAGTAGGGAATAGACCTTATGACCCTTCCAACAAGCCCATAACAGGTCTGTGGTGCCTTTGTAATGGCTACAGGGCTTGCGACCTACTAAAGTAAGGGGAATCCACCCTTAAACTTGCACCAAACAACCCAGAAATTACTCAGATTACCTCTGTTGCACCTCAACCTTGTCAAACCCACATAATAGACCTCAAATAAACCCTAATACTCCTCTTCCCTCTCCTTCTTATGTTGCGACTACCACATGTGATGTTTTCTTAATGAAGTGTTACCCTTGGATGCTCAAATGAGCTCTCACTCACCTCATATTTATATCCAATTACGAAGGCTTCTTCAAATCATCCATATGACCTTGTCTAACTTTCATAAGTCCTCCAATCAATAGGCCGAACTTAACCAAGCCTGCCCATTATCTTCAAAAAATCATATCTGATCATAGATAACTCAGAATTCAATGATTTTCATTGTGTTGGATTCCTCCCAATGTCTTATATCATCTCCATCCATCAGATGTCCAAAAATTATCACAGATTCACACCCACTAGCTTGGATGCAAAGGCCACACCTTGGGTTCCAAGCCCACAATGCTCTATTGTGCTGCTCCAACCTCCAAACCCTGAACCCTAGGGCTTCGAGTACCTCCAAATCTACCAAAAATAAACACTCCCTCTTAGAGAGGGAGTTAATTCCAAGACTAGGAATTAGCTCATCATAATCATCATTACTGCTGTCAACACTTGCCCAACTCCTAGCGCTTACAACTGCAGAAATCCTTGTCGTGTGAACTACACCTCTCTCGAAGTGTCATTGTCAATGGAAGCATCATGCTTCTTCTTATTCTCTTGAAATGGCTCCCACTCTCTCCATTATTCCTTCTTGGCATCCGTAGGAGCACCCTTTCTCCCCACTGACCTCATGCTCTTCTTGGGCTGCAAAGTCTCCCTCTGAACCTGCAAGTTCCCTCTAGAACTCAACTCTTTCTGAGTCTTTGGAACTTGAAACTTCTTCTCTGGAACTTGAACCCGTTCCTCTGAAACCTGCACCTGCACCTAGTTCGCTGGAACCTGCACTTGGTCCTCCTTCTTCTTTTTCGTATGATCCATAGGCTTTCCCGTTAGCTTGTAGACCATGCTCTCTAACTCCAATCACTACACCTGTCGAGCTACAGCCTTTGGGTCCGAGTCTTTCCTTCCCACTCTAGAACAATAATGTCTGCTACTACTATATCCATCAAAACACTTTTAACTGGAAGCTGACCTAAGGTGACAACTAAGTCCTTAATCATCCCTAAACATTTTACTTTTTTGGAATCAAAGGAGAACAAATATTTATGGTCCATCACTGATTTGGGCATGAGATTATGTGAGGCTGTAGAGTCTAATATTGTGTTATGAAGAATCATATCATCTACATTTAGACTTACATAAAATGGGGGTACGCCATCTTTTGCACTTGTGACGTGTGGGCCAAATAAAAATTTTGGAGCATCATCATCTAGGTTCTAAGAATCTTGTGAAATTGTGTTGACTTGATCAACCTTTGAATCCTTAATCATAGTAGAAATTATTTTCCTATATTGTTTATTTCTTGAAAGTTCAGCAAAAGGAGTAAACACTTTTAACTTATTGATTTCAGACTCTATATTAAACGTTGACTGTAATTTTTCTGCATCTTTGGTCTCCTTTCTTGCTTCTTTCATATTGTCCTTCTTTGGCTCCTTCATATTGTACTTCTTTGGTTCCTTTGGCCTCTTTAGTATCTCTTTTCTGGGTTCAACTTGTTGTTTGGCTACTGTCTTTTGTGGCAGAGCTTTGATGGGGACATTATGGTTTTGGAGGTTGTCCTATCTTTGAAAACTTCCACTGAATTATTGTACCCTTGCTGATAAAAAATTGAATCACAGAGATGAACACTTTCTTTTTCTCCTGAGCATCTAGCAGAAAGGTCATGTTCTTCTTTGGTGGAAAAAACTTGGGTCTCCTCATCATCGAAGCACACAATTTGATGTTCTTCTTCTTCATTAGTATCCTCATCTACAAATGATTCTGGAAAAGGAGGTCAAACAACGAGTTGTTTCTCTTCAAGAGCTTTTTGCCCTCTGGGACAATTTTGAGCAGCCTTGGGCCTCTTGAAATTTAGATTTCCGACTTGAGGTTGATTCTCATAGGGAGGGGTCAACTTATCCACCAGTTTCTCCATAGTTTTCAACATAACATCAAATTGCAAGTCAGGGGATGAAGATGACTATTCTTTGAAACCTACTCTTCTTTCAACATTCAATTTTGCCTTCTTTGCCAATAAATTGGCCTCCACTCCAATTGCATTACTCTGCATTTTCTCCAAAGTAGTACGGTTCTCTCACAAAATTGATAAGACAACTCAACATCAAAGCTGTCAAGATAATGTAACAAAGATAAACCAAGAGGGGGTTTGATTTCAGCCAGAATAAAATTATAAATCTTATTAAATCTGACTGTGAATTCTTGTACAGATTCTCTTGGGTTTCTTTTGAGTGCATTATAGTCGCCTAAAATCTGCAATAGGTTTTTCTTCACTTACCATTTGGCGAGAAATAACTGTTCAAACTCCTGGAAGTTATTAATACTGGATGCAGGCAAATATCTGAACCATTTCTTTACCTTACTAGATAGACTCTGTGCAAAAAGCTTCAATTTTACGTCATCATGGTCAACTTCTTCTAGATCTATGAAATCATTGAGTTTTTCTAGATGTTGTTGAGCAGTATAATATCCAGTCCCATCAAACTGAATAAGACATTGTCCATAATTTTGTGGGAGAGCATGGACCTGTGTTGGAAGATTCAAAGGGGCATATCGACCAGCCATAGGTCTACGATGTGAATTTGTACTAACATCAGGAGTAATGACAACATAAGTTACAGGTACTGAGATTTTTGGAATGGCAATTGATGGAATAGGCTTTTGAAAACCTCCAGATGACAACTGAGTAGTTGGGGTAAACAAAGATGGGATGAAATAAGGATAATTAAGAGATTTAGTAGAAGCTTCTTGAAGTTCCTTAACTTTTGTTCCAATTTCTAAAAGTGAGCCCAAGTTTCAAAATCTTGGGGTAAAAGTTCTAGATCCACGATAGAGGGCCTAGGGGTAAAGGTCTTAAGACTTGTTGGATTTAAAAAAGTTTTTGACAAATTACTCTTGGAATTAAATCTGAGTAAGCTACTCTCAAATTTCATATATAGCACTAAGTCTTCAAAAGCTTCAAGTTTTGATGATAAAGAGAAAGATCTTTCTAATCGATCGTACCTATTTCCTTGGGAGTCTTTTTCCTGAACAACTTTTCTGGGTTTGACAGAACTTGAGGTGGATTGGGATCTAGGTTCCTCCGAGTATGAATGCATGTATGAGCTAGAACTTCTTTAGTAAGAACCCTTCAGATCATAGTGTGGAGTCGCCAGAGCAAACATGTTGCAGCCAATCTGGAATACCAAACTCTGTTTTCCCTCATAGATATGATTTTGAACAATAAAATCATTAGGAGAAAAATATTCTTTTCATTCCCTAGCAACGACACCAAAATGTTATCACTCAGAAATTTACCTTGTTGTGGGAGGAAATAACTAAGGTAACCTCAAAACCTCTTTTAGGTTGAAGTTGGCCCTTCAACCCGGAGAGGGATCTCTCCATAAAAGTCAACTACCCTATGGTCATTGTAGTAGAAGGTTTTGTGAAATGAGTTCAGGTGGCTAGTTTTGATATATGGATGAATTGGTTGGGTGATCATCAAAACCATTGGGCATGGATTCCAACTATTGAAAAAATGAGATCACAACTCCAATGAGCAGGTTGTACGAAGCATAAAAAGTCACAAGTCCTTTGACTATTTAGGAGATTTAGAAGAAAGATAACTAAAGGAAAAGAGAGTTTATAGATGATCAGAATAACAAATATTAATGACTGATAATTTAAGAGAGGAGCATCAATGAAATCCAATCTCATAAACCAACATTCTCAGACATGGAAGAAGACAATTATATAACAGAGAAAATACTGACAGGGAGAAGTAACACATGAATTCCTACCAATTGCTCATTAAACACAGTGAATACATTCAAGATTTCTCAATTATATGTGGACTACAAGTGTTTTTTGAATACAATCCAACCTTGTTTACATATTGATAAGCTATTTATATAATACTTTACATAATAATTTTACAAAATAATAATCCTCACATAATTACAGAAACAAAGATATTTTAAATATCTTTCAATTTCATGTATGAAAAAGATAAACTTAAAATGTCATGTATGTCCTAGAATAAATATAGGAAAATATGCTTGCATTCAGGAAAAAGAAATATCTATCAACTGCCTCCCTTGAAAGTAGAACAGGTCCCAAAACTATAGTTTTAGATTTTTTGCTAACATAACATGTCCCTCTGCAAAATCCATCAAAACTACTTCTTCGTTCTTCTTCAACTCTGGTAGAAAATATTTAGCCTTCAAATCTGGAAATTTGTTTATTAATGTTGGTCCTTTGCCTTTTAAATATGGAGTGGTTGTAGTTGTTTCCACATAAGCTTGTTGATTGTCCATTCCAAACTGCCATCCCTCTTTTCTTAGCGATCCAATAACTGCTGACTCATCCACATTTAACACTTCTATATGTTCTTATCGGAGAAGTCCCCACTTTATTGTTTCATTGATACTCCTCAGCCACTTGTGCTTGCTCCTTTGGCCTTTATTTTGTTATATAATGGGGCTAGTGATTCTCGGGTTAATGCCATATTGACCCCTTTATAATGTAACTCAAGGTGTAATTCTGATTTTTCCTAGCCCCTTTTTCTTTAGCCCTTTCTGCATTTATTTACCATAAGACCGAGGGTTGTGACCATACCACCTAGCCTTGAGGTGCTAAGGCTTTTATTCGCTACCGGGGGTTGTTCTCCTTTATAAACTGCTTTAGCGCCTGAGTTCTTTAAGTCTTAATGACTACGCGCCAACCCTAATATCGGAGCTCCCTTTGATCAGAACTTTTTTAAATGGAAAGTATTACAAAGCGTCGATTTCCTCAACCTCTGATATGCCGACCTTTGATTATGATTGCATCATTTCCATGTGGCACCTTGCGAGTGGTGACACGTGTCACCCTGCTTTGCCCCCTTAGGACCCCTCGAAATGCTAAAATTGTTTGCTACATGTCTGTCGTATCTCTATGTCACGCTGACGTTAGATGCCACATGGATTTATTAGAACCAATCATATTTCACCATGCGTACCGCTAGAGGAGAGAGAAAAGGGCCCACCCATCCTTGGTTTTCAATGAATTTCTTTGTAAATTTGTTTTGGCATTCCCCGACGGTTTAAGACTATCAACAATTTTATATCGCAACATCACATATTAAAAGTTTTGCATGTCGCAACATTCTCCAATATGCGATCGTTGATTTGCTGATCGCGGATCGCCAATTGGTAATCGTCGATCACTGATATACTATGTGCCATGGATATGAGATCATCGATGCGTGATGTGCGATGTGCGTTGGACCTCGTTGATGGACGATTGTCGATGGCGGATTATATAGGACTCGCCAATATGCGATATGTGATACCTCCCAGGCCTCCGATATGTCGTAGACCTCCAATTACTGATCGTTGATATGCTCTTTTTCCTTCCTTTCAAAGGTTTCAAACCCTTAAACTTCAAAAGGCCATATTTTTTGATCCAGGAGTCCATTTTCGGACTTCCACATATCATTGGAAAGCCTTTTCAACACACTTTCAATGGAGAGGGTCTGATATAGGCTTTGAGTCATTACGCTACTTGGAAAATGATTGAAAACTTCTATGCTTATTTACTAGGATTTCCAAACAATGTTGAAAATACTTCTATTAAGAAATTTTCCCTGTTTATTACAATTTGAAATATTCACACAACTGTCAGCATTTTCCAAAAAGATTTTAAAATGCAAAATTGTTTATTGTGATAACAGAGTCCATAATGGGGACTTTGACTAATAAAAGGATGAACCAAGCATGAAACCCATGCTTTAATAAGTCATTGTTACAATAATAAAAATTATTTTCATTATTATTTTGACAAGTACATTTCACGATGACTCAAATAACAACTTTACAAAATAATAGTCCTCACATAATTACAGAAACAAAGATATTTTAAATATCTTTTAAGTTCATGTATGAAAAAGATAAACTTAAAATGTCATGTATGTCTGGAATAACTATAGGAAAATATGCTTGCATTCAGGAAAAAGAAATATCTATCAACTGCCTCCCTTGAAAGTAGAACAGGTCCCAAAACTATAGTTTTAGATTTTTGCTAACGTAACATGTCCCTTTACAAAATCCATCAAAACTACTTGTTCGTTCTTCTTCAACTCTGGTAGAAAATATTTAGCCTTCAAATCTGGAAATTTGTTTATTAATGTTGGTTCTTTGCCTTTTAAATATGGAGTGGCTGTAGTTGTTTTCACATAAGCTTGTTGATTGTCCATTCCAAACTGCCATCCCTCTTTTCTTAGCTATTCAATAACTATGGACTCATCCACCTTTAACACTTCTATATGTTCTTATTAGAGAAGTCCCCACTTTATTGTTTCACTGATACTCCTCAGCCCCTTGCGCTTGCTCCTTTGGCCTTTATTTTGTTATATAATGGGGATAGTGATTCTCGGGTTAATGCCATATCGACCCCTTTATAATGTAACTCAAGGTGTAATTCTGATTTGTCCTAGCCCCTTTTTCTTTAGCCCTTTTTGCATTTCTTTTCCATAAGACCGAGGGTTGTGACCATACCGCCTAGCCTTGAGGTGCTAAGGATTTTATTCGCTACCGAGGGTTGTTCTCCTTTATAAACTGCTTTAGCGCCTGAGTTCTTTAAGTCTTAATGACTGCACGCCAGCCCTAATATTGGAGCCCCCTCTGATTGGAACTTTTTTAAATGGAAAGTATTACAAAGCTTCGATATCCTCAACCTCTGATATGCCAACCTCTGATTATGACGTCATCATTTCCATGTGGCACCTTCTGAGTGGTGACATGTGTCACCTTGCTTTGCCCCCTTAGGACCCCACGAAATGCTAAAATTGTTCGCTACATGTTTGTCATATCTCTATGTCATGCTGACGTCAGATGCCACATGGATTTATTAGAACCAATCATATTTCAGCATGCGTACCACTAGAGGAGAGAGAAAAGGGCCCGCCCATCCTTGATTTTCAAAGAATTTCTTTGTAAATTTGTTTTGGCGTTCCCCGACGGTTTAAGACTATTGACACTTTTTATACGAAACGATTATTATTAAAGTAGATTCACTTCTCATTGCAATTGAATGATCTTTATTACCAATTTCTTTCAGATATTATTGTCGATCACATACATCAAGTTAAATACTGGGTATATTTATAATTAGATAGAGCTTAAATTAGGATGAAATCCATGTGATTAGATTACTTTTAGCTTAGACATTACTATAAAACGTCACATATCATCCCGTTAGCACAAGCATTAAATAGATTTAGAAACTGGTCCCATTATCCCAAGTCAGAGCCACTACTCCAAATGGAAAAGGAGCTGCCAACCAAAGTCTAGATGGGGTGGTTTTCCCCCATGTTGAGGCAACAATTTTCGAGATTTCAACAAGAAGATATATTTTATATCATAAAGGTACAGGTTGCCAAAAACTATGCCAAAAATATCTAACGACACAACATCAAGCTCCACTTCATCTATGAAATTGTGCATTGTCACACACCCATCCAAGTGGATACATTTTGTGATGTCGAACGGTTTCCAATATTAAACTTTTGAAATTTTTTTCAGAGATAAGATTGGCTTGAGAGCCATTATCGAAAAGCGTATCAATCTTGTTGTGTTTTGATATCACCCTTATGTGAAAAATTTCTATTCTCCTCTTTTTGTTTGGAGTTTCATTTTGCAAGTCTGAAGAACTAGTGTTGGTAATGGATTATTTTCCTTTTAACCCCATGGTTGTGATTTTAGTTTCATCACCCGAATCAGATCCCAAATCCTGTTGAGTGGTTGCAGTTGTCTTTTGTTTTCTTTTGTTGTTGCTTCTCTTTGGTCTCATTTTGGGATGAAGCTTCCGACAATGAGCTTCATCATGATCTTCTCTGGAACAATGTTTGCATGTAACTTTCTCTCCTTTTTTGATAGATGCATTTTTCTTTGACTTCCCTTTGAAATCATTTTCCTTTCCTTTACTCTTAAATGTATTTTTGCTACCTTCTTTTGGAGTGTTTTTCCCTCTTTCCTCAAGATGAGTGGCTTGCAAACACACATCATCTAGATTATTGGGATTAAACATTAAGACAATATGCCTAAGGTAATTGTGTAAACTCCCTATGTACTTCAACAATGTGTCATGTGATTGCAAATCTACACCTAACATCAAAAACCTTTTTTCTGAATTCTTGGGTGTAATCTTGCACATTTTGACCTTTAAGCTGTCTAATGTTCTGCCAATTCATGATGGCTTTCTGCTTATAAGCTAGAGGGTAGAATTTTCTTTTGATTGCAGCAATGAAATCAATCCAAGAAATTAATATTTTACGGTTTTTTTTAATCTCCTCTTGGGTCTTTGATTCCCACCATACTAGTGTTGCACCCTCCATTCCCAAAGAAGCTAACTGAATCTTTATGTCATCCTCTTGAAGGTTTTGAATCCTGCAATAGACCTCCAACTGATGAATCCAATTGTTGAGCTTCTCTGCATTCACTTCACCATTATACATGGGCAAATCAAATTTAACATCAAGTTTTAGAAAAGGTGATTTACCAGTTCCTTTTTAAGAATGATGATGAATAGGAGTAAGGGTTTTGTTAGTGGAAAAGGGTGAAGATGCTTGTGAAGAAGAAGATGAAGAATATGGTGGAGAGAGTGGATGTTTGTCTCCATTTGCATTACCTCCTCCCGAAGAGCCTTCTCCTTTGGGAGGTTTGGAACTTTACCCTTGCAACCTAGTATTCCTCTCTTCATAGAGGACCTTCACCATCTCTATCATGTCAAAGAAATCCTTTCTGAAGGTATTCTAATCTTCTGTCATGTTTATAGGTTCTCCTTCATGAGACATGATCTTTGGATTCTCAATTGCAACTTGAGGCTGAACTGGTGTTGGATATTATGGCAACCTTCGTCTCCTTCCCCTTGACCCAACGTTAGGGATTCCAACCAGCTTTCATTCACCTCTTTTGAGTTTTAACCTTGTAAGCATGACATAAACTTGCAAATAATTAAATCATTCTTTCACAAAGGAAACCTAGTGTTCTGATTCCAAATTGATCTGATTTAGAATATTAGATTGTTGTGCTAAGATCCTCCTCAGATTAGAAACAAAATGTTTTCATTGTGCTTAAGGATTCATGAATTTTTGCAAGTGAAATGAAGAGTTTTTATATTAATTTTATGAGAAATTTAACATAAATAAGAAACTGAATAATAACATAAACATGTACAAAAAATCATCAAAAACACATTACAACAAGCACATGATAAAGGAGTTCACCCTTCCTGGGCTACGTCTCCTTGGTCTAGCTTCCAATGGCTTGGGCCTCTCTATTATGCTCAAAAGTGTAAAAACATGTGTTTACAATACTCAAATGCTTCTTAAACCTACTCCAATGAGTGTGGAAAGTCCAAAAATGGCTATCTAGCCTCTTTTTGCATCCAATTTGGTAGAAAACTAAAGAAGTTATGACTTCTCCTTGTTTTCCCAATATTCGTCCCACAAATTACCCCATTTCCGGCATGATCCTACAAATTAGCTCCCAAAAGCGCTAACTGAGCAAAAAATTTTCCACGCAGTGGTCCATAATCTCTCAAAACCGACTATCCCATCGAAAATCACAATTGGTGGAAATCCGACGGTCTTATGGTCTGTGAATGTGGCGGGGCGGTGTGTGATTGTGATATGGCAGACCCGACGGTACTATTAACGGTAACCCTTAGTCGCATCGCATCTAGGATTTCGTAAATCGCAATCGACAGAGAACTGATGGGTAACATAATGCGAGACTTTGCCTTCCGTGGTGTGTGATTACGGTCTGTGATTACGATTATCGCATTGCAACCCAGGTACACTGGGGGCCGATTTCTGCAATGCCTTCCCTGTTGCGAAGTGTGATTCTGCTTTATCACATCGCAACCACGACCTTGCTTGGGGCTGCTTCTTTAGCATGACCTGCCTACGATACACAATTTTGTGAAATGCGGGGGCCAATAGTGGCCTACCACTTGGCACTTCCCCATTCGTTGAAGGGCCTTGCCACATCATCTTTTCCTGCCATATGTCCAAGTTAAACCTGAAATTTGACTTTCTCTAACTTCTTCATATGAGCTCGGATTCGAGTGCCGTTCACATCGTTGGAATTAGACTAATGAGCTATTCGATCTGAATCTAAGTTTATCAAGATTTTGAAACTTAGAGTTTTGAGCCTAATTTTGAGCACCTATTCACTGTTGCACCAAATCTCACTATAATATAGGTCAACCCTTAAGCTAAAAATATGAGTCCAAAAAGGTGATTTACCTATCGTTGACTTAAGATTTCTTTATATAGTCCAATTCCTTTATTCACAATCACTTTTTCACCTACAACAACCCCAATCCATAGCACTCTTTCACATTAGCTTGTAATCCAACGAATGGGATCGGTTTCAAAAATCAACACTCCATTAGGCTCATGAACTTTCCTTCACGACTCCAACATACGATGGCCAACAATTTTCACTCGTAGAATTCCAAATATTTTGAATTGTGGATAAATTTCACAACTATAACAATTATCATTACAAATAGTCTTTCATTATATTCATAAATATTGCAATATAACTCAACATAATTCCTACATCAATTATATGGCTGCTTATATAGTCAATTTTTTGTGTCCTTAAGTGAATATACTCTATATAGTATCTCTAATGACATTAGGCTACAAAAAACCAATTACTTTATCCAAACAATTCCCCAAACCTAAAATTTCCTTTTAAATAAAATAATTCATATTTATAATTTAAATATTCAATTAAATCACATAACATATCACATCTTCTTACTTCTATGCTACTCTTTCCTATGCTACAACCTTACGACGTTTCCTTTGCAACATTTGGTGCGATTAAATATATCTATGTTATTATTAGTTTATTATAATTTGGGCCCATTATAGTCTTTTTTTTTTTAATTACTTAATTATTATTTTTCTGAATTTTATTGACTTTCTATTTCATTTCCGTTTTTCAAATAGTTTGATTTTTTAAATTTATTCTCTAATTATATTGGTAAATTTAATATTATTTATTGGATTTAACTAATGCGTCTCCACTTTATGTATTTGTTGTTTTAGTCAGATTATCTATCTTTGTCTTGATGATAATATCATTTATTGGATTTAACTATTGCATCTCCACACTTTTTTGTTGTTGCTTTAGTCAGACTATCTATCTTTGTCTTGATGATGAACCATTGTAAGAGTAAGTAGTTCCAAACACGCTGGGCTTAAAAAATTCCATGTGATTTATCCAGAAAATTCTTTGTAGATAATTTAAGAGCTTGGAAAATGTGCAAGGTGAAAGAATGTAGTTTCCAACATCCACAAGGTCAAAGAATGTAGTTTCCATCTTCAACTATTCTCACTCCATATAACCCTTCTAATGAAAGCCAAATCTTTGCTTTACCTCAGAGGAAAAAAACTTGTATTGGATAGTTATGGATATAGAAACTGAACCCAATTTTGCCATTGAAAAATCCAAATACGTCAATAGGATGGACAAGGCGTTTGGTCCTCTATTGTTGACCATTTCTCCAACATTGTGCTTCCATGTGGACACATATACCACTCTAAATGAATAATGTACAACCTTGGAGAAATTATTTGGAAAGTAGGATGAAGTTTTTGTCGGTTATCCATAGTTTAACATTGAGAATTTATTTTTTATTTTATTTTTAAGTTGATTGGTTTTGGTCTTATTATGGGTGTTGTTTGGTGACTTACATTTTTCTATTATTTACTAATTGTTTTTGTTTTTATTTTTATAACATGTTTATTTAAACATGCCCAATTAAACATATGTAGATGTCTCAGCCAATTATTCCCCAAGCAGATGGGCTCAGATATTAAACGTTCAGGAACAACTACTTAGAAACATATACATAAGAGTCATAACTCAGTCAAAAATCATAAGAGCATAGAATAATTTACTTATCTGAATGATTCAATGAGCAACTTAAGGAGGGACTTCCGCTCTCCTTCCAATTGTAGGCCAGTTTTCACTGTGAATTCTCTTGCAATCGACCACCTTGGAGTCAAATCCAACATTTGAGGATTTTGCAAGTGGTTTCAACGGAAAAATAGCAAGCACCGAGTTTTCAGCTCTCAGACATTTGCTTCGAATTCATAGTCTTCTTTCCTTGCAGAGATGAGTAATAATGCTCTAGTTAATGCTCTAATTTTAGTCAAAGCTCTGAAATTCAGACTTGCAACAAGGGGTGCAGAAAATTGGTTTGCATATACAAATTACGTCTTGAAGCCCCTCTTGTTTTAGAGAGAATAATGTTGTCGAAAATTTGGTCACAAGTGCGATGAACCGCGATGAACCACGTTTGTAGTTGCAATTGCAAAAACCATTATATATATGTTTTTATTTTGGTTTAAATCCAGTTACATATTTGTTATATATATGTTTTATATATTTCATATATTTTATTTAATTTGATTTATATATGTGTTATAATTTCCATGATAATATGTGAAAATTTACTTTGAATACTATTACAAAATGTATCCTATAAAAGTTTTATTGGAAAACATAACATAAACCATAATTATTGTGGTGAAAAGAAAAATTAAAAGATGAAATAACAGTATGCAATATAAGAATTTATTAATAATATTGTATCATATCTTGTCGCACTAAATGTGGAAGGGACCCGAATTAGACTAGTATAAGAATATGGTAACAGATTATTGATGGACGACTTTAGAAAGCACATTTTAACCTTTATCCCTATGAATGATACCACCATATATGTTTCTAACCTTTTCAAAATAAGTTAGAGTTACGCATGGCCATGCTAAGTAGAAGGATTTGGTGGGCGAACTTGGTACCAAGTATTCATGATACCTAAACACTGCTCTGTTGTGCCACTTCACCATTTCACAACCCCTGATTGTTTCCACCGACTGTGCCAAGTGCTAGATCCAACATCTCTTCGCTAAGTTCCTGCCCAAGAACCCCTTCTATAAAATATAGATCCCATGCCGAAAACAACTAAGGTATATAATACAAAGGTAGCAAATTTGACGTATCGATATTGAATGACAAGTCCAGTTTAAGTTTCACTGGTTGACCTAATTCCATCAGGAGTTCTTGCAGATACCATTTAAGATACATATATAGTGCCAGTTGATCAAAATCTCATAACTTAATACCTGGAGATCCAAACCCTGCCTGTAACGCCCTGGCAGTTCGGGCAGGGCGCGCACGACATTCACCCGGCGGTTAGACGTGGGCACGACCCGGGCGGGCGCCCTTACACGATGGGCGGGCGGCCCGACGAGATGATGTGCGACGGTTGAGGCACGACACGACGAGGTTTGGCACGAGCTGCGGAAGACGAGTTGGTGCGGTGCGTTGGATTGGTGGGCGAACCGATGGGCGGACGACCCATGGGCAACCCACGCTCGATGGACGAACAGCCCGAACGACAAATGCGGTGGACAGCATGACAGAACGAGGGCGCGGTTCGACAAGGTGGGCATAAGGCAACAGTTAAGGGCGCGGTTCTGCATACAAGCACGAGCACGACCACCCGACGAGCGGACACGGTCATCCGATAATGTGCGACGGGGCTGCAGGATAGTGCGACGAAACAGAGTTACAGTGCGACGAAATATATGGAGACACATTGGCGGGATGTGGCCAAGTGTCGAGCGAATATATTGAGAGCACGAAAATGGAGCTTATGCGCATGTATGAAATAGCATGTAAACATAAGCGTATATATTAGCGCATAAACATATGTTATAAGGACGTGAACGCGTGTGGAAATATACAATGTGCATACGTGGATTTATATGGGGATAATGGGGATGGCCGTAAGTGAATACCCCCTTAAAAACATATAAAAGGATGCGTATGGGACAAGGGCTTTGACACATGGCGAAAGACCAACATAACGTATGTATGGGCATAAAGATCATTCATATAATGGCTGTACGCGCATATGGATATGGGCGTGAATTAAATAAAACATAATATGTACATGTATGGACTTATATGTAAAATGACGTGGAGGCCATAAAGCATATGAAGGAAAACATGTATATATCGATGGAGAATGGATGGAATGAAGTCGACGTGTTGAAGGTGCATTCGTGGGCTTATGGTGAGAAAACGGTGTCGGCCTTAAGGCTAAGACACCCGTTCATAATCCTACGATGAGGCATATAAATAAACATGTGATAAGAGTTCATTTAGATCATCACCCATCGCTCTTGTCTTCGCATCACAAGTGAGAAATGCGCAGTTCTTATGCGCATAACTCATGCGCATGACAAAGGGAATGCGAAGGACTTCTACTTGGAGTTTGGGGGAACGAGAGACTACGATTGGAGCAGAAATTAGTATTCGGGCAGCAGGTTGGTTATATACGATTGCGCAGATTATGTGAGTGTTTGGTACGCTCGGGTAGCAGCGCAGAGGGTTATACATAACAGGTTGTCTCGGTTGGGGAGATCATATATGAGCACGGTTTATGCAGTCGGTTATACGTTGGAGGAGTGAGCAGTTTGCGCAGTTTTGGTGAGAGTGCCTCACGGCCTATGGTATGAACATACGGTTGCAGGTGCAGATTTATGGTCTCGATATATACACGGTTTTAGTGCAGGATTGGGGTGAATGTCTTGATGATTGTGTGGGCATTCGTTCACAACAAAGGTGTATAATCGTGTATGCAAAGGCTTCTTAAAGTCTTGTTGTAATTTTTCTAAGTATGGCCGTGAATTAACCGGCATACTTGTGTATATGTATTATTGAAAAGGAAGTTTCATAATATATAATTGCGGGCAGACTCACTTGGGAGTTGCCCCTCCCGTTCATATGAATGTTGTTATTATTGTTTCGGTTTAAGTTATACATGATGATGTTATGATGTATAATGAATATTGAAGATTTAAGCATTTATATGAATAAGATAATAGGTTAATGCATGTTATATCGGTTTAAGAATAAATTAATATCGGTTAATGCTCGGTTATCTTGGTTAAGGCGTAGTCCACAAACGTGCACTTGGCAAAAGTGAGCGTTCGGTGGTGCCGCACACCGCCCAATTAAAGAAAAAAAGATTGGGGGCGTGACAGGTGGTATCAGAGCTCGGTCGGAGCTGGCAGTTGACAGGTGAAGATAAGGTATGGAGAACAACCGAGGACTTGTAACCTTGAATATTTGTGGCAGAGATGTTCAAGCGTTGGCAAACACAGGTGGTTCATATAACCTTATATCGGCACGGTTTGTAGAGGAAGTGGGGCTGATAGCTACTATGGAAAGCTGGGAAATAACCTCGTGGAATCTGGCAATAGGCTTGATACAAGATGTACCGGTACAGTTGGAAAGATGTAGAGGTCAGCTAGACTTCGTGGTGATCAATACCGATGGCATTGATGTGATACTTGGACGAGATGGGCTTCTTCAAATTAGTCAGGCAATAGATGAGGTTGCAGACCGAGAAGAGGAAGTCTTGATGGCCGAAGATGTTGAAGACTTAACTATGATGGAGGTTAGACTTGATAATGATCAAGCTAAGCCCGAATCATGTAGCTCGTGGACATGGACCGATGAAGATACTCATATGGAAGGACCATGTGATGATGAGGATATGATAGAGGCCGAACTTGAGTTTAATCAAGTTGAACCGGGGTCATGCAGGTTGACAGCATGGATGGGCACTCACATGGATGGACCACATGAGGATGAGGACTCGATGGAGGCCGAAATTGTAGATGAACAAGTTGAACCAGGATCGTGCAGCTTATCGACATGGATAGGTGAGGTCACTCATAAGGAGGAGCCTCATATGGATAAAGTAAGTATGGATACTTGTGTTTCATTTGGGCATTTGGTAGATGGATCATGTGTAGGAGAGGACAAGATCAGCTTGTCTAAACATAACATGGAGACATTTTACCATGGATGACTATGATGGAGCCTTGTATGAAGAAGCAAGGATCGTTGGTTGATGCAGGACTTGTTGAGGTTACTTGTGACCTTGAGGTTGAAGGTGCAAGGGCCCGTGACAAGGGTGGAACTTGATGATCGTTGTGGATGATTGAGTCATGCTTTAGCCATATGGCTAAGTGCCCGGCATGACTCATGGACAGATTGGAGGGCACACCCTTGGGTGGACTTCTCATGGCCGAAACCAAAAGGTAGTCTTGGTGAACCTTTGGTGGAGGAGCTATGGAGAAGGGACTTATGATGATGTGGTTGGTGACCGAGTTCACTAAACCGAAGATTGATTACTTGGATGGATTCTTGATGAGTCGGGGATGTGACAGGTTGCTTTGAGGAACGACTGATGGTGGCATGAGGATGTTCACTCTCATGGATTGGACGTGATGGTTGGACTAGCTACCCAACTAGTTCAGGCGTGAGGGCATGCAGTGGGCAGAGATATGTTGACATCATGTTGGAGTATCATGGCAGCGGTTCACATGAGGACGACACATGGTGATTGAGCATCATGGATTGAGATGACTTCCTATTGATGCAGTCTTGGTGGGGAGCTACTGAGACGGTGTGTTGTCGGGACGACAACGTTTTCGGGTGGAGGAGAATGTAACGCCCTGGCAGTTTGGGCAGGGCGCGCACGACATTCACCCGGCGGTTAGACGTGGGCACGACCCGGGCGGGCGCCCTTACACGATGGACGGGCGGCCCGACGAGTTGATGTGCGACGGTTGAGGCACGGCACGACGAGGTTCAGCACGAGCTGCGGAAGGCGAGTTGGTGCGGTGCGTAGGATTGGTGGGCGACCCGATGGGCGGACGACCCATGGGCAACCCACGCCCGATGGACGAACAGCCCGAACGACAAATGCGGTGGACAGCATGACGGAACGAGGGCGCGGTTCGACAAGGCGGGCATAAGGCAACAGTTAAGGGCGCGGTTCTGCAGACAAGCACGGGCACGACCACCCGACGAGCGGACACGGTCATCCGATAATGTGCGACGGGGCTGCAGGATAGTGCAACGAAACAGAGTTGCAGTGCGACGAAATATATGGAGACACATTGGCCGGGATGTGGCCAAGTGTCGAGCGAATATATTGAGAGCACGAAAATGGAGCTTATGCGCATGTATGAAATAGCATGTAAACATAAGCGTATATATTAGCACATAAACATATGTTATAAGGACGTGAACGCATGTGGAAATATAATACAATGTGCATACGTGGATTTATATGGGGATAATGGGGATGGCCGTAAGTGAATACCCCCTTAAAAACATATAAAAGGATGCGTATGGGACAAAGGCTTTGACACATGGCGAAAGACCAACGTAACATATGTATGGGCATAAAGATCATTCATATAATGGCTGTACGCGCATATGGATATGGGCGTGAATTAAATAAAATATAATATGTACATGTATGGACTTATATGTAAAATGACGTGGAGGCCATAAAGCATATGAAGGAAAACATGTATATATCGATGGAGAATGGATGGAATGAAGCCGACGTGTTGAAGGTGCATTCGTGGGCTTATGGTGAGAAAACGGTGTCGGCCTTAAGGCCAAGACACCCGTTCATAATCCTACGATGAGGCATATAAATAAACATGTGATAAGAGTTCATTTAGATCATCACCCATCGCTCTTTTCTTCGCATCACAAGTGAGAAATGTGCAGTTCTTATGCGCATAACTCATGCGCATGACAAAGGGAATGCGAAGGACTTCTACTTGGAGTTTGGGGGAACGAGAGACTACGATTGGAGCATAAATTAGTATTCGGACAGCAGGTTGGTTATATACGATTGCGCAGATTATGTGAGTGTTTGGTACGCTCGGGTAGCAGCGCAGAGGGTTATACATAACAGGTTGTCTCGGTTGGGGAGATCATATGTGAGCACAGTTTATACAGCCGGTTATACATTGGAGGAGTGAGCAGCTTGCGCAGTTTTGGTGAGAGTGTCTCACGGCCTATGGTATACGGTTGCAGGTGCAGAATTATGGTCTCGGTGTATACACGGTTTTAGTGCAGGATTGGGGTGAACGTCTTGATGACCGTGTGGGCATTCGTTCACAACAAAGGTGTATAATCGTGTATGCAAAGGCTTTTTAAAGTCTTGTTGTAATGTTTCTAAGTATGGCCGTGAATTAGCCGGCATACTTGTGTATATGTATTATTGAAAAGGAAGTTTCATAATATATAATTGCGGGCAGACTCACTTGGGAGTTGCCCCTCCCGTTCATATGAATGTTGTTATTATTGTTTCGGTTTAAGTTATACATGATGATGTTATGATGTATAATGAAGAATGAAGATTTAAGCATTTATATGGATAAGATAATCGGTTAATGCATGTTATATCGGTTTAAGAAGAAATTAATATCGGTTAATGCTCGGTTATCTTGGTTAAGGCGTAGTCCACAAACGTGCACTTGGCAAAAGTGAGCGTTCGGTGGTGCCGCACACCGCCCAATTAAAGAAAAAAAGATTGGGGGCGTGACACCGCCCCTTGTAGATTCAAAACCCTAACCACTTGGAGATCTAAACCATGCTTCTTGGAGATCAAAACCCCTGGTTAGATAAACTAAAGAATGGTAAGACTAGGGTTTTTCTTGATGTTTTTGTTGCTGCTGTAACTTCCTCATAATACCTTTGCCTCCATGTTTCCCAAACTGATTTATTAAATGCATCCCCAACCCACCCTCTAATTAATTCATTTCCATGCATTTAGACCCAATACTCTATTGTGTTGCCCTGACACTTTGTTTCCTTAACATTCCCTAGAAACTATCAACCTTGATTATTGGGCCTGTCTCGAAGGGGATCAAGAGAGTCAGACCCATGATCGCCCCAACCTTTGGGGGAGAGATCTCATGTCTAGATCAAAACCAACTAAGATAATCCTTGGGGTTTTCATTTCATTAAATAGAATTATGTACTTGTTATTTCAGAAAATATGTAAAATACTATGTCACTAAAACTATTACAATCATAATTTATTATGAAATATTTTGTTTTTATATTAATTGAATATTAAAATTCATTAATCTATAACCCATCTTCCACGAGATTGAATATTCTACTTAACACTCATTGAAATAGGTGATTTTCATAAGGGCGAAGAAGGGGGATTGAAATCGGTAAAATGAATAATATATCATCAATTGTCACCTTTAGGTCTAGTGCCATATAACCAAGAAGTCATGGGAAGGTCACCCATGGAAAGACTCCTCCAAATCTCATAGACTTAACCATGATCTTTTCTCAATATTCAAGCTCACTTATCTTGCTAGCCCACCCACAAATTATTAACAATCATCATGCCTTGTAAACTATTCACTTAAAGCTTCTTTCTCTTTATATAAACAAATAGTTTCAACATTCCAACATTATGAAATACCATTATTATAATATTAATTGCATATTTTAATCCATTAATATATAACATATATCCTATGTGCCTCCATCACTAATAATGAGCTTCTTATGAGGTTAAATCATCTATTTAACAATTTCTTTTTGGTATCAAGTGATGCTCACATAAGTGAAAAATAAAATTGAAAAGTGCCAAAAAAATCACATAACATCCATTTCTCACTTTAAAACATATGAAATAGAGGAATGATGTCAAAGAATGAGCCTTTTAGAGGATCTTGAAAATTCCTAATTTTAGATGAATGCTATGAATTTATCTTAGAATAATGGTATCTATGAAGCATTTTGATTTGGTCATCATACATTCAATTTTAGTTGACTTGATTAAAGATGATGATATTATCATTGTTATCTTGTTACTTTATGTATATATTGAAAACTAACATAATTATTTTTATGGAGAATTATTATGTATGATGATATTACTATCTTTGGATGGATGTTGTGAATTTACCTTAGAATAATGATATTCATGAAATATTTCGATCTCGTAATGACACATTTGAATTTTAGTTGATTTGATTAAAAATGATGATGATATTATTAGTATTATCTTGTTACTTTATATATGTGTTGAAAATTGTCAATGTTTTCTGATGGAGAATCATTATGTATGATGATATTACTATTTTTGGATGAATGTTGTGAATTTACCTTGGAATAATGATATTTGTGATAGGTATTGATTTGGTAGTCATATATGTATATTGAAAATTCTTGATTTTAGACTTTTGTGATCCATACTGATTTTGATAAATTCTTTTTGATTAATCACATCATGAGTTTTTGGTCGATGTTTCGAACCATCTAATGTGGTTCATCCTCAGGACAAAGGTGAAAAAATTAGTCAGTTAGAATGTTTAAATAGCAAGGATGCATTTGGTTCCAGAGTTAGCCGTTAGGAAATAATTGTTAGGAATTAGCTGTTAAAAATTAGTTGAATAAATTTATTATTATTTTGTTATGTTTTATTTTAATTTATTAATATTTTTAATTAAAATAATATTGAATTCAAATTAGTTAGATTAATTTAATAATAATATAATAAGAATTGAATATTTGTAAATATATAATTAAAATAAGTTTAATATGGTTATTATTAAAAAATGAATAATATTCAACAATAATATTTAAATATTGGATAATATTTTAATACGGAGGTCAAAGAGGATATATATTGCAATATAAAAGTAGAATTAATAAAGCAATAATTTATTTTATATATATATATATATATATATATATATATATATATATATATATATATATATATATATATTTATATATATATATATATATATATATATATATATATATATATATTATATATATATATATATATAGTAAAAAAAAAACAATTTACAAAAAGAGGGTGGGGATCCAACTTCTACTTAACTTCCAACCATCATCACTGTTAAGTTTAATAGTGCGCTTTTCAATTTCAATGGCTTCTCGAAGCTTCCTACGATGGAAGTGATCAACCCTAGCGATGACACGAGGATCCTCGATACAGACATGGTGATTGGATTTCACTGCATGTTCAGCTAAATATGAGGAACAAGAGCGATTGTGCTTAATATCTGCTGCATGTTCTTGGATTCTCTAGTTAATGGAGGGACCTGTTTCCCCAATGTAGGGAATCCCACAAGAACATGGGATGGAGTAGGCCCCTTTCATGTCTTTAGGGTTTACAGGGTCTTTGACGAATGTAAGAGAATTTCTAATGGTATTAAGGGGGTTGAAGGTAGCATAAACTTTGTTAATGGTTTTATGATGTGGAATTATTATATATGATGATATTGCTATTTTTTTGGATGGATGTTGTTAGTTTCACTTAAATTTCTTTACAAACAGTATGTTATCAATTTGAATTGTCATGTTTTTTTAACTGATATTTAGAAATTGTAATATATTTCACTATGTAATTGAAATTAGTAAAATGAACCCTTAAGGGGGGTCATAAATGGAAAGAAACATACGCTCTAAACAAGAAGGAAATGTGGTGTAACCAAGGATGCAAAATTGGGAGTAGAATTGGATGTTAAACTAGGCATCAAAACAAGATGCAAACAAGGACAAAAAAAGGTTTTAAATGAGAAGTAAAAAAGGATGTAACACTAGACACAAAGAAGGGAACCAAACATGACATATAAAAGGATACAAAATTGGGTGCAAACAAGGACACAAAAATGGAAACAAAACTAGATACAGAAAAGGACAAGAAACTAGATATAAAATTGGATGCAAAATAGGATGCCAAGTTGGGTGCTAAAAATAAGAAAAAAATGACGCAATTTTAGATGCCAAATGAGTATGCAATGAATGGTGTAAAATTTGGATGAAAAATTGGGTGCAAAAATGGATGTAAGACAAGACACAAAAAAATATGCAAAATGGGGATAAGAAAAGAGTCAAATCAATGACACCATATTGGATGCCAAAGATAATGCATAACTAGATGCAAATTTAGACTGAAATCTAGGCACAAAATGAGATGCTATTGCGGGCACAAAATGAGGAAGAAAAAAGGATGCAAATTTGATGCCGAAAAAGATGCAAAATTAGACAACAAAAATGATGCAAAAATGGATGTAAAAAATGGTGCAAAATTGGACACATAAAATGGTGCAAAAATGGGCATAAAAATGGCTCAAAATTGTATGTAAATTGAGATGCAATGTTGGATGCAAAATGAGGTGCAAAAAGCAATGCAATACTTGGTGCAAAAACGAATGCAAAAGTAGACGTAAAAAATGGCTCAAAATTGAACGTAAAATTAGACACAAAATGTGATGAAAAGGTGGATGCAACACATGGATCAACATTGGACGCAAATCTAGATGAAAATTTGGATGCTCAAAAGGATGCAAAATTGGATGCAAGAAATGATGCAAAATATGGTGAAAAAAAGGATACAAATCAAATGAAAAAGTGGATGTAAAAAGTGATGCAAAATAAGATGCAACAAATGGGCACAAAAATGGACGAAAAATTTGGTGCTAAATCATATTCAATATACGATGCAAAATTGGATGCAAAAAAAGGTGCAAAAAATGTACAAAAGTGAAAGAAAAAATTGGTGTAAGACTAGATGCAAAAATTGGCACCAACTAGATGCAAAAAATGATGCTAAATCGAATGCAAAAGATCGTGTAAAAACCGATTCAAATGTTTGTACAAAACTAGAAGCAAAGAATGACACAAAATTGGAAGAAAAAAATGACGCAAGAACATATGTAAAAATTGGCGCAAAACTAGAAGCAAAAACTATGGTAAAACTAGATGTAAATCCTAGTGAAAAATTGGAAGCAAAAGTTGTCATAAAACACATTGCAAAACTAGATGCAGAAAGTGGTGCAAAATTAGACGCAAAACACGACGTAAAATCTGATGCAAAAAAGGATGCACAATTTGGTGTAAAAAAGGACTAAAAATATGGCACAAAAAGGGATGCTTTAAAAATTGTACAATAGAGTCAAATTTAGCGCTAGGATGCTCATCCAATTTGAAAAAAATGCACTAAAATTTGTTGCTAAATCTAGCGCAAATTTCTTGTTTTGTTGTAGTGGATGGTGTCGTAAATTATGAGTCCTATGGATCAAAGAGACTGATAATACCATTAAATTATTTCATCACTTTACCTCTAAGACGAGTAACAATAACACTATCTAGAATATCAAAAGGAATGATGGGTCATTAACTTTATTTTACAAAGAAAAAACTGTGCAAGGTGTGGAACAATTTCAATTCATCTTTAAAGATCCTTGAGGATGTTTGGTATAGGAAATCTTGAGAGCCTTTCCTTTCTTCCCTATTATGTTTACAAAGGATATAAACCAATTTATTAAGGAAGAGATATATTATAATATAAAGTTATATCAGTTATCATCTTTATATAAAGAGGTAATATCCTAGGTCTAGATGGAATCTTGAATAAATTCTATATCGTTTTCTAGAATTTTCTTAAAGATTAAACTTTGAAAGTGGTTCAAGAATCTCAAAGGTCCTGCAAGGTTATTGGGGCCTTTAGTTGCACCTTTCTGACCCTCAACCCAAAAAAGTAAGATGGAGTTTCATTGGATGACTTCTAGCTATTCTCCTATTGCAACGTGATCCAAAAGATCATTTCCAAGACTATAACTTGACGCATTAAGGTTGTCTTCAGCAAATTTATTTATGTGGAATGATCATTAGGGGAACTTTATGGTCTAAAATGGGCCTCCTAAGAAAAAAGTACAATGAAAATAAACTTTATAAGAACCAATAGGATTCAAGATGACGATGTCAACCATGGGGGATGATTCACCATTTTTGGAGTAAAAAAGTAAAAGGATTAAAAAATAATAAAATAATAAAACTATGACCATTTCCATGAGAGGTAGTCGTAACTGACTAATTTCTCATGATTTTTGAATATTTCACTTAGCACTCATTGCATCGGGTGATGCTCACAGGGGTGAAGAAGTGGGATTGAAACTAGTGAAATGTGGAGAACGAATCACATAGCATCAATCTAGCATCAATCATCACTTCCGGGGCTTGCACCCGGTAACCAAGACTTCCCAGGAGGTCACCCATCCCAGAACTCCTCTGGCTCAAGCGCGCTTAACTGTGGAGTTTTTCCCCACAATCAAGCCCACTTAGCTTGCTACCCCATTTGCAAAACCTTAGCAAGTATTGTGCCTCATGAACCATTCAAGAAGAGATCCCTTGACTCTTTTTGAATTTAAGTATGGGGGATTTACGCAGTGCATTATATTAGATATCATTTTTGGGATTCAACTGCGTTAAATAAGTCATTCAAACGTATGACCATTTCCATGAGAGGTAGTCGTAACTGACTAATTTCTCATGATTTTTGAATAGTTCACTTAGCACTCATTGCATCGGGTGATGCTCACTTAAGCGCGCTTGAGCCAGAGGAGTTCTGGGATGGGTGACCTCCTGGGAAGTCCTGGTTACCGGGTGCAAGCCCCGGAAGTGATGATTGATGCTATGTGATTCGTTCTCCACATTTCACTAGTTTCAATCCCACTTCTTCACCCCTGTGAGCATCACCCGATGCAATGAGTGCTAAGTGAACTATTCAAAAATCATGAGAAATTAGTCAGTTACGACTACCTCTCATGGAAATGGTCATACGTTTGAATGACTTACTTAACGCAGTTGAATCCCAAAAATGATATCTAATATAATGCACTGCGTAAATCCCCCATACTATAATAAAACTAGTTTTTCAACTCATATTTTCAACTTATCTCCCTAAGGTTTTACTCAAATTTCAAACATGAGTACTCGTTGGATGTAAAACTTAAATCCTCGTCCAAAGAGTACCCATGTTTCATACTTTCGATGGACCCTACTACACGAAAAATGAGAAATATATGAAAAAACATGATTGCAATCACGTTTTTCATGTATTTCTCATTTTTCGTGTAGCAGGGTCCATTGAAAGTATGCAACATGGGTACTACTTAGACGAGAAATCAAATTATGCATCCAATGAGTGTGTCTTCTTGAAATTTGAGTAAACCTATCGGGAGATAAGTTGAAAATACGCGTTGAAAAAATAGTTTTTTATTTTTTACCCTCTAAAATTTGATGATGTAATCTAATATTATTTTATTATTTCCACTATAATTCTATAATTTCCTTAGGAGGCCCATTTTAGACCTCAAAACTCCCCTAATGATGGGTTCCTTCATGGCAAATAATTTCATGATGTTGTTTTCCTAACCTAGGAAGCCAGCGATTTTATCAAACCTTTAAAAAATCCAGCAATGGCTCTCAAGTTAGATTTATCGAAATCTTTTGATTGGGATAAATGGATCTTTCTCTAGTTGGTAGTAGTTAATATGGGAATGGGGCTTCACATTACCAACTGAATAATAGGCTTCCTATAATCAACATCCTTTGCGATTTTGTTAAATGGTGTTCCATTTCCCTTCTTTAAAACCTCTCAAGGTATTTTCTAGGGATGTCCCCTTTCTCCTCTTATGTTCCTTCTTATTAATGAGGATATTAGCAATAATATCTTTGATGCATATTCTAGAGGTTTTTTCAAGGGTGTAAAGGTTGTTCATACATAGTTTCTCTCTCTTCTATCTTTTAATGATATTCTTCTCTTTTTTATCAGTAGTAGAAAGGATCTCCCTATTCTAAAGTCTTCCTTAGACCTTTTCTATAAATACTCTAGAATAGAAATAAATCCATCAAAATAATCCTCCTTTTACATAGCCTTCTCAAATAGTTTCATACAAGATGTTGATATTTTGTTTCCCTTTCCCTTTAGGTCACTTGTTGATGGTTTCAAATATTTAGGCCTTTCTCCAAAACCGAATCATTATCATTTTGATGACTAGATGTGGCTCTATAAGAAGCTAGAATCTAATGTTTCTTCTTGGATAAATAAGCTACTCTTAATGGGAGGCAATATCACTCTTCTCAAGGTTGTCACTGAAAATATTTTGGTATCTTGGTTGTCAATTCCCCATATTCCTAAATGGATTTTAACCAAAATCCATAAACTCAATTTTAACTTTCTTTATTCTAGAGATCACAATTCTAGTGGAGTGCCTTTAGTAAAATGGGACAAGATTACTCTCCCAAATAAATTTGGAGTTTGTGGCATTAACAATATTTTTAATTTTGATAAAGCTCTAGTAACCTATGATGGAAAGGCAAAGGAGTAAAGGCACAAAATTTCACACACACAAACAATATGAGTTGCGACTCTTCTATTGATCACACAAACTTCATTTGATTACAATGAACCCAATATGGGGTATTTATGTTTTTTAATTGACGACTCAACTGATGCTAACTTCATCATACAAACACACACTAAATTTAACCTTTTCAAATATAATATTGAACTCAAATTAATACACACTTCACTCAAATTAACTCACACTTTGAATGTAGACTAATCTGCATGCGGCAGTAATTAGCTATTTTTAACACTCCCCCTTAATTACGATTGCTAAATTAACACATGACTCATGACAACTCAAAACATGCCTACTAGTCTAAGTCTCAAATAGGTTTACAACACCTGTGTTTCCTCTATGAAACTCAAATACATATTTTTCTAATGACTTAGTGAATATATCAACCAATTGATCACTTGATTTACAAGGCTTTAAATAAACTTCTCCATCGCTCACAAGTTCTAAGTTTTCTCTTTTGATGGAACACACTATGCTTGGATAATGCAATGGCTAAGGTGTTGTCACAATATATTGTTGTTTATCCTCCTTATTTTTTCTAAATTCCATTCAAAACTCTTCGTAACCATATTACTTGGCATGCTGCTGATGTCGCTGCTACATTTTCTGGTTCTATTTATGAGAGTGCCACAATAGGTTGCCTCTTAGACGTCCATGATATCACACCTGAACCATGATGAAACACATAACCAAAAGTCCTTTTCCTATCATCCAAACTTCCTATAAAATCACCATTAGTATATTGAACCAATCCTTCTTTTACGTGCTTTCATACAATATGTCACAATTTGTAGCTCCTACTATGTATCTCAAAATCCTTGTGAGCCATATGGAGACTCCATAAATCAGACTAACTCCTTCCATAATATCTGGTCTTGTAGCTATTAGATACATAAGGTTGCCAACCAATATTTTTAATATAGTTGGATTGACACCTCATCCTTCATCATCCTTACTTAGATTTGTACCTTTCACTATTGGTGTAGGAGAAATTTTAGAACTTTCCATTCTAAATCTTTTCAATAATTCTTTAGGATATTTATTTTAACAAATAAAAATCCCTTTCTCTGATTGCTCAACTTCTGTGCCAAGAAAATATTTCATAAGACCATGATCCATCATTTCAATTTTTTTCTTCATTGCAACTTTAAATTGATCTAGTTTAAGATTACCGATATAGATAATATAATCCACATACAAGAAAACAATCAAAATTTGACCATTCTCATTTACCTTTTTGTACAAGGTTGGTTAAATGCTTCTTCTGTAAAATCCATTCTTGATCATATAATTGTGAATTCTGCTATACCAAGCTCTTGGAGCTCGTTTGAATCCATTTAATGCTTTCAACACTATGTAAAATTTGTCTTCATGACCTTCAACATCATAACCTGGTGGTTGTTGCACATAGATTTCTTCTTCTAGAATTCCATTCAAGAAGGATGATTTCACATCCATTTGATACACTTTCCACTTATTCTGAGTTGTTGTTGCCAAGACTGCTCTTATAGTATCCAATCTAGATACCAAAGGAAATGGTTCTCCAAAGTCTATTATCGGTTACAAGAACCCTTTTGCAACAATCCTTGCTTTAAATCTGTCAGTCTATCCTTTCCCATTCAACTTTGTCTTATACACCCATTTCATATCAATTAGATTCTTATCTTTCGGTAAATCAACCAAATCCCAAGAATCATTCTTTTATATAGATTTTATTTCATCTATATATTACACCCAATTCTCATCTTTGATAACTTCTTCAAACGATTGAAGGTTGGAATGAAAATAATGCAAAAATTCAACTAATTACATTCAAATCATCATAAATATCTTGAAATATTCTCATTTTTCTCTTACCATTACTTGATTCATCACCTGAATGATAGTTGGGAGTACTTCAATCTATTGATTTGCTTGAAGATCCATGTTGTTCAAAAAATCTTGAAGTCCCTGCTAGCATGAATATGCTTGGTGTCTTCTCTTGTGATCCCTACAACTCATTTTATATTACATCTTCTTCATCCATGAGTGGTACTCTTGCATCAATTTTTTTGTCTACACTCTCATTCCATGATTCTTGTTCTTTGGAAAAACATATTTTCTCATTATAGTCTTTTTGGTGACAAGGTTATATAATTTATATGCTTTTGAATGCTCAATATAACCAATAAATATGCATTTTTCACTTTTATCATCTAAATTTCCTCTCATCTCTTTAGATACATGTGCATATGCTACACATCCAAACACTCTAAGGTAAGATACACTACAAGGCATACCTGACCATTCTTCTTGCAAAACTTTGTTCATTACACTCTTCGTAGGAGGTCTGCTTATGACATAAACATCACATGCAACTGCTTCTACTTAGTACTTGTTTGACAAGTTTCTTCCTTTCAACATGCTTCTTTCCATGTTGATAATGGTTTTGTTCTTTATCTCTACTACACCATTCTGTTGTCATGTGTATCTGGTTGTAAACTACCTTTTAATTCCATGTTGTCTACAGTAAGCATGGAATTCCTTCAAATCATATTCTCCACCACAATCTTATCTCAATACCTTGATCTAACGATCACTCTAATTCTCTACTAAGGCTTTGAACTCTTTGAACTTTTGAAAAGTTTCATACTTATGCATGAAAAAATAGATCCATGTCTTTCTGCTGAAATCATCAATAAATGTGAGGAAGTAACAACTTCCACCAATCAACTATGTCTGCATGGGTCCACACAAGTCTGTATGAACTAGATCTAGTGGCTGCTTTGCTCTGTATGCTACTACTTTTGGAAAACTTTCACATTGTTTCTTTGCCAATATACAACACTCATAAGTACTAGAGGGTTTTTTGATGGGAGGTAATCCTCTAACCATCTATTTTTGTTGCAACAATCTTAAACTAGAGAAATGGAAATGTCCAAACCGAAAGTGGCATAACCAATAATCATCATAACATGAAACTGTAAAAGAATTGACCTGATTTCTATAATTCATGATAAGGGGAAAGAGTTTGTTCCTTGTCATATACACCTTTTCTATTAGATGCTTACTTGGGGGATTGTCACATATAGCACAATATTTCCCCTCAAAAATAATTCTATATCCTTTCTGCATTAATTGACCAACACTTATCAAATTATGTTTTAAACCAGGAACATAGTATACCTATGAGATTGTCCTTGACTCCCCTTTCTTGGTTAGAATTTTGACCACTCCTTTTCCATCTACATCCACAGTGTTGTAAATTCCTAATTTTACCTTTGTCTTGACCGATTAATCTATATTTGCAACCAAATTCTTGTTGCTAGTCACATGGTTACTGCAACCACTATCTAATAGCCAAACATTATTAGAAGTTTCATGCATGGTATGACAAGCTATGAACATGGAGTCACTACTTTTTGTAGTTAAATTAGCTCTATGCTTTCCTTGATCAATTATCCTGTCCCTGCAATCACATGCATAGTGACCAAATTTATTACAATAATAACATCTCACCTTTGATTTGTCAACTCTTTGATTGTTGTTGAAGCTTCTATTGTTGCTTCCACTTTCTTGTTCCTGCTCTCCTCTGTCATCTCGCTAACCACCATTTCTTCCACTTGATCCGCTGCCTCTCATCTACTTCTGCCTCGAACTCTATCACTTGAGATAGAAACTTGGTTTTTAAAAGTGGTTTCTAAGAAGGAATCCTTATTTTTGTCTATGCTTGCCTCATGGGATAGAAGTGATCCCATCAATTCACCAACTATCAATGTTACCAAATCCTTGACTTCTTCAATAATTGCTACTACAACATAAAAGTTAGTAGACAAACATCTGAGGACCTTCTCAACCACTGTTTGATCTTTAGTCTTATGACTCATCACCATAAATCTTTAACTAGCTAACAATAGTCAAAATCTGATTCATGAATGAATCGATATCCTCTGTTTCCTTCATCTATATACTTTCAAAATATCTCCTAGTATTCTGTAACTTAACAATATTGACTTTGGCCATACCTTGATAGATTGTTGCCAAAGTCTTCCACGTTGTCTTTGCTGAAGAGATGGTCATAATCTTCTGAATACTACTTGGTCCACTACTTGTTGGATAAGTTACAATGCTTGTACATTATTCCTTTTGTGTATCGTCAATTGCTCCCTTTGTGCATGTGTGACGACTCGCTCTTCTTCCTCATTTTCAAGTTCAAGAAATCCAATACTGGCGTAGTCCCAAACATCATGAACCTTTAACATCATCTCTGTCTCAATGTCCCACATATCATAATTATTCCCTGCAAACGGTGGTAGTTGCAACTAAAAACTTGTTGAAGCCCTATTTTAAAAAATAACTCTTCTTCAAATAGTAAAACACCCTTCTTAATCTCCCAAAAAAAAAAAAAACTACCCCCTTAAACCTTTTAAAGCTTTGTAACAAAGCCTTTTTTTATAATATTTTATAAAACCCTTTCTATTATGAACCTAAATTAAATCCCTTTTTGCTTTCTTTTCTTACAATAAAGATATTTGTTGAAAAATAGGTCATGTACTAATAAAGTACTTTAAAATGACCCAAGAAACCACGTGACTCCTTTTATAGCTTTTGAATAAAACTTTTGAAAGAATTGAAATTTACGGGAGTTTCATCACATGTTATAATACAAGCCCCACAATGATTCCCAAAAATTTGTCGCACTTTTTGATGCAATAACTGCCATGATTATGCAATAACTGCAATGTTTCCCTAAAATGTTGCACTTTTAGGCTTTAAACCTGCAATGAATCTTCAAAATGATTTTTTTTTTTAAATCACAAGCCTGTCTCGACTCTCTTCTTGGTAGCTCTACTCATTATTTTTTTCTAGCTCCTCTGATCTTGTGATCTATCCTCAATTCTGATACCAATTTTACGAAAAGGCAGAGGAGGAAAGGCATAAAATTTCACACACACAAACAATATGAGTTGCTTCTCTTCTATTAACCACACAAACTTGACTTGATTATAATGAACCCAATATGGGGTATTTATGCTTTTTAATTGACAATTGAACTGATGCTAACTTCAACATGCAAACACACACTAAATTTAACCTTTCCAAATACAATAATAAACCTGAACTGGCACACACTTCACTCAAATCAACTCACACTCTAAATCTAGAGTGCTATGCATGTGGGAGTAATTAGTTATTTTTAAGAACCTATAGCTTCTAGTAGCTTCCTCAAAACATCTCACTATGAGAAAGAGTTTTGAAGGAATATTATCTTCCAAATATGGCTTTTGAAGAGTGGTTCAAGTAGCCTCCACAATGTACTAAAGGCTCAATAGTATGAAAAGCCTTTGTTCTCGCTTCCCATTTTATTGAATCGTGGATAACTTGGTGTATTGGTAATGGTCACAATGTTCATCCGTGTGGATACTTGGGTAGGGCCTAAGGATGATTTTCGCCTCTTAAATGCCATTATAGCTCATTGTCATTAAGTAGGGATCTCCAATCTATCATATATTAAAGCTTAAGCCTCCCAGTTATGTGCACATGAGAGTTAGAAATCCAGAACTCTTTTGGGGATGTCTGGTCTCAAAGCTTCAAAATGGGAGTCCTTCAAAATGGGTAATGGGGGTAAAAAATTACCCTTTCATTAGCTCGAGAAAAAAAAACTTATCTCTTGAGACAATGGACCAAAGATGGACTACTTAGACAAACCTATTCAATGTCACCCTCCTTTCTACAAGGTTGAGGTGGCCCTATACATAAACAATAATCACTATTTGTATGTTAGACATGCTTCTAGGTGTAACATCAATAGCTGCATTGAATTATCACCTTCAAAACTCTTGGTTACCTCTTAGAAATATCACAAACTTATAGGTACATGGAGAATCCAAATTAGTAATTGAATAGGCCAATAAGAAAATTAAGGTAGACAACATTTTCTATCCATCTTTATGGTTAGACATTCCTGAAACAATGTGTTCTTATAAATAGTTATCTTTCAACCACATTTTTAGAAAGCTTAACATTAAAGCCATTGCACTTTCAAAAGAGGCTTTAGAGCTTCCCTTGGACTATTTTAGCATCACTAAAGTACTGGAAAAATAAAAGAGGCTTTAGAGCTTCCCTTGGACTATTTTAGCATCACTAAAGTACTGGAAAAATAAAAAGATGAATAGAATTCAACCTGCCACCTTTTTCTTTTTCTATATTTTACTCCCTTTTTAATTTTCTATGTTTTGCTCTCTTTATTTCGATCTATTAGATTGATATAAATACATGTGAACATACACGTGGATAGAGGTCCAGCTAGATTCTCATTTTTTTTTGGGTTTAAATTTAGTTAAAATAACTTTATTTATTTATTTTTTAAAACCTAACATATATATTCATTTCTAAGAGATTTTTTCTCTATGGAAAAATATTAAATTTCAAAAAAATTATAATCCAAATTCTTATTTAATAAAACAATCTCTTCAAATGAGCTCTTAGATTGGCCATTTATAAAGTTTTGTTGGATATTCAAGTTGTTATTAATAAACCTTTAAAATAAGTTTATGAACCAAAGGTCCGAGTTGTTAATTGTCAACTTTGTTGAGTATCGGAAATTACGGAGGAAAATTTAATATTGGGAACTTAGTTGAGAACAGCGAAAAGTCTGACTCGTCTATTGCTTCCACGTTCAAATCATACCGTGTGGACCCATTACAATGACGTCCATCAATATAGCGTTGACGAAGATAAATAAGACCAATAAAGGACGTCCATCAATATAGCGTTGACGAAGATAAATAAGACCAATAAAGTATCCTTGATCGAAAAATATTCACATAATATTAAGCCTATAAACATAATTGAATAAAATTGTAGCATTATTGCTCTCCCTAATACACTGCACATTCTCCACTGTCGGATGGCAAACAGAGTCCTCACGAATATGAACATCCATGGAAGGGGTTCTGCATATTCTCTCTTCAAATCCCAAATTATTACGCTATTCTACTTTATTATTGTTGTTCCGGCGTTTATCATTACTCTTTATGGACAGATTTGCAACGGTGCAGTGCCGGAAACGCCGACATATAGATGTGACACGAGCTCTACCTATGCAGAGGGCAGTACGTTTGAGAGCAATCTGATTTTTTTACTGGATAGCCTTGTTCAAGGTGCGAACCAAACTGGGTTTAAAATGTCTTCCTATGGCCAAAGTCCCGACCAAGTATATGGCCTCCTCCAATGCCGGGAGGACATGACAGTCGACCAGTGTTACACTTGCTGGCAACTGGCAAGGACTAACCTTCAACAAAATTGTTCGAAGGCCCGTGGTAGTAGTATTTGGCCCTTTCACTGCTTCCTACGTTATGAAGACTACAATTTCACCGGAATACTGGACACAGATTTAGGGTCTATTTACGCTGAGAGCATCGGCGTCTTGGCGGGTGTCTTTCTCCCGACTGATTTTCAAACAGCTGCGGAGAATCTCTTAAGTAATTTATCAGGGGACGCAGCAGCTGAAACGAGAAGATCTGCTTTGGGTACAACTGTAGACTCGTCTCAAACGATCTACGGTCTGGTCCAGTGCACCAGGGATATGTCTAGTAACGACTGCACCACATGTCTAAACCACGCAATCAATACAATATTCACATCTTATTCTGGAAATCAAGGAGTTCAGTATTGGAGTCAAAGCTGCATAGTTCGTTATGAAATATATCTTTTTTTTAATATGACTGCACTTTCACTAACCCCTGGGGAAGGACCAGTGAATACACCACCGAAGCAGATCATACCATCCAGTAATAGTGGGCAGATCAAGCATTCAAACAAAATACCAATAATTTTAGGTGTTGCGGGTGGCTTTTCTCTGGTGTTAATCGTATGCGCGTTCGCAACTTGGAAAAGCATGAGGTCTACCAAAGTTCGAAGGGGATACGAAGGTATTTTACTGCCACATGGTTATAGACACTAACAGAGTGGATGTGTAATTATCCCTATGATTTTCAGTCTTTATGATTTTGTAGATTAGTCTGAATGATATAGGTAAAATTCATCTTTTGTAATATATATCTTTTCTGATATAGTTCTTTATTTTCATAAAATAGATCATGAAGATGAAGAATACACACTCGGGCACGACCGACAAGTAATATTTACAATGGGAACATTACTCGCTGCTACTAAGAACTTTCATGATGATAATAAGCTTGGACAGGGAGGATTTGGCCCTGTATACAAGGTAACATAAGTTAAGGAGGCCTAGCTTCATTGGTTTCTCTGATGTTTATATTGTTAAATTATTATATTATGCTGATTGCTCTGATTGCACCATTGAAAGTTGGATGTAGGAAGGCCGTCAATATGAAATGCTTTACAGAATTTTCCGACGAATCTTTTGTTTGAATCTTTGGAATCAAGCTTAAATGCTTTGCAAAATTTTCATCTGGATCTTTTGATTGAATTTTTCAGGGAATCACTCCAGATGGAAAAGAAATAGCCGTGAAAAAGTTGTCCTTGAGATCTACGCAAGGAAAGCAAGAATTTATGAATGAAGTTAAATTTCTGGCTAAGATTCAACATCGAAATCTTGTGAATCTACTAGGCTGTTGCGCAGAGGGATCAGAAAGGTTGCTTGTTTATGAATACTTACCCAATAGGAGCCTTGATAAAATCCTATTCGGTGGGCTCCTATTGATAAAATCCTATTCGGTGGGTGATTTTCAGGCCCCTTTTATATATGTAGTTAGAAAATATCACTGTTTCAAGAAGCTTATTCGGTCATGATAATTAAATATTGTTCTGAATATACAGATCCAAACAAACGCAACCAACTTGATTGGCCTAAGCGTTACAACATCATAATGGGAGTAGCCCGAGGGCTTCTTTATGTTCACCAGGATTCTCCACTGCGGATTATTCATCGTGATATTAAAGCAAGCAATGTGTTGTTGGACAGCCAACTGAATCCTAAAATAACAGATTTCGGCCTAGCAAGACTTTTTCATGAAGAGGAGACTCACGTCAGCACAGGAGTTGTTGCTGGAACTTAGTAAGATTTCAATATGAGCATCACTTTTACAGTGCCAATGCATATGTTTTACACCATGCTGATTTGATTTCAAGAGTTTATTTGGAGATTTACGTTCTCCGTTTAAGCTTTTACTTTATAAGATCTACTACAGTTTTCTTTCCAAATAAGGTATCATTTCCAAATCTTAATATTTGCCCTCATTATACAGCGGGTACATGCCACCAGAGTATGCCATGCAGGGGCATTTATCTGTAAAACCTGATGTTTATAGCTTTGGCGTTCTTCTCCTGGAAGTTATCGCTGGAAGGAAAAACACTGATTACAATTTGTCACCTGAAATACAGGTTCTTCTAGGATGGGTGAGTGATACTGTAACGGTTGTATCCTAGATTGAGCATATCTACATCGCTTAAAGAAGCATGACATCACGAATTTCAGTCTATCTTATGGATCTCTCCATCTCCTGTTGTGGCTTATATGTGTTAAAATGTTAATTTGAACAGCGCGGTGGAGGTTTTCGAAAACCAGCCCGGTCTCCCCGCACCACCATTCGCAGAAGGCGGTATCCGAAGGGGAGGCTCCGAACACCTTCACACTCTGCCACGCGTTCCATGTACGAACGCCCCAAAACCACTTTCCCCGGACGGTAAAAGTCGTTTGGTTTGCCGGAGGAGGGTGTGCGAACCACGTTGGATCGGCTCAGCGATTTGATCGCTCAATCAGAGCCGTTGACTTCCCGAAGGTGCCTGCTCGCGTCAAATCAATTTTTACGTGGAGTGAAGTTTTGTTTCGTTGACCACCGTGAAGGAAACATTGTAGTTTTAATGCATTTACGTAGAATTTGGTGGCAGCTTTTATTATGGTAATGGGCATACGTCCCATGCCTTTAATACGATATGGGCATATAGTTAATTTTTGGTTATGGGCATTGTCCCATATGCCATACGATATATTTTTTTATATTTTTTTTTGGTGAGTGGTGCATGCGCACGGTGTTATGTAAGTTTTTTTTTGTTCTTCTTGTTGCAAGCACAAAACGCACAGCAGTGCGATAAAGAAATGGCAATGTAATGTTTTGATTTAGTTTTTGAAGAACAGAGAGCTGTGTATGTAATTTCCACAGCAGTGGAAAATCTGTGAGAGCAACAGAGTTTATTTTGTTAATCCCTCTTTGCACAGAGGATGGAATTTGTATCAGTCTTTCAGTTTTTAAATTAATAGAAATGTTTTGTGACTGTGTAATGTTGTGTTCTGAGTCATTTTGGTTTTAAGAGATTTTCTGCAAAGATCCTGGACAAAAGAAACAGAGCACTGTCTCTGTGGTGAATATTTTTATTTGGTTTTGGTATTTCTCCATTGAAAAATACCCAACAGTGGTATCAGAGCAAGGCTTAGGCTCTTTGTAGGAGAAAAAGAAGCTGAAGGGAGAAGGTTGTTGCTGCAGCAAAACCTCTCAAGTAGACAGAAGACTCAGACAGTGAAGGATTCAGGTATTCCCCAAAAGCATTTCTCTTGTTATTGCTGAAGACAGTCAGTTTTAAAAAAATCACAGTCAAGGATTTAAAACCATAGTTCAAGATGCAAGGAATGGCAAGCACAAGCATGGGTATGTTCAACACCCAGCTCCCACACTTTAATGGGAAGAACTATGACTACTGGTCTATAACCATGAGAGCTTTGTTCATCGCTCAAGATATATGGGAACTAGTAGAATATGGGTTTGAGGAACCAGCAGATGAAACTGAATTCAATGCATTAACTCAGGGAGAGAAGGATCAGCTGAAGCTCAATAGGAAGAAGGATGCAAAGGCCATTGTCTTGTTGTATCAAGCAGTGGACCAGAGTATATTCCCAAGGATAGCAGCAGCTACAACATCACATGAAGCATGGCAAACTCTCAAGACAGCCTATCAAGGCATGGAGAGAGTGAAGACAGCAAAATTGCAAATGCTGAGAAAGGATTTTGAAAACTTGAACATGAAGGAGTCAGATAACATTGACTCATTCTTCACTCATGTGATTGGTGTAATCACACAAATGAGAACTCATGGAGAAACAATTGAAGATAGAAGAATAGTGGAGAAAATATTGAGGGTCTTACCCTCAAGGTTCGATGCCATAGTCACCACCATTGAAGAGACAAAGGATCTCTCAAAATATTCAGTTGATGGGCTACATGCATCACTGATAACTCATGAGCAGAGGTTGAGTAGGAATGAAAACTCATCCCTTGAGCATGCCTTCAAGACCCAGATGTCCTTTGGAAGAGGAAGAGGTCAAGGCAAAGGAAACCGAAGAGGAAGAGGCAGAAGCCAGAACAGAGGTGGAAGGAACAGCCCAGCGAATGCACAAGGAAGAGGCAGCAATACAAATCAGAACCAAGGCCAAGGCAACAACCAACAAAGAGATCAGTATCATGCTCAAGGACAAAGGTATGATAAATCTAATGTTCAATGCTATTATTGCAAAAAGTATGGACATTATGCTAGTGATTGTAGAAAGAAACAACATGATATGAACAGCAGACAAAATGCAAATGTTACAAGAGAAAACAGCAATCAAGAAAATGTCCTGTTAGCTTGTAACATGGCTGAAACACATAGTGAGGATATATGGTTTTTAGACTCAGGTTGCAGCAACCATATGACAGGGAATATAACCCTCTTTTCAGCCTTAAATCAGAATTTGAAATCAGAGGTCACACTAGGAACTGATAGTAAAGTGTCTGTTATGAGAAAAGGGGAGGTAAAAATATTTACAAAGCAAGGAGAAAGGAAAACCATAGCAGATGTCTACTATGTCCCCGGAATGAGATGTAACCTATTGAGTGTTGGACAGCTTATCCAAAAGGGTTACAATGTTTATTTTGTAAATGATGTGTGCACCATCATGGACATACCACCCAGCAAAAGATGCATTGCTGAAGTAAAGATGACAAGGAACAGGATGTTCCCTCTCCGGATCCGGGCAGACTTGAAGAACAAGAAGGAAATTGCAGCAGTCACCCAAGAGGCCTTCCAAAGCGTGCCAAAGGATGAGAACTGGTTATGGCACTTGAGATTCGGGCATCTAAATTTTGGAGGTCTAAACTTATTGAGCAGAAAAGGAATGGTAAGAGGATTACCATTGATAGAGAAGCCGGACAGCCTTTGTGAAGGTTGTATATTGGGCAAACAACATAGAGAGAGTTTCCCATCAGGGAAAAGCATAAGGGCAAAGGCACCCTTAGAGATTATCCACTCAGATTTGTGTGGACCAATGCAAGCTCCATCATTAGCAGGCAGCCTATATTTCTTGACATTCATTGATGATTTTACAAGAAAGACTTGGATATATTTCCTTAAGAACAAAAGTGAAGTCTTTGAGAAATTCCAAAACTTTAAAGCACTTGTGGAGAACCAAAGCGGGCTGCACATAAAAGTATTGAGAACTGATAGAGGAGGTGAGTATATCTCCAATGAATTCCTAAAGTTTTGTAGAGAAAATGGGATTCATAAACAGTTTACAACTCGGTACACCCCACAGCAAAATGGAGTTGCTGAAAGGAAGAACAGAACCATCATGGAGATGGCAAGGAGCATGTTGAAGGCAAAGCATTTGCCAAATGAGTATTGGGCTGAAGCTGTACATTGTGCAGTGTATATTTTGAACAGGTGTCCTACAAAGGCAGTCATGAACAAAGTGCCAGAAGAGGCATGGAGTGGGAGAAAGCAAGGAGTCACCCACATGAGAGTTTTTGGGTGTGTGGCCTATGCACACATTCCAGATCAGCTAAGGAGGAAGTTGGACAGCAAAGGGGAGAAGTGTATCCTTGTTGGATATAGTGATGAATCCAAAGCCTACAGGCTGTACATCCCATCTACCAAGAAGTTCTTTGTCAGCAGGGATGTTCAATTCATTGAAGAGGAAGCTTGGGATGGAAGCATAGAGAAAACAGTGAACATTAAAAGCTGTTTGCCTCATGATGAAGATGAAGAGGAGGTGGCTGAAATGAATCCCCAAACAGCAGCACCAACACAAGAACAGCAAGGTACACCATTGAGGATCAATGAGAGTGCTTCTCCAAGCACACCACAAGGAGGAAACTCAAGTGCATCTTCAAGCACTTGCACACCAAGTGAAAGAGGTAAGAAGTTTAGAAATCTAAGTGAAATTTATGAAGAAGGAATGAATTCCTTATTTGCCTTGTTTTGTCATGTTGATGATCCTATTCATTTTGAAGAAGCTATTAAAGATAGAAAATGGATAGAAGCTATGGATGAGGAAATGAATGCCATAGAGAGAAACAAAACATGGGATTTGGTTGAGTTACCAAAAGGCAAAGAAGTCATTGGTGTGAAATGGGTCTACAAAACCAAGAGCAATGCTGAAGGCAAGATTGAAAGGCATAAAGCAAGGCTGGTTGTCAAAGGGTATAAGCAGCAGTATGGGAGAGATTATGAGGAGACTTTCGCACCGGTTGCAAGAATGGAAACCGTGAGAGCAGTGCTGTCCATAGCAGCTCAAAACAAATGGAAAGTCTACCAAATGGACGTGAAGTCAGCATTCCTAAATGGAGTGTTAAAGGAAGAGGTTTATGTGGAACAGCCTCTTGGATATGAGAAGAAAGGAGAAGAGCACAAAGTGTGCAAATTGAAGAAAGCTCTTTATGGGCTGAAGCAAGCGCCAAGAGCATGGTACAGCAGGATAGATTCATATCTATTGGATAATGAATTTGACAAATGTGAAGGAGAACCCACAGTCTACATCAAGGAAAATGATGGTAAAATTTTAATTGTTGTCTTGTATGTAGATGATGTTATTTTCACTGGAAATGATATTTATCTTATTGAGAATTTTAAATCAGTCATGAAGAATGAATTTGAAATGACTGACATGGGTTTGTTGAGATACTTCTTAGGCATAGAAGTAGATCAAAATGAAAAAGGAATTTTTATATCTCAAGCAAGATATGTAAATCAAGTTTTGGGCAGATTTAACATGCAAGAATGCAAGGCAGCCATCACTCCCACAGTAATGGGATTAAAGCTCAGCAGAGAGGACAGCAGCAAGGATTTTGATCCTAGTTTGTATAAAAGTATTATGGGCAGCCTTATGTATTTAACAGCAACTAGGCCTGATTTAATGTATGCTGTTAGTTTAATTTCCAGATTTATGGAGAGGCCAAAGGAGGCACATTGGCAGGCAGCAAAGAGAATTTTGAGGTATGTCAAAGGTACCAAAATGTTTGGAATTCTATATCATGCCTCAGAACATTCAGATTTGGTTGGGTACACAGATAGCGATTGGGCTGGAAGTGTAGATGATCGGAAGAGCACTTCCGGTTATGTTTTTAATATGGGTTCAGGAGCCATTTCATGGGCTTCTAAGAAGCAGTCCATTGTAGCATTATCTACAGCAGAGGCTGAATATGTGGCAGCAACAGCAGCAGCATGTCAAGCAGTATGGATGAGGAGGATGTTGAGAAGCTTAGGCCAAGAGCAGGCAAAAGCAACAGTGGTCTTTTGTGACAATAGCTCAGCTATTGCTTTGTCAAAGAATTCTGTGTTTCATAAGAGAACGAAACACATTGATACAAGGTTTCACTACATCAGAGAATTAGTGAACAATGGAGAAATTGTCCTCGAACATTGCAGGACCCAGGAACAGGTTGCAGACATCTTGACAAAGCCACTGGTTCAGAAGAGTTTCGAATTTTTGAGAAAATGCTTGGGAATGACTGAACGTGCGGCTGTTAAAATTAAAGGGGAGTGTTAAAATGTTAATTTGAACAGCGCGGTGGAGGTTTTCGAAAACCAGCCCGGTCTCCCCGCACCACCATTCGCAGAAGGCGGTATCCGAAGGGGAGGCTCCGAACACCTTCACACTCCGCCACGCGTCCCATGTACGAACGCCCCAAAACCACTTTCCCCGGACGGTAAAAGTCGTTTGGTTTGCCGGAGGAGGGTGTGCGAACCACGTTGGATCGGCTCAGCGATTTGATCGCTCAATCAGAGCCGTTGACTTCCCGAAGGTGCCTGCTCGCGTCAAATCAATTTTTACGTGGAGTGAAGTTTTGTTTCGTTGACCACCGTGAAGGAAACATTGTAGTTTTAATGCATTTACGTAGAATTTGGTGGCAGCTTTTATTATGGTAATGGGCATACGTCCCATGCTTTTAATACGATATGGGCATATAGTTAATTTTTGGTTATGGGCATTGTCCCATATGCCATACGATATATTTTTTTATATTTTTTTTTTGGTGAGTGGTGCATGCGCACGGTGTTATGTAAGTTTTTTTTTGTTCTTCTTGTTGCAAGCACAAAACGCACAACAGTGCGATAAAGAAATGGCAATGTAATGTTTTGATTTAGTTTTTGAAGAACAGAGAGCTGTGTATGTAATTTCCACAGCAGTGGAAAATCTGTGAGAGCAACAGAGTTTATTTTGTTAATCCCTCTTTGCACAGAGGATGGAATTTGTATCAGTCTTTCAGTTTTTAAATTAATAGAAATGTTTTGTGACTGTGTAATGTTGTGTTCTGAGTCATTTTGGTTTTAAGAGATTTTCTGCAAAGATCCTGGACAAAAGAAACAGAGCACTGTCTCTGTGGTGAATATTTTTATTTGGTTTTGGTATTTCTCCATTGAAAAATACCCAACAATATGCAGGTATGGAGATCATACGAGGAAGGAAATGTTGCGCGGGTGATTGATCCAACCATAATTGAAACGTGCGATGAGGGGGAAGTGTTGAGATGCATTCATGTTGGTCTTTTGTGTACACAGGCCGAACCATCACTTCGTCCACCAATGTCTACAATCACTTTGATGCTTACAAGTGATTCCGTGTCGTTCTTACCAGATCCCACAAAACCTGCTTTTGTGAGTTCTCGTGATCATCAAAACACCTAGTCCACGTTATTCTGCTCACTCCTCCGGCTCCTGCATCTAACGCCGATGCTTCCGTTGCTGACTTGGTACCCAGATCACGCTAGATCTGCCGCTGAAATGAAACGGATTTCAATTAATTCTCTTACATTAATTTTATATGGTGTGTTTCAAAGAAGCAAGCGATGATAGAGATAGAGAGCTAAATGTAAATCTCGAAGCTTGGGTGACTACTATGCGCAAAACTATAAAGGAATTGGAAGTTCTTATTCTTGTAATATTATTAATTATAAGAGTTGGGATATGAAATATTTGCTTTCGTTTAAATCTTATCATTTTGGTTTGAAAGTTTCCTAGAGTTGTTTTACATTTAATGACGTTGGCTCCTTTAATAAGTCTAAAGTAAAATAAGTTCAAATAAAATAAATATTTTATAAGAGTGTCACTTTTTCCCAAAATTTATAGAAAATGAAAATATTTGATTTTTTTAATAAGACTTTTAAAATATTATAAATTTTAGTTTTTTCATCTTTCAAAGAGCTATTCATAGGCTCAATTCTTCACCCACCCTTTTAGCTGCTAAGTTCTTTTATGTCAAGTTGATCAAGGGCTACTTCTTGGGTCACCTACATGCTGCCCTCCAACATTCCAAAATACAATAGTCAAACAATCATTGTAAAAACTTCTCACTGGTTACGGCATCTAACCACTAAGTCCGCCCCTCCTCTTTTGGCTACTAGAGGATCCCAAATCTGTCCACACTAGGACAATCTTCCCTAGCAACAATTCAACATGAAAACATCAACATACCTGTACTCATAGGATGGTGCAACTACTGTAGGTTGTCAATCTGGTTAGGGCATCAACAAAGTCCATGTCGGCCTTCTCTAACCCCTTCAACAGTCATCTCTTCTAACTCGGCTTGCCTCCTTTTCCTCGCTGCTTCCCAGGCTCCCTGTTCCTTTGCTTTTGCACTAGGGAATAAGCCTTATGGCCCCTCAAAGAAGCCTAGAACATGCATGTGGTGCCTCTGTAATGGCTACAAGGCTTGCGACCTACTAAACCAAGGAGGATCCACCCTTAAACTTGAACAAAACAACCCAGAACTTACTCAGATTGCCTCTGCTGCACCTCGAACCTGTCAAACCCACATAACATACCTCAGATCAACTCTAATACTCCTCATCCCTCTCCTTCTTGTGTTGTGGCTACCACAGGTGATGTTTTCTCAATGAATTGCTACCCTTGAATGCTCAAATGAGCTTTCACTCACCTCATATTTATATCCAATCATGAGGGCTTCTTTAAATCGTCTATATGAGCTTTTCTAACTCTCATAAGGCCTCCAATCACTAGGCCAACCTTAACTAAGCCCACCTATTATCTTCAAAACTTCATATCTCATCGTAGGCAACTCGAAATTCGATGATTTTCATTGCGTTGGATTCCTCTCAGCGTCCTCTATCATTTCCATCCATCACATGTCCAAAAATCATCACAGATTCACACCCATCAGCTTGGGTGCAAAGGCCACATCTTGGGTTCCAAGCCCACAATGCCCTATTGTGGTGCTCCAACCTCCAAACCCCGAACCCTATGGCTTGGAGTACCTCCCAAGCTACCAAAAATCAACACTCCCTCTTAGCGAGGAAGGTACTTCCAAGACTAGGAAGTAGCTCATCATCATCATCATCATTTTTGTCTACAACACTCGCCCAACTCCTGGTGCTCACAACTACAACAATCCATGTAGTGTGAAATGCGTCTCTCTCGGAAGTGTCACTGTGAATGGAAGCATCCTGCTTCTTCTTCTTCACCTGAAATGTCTTCCACTCTCTCCATGATTCCTTCTTGGAAACTGTAGGAGCACCCTTGCTCCCCACTGACCAAACGCTCTTCTTGGGATGAAAAGTATCCCTCTAAACATGCATGCTCCCTTTAGAACTTGACTCTTTCTTAGCCTTTGAAATCTGGACCTCCTTCTCTGGAACCTGTGCCTGCTCCTCTGAATCCTACACTTGCACCTACTTTTCTGGAACCTGCACATGGTCCTCTTGCTTCTCCATCCCATGATCCATAGGCTCATTAGCCTGTATAGACCATGCTCTCTAACTACAATCACCACACATGTGGAGCTAGAGCTTGTGGGACTAAGTCTTGCCTTCCCACTCTAGAACAAGATGTCAAACTGCTTCTCCTTGATCGTTGAGACATTTGTCACACTATATCTGAGTCATGGTAGAAACAATACATCCTTGAATCTCATCACCTTTCCTGACTCCATCCTAAATGGAACAACTCTCGATCCTTTGATCTCCTTTTGACTCTTGTCACCCAACACCATGTGCAACTTCGAGTCCCACTTAGTTAGAGTCTCAAATACCTCCTATGTCCCTGTCATATGTTTTAACACCCCATTATCTATGTACCGTGCAACCTCATTGATGGTACCTTGCGAGAAATGAGAGATTAAGGAAAAGTTCTCCTCCAATCTCTTGGTGAGAGCATTTATCTCAGCATAAATGGTAGTCTCAAAGACATGCTTCCCTTTCTTCTTCTCGTCATCTCCCGTCTTCTTCTTCATTGGACATCTAGTTGAAAATTGGCCCATCTTGCCACAGTGGAAACACTTGATCTTACTCAAATCCTTTTTCTACTTTCCTTTCATTCTTGTTGCAAGTGCCACGTCCTAATCTGAAGCCTATCTGAGGCCTTCTTCTTCGTATGAATATCCTCGTCTCACAACTCTTCCTGAATGAAGTCTTCCCACAACCTATTTGAGTCTGACAAATTCTCTCTAGCAATGATCCCCTTGATGAAGGGTTTCTATTCCTCGGTGAACCCTTTCAAAGAAATCCTCACCATATCAAAATCTAAAATAGTCACACCGATGGCAGCAAGCTCATCTTTAACCTGATACAACCTCGTCAGATACGAAGTCACTCCTTCACCCTACAACATCTTGGTGGAATTCAACTTGTCCTCCAATACTAGTATCCGGTTCTTGTTCTTATTCTAGAACAAATTTTGAAGAGCCATCCACATCTCATGAGTAGAGTTCTTCCGAAAAAAATGTGGTATTAGGAAGTCCTCCACACCATATAGGATGATCAATATCGCCTTCATATCCAATTCCTCATATACTTCCAGCTCCTTAGGCTCATTTGGCTTCTTGATGGCTTTCTCGGCAAACTCCCAGATCATGTTGACCTGTAAGACCAACTTGATCCTTTCCTTCCTAGTTGGATAACCCTTCGAACCTATCCTCATACTGAAGACCAACCTACAACTTCAACATTGTAGTGAGCCCTTCACCTACAATGTGACCAACTCCCTCTTAATTTGTACTTCGTTGTGCACACTCTGATTTATTGTCCCTCAAAGTAACTCAGACACGCTCTGATACTATGTTTTTCTTCCATGTCACTAGTGTCTAGGACATAGTCTTAAATCAATGGCACTACCAAACCAAGTATCACAATAAGAATACTTTGCAACAATGGAAAAATATACACAAATAATCTACAAGTGTACAAAAATGTAGACAACTTTTTACAAAATTTACAATATGTACAATCAACCCAACTTCGTTATATTACATCATCTCATAATACAACTTTCTAGGGCTCCCATACTAGGGATAATGGCCCTCAAAATCCACTAGTATAAGAAAATACAAAATACAAGATACTTTGATGATCTAGCTTTTAATGTGCACCTCACAGCTTCTTTGTCATACCTTGTAACCCGTCGGTCCTTCTACTCCTAATTTTCTCACTAGTTTCTCCTTATTCCATCAAGGAACAACACATAGAGACTTCAAGAGGCTTCCCCCTATCACTTTTGCAAGTTTCTTTTGCTATAATGAACTTTGGCTTATCCAATCTACTCCTCTAGGCTGGCCAATACCTGAGCTCCAAAACTTCCTTCCTAGTGGCTTCCTTCATCCTTCCAAGAGCTACTCATATGCTCAATTCTTCACCCACCTATAGCTGCCAAGTTCCTTAATGTCAATCTGATCAAGGGTTACTTCTTAGGTCATCTAAATGCTACCCTCCAACAGTCCAAAGGTTCCCAATACAACTGTCAAACAATCAATGTAGAAACTGCCCACTGGTTAGGGCATCTAACTAGGTGGAAAGCGCCTTCTCTTTTGGCTACTACAGGCTACCAAATCTGTCCACACTAGGATAGTCTTCCCTAGCAACAATTAAACACAAAAAATCAACATACCTGTACTCATAGGCTGGTGCAACTGCTATAGGTTATCAATCTAGTTAGGGCATCAACAAAGTCCACATCAACCATCTCTAACCCCTTCAACAGTCATATCTTCTAGCTCGGATTGCCTCCTTTTCTTTGTTGCCTTCGATGCTTCATATTCCTCTGCTTTTGCACTAAGGAATAGACCTTACATTCCCTCCAACAAGCACAAAATAGGCCCGATATTCCTCTGTAATGGCTAAAATGCATGCGACCTACTAAAGCAAGGAGGATTTGCCATTAAACTTGCACCAAATAGCCCATAACTTACTCAGATTTCCACTGATGCACCCCAGCCTTGTCAAATCCACATAATAGACCTCAGATTAACCGTAATTCTCCTTGGCCCTCTCCTTCTTATGTTGTGGCTACCACAACTGATGTTTTCTCAATGAATTTCTCCCTTGGATGCTCAAATGAGCTCTCATTCACCTCATATTTATATCCAATCACGAAGGCGTCTTCAAATCATCCAAATGAGCTTGGCTAGCTATCATAAGGCCTCGAATCATTAGGCCAACCTTAATCAAGCCCACCTATTATCTTCAAAAATGAATATCTCATCATAGACAACTCAGAATTCGATGATTTTCATTGTCTTGGATTCCTCTCAACATCCTCTATCATCTCCATCCATCACATCTCCAAAAATCATCACATATTCACACTCACCAGCTTGGGTGCAAATCCCACACCTTGGGTTCCAAGCCCATAATGCCTTATTGTTTTACTCCAACCTCCAAACTGCAAACCTTAGGGCTTGGAGTACCTCCCAAGCTACCAAAAATCAACAAATGACACCTTTTATGTATTTGGGTGAAGTGTATAATTCCATTTCCTCTTTTATATGACTTTTGTAGTAATTTATTTTTTAACACTATTTTTTCAAGACTTAAAGATCAACAAGTAACCACTACTTTGCACTTGTTTGAAATTATTGTTTTCAATGATGTCAAAGAAAAAACAAGACTACCTATGTCAAGGATAAATATCGGAAAATAAAAATTGTTGGAAACATTTTTTTTGAAATTTTTATGCCCCATTTTGATATCCTATCTTTCAAGGCATTTTTACTCCAATTACCTAGTCAAATGGGATCATAGAATATATGGTTGGAAATCTTATTCTGGGAAATTTTCAATGGTATATGGAACTCCCTCTCCATAGGATTGAGGAGATATGAAATATTTTGTTAGGATGACCCAACCAAGTAAAGAAGACCAACTTAACTAGTATTACGAGTTATCCCCATAAAGTAAATGTAAAAAAGCTATAGATAAATGGCATAGGAGTTCATTTTAACACCAATCCATCAAAGAAGAGATGTGAGGTTGCAAGAGGAGCTGAAGAATAAATTTTGTGGTGATTCTTGGAGTCTAAAGGTGGAAACAAAAATGTGATTTATGGGGTGAACGAGCCATCTCATAATTTTCACTATAACTTTTCTTCTAAGATGTTTAGAAATGTGAAACTTGGAGGATACAAATATAATATATTCATGTAATCATGATTAAAATTTTAGACCTTGATTTGCTATAATTCCATAGATATGGTCTAAGGAAGTAACACTTCTTAAATAGTATTGAATCCTTTTTCACATAGGTCATCTTGAAATTTTCACTATAATTTTTTTTTCTAGGACGTTTCATAACGTGAAACTTGGAAGATACACATAGAACATCATAATGTACATGGGGTTCAAATTTCAAACCTTGGCGCACTGTAGTTTCAAAGATATTCTCTAAGGAAGTTACATTTCTAGAATGCTCCTCAAATCTTTTTCAAATAAATCATCTTGTAATTTTCACTATAGCTTTTGTTCTGACATTTTTTAAACTATGGAACTTAGAGGATACAGATAGAATATTTTCATGTACCTGTGGTTCAAATTACATACCTCGGTTCACTATAATTTTGGGGATATTATCTAAGGAAGTTAACTTCTTGAAAGATCCTAAAATATTCTCCAAACATGACAACTTGGTATTTTTGCTATATCTTTCTTTCTGTGATGTTTCAGAACCTAAAATCTAGAGGATTCAAAGAAGAGATATCAAGGTACTTGTGATAGAAACTTTAGAAGATGTTTTTCTATAATTTTGGAGATATTATACGAGGAAGTTAGTGTTCATGAATGCTCTTGAAACATGTTTAATATAGGTTAGCATTTGCTATAACTTTATTTATGAGATGTTTTAGGTTATGAAATTTGGACGAGATAGAGAAGAGATCTATAGGTACCTACAGTGGAAATTTCAGAATTAGATTTGAAAAATTGAATACATGGTACATTGTCAAAATTTATTCTTGGGAAAAAGCCAAAAGTTACAATTTTGAGGAGAAATAGAATTCGTGACGGAAGAAGCAACATAGAGACCTAGTGAGGGTAGAATTAACTAATAGAGCCTATAAATATAGAAGCAACAAAAAGACTTGGTGAAAGCAAAAGCAGTTAACAGACGATGTGAAGAATCAAGAAGAATTAGTCAAGTAAGTTGGTTCCTATGAATATTTGTAGTAGTGGGGATTAGTGTATCATGTAGGTTGGTGTCCATAAATAAGGAGAGGGGATTGGTGTCTCCTATAGGTTGATGCCTACATAGAAGCAAATGGACTTGTTGTCTCTTGTACTTTGGTTCCTACAAAAAAATATAAGGGTTTTGTGCTTCTTATAGGTTGGTGCCTACAAATTGATGTAATAGTTGATTTGTGCCTACAAGATATTTCATATAAATAATTTTTATGATTTTCACTTGTAAGGGTTCCACATATATCTTGTGTTACTTTTTAAGTTTATGAGACTAATGTTTTATGATTTTTTAATGGAAATAAATAAGTAATATTTTCATTATATTGATTCACCCCACAAAGCCCCTCTCAGTATAATTATGAATTCCAATATTTGGTATCAGAGTAGGTTCCTTTAGAAATATACTAACCACTGGAAGGCAATTACTAGAGGGACAAATGGCTAGCAAGGATAGTTTTTTCTCAAATAGATCCTTGCTATTTGATGGAAAAAAATATGTTTTCTAAAAGATAAGGATGAGAGCATATCTAATGTCTTTTGGTGTTGATGTATGGCTTTTTGTGGTAGATGGCTATAAATTTCCAATAATTACTCCAACAGATGTAGATAAGAGAAATGATTTTGGAAATAATGACAAAACAAACAATGCCATTATAAGTGGTCTTGATAATTCAAAACTTTTCAAGGTAATGCAATGTGAATATTCTAAGGGAATTTGGAACAAGCTTCAAAGAATCTACAAAGGAAATGAAAAGGTAAATAGGGTTCATGGGGGCTTCACTCAATGAACCTATGACACATCACATGTGTTCGTGGCCTACTAAACAATACCCCTAATTTGACTACATATTGGAAAATACCTCTAAAAATCACATTATTTAACCCCCTACCAATACAAACCCAATAAACCTTCCCAATTAAAAAACCTCAACTTTCACTAGATATTATTGGTATCCATTTTTTCATTAACATTTTTAATACCCTTTTATATTTTTTCTTTAACTTTGAGCTCCATATTTTATACTTTCCAATATAAAAACCATTTAGCCCCCTAATATATGCTCAATATATTAGGTCATTTTTTCCTCTATATATATCCCCCAATATGAATGCACGTGGTATGGTATTTCTCTCCCAATGAAGCCCCCGTGACATGATTAGACTTCAAACTCACAAAATGAAATTAGAAATTTTAAAGATGAATGAAGAAAATACATTGCATTTTTTTTTACTTCAAGAAGAGGAAGTTGTGAATGCTATGAAAGGATTGGGTGAAAAGATTACATAACCAATAATTGTTCAAAAATTGTTGAAATATCTTCCATTGACGCTTAATCAAAGGTTTCAGTGATTTAAGAAATGAAAGAACTAGAAAATATGAAGATGGTTGAAATACATGGAATCCTCACTACATATTAAATGAGAACAAGAAAAGAGAACTCATTATTAAACGAAGCATCGTTCAAATTATTAAAGAAAATAAAAGGAAAAAAGGACCATAATCCTTCCAATTCTTAATGAGATGAATAAGAAGCTCAATTTGTGAGAAATTTGAAAAGAGGATCTTAAAAATATAAAGGTAAGCTACCATTCAAATGTTTTGAGTGTGGTAGAATAGGAAATTATGCTTCTAAATTTCCATATGTAAAATTGAAAGATATTGATGATGAAAGAGAACATAGAAATAGAGGAAAATTTCATAAAAATAAGAAGGGAAGATCTCTAAAGAAGAAAATATTATATTTCAAGGAAGATGACAACTCATCATAAGACAATGATGAATATGCATCTACTGATGACAAATAATAATTTCTAATCATGGCCTTGGAAAATCAGGTATTAGATTCAAAAGAAGAAGATGTTGATAGGGAGATAGATTTTGGAGGAGAGCTTATCAATGCCTTAAAAGAAAAAAAAAAGACTCAAAAGAAAGAATAAAAAGCTAAAGTATTAATTACGAAAGCATGAAAATAAAGATCTCGATTTGGGTGAAGCATCATTCATCCTCTTAAAGACAGAATTACACGTGGCGACGAAAAAAACGATACACTCATAAGTCATTTAAAAGAAAAAGGAAAGAAAATGTGAGATGATAGAAGTAGAGGTTGTATCCTTAAGAAATAATATAGAGAAGGAAAATGTTTATCTAAATATGAACATAAATTTTGAAAAAGGGACTAAATCATTAGACAAAATTATCTTCTAGTGGAGATCTCCCTCTACTAAAATAGGTCTTGGTTTTAAAGAATATCATGAGATGTTCAAAGGAGAATTAAGCTCAAAGACACTACATGACGAAGAACCTAAAATCTATGCCAATGTGCTCAAAGGATCTAGCAACAATGGAAACAAAGTAAAAAATGAAGCTAAGGATCGACAAAGACATGACCCTATCAACAACACAAATAGAAATAGGAAGGAAAGTGAAGAATAATTGAGATCTAGGAATGGATTCAAAAGATTTTCTCCACCAAGAAGGCTCATCACATCCAGATATGAAAATTCCTTTCATGGTTATTTCTTTTCATACAATTTAATTTTGGTCATAAGGTAATATATTGCAAATATTATGTCATAAATGATTGTATTAGTAATAGAGGCACAAGATATTATAAGACCCCAATGAATGACTATGAAAGCAACAAATCTAGAAATCCTTATGAAGGCAATTACAATTCATTTACCCCTCTATTGGATTATTTTGAATGCTAAAAATGTAGTAGTTATGGAAATAAATCAAGTGAGTATATAAGTAGCTCAATAAGGCCTCCCAAGCAAAACAAGCAAGAAGAATTCACAAATATTTGGAAAAAGAGGCAAGAAAGACAAAAAGAGTGTGGATTTGTACTATATGTTCAACACTAAGGAAAACAATGGTACATTGATAGTGGATGCTCCAAGCACATGAGTGGAGATAAGAGAAAATTTCTATATATAAAGGAAGACAAAGGAGGAATTCTTGCTTTTGTAAACAATGCATCAGCCAGAAAAGTGGGTAAAGGGACAATCATCATCGATAATGGAAAACCTAAATCTCAAAATTTTTTGTATGTTGATGGTCTAAAACATAATCTTTTAAGTGATATCCAAATGTGCGATCAAGGATATAATGTCATGTTTTATTCAATAGGATGTGAAATCAAGAAGGTAGGTTATGGAAAAGTGGTGTCAAATGCAACAAGAACCTTAAGTGATGTATACATATTAGGTGGAGCAATAGAAATTTGTTGCATGGGGAAATTGGATGAAAGTTGTTTATGGAATAGAAGGTTGGGTCACATCAACTTCGATCATCTTAGTAAAATCAATGAGAATGGGGCAGTATGAGACATGCCTAAGATTTCAAATCCATGTAATATTATTTGTAAGGCTTGTTAACATGGGAAGCTAGCCCGAGCCTACTTGAAGACAAATGATCACTCATTAGCAAGGCCATTAGAAATTGTTCCTATAGATTTGTATGGGCCCACAAAAAAAAAACTCTTAGGGGTGAAAGTTACTTCATGTTGATAATAGATTATTATAATAGAATGGGAGGGGTTGGTTTGCTTAAAGAAAAATCTGAAGCATTTGAAAAGTTTAAAATATTCAAAGCCCAAATTTAGATTGAAACTAATTTAAAAACAAAGTTCTTGAGATCTAATATAGGAGAAGAATTTACTTCCAATGAATTCAATAAAAAAATTGAATAACATGTGATCAACAAACATATCTCAATAGCAAAAACCCCTTAGTATAATGGATTTGTCAAAATATAAAATAGAGTTACGCAAGAACGAACAAGAACTATGATTGATGATGACAATGTTCCAAACACCTTTTTGGGAGAAGTTATTCATACATCAGTTAATATACTAAATAAGGATCACATTAGAGTAAAAATAAACAAAACTGCCTAAGAAATATGGAAAAGTAAATCTGCTTCAATATTTTTTTTCAAGGTATTTAGAAGCACATTTTATATCAAGATAAATGAAGACAACATGGAGAAATTTCATTCTAGAGCAGATGAAGAAATCATTATTGGGTACTCTTTCAAGAGAAAAGGCTACAATTGCTACAATAAAAGATTACGTAGGATAGTTGAAAGAATTGATTTGAGAATAGATGAAACATTACCTCATGAAGAAAAACGAAGAAATGAATAGTCAAAAGAGATAATAAAGATAGAACTTGAACATAAAGATCGAGAAAAACAAGATCAAGAGGAATGAGAGGAAGAACCTCCACATATAAAGACTCCCTTAAGGTATGTTTAGAAGGTTCATCTTAGTGATATGGATTCATAGGTTTAGACTAGAAGGAAATTAATAAGCACAACAAGGCATGGAAACCTTTCCTTATTCTACAAAATAAAACCAAAAAAAAAATTGAATCCCGCGAGATAACCATTTGGTTAATTCTATGGAGGAAGAGATAGACCATATTAAGAAAAATAATACATGGAAAGATTTTCCTAAACCAAAATAAAAGAATATTAATGACACTAAGTGGATCTCTAAGAACAAACTAAAGGAGGATGGACAGATAGTGAGGAATAAGGCTAGATTAGTTTGCAAATTGTATGCATAATTGGAAGGTGTTGATTTTGAAGAAACCTTTACTCCTTTAGCTATAATCAAAGCGTTTAGAATGTTTTTGGATTTTTCTTGTTTCAATTAGTTCAAAGTCTATCAAATATATGTCAAATAAAGCTTCCTAAATGGTGATTTAGAGGAAGAAATATATATTAAACAAACCTAAGGATTTCAATTGTCAAGAGATGAAAACGATGTGTGTATATTGAAGAAAGAATTGTATGTTCTAAATCATGCTCCTAGGGCTTTGTAATCAAGACTTGAAAAGTATCTACAACAACGAGGATTCAAAATAGGAACAATAGACATCAATATTTATATCAAAATACATAATGAAAATTTGTCAAGTATTATGGTATATGTAGATGATATCATTTTTAGAAGTGATATTTATCTAATGATTCAAAAGTTTCCAACATAGATGCAAAAGGAGTTTGAAATGTCGATGCTGGGAGAATTGTATTTCTTCCTAGGATTTCACTTAATGACTCAATCAGACGAAGCTATATTCAATTCCCAAACAAAGTATCTAAAGGAAATTTTAGAGATATTTTCCATGGAAAATTGTGCACCTATCAACACTTTTGTGGTCACAGGATGAAAGTTGAGTAAAGAGGATGAATCCCTTGATGCAAATCAAACTATGTATAGGGAAATGATTAGAAGCTTACTATATTTGACAACTCAAGGCCATATATTATGCAAGCAATAGGATTGGTTGCAATATTTCAATCTGCACCAAAGGAGACACATGTTTAAGAAGTTAAAAGAATATTTTGATATTTGAAGAGAACTCTTGACTCTGGCCTATCGCACTCAAGAAGAAAATACTTTAATTTAATAACATATACTAATGTAGATTAGGTAGAAAGTGTAGATGGCAAGAAACGCACAAGTGAAGGAGCATTCTTTTTGGGAAATTATTTAATGTCATGGTTGAGCAAGAAACAAACCTCAATCTCCCTATCTGTAACCAAATTTGAATACATTGTAGAAACATGTTGTGCTCAATTTCTATGGATGAAGCTAACTCTTAATGATACCAAGATAAAATATGATCATCCAATATCAATTGTTTGTGATAATACAACCGAAATCAAAATTCCGAAGAACCTTGTGATGCATTCAAATAAAAAACACAATCCGATTAAGTACCACTTTCTAAGAGAGTATGTAGCTGAAGAAGGTGTTAAAATAGAAAACATTTCTACCATGGAACAAGTTACAAATATATTTACTAAACCTCTTCCTAAAGAATCATTTGAAACATAATTTTTTATAGATATGAATTAGTAGCCAAAAGTGAAGTAAAAGGTGAAATTCAATTGGATAGAAAATAAAAAGGGGGGAAGTATAAAATAAAGAGAAACATCACTTTAGGGTGAGTAATGCTTTAATGTTGAAAGAGTTAAGTTGTAGAAAAAAGGAAGAATAATCCCAAGGGAAGTAGTCCAAAAAAAAAAAAAAAAGTAATTTTAAGCATAGGGGGATAATTTTTAAGAGAAGTTGTAGTTATTGAGAGAAGTTATAAATAAAGGAAGAGTTGTAGTCACTAAGAGAAGTTTCAAATAGAGGAAAAGTTGCAAACACTAAGAAAAGCTATATATTGAAGAAAAGTTACAATAAGAAGAAACGAGGGTTTAGGGAAACCATCCCTTTGTCATCGATTTCAAAAGAGAAGGAGTTACACACACAAGGAGAATTGCGAACATGGAGAGTATTACAATATTATTATAGAATTGACTAAGGGTTGCCATGGATTAAAAAGGGGGAGATTGTTGGAAATATTTTTTTCATTGATATCAATTATAGGAGAGACTACTTATTCCAATATAAAGATTGGAAAATTAATACTATTGGAAATATTGATTTTGGACTTTTGATGCCCCATTTTGATACCCTATATTTGAAGGCATTTTTATGTCGATTACCTAGCTCCAATAAAAGAATAGAACATGTTGTTGGAAATATTATTTTTATATATTTCGAATGTTATATGGAACTCCCTCTAACTCCATAGGAATGAGAAGATATGAAATATTTCGTTCGGATGACCCAACCAGTTTTACAATTTATTTGCACAAAGTGAATGTAAACACACTATAAGTAAAGGGGATATGAATTCATTTTAATGCCAATCCATCAAATGAGAGATATGAAGTTGAATAAAAGTTGAGGAAAAAAATTGGGGTGATTCTTGGAGTCGAGAGGTGGAAGAAAATGTGATTTATGGGGTGAATGTGTCATTTGAAAATTTTTGCTATAACTTTTATTTTGGGATGTTTTGGAATGTAAAAATTGGAGTACGCCAATATATGATATTCATGTACTTTTGGTTCAAATTTCAGACCTTCTTTCGCTATAATTCCAAAGATGCGGTCTAGGGAAGTTAGGCTTTTTGAATGCTCCTGAAATCTTCTTCAAACAGGCTAGCTTGGAATTTTCACTACAATTTTATTATGGGTTGTTTCAAATAGTGAGACTTGGAGGATATTGATAAAGTATTTTCATGTACCTATGGTTAAAATTTCAGACCTTGATGCACTATAATTTCGTAGATATGCTCTAAGGAAGTTAGTCTTCTTGAATGCTCCTGAAATCTTCTTGAAACATGTCAACTTGTAATTTTCACTAGACCTTTCATTCTAGGATGCTTCAAACTGTGAAACTTGTAGGATAAAGACAAAATATCATCATTTACTAGTGGTTAAAATGATATACCTTGGTTTTCTATAATTTCATAGATATTCTATATGGAAAGTAGGATTCTTGAATGCTTATGAAATCTTCTTCAAATATGATAACTTCGTATTTTCACTATATATTTCTTTCAATGATGTTTTATAATCTAAAATATGGAGGAGATAGAGAAGAGATCTCAAGGTACTTGTGATAACAATTGTAGACCTTGTTTCACTATAATCCTAGAGATATGATATGAGGAAGTTAGTGTTATTGAGTGCTCCTAAAACATGCTTCCAGGCTAGGTTGACATTTTTGATATAACATTTTTTTGAGATGTTTCATACTACGAAATTTGGATGAGAAAGATAAGATATACCTAGGTACCTATGGTATAAATTTCATAATCATATTTACAAAATTGAATATGTGGTATATTGTGAAAAATTATTATTTGGAAAAATCCAAAAGCAACAAGTTTCAGGACAAGTGGAATTGGTGAAGGAAGAAGTAGAATGTAAATCTAGTGAAGGAAAAAATAACTAATATAGATGGCGAAGACAAAAGAAGAAAGAAGACTTGTTGAAAGTAGTAGCAACTAACAAAGACTGTGAAGAACCAAACAAACTCATTCAAGTAGGTTTGTTCCTACAAATATTTGTAGTAGTGGGAATGAGTAACTCTTGCATGTTGGTACCCACAAAGAAGCAAATGGGATTGGGGTCTCCTATAGGTTGGTTCCTACAAAGTATAAGAGGGGATTGGTGTCTCTTATAGGTTGTTTCCTACAAAGATGAAAAGGGGACTAACGTCTCCTATAGGTTGGCTTCTATAAATTAATTGAGGGAAATGGTGTTTCCTATAGGTTGGTACCTACAAATTGATGTAATAGTATGTTGGTGTCTACAAGCGATATTTCATATAGACTTTTGTGGTTTTCTCCCCTAAGGGTTTCCACGTATGTGTTGTGTTACTTATTCAATTTATGAGACTGAATTTTTATGATGTTTGAATGGAATTAAATAAGTAAAAAATATCATTATATTTATTCACTCCCCCACTCTAATTAGAATGGTGAATTCCAACGGACACATCTTATCCTTATAACCCAAACTGTGATATTTAATTTAACACTTCTAATGCACACTTATTATTTTTCATTTCTACAACCATGACTGGTCCAGGAGGATCCGTCGATTCAATTGCACAGGTGTTCAAGTGTCATCATCGGTGTTCAGTGTCGTCGTCGCTTCAGTTTAGCTGCGACAGTGTTGGTTATGATCAGGTTTTTCAAGTAATGTTCATAGGTTTACATGGCGTTCAGCGGAGATGGTTTAGCACCTGGTTGTTGAATTGTGTTCGTCGATAGTTCCACCAATATTGATTGACGACATGTGTTTTTGTCATTCGACTTTGCAGGGTTGGTGTCGACATGGTTGGTCATCCATCACAGAAGTTGATATGTCATTAGGGTTGTCATCGTGGCAAAAGATCAATATCGTCATTTGTCGACAATAGACATGTGGCTTTATGTCACATTGTGATGAAATATTGTAAAAGGGTTTTTAAAATTCTAGACCTAAACCCTAATCCTACATCTATGTCCTAATGACTAAAACTAAACCTAAAACCCTGATCAAATTCATGCCTTACAAACCATTTTTTTGTGTAAATCAGCATTTGTATTAAGACAAATATCTATCTATATATATATATATATATATATATATATCTATATATATCTATATATATATATATCTATATATATCTATATATATATATATATATATATATATATATATATATATATATATATACATATATATATATATATATATATATATATACATATATATATATATATATATATATATATACATATATATATATATATATATATATATATATAGATATATATATATATATCTATAGATATATATATATATATCTATAGATATATATGGATATATAGTACAAAAAGGTCTGCCCGTGCAGACTAAAGATCAACATCCTTGCCCGATTCCAGCCAATCCAAACTTACTAGACTGTTAAAAATCCCCAAGGCACACCACGCAGGGCGGCACTGAGAGGCTGGGGACGACAAAAACAGAATTCCAACTGAGAGAATGTCAAAACAGAGACCTATCCAACTCGAGTTCCTCCAATACTAGCAAGGAAAACTAAGATAAAGACTGTTAAACAGAAAGACAGAGTGTTGAAACATGACATATAGACTCGCTGAGCCGAAACAGAAAAGAACTGACCCAAGACCCATGAAAATACACAGAGACTCTTCAAGCTTCCCATTACAGTTCCAGACCAATATAATCCTTGGTGGAGGAATCCTGGCTAGTCGAAGTTGTGGCTCTGCCAGCTTGAGGTGGCCGCTTCCCCTGACTAGTGCCCATGGTTTCCTCTGCCCCTTCCCCCACGACAGCAACTTCCTTGCAAATGGAATGCCTCAGAAGGCTAATCAACACTGTTAACTTCTTGGTGATGGTACCAAATTGTTGCTCCAAAGCACTGATTTTGAAGTCCAGAGCTTCCAAAACTGCTGTGTGATCCGCAGAAATTACAGAAATAGCCTGGTTAGCCTGACGAGCCTGATTGAGATACTCCCCTTGCATGCTGATTGCTTTTGCTAACATTGTTTTCATACGCCACATCTCCGCCTGAGTGCGGACATACTGCGTTGCTCGTGTTGACGTTGTGCCAGGATCCTGAACCCACTCCATATCCTTTTCCATATCATTATCCTCCAGATTTTCTTCCTCTTCAACAACAATAGCTTCCAACTCCTCTATTTTGCGTTTTTCCTTCTGCGAGGTCCTCGTTTCGTATGCCTCCCAAGCCTGCTGCAGGTCTTTGTTGGCCAAAGCATTCCTGCTGCCTTCACGCACCATCCTCCTGTGACTAAGAATAGATAGAAACCTCCTTATGAGAGCACAATTGAGATGATGTAGGTGAAATTCGGAGATCAGAGAAATGCTCTTGTAGTTGGGGATGGGAATTATAGAGGGATGAGCCCTTGAGTCACTTGAGGCTCCCCATCTTGTCACCTAATGCTCGCATGTCCCTACATGATTATTTTTGCTTCGAGGATCACAATATTGTTGATGGGCCAGATCCTTGTTATTATATTTGCCCCGCTTGAACCTTTTCGGTAAGTGCCATGTGGCTATTATTTTAATTTTATGCCTGCAGAGTTCATACTTATTATTCATGGAGCTCCTAAGATCTGCCCCGACCTGCTTGTGCATTAAATGCCCCTACCATTCGTGTACTACTTTCACCTGTCTACCCTTTTTCCTTACTTCCCTTCGATTGGATGGCATCATTCTCCACTACTGGTGAAGATCTTCGTACCCCTGGCCTTATCTTTCGTTAAAAATGTCTTGCCTCGAAAGTAGTGTGTACCTACTTCTCAGCTCCATGTAGGTGATGTCCTGCCAACAACTGTCCAAGACGACTGTGGGATTATCTATGCCATGGTTTGCCAAGTGATCTGCTACAGTGTTAGCTTTGCGTCTAACTGCCTGAAAGATTAAGTTGTTCAGCCAAGAGAGATGTTCGGCAATGTTCTCTGTCACCTTGGATAACCTCCAGTGCTGAGTGACCTTACTCACTTTGGTTCTCGAATACAGTTTTCTCGTTGCTGTAATAGCCAGCTAAGAGTCCCCTTCTACTACAGCTGCACCCACTTTTAGATGCCTGAGAATTCTCAAGCCCTGTTCCAACGCTGCAAACTCCATTTCATTGTTAGTCCCTTCCCCCAGAGCTCGACTGTAGATGTACTGTATACTACCTTCACTATCCCTGAGAACCCCTCCAATGCTAGCAGGTCCCAGATTTCCCCTTGAGGCTCCATCGAAATTGAGCTTGAGGAAACCTAAAGGCAGTCGCTTCCAGGTGTTCATGCTAGTGTTCAACTCCTGCCGACAAATCGAGGAGGAAGAAAAGTTTCCCTTGTCAAGGTTAAAAGCTTTCAAAATTTGTAAGTCTGCATTTGAAATGTTTGTGTCTTGTTCTATCCTTCCTTTGGCGAGAACCGTCTGCTTGACATTTTGGAGAATTGTCTCTATTAAGTGGTTTAAATTTCTCATTTCGTTTAGGAATACTCTTCGATTCCTCTCTTTCCAAATTGACCATGCAATGAACCCTGGTAGGAGTTTCCAAATGGTGTTAACCAGGTGATTATTGGAGAAATTACTCCTCCAGTCCTCGATGGTTTCTTGAATAGAATTCATGACCCTGTCCGTCTTTTGAAGTATGGTTTCCACCCATTTCCATAAACTGTCTGCCCAGTCACAGGTGTTGAAGAGGTGATTCATGGTTTCCTCTTCCTTTCCACACATGGGGCATCGTGAAGAGCCTAAGAACCCTTTTTTCCGGAGATTCTCCCAAGTAAGTGTTCTTCTGTGCATTAGGAGCCAAAGGAAAGTTTTGATTTTTGGCCAGAGCTGGGAATCCCAAACTTTGTTGCACCATTTGACCTTTTCTTCCTGCTCTAAGTTTTCTAAGTGAGTTCTGGCTTCTTTGAGCATGAAGTTACCTCCTTCTAGCTTCCCCCATTGTAATTGGTCCCTATCTTCTGCTATCCTTATCCTTCGCTTGTCTAGTTGTGTTCTCATGTTCCTCATACTGTTATGTTCCTCGTTTATGTCCTCTGTTTCATTGAATATCTAGGTTCTCCACACCCGGTCCCTTTCATTAGGCTTCCAATAATGATTCACTGTAGTTCGCCCTAGCTCCTGGTTATTTCTTTTGCAATCTGCAAACTCAGGCCTTTCCAACTTGGGGAGTTGTTGCCATGCATCCTCCCAAAAAAGGGCGGTTTTCCCATCCCGAATTTCCCAAAAGCTATGTTCCTGGATAATTTGCCGGTTGTTTCTTGCTAGGTTCCAGATGGGTGAGCCTTCTGGGTTTTCTTGCATTCTGATTAGGTACTGGGAACTATAATTTGGAGCGTACTTTTCCTTCCAATGTTTGGCCCAAGGTAAATTAGGTTCTTTCAGCCACTTCCACCATAACTTAGCACCACAGGCTCGGTTAATCGTGGAAGGATCTTGTAAATTCAACCCTCCCAGGTGTTTAGGTTTGCAAAGTTTGTTCCACGCTATCAGTGACCATTTTCTCTTCTCTGAGTTTCCCGACCAGAGAAATGTCCTTTGGATGGCCCTTATCTTTTGCAGAACTCCCTTGGGAGCTGGAATAATGGACAACATATATTGAGGTATGACCTGGAGGACTACTTTGGTTAAAATCAGTCTTCCTGCAAAATTAAGGGCCCTATGGGTCCAATGATGACATATTTTCTCCAGATTGGCTAGGATCTTTTCCCAGTGAATTTTTTGCCAAGGTTTGTCAGTCAACGGTGCTCCTAGATATTTTGAGGGGAGGCTGCTTCTTCGGAAGCCTAGAATTGAGGAGAGATTTTTTTGCACAGCTAAATGAGTATTGAAAAAGAAGATAGAAGATTTCGATAGATTTAGCTCCATACCTGATGCTTGGCTAAAGAGATTGAGAATCCTTTTGTAGCCCAAGGCTTCTTTGACTGTGGGAGTGCCATGCAGCATCGTGTCATCAACAAATTGTTGGTGGGTAGTTGCTGGAATAGAGGGCAGGGGTTGTAGTCCTTTAATAACTCCTTCCTCCTTAGCTTTGTGGATAAGTCTGCTTAACCCTTCCATCAAGATCACGAAGAGGAAGGGGGATAACGGATCACCTTGTCTAAGACCTCGCGAAGGAGAGAATTGTGCAGAAGGGGCTCCATTCACCAGAATAGAAAATCTGGGAGATTTGACCAAAGCTAGAATCCAAACTATCTAATGTTTAGCAAAGCCAAAGGCTTTCAATATTGTTGCCAGATAATGCCAGTTGAATTTGTCGTACGCCTTTGACAGATCTAGTTGCATCAACATACCTGCTTTCTTCCGAGTTTGAAGAGTGTGAATCATCTCCTGTGCCAGAAGGACATTGTCTCCCCTCCACATAGCCGGATTGCTCTTCTGAGATAAGGCCCAGAAGTATGATTTCATTCTATTAGCTATTACTTTGGAAATGATCTTGTAAACGACATTGCACAGCGCTATCAATCAAAACTTTGAGGGGTTATTAGCTTCTTCCTCTTTAGGAATCAGGGCTAGGAAGGTGGAATTGAGGGACTTGAGGATTGAGGCAGATCGTCGGGAATCCTCCACAACCTCCCAAACTTCTGTTTTGACTATTTCCCAACAAGCTTTGTAGAAGTTAATGGTAAAACCATCAGGCCCAGGAGCTTTATCATTGGGCATTTCTTTCACGGCCTCTTCCACTTCTTCCATGGAAATTTCCTGAGTTAGAGCTACGTTCTGCTCCGATGTGATCAGCTTGGGAATTGAGGAGATAAGTTCATCAATGGCCTCCGTTATGTCAACTTCAAATTCTTGAGCTATGCTACTGAAGTGTGTAGTAAGCAGGTTAGCAATTTCTTGATGTGTCTGTACCATGGCTCCCTGATTGTCTTTAAGGCTAAGGATTTTATTAGCTCCTCTGTGGTCAATAGCTGATCTGTGGAAGAATTTTGTATTATGTTCTCCTTCCTTAAGCCACTGGACTCAAGATTTTTTCTTCCACAGAGTTTCCTCCTATTGGCAACGAAGTTTCCAGTCCTGCATCAACTTATTTTCCTTGCTCACAGTTTCTAGGTTTATGGTCCCTTTGATCCATCCTTCATGTATCTGCTCTAATTTCTCCTCTAGTTTCTGTTTTTCCTTGAATATGTTCCCAAAAACTGCTTTATTCCAGATTTTGATCTTGTCTTTAATTTATTTCAACTTACCTTGTAATCTATACATTTTGGTGCCTTTAATGCCCACAGGTTCTTTCCACCATTGTTCAATTTGCTGTATGAAATCAGGATGGGTGAGCCAGAATTTTTCGAATCTAAAAGGTTTATTTCTTAGAGTGCCCTGTATAATAGCTGTCAATGTGATGGGCCAATGGTTTGACCCTCCGCTGGGAAGAATATTTGATTCTACTATGATTCCTTCCAGCAATATATTTTCTGAAACCAGAAATCTATCTAGACGAGAAGCTATTTTCCTTTCACCTCCCCTTCTATTGTTCCATGTGAAAACACCACTTCTGGGAAACACATCCACTAGCTTAGCCGTCTTGATGAAGTCTAGGAAGGCTTCAGAGTCTTTGTTGAGTTTCCTTATACCTCCTTTCTTTTCCATGAGGGTGGTTATCATGTTGAAGTCCCCTCCTATGATTGCCTTTGCTTGAGGATACCTTAGCTTTAGGTTGAGCAGAGTTCTCAAAAAAAGAAGCTTGTCCTCTTGCTTTTGTGGACCATAGACATTGGTGCACAGATAGGTCTCAGAGTTTCCTACAACTTGAGCTTCTACAGCTATGAAAGATCTGGCTGCCTCAGAGGAGAGGACCTTGAGTACTTGTGGATTCCACAGAGTGATTAAGCCACCCTCCCATCCATTGCTGGCAGTCTCCAAGTATTCCATATGCTTACCTAATCTTTTGCGTATATTGAGTATCGTGCTGCTTGAACATTTAGTTTCCTGTATAAACACTATATCTAGTTGTTCTTTTTGGACTTTCTTCTTTAAAAGACTCTGTTTTGTTTGGCTATTTAGCCCTCTAGCATTCCAAGAAAGAAATTTCATTTTAAACAAAGTTTAAGAGCTTAGAGAAAAAGCCTCTAGGGCTTTCATCTTACCGGAGTTCAGGAGCATTTGTCCCAACTCTTGCAGTGCTTCATTTTTGGTTTTGCGTGTGTTATGAAACCAGCTCAAGAAAAGATAGAAAAGATAGATCAACGACTTAGAATTCAGCCTCTTCGAGGTGGCAACCTCATTTACATTACATAAATGAACCATTCTTGGATGATTCAAATGATAAAACCTCCTTTCTATATATAGGAGTCTCAGGAGTCAAAATATAACCCAGCCGACCTAACAATAATAATATAAAGCCACAAAAATAACAATAGAGGAATTCTATGGGGCACAGTAATAACAATATGGGGATAATAGGGGCACAACAATATTAATAAGGGATGCAACTACAATACTAATGGGGTAATTACTAGTATTATAGGGACCCAACATGCCCCTCTCCTTCAAACAAAGTGTTGTCCTCAACGCTTGAGTAGTTCTGGATGCTTCTGTATAAAATTCTCATCCTCCCATGTGGAATCTTTAGCGGATAAGTTCTTCCACTTGATAAGATACTCCGAAATTGATCAATTTCGTAGCTGTCGAGTTCTTGTTTCTGTGACTGCTTCCGGTTCCAATATAATTTTTCCTTCCTCGTCAAGTTCTGGCAATATTGTTTGAACTGGGAGCTTGTCGCCTATAACCTTCTTTAAACATGAAACATGGAAAACTGGGTGCAATCGAGAAGCTGCAGGAAGCTCCAATTTGTATGCCATAGTACCAATCTTTTGCAACACCTTGTATGGACCATAATACTTTGGTGATAATTTATTATCCTTCTTAGCTTGCTTGAGGGACATTTGCTTATATGGTTGTAGCTGTAGGAATACCCAATCACCTACATCAAAACTTCTTTTGATGCGATGTTGATCTGCCTGTTGTTTCATTCTATTCTATGCCAACACGAGGTTGTTGTTGATGTTCAATGTGATGTTCCACTGCTTGAACCTTAGAATTTTCTCTTAAATATGATGTGATGGATGGTGGCTGATATCCATAAAGTGCCATAAATGGGGTCATTTTTGTTGCTGTATGGAAGGAAGTGTTATACCACCATTCAACCAGAGGCAACCATTTGACCCATTGTGTCTATTTATCGTATACAAAGCAACGAAGATATCCTTCCAAACATTTGTTTACTATCTCAGTTTGCCCATCAGATTGAGGATGATAAGATGAGCTATGAGCTAACTGAGTACCAAGACAAGAAAATAATTCTGTCCAAAAATTTCCAGTGAAAATGGGATCTCTGTCACTTACAATAATCTTTGGGTTTCCATGTAGCTTTTGAACTGTTTCCATAAATGTAGTAGAAACTGTACTTGCTTTAAATGGATGTGATAATGCACAAAAGTGTGCATACTTGGTAAGTCTGTCAACTACCACCATGATGACACTCTTTCCCTCAGACTTGGGTAAACTTGTGATAAAATCCATTGAAACCTCCTCCCAACGTTGGCTTGGAATGGATAAAGGTTGTAATAGACCCGGTGTCTTAATTGTTTCAACTTTATTTTGTTGGCAAACCAAACATTCCGCCACAAATTTTTGAATATCCGATTTAAGGCCATCCCAAAAAAATTCCTTCTTAACCCTGTGGTAAGTTTTTAAAATCCTGAGTGCCCTCCTAAGGGAGAAGTGTGCAATTCCATAAGAATCTTTTGTTTTAGTTGGGAATTCTTACAGAGGTATAAGCGATCTTTGTACCATAAAGAATCATTTTTCCAGCTAAATGTATCAGACGTACTGGAATCTTGTTGTAACTTTCGAATAAGTGCCCACACTTCTTCGTCATTCTTCCATTCCTCCCTTGCTTCGTTTATCCAATCTGCTTGGATAATAGAAATGGCACACAACAATGCTTCCACATCCTCATCCTTTCTTGAGAGTGCATCTGCCAACACATTTTGCTTCCCTTTTTTGTAGATGATTTCAAAGTCATAACCCAACATCTTTGTGACCCACTTTTGTTGCTCTTCAGAGGATAATCTTTGTTCTAAAAAGTATTTAAGGCTATCATGATCCATTTTTACCTTGAAGTGTCTTCCCATTAGGTAGGGTCGCCATTTCTTAAGTGCATGGAGTATTGCCAACATTTCCTTCTCATAAATAGCTTTGTGTAAAAAATTTCCCTTGATTGGACGACTTTCAAAAGCAATGGGTCTTTCATCTTGCATTAAAACAACACCAATTCCATTTCCTGAAGCATCACATTCCACAATAAAGGTTTTTGTGAAGTCCGGTGTAGCTAAGACCGGTGCTTGGCACATTGCCTCTTTAAGATGTTCGAAGGCCTTTGTTGCTTCTGGAGTCCATGAAAATGCATCTTTCTTCAATAATGTTGTTAGAGGTGCTGCTATTCTCCCATAATTCTTAACAAACTTGCGATAATACCCTGTCAACCCGAGAAATCCTCGCAGATGCTTTATGGATGTGGGGATTTTCCATTCCTTAATGGCTTTAATTTTGCTAGGGTCTACCTTAACTCCTTCATGAGATACAATATGACCCAGATATTCCACCTCTTGTACTCCAAAGAAACATTTGGATCTTTTTGCATATAATTGTTTCTCCTCCAATAGTTGTAGCACCCTGTCAACATGTTCAACATGATCCTTCCAAGACTTGCTGTAGATTAGTATATCATCAAAAAATACTAACACAAATTTTCTAAGGAATGGTTTGAAAATGGAATTCATCAAACCTTGAAATGTTGAAGGTGCATTGGTAAGGCCAAAAGGCATGACCAAAAATTCATAATGACCCTCATGAGTTCTAAATGCTATTTTTGGAATGTCTTCAGTCTTCATTCTGATTTGATGATATCCTGAACGAAGATCCAACTTGGTGAAGTAAATTGATCCATGCAATTCATCTAGTAATTCATTAATGATGGGAATGGGAAACTTATCTTTAATAGTGAGCTTGTTGAGCTCCCTATAATCCGAACACATGCGCCATGATCCATCCTTCTTGTGCACTAATACTACTGGAGTAGAGAAAGAACTTTGACTAGGTTGAATTATACCAGCCTCTAGCATTTCTGCAACCATACGTTCAATTTCACTCTTTTGGGCATAGGGATATCTGTACGGCTTGATGTTTGGAGGAACACTTCTTGGAATCAAATGAATAGCATGATCATGATCATGAATAGGTGGGAGACCTTTGGGAGTCTCAAATACCTTGGAATGATTGTCCAAGACTTTTTGGAGATCTGGAGAAATAGATGATTGTAATGTGGAAACATCTAGCAAACATAATTGTGCAATTACACCCCTTTGTTCCTTTTTTAGAAGCTTTGTCATACCATTAGAGCTAATTATCTTTCCTGGTTTCCGTGCAATACCCCTTAATTCAACTTCCTTTCCTTCCATGGAAAATTTCATGAAAAGTTCTTGAAAATTAAAAGCTATTGTACCCAAGGATTGTAGCCATTGGACTCCTAATACAACATCAACACCTCCCATTGGAATGGAAAGCATTGGGCTAGTAAATATATATTCTCCCATTGATAGCTTGATATTATGGCACTTTCCAGAGCAATTTATTGTTCCTCCATTTGCAACCATCACCTGACACTCTAGAGCTGGATATAAGAAGCAATTCAATTCTTTTGCTACCTTACAATGAATAAAATTGTGGGTACTTCCTGAATCAATCAACACTATTACCTTTTTCTTCTTGATTTGTCCTTCTATCTTGATGGTTTGAGGAGTGGTAATTCCCGCCAATGCATTACAAGATATGGTCAGATTCATTTCTTCTTTATCTAGGGTTTGTTCCTGGAGTATATCCTCTTCTTTTGACCTTTCTTGCTCCTTTTCTTCTTCTTCTTCGCAATCTATGTAGAATAATTTCTTCTCAGCACACTTATGACCTTTAGTGTATTTTCTATCACAACTGTAACAAAGCCCTTTTGCTCTTTTTTCTTCCAATTGTTGTGGTGTCAACCTTATAGGTTGTGGAAGACTAGGGGCCACCACACATCCATCTTTATAGTTGTGAGTGGTATGCTTCCTGGTTGCCATAATTTTGCTTTCCATTTTTCTTGCTAACCTGAATGCCTTCTCTAATGAATCAGGTTCCCAAAGGCGAACATCATGTTGGATATTATCCTTTAAAGTCCCTATGAACACATCAATCCTATGCTCCTCTGAAATATTTTTTACCCTTATGTTCAATTTTTGGAACTCCCCAATGTGCTCCATTATTGAACCCTTTTGTTTGAGACTTATCAATTGGCTAAAAAAAGTGTTGCTTTTTGTATCCTCATAATGTGCTATCATTTCCTCCGTAAAAATTGCCCAAGTGATAATTTGTTTAAGTGAGAAAAGCCATTGATACCATACAAACTGATTTGGTTCCAAATATAAAGTTGCAATACGTACCTTTTGTGTGTTTTGCACATTATTAAGATCGAAAAATTGCTCCATTTGTATTATCCATGTTGCGGGATCCTTGCCATCAAACTTCCTCATATCAATTTTTGGAATATGGTGGGTCTTCGATCTCACATTAGAGTCTAAGAAATCATGATTAACATTTCTTTTGTTCGCATCATGAGTTTCCTTTACTACCTTTTCACCATTAGTAAGTATTTCTTGTAGAAAATTTGTCAAATTTGTCTTCAAATCTTCCATGCCTGCCTTCAAATTTGTGTTCAAATCTATCTTCAAGTTGTCCATCTTAGCTTCCATGCCATTCACCTTATCTTCCATGCCATTTATCTTAGCTTCTGTTAGCTTTTGTGAGAGTGTCATTTGTTGCACTTGTTCTTGTAATTTTTATATATCATGTAGCATTTCTTCCTCTTCTTAATGAGTCATGCTAGAGATTTCAGGTTGCTTACTAGGTGTTTGCATTTTCTTTCCTCGGGGCATTAGTCACCAATAATTTTTCTCTACTATGCCCTTTGAATTCCTTCAAAATAAATTTTCAAAGCAAGATTAAGCAAAAATTTAAGAAAATCTACACACCTTTTTTCACTTTGTAGGAGCTCAATATTGCCTCTGATGTATCTCTGTACTTTCTGATCATCCATTTCTAAAATTGCAATATATAGTAGCCCTCTCTGTCCTCTTTCCAATGCCACTATTCTGACCCAAATTGGATTCTCCAAGGAAGAGTTATGCGAAATCTCCCACAGTGACTTGATTATAGACTAGTTCAGTAGAGCGAACTTGTACGACGTGCCAGGAGTCACTATTTCAACCTTTGGCTCTGAAAACTATCTAAAAGAAACTACAGTCCGTCCTCTTTTTGTAACTTCTTACTAAATTTCAATCTGATGCTCAGAGAGAAAGTTATGATGATTTTCCCCAGGTTACCTGTTTGGAATGTAATTCAGGAGTCTGCAAAAAGACCAACTTCCTCAGATCATATCTCCTCAAATATAGCGCAAAAAGCTCTGAAATTTAGACCTGAGGTTCAGTGCGATGTCTTCTCAAATGGGTTTTTTTTTAGATTCTGAAACATTGCAGAAAAAAATTTATAGTGAAAATTCCACGATGACCTATTTGGAGCAGCGAAACCCTAGAATCCAAAGCTCTGATACCAAATGTTATGAAACCAATTCAAGAAAAGATAGAAAAGATAGATCAACGACTTAGAATTCAGCCTCTTCGAGGTGGCAACCTCCTTTACATTACATAAATGAACCATTCTTGGATGATTCAAATGACAAAACCTCCTTTCTATATATAGGAGTCTAAGGAGTCACAATATAACCCAGCCGACCTAACAATAATAATATAAAGCCACAAAAATAACAATAGAGGGATTCTATGGGGCACAGTAATAACAATATGGGGATAATAGGGGCACAACAATATGAATAAGGGATGCAACTACAATACTAATGGGGTAATTACTAGTATTATAGGGACCCAACAGCGTCCTCTTTTTTTACGGTGTTTGGAACTTATGGAGGTTTGATGCAGACCCTGTGTTCAGACTCCCAACCCTTTAGCTATACCCAAGATTTTGCTTTGCAGTTCCATCTCTGCTCTTTGTCGTGCAATGAGTATATCATTAACTCTTTTTACTTCCTCTTCCGATATGTGTTCCATTCCCTTCTTATTCCAATTTTCTACCATGTTTGTTAGATCCACGCCCTCTTGCTCTAGTATATCATTGAGTTCCATATCTTCGCTTTCGATTTCACTTATGATCATTTATGAGTCTTCTTCAGCTCCTTCTATTGTTTCTGGTTCCTGGAGTGCTAAGCTCAGAGGGTTTCCCTCCAGTTCTTTTATGTCAGGCCCTGTTGTAGCTTTAGTTATTTCAGTGGCTTTTTGTACATTGATGTTGTCCTCTAATTCTGTTTCAGTTTCCAAGATTTCAAAAGCATTTCTTATGTTACCTTGTGAGGTGCTTGCCTTAGTTTGGCATTTCCTATTTTCTCTTTGTCTAGCTTTCGGTCTTGTAAATATTTCCTTGTTCTTCTCTGCTTTGCCATCCTTGTGATCTCCTACTGCTTTGTTTAGTGGGCATTCTCTTATTAAATGACCATGCTCATGACATTTCCTACAACGGAATGGGATTTTCTCATAGTCTATGGCTTGGAAATAATCCTCATCCCTATACTCCAGCCATAGGCCCTCATGCAAAGCCCCCGACACATCCATTTCCACACAGATTCTGGCACAGGAGGTGTACCTTTTTTGCAGAGTCGCTTCTGAGGCTTTGATGAAGGTCCCTAGCTTGTTACCTATTTGTTCAAGAGATGCATGTCCCCAGTAATCAATTGGTAGGGAAAAAAGGCGTATCCACACTGGTACCTGCTTGAAGGTTTCCTTTTCTGGTACAAAGTTGGGTTTCCATGGCCTTATGTAAAGGCCCGCAGAGGCAAAGAAATAAGGCCCTCCATCGAATATTCTGTCCTTATCTTCTAGATTTGAGAAAACAACAGTAAAAAAACCTTTAGCTCCTAGGTGTAATCTAACATCACCTTTGGGTTTCCACTGTTGTTTTATCCATTGACATAATGCCCATTCTGTTGGCCAAAACCCCATGAATCTGCAGATCACTGCATGTTCACTCATGTGATCCTAGTATGCCTGAATCTCCGGGTCTGATATCAAAACCCTTAGGGTTTCTGCAGCTTTGGGTTTGCACGGACCTTGGTTCTTCTTTCGGTTAAATGTTGATGTTGTTTCCCTTTGTTCCTCTTTATCTAGATTTAGAGCTTCTTCCTCTGCTTCTGCGTGCTTCTTTCCCTGTTTATTTTCATGAGCGAAATGTGCTTGTGTTGGATTCTCTCTAACTCTGCTTTATGTTCTTTTGCTATCATCCTTGCCTTTTAGTTTTTGATTGTTGTTTCCTTCATTGCCTATAGTGCCTTTCCTCCCCTTGTTGGTCAAATCTTCCTTACTTGACCTTTCATAACCTGTTATCTACACCCCATCTCGTGCTGTCGGCTTATTCATCATTATTTGTTTGAAAGTTGGGGTCCCTATGGACCCCACGTTTTCCATTTGTCGGGTCAGAGTTTGTCCTCTTCTATGGAGCTCTGCCACTCTAGCCCTGTTCTTCTCCAGGTTTGAAACCTCGATATGATGAGTTCGTGAGCGTCAAACCCTCATTTTCACCAGACCTCGCCTGCGCCTCCAGGAAAAATTATCATAATATTAAAGCATTCATGCCTTAGAAACCATAATCCTATGCTAAACCATGTATTAACCCTAACATAAAGTCCTAGACTCTATGCATCAAAAGACATGTATTAAACAAAGTGCATAAAACCTATGTTATAGTCCTTGGCCTTTGTTTATAATTAAAAACATATTAATAAACATTACAAATAACACACAAAACCTTATAACATCCCTAACCGCAACTCCTTAACCGCATCAGAACCATGGACATGTTAGAGGTCAGGCAGCTAGGTTACAAACGGCAGGGTTACATGTTACGGTTCTAACTGTTGGGCTTGGAGACCACAACGGGACCGCAACATGTGAACACGATGCAGTCACCATGGTCAGACCGCAGCGGAAGCATAAGTGGTAAGCCGCCAGCAATAACCATGTGATGAGAATGCGGTCACATGTCAACCGTTATCGCGAGGGTAGCCGGAACCGTTGGAGATAGTCACTAGGTGGCAGTTGACTACCCTATTCACATGTAACTATCTCCCCTCCGCACGGTTAGCAAACAACTAACGGTTTCTGCCTTATAATAAAGTTTATTTTGGGTTTTGTTTTTAAGTTTGTTAACAAACTAATTCGAAGACCATGACATAATGAACCAAGGTGACAAAACATAAACAAAAACCCTAATTCAACCCCAGAAGTTAGCTCATACACCTCAAAGGTAGTCAAAGAGGTTTGAATGTACTTGCAGGCCTATAAGAGGTAGTTTTGCTCATTAAAGAATAGATTGGTGGTTTTGGGTTTTTGTATGCAGATTTTGGAGGTTAGAGGCTGTTTTGTTTTCAGTGTTTCGGGAGCATCGTGAGTCAAAACTGGAAACCATAAGTGGTGTTGGAAAGCTAGTTCAGAGGGACATCTAATGATAGTGATCAAAAGTGCCTGTGTGCACATTCAGTCTGGTCTTTTCTCTATGTAATCAACACCTTCTCATCATTCCTAATAAAACGTTCACCCATCTTCAAAGCAGACCCAGAGATGTAGTCCATCAAGGATGAACTCCGTAATCAATCTTGTTGTCTCGTATATCTGTGTATTTGCTGTTTTCACTCTGTTTTTGCATCTTACTTATGGTTTATCAGCTGTCGTAAAGTGTTCTGTTCAAGCAGTTTACATCGATTTCCATTCTTTCAGTTAACACTCAACTCATTAATGGCTAATCAATTCTACATCATTTTTTAGTTTATGATCATTTCTGATCAATGACACCTTTTATGTATTTTGGTGAAGTGTATAATTCCATTTGTCTTTTATATGAATTTTGTATTAATTAGGTCTTTAATACTACTTCCTTTAACACTTAAAGTTCAACACATGCTTGCTACTTTGTACTTGAGTTTGAACACACTCTTATTCTCCTCTAATTATTTGTCAAACTCTTACCTTGGTTGAAACAATATTATTCTAAAGAATCATATTCTCCCTTACTCATAATGTATTATTGTAACCTCCACCTTTGCTACTTTAGAAAAGTTTGTTCTTGCTTACTATCTCCTTCATTCATTTCACAACTTTGACATCCATAAAATATGTGTCCTTGAACTCCACGTGTGAAAACAAGTTCCTATTCATCTTATTAACACTCTAATTTATTAGCATCATTTCCAATTCTAGAAGCTTGATGTACAACACTTACTCTTCTTTCATATTATAATCTTCTCCATCTTAGTATTCAACTTCTAACTTCTATACTTTTGTTATCTTTAAAGGTATATTGTATCCTTAGCAAGTTCTCTTCAATCCTTATGATAATTATTGTGGGTCCACTCAAACATATGCAAAGTGGCTACCCATTAGGTGTAGAGTTTAATTATGCACCCAATGAGTGAATACCCTTGACATTTGAGTGAATCTACAAGGATATTAGTTGAAAATATGACTAAAAAAAGAGTTTTCTTCATTTCCCTAAAAATATTCTTACCCCTAGGGATGACATCATCATCTTGAATTTATTGATTCTTCTAAAGTGATTTTGTTTGTATGTATTTTTTGTTTTGAGATCCATTTTTGACCTCAAAACTCCTCTAATTGTTGAAATCAAATAGATGAAAATTTTAGAGAAGATAATACTTTAAAATGATTAAAATATGGAACATATGTTTAAAGGAAAATATATCTAATGTAAGGCAAGCCTAGGAGAAAGAGGAAGCATATTATATTTAATCTTTCCTATTTCTGCAAAAATATTGGAAACAACACTTGATATTCTAATAGTGAATGATCAATATTTCAATTCATCTAAAAGGTCATGAAACTCTATGGTAGAATAGCCCACTACTAAGGGTTAGCTACCAACTTCAATTTCTAACCTACCTTTTGATGGTGTTGGATGTTTCCAACATGCAGTGGGCCTCCTCGATATGAAGTTCCAATTAGACCTCACACCGTTTGGAGTAGGATTCCCATTTGGATACTAGGCCCGACCACCATTGCAAGAGATCTTAGAGGTATGCCTTGGCAACAAAACACACACAAGAGATCATGCACATAAGTTTGGGGACAACAAGTGTGTAAAATTTTGTGAGACATTGGTTGTAAAGAATAAAGGGATCTTTCACAAAAGGGAAATAAGATGCATGCCTCAAATAGAAAATTAGTAGTACTATCCTAAGAGAGACACATGAGAACAATATAAGAAGAATTGTTAATTAACCTGCAAAATAGTTCACAAGATAATAATGATCATGAAAACACATAACAACGCACACTCAACAAGATTCATATCTAAATTTAATGAAGGATTTAATTCTATTTAGTATACATACCATAATCATATACAATAAACATTCAAAGAATAGTCTTACAACATTCATAATATATGCATGAAAGTATGCTGCCACCAAGATCTCTTGATGATTAAATGAAAGTTCCAAGTACACTATTTGATGAAACACTAGCCCAAATAGTGGAACATGAAACTACCACTTGATTCTCCAAAGAATTGTCCTCTCCCCTATGCACAACTAGAGAAGCCATGACCAATTATCCGAAAGTCCAAGCCCTTTGCTTGAATCGTGACGCCTTATTTATAACAAATGAAAGTGACCTTTGAGCTTCCTCATGACCCTTGAATTTCCTATAACCTATGGAATTCTATATGATTCTTCATATTCCACAAGTTTCTCTTGGACTTCCTTTACATTTTAATTTCTTATTCTCTTAAAAGACAAACTACATTAAAAATGGTGGCTATATAGGAAAACAATTCCTCATGTAGGAGGAAAATACAAATCAATAGCTTGAGAGTGGAGTTCATTTGTATTGTAAGAGTGGCATGATTTGAACTCTTCTACAATAACTTTGATTCTTGGTGGTAGATCTACAATGTATCACATTTTCACCTCCATTGCACCTCATAGTATAGATTTGGAGTTTTCTTGTATACTACTCCATAGCATGGATAACTTCATATGGACTTTGGCTGGACCAGTTGTATACTGTAGAATGGTGCTTTTCATTACCTCCAAGTTTTCTTGATTGTTTTCTTGCTTGATCTATTCAATAAACTCTTTAAAATCATGCATGGTGACAAACTAATTCCTTTTTTCTCCAAGTGGAACCATAGAAGGTATTTTATGATTTCGTGCCAGTGACTCTAAAATGTTGTGTAGTCGAACATAAGAAGCTATAGTGTTGGTCACTTTCTCACCAAGCTAGTTATAATTATGAGTGTGTAGCCTCAAATCTCCTCTATCCACGTCAACTACTAATCTATCCTTTTTAGCCAACTATTCAGGAATATTTAGTTACTTGGTGCCCCAATCCTACATTAAATCCGTAGTTGTGCATGCAACATTCATAACCTTTAGGATTTCTTGAGATATTTTCTAGATTTCAACGAGGGGTGTCATCACTTCATGTAAGAGGATCATATCATTGTAAAGTTTCTTCATAGTGTCCTCCATTAGTTTCAGCTCTTCAAGTATGGTAGACTATAGTTTTATCATGTTGATACTGGTAGAAGACAACTTCCAGTTCTATGTAAAAAGATGGTCAAGCTATTGTTTTACGATAGTCAACAACTTTTTCAATTGATCATTCAAAAGATATTTTGTATTATCTTGTGTTGCTATCATAAATTCCACATTTGTTGCAACATCTGCTCAAGTATTCCTCTTGGTATTACATGTTATCACCCTTTTTGTTTCTATGGTAATGGGATGAACAAGGTCATATGAATAGTACCTTTTCCTCTCTTATAAAATCCTCTTCTTTAGCTTTTCAAAGGTAAAATTTGATATATCCATGACCCTGTCGTCATGTGGACTAACAATTCTCGTCTTGCTGAATGGGAGATGGCCACCAATGAGAGGAGGTTCTTAATAGATATTTGGATCATCTTCAATTAGTTCAATATATTCCTCCTCTTCCATCTCTACCTCTTGTCACAATCCATTAGTTATTCCTCCATTTTCGGTGTAGCTTCTTCTTTTTGCTTTTTCTTCATCTCCTCTTCCTCCAACCACCTTCATTATTCTTCTTCCTCTGCTTTCTGTTTCTTCAAGGTTTCTTCTTGTTGTTTATTCTATAGATCCTCTACCTTTGTCTTCTTTAACTCTTCTTTCTTCTTAAGGAAGTCATATTTCTTTTTCTTCTCTTGTTCCTCTTTATGTTTGCGCTCTTCCTCTCTTTTGCACTCTTCTTCTTGCTGCTTCTCTTCTTCTTGCTTTCTCCTTTCTTCCTCCCTTTCCTTTATTTTTTGTTATGCACTATTTCACCTTTGCAAATAGGATCTACCTTGAAATTTCCACTTCTCTTCACTATTGGATCATTCTTTGGCCTCTTCTTCAGTGATACAATATTAGCTGGGGTGATCACTTCTTGCTTAATCTCCTCCATTTGTGCATATGGTAAATGCGTAACATGGGATGGGCATACCTCATCTATTGGATGATTCTTCTTTAATTCATTGTACCAGTTCTTTATCTTCTCATATTCTGGAAATGTGAAGGATACATATGGCTAGGTGTAATCCAACTTGGTACAATATTGTTTGAAAACATTTCTAGGGTTGTATCTAGGAAATCTCATTTCTCCAAAATGAAGACATTTAAGATCTTCAATATCAGATTCAACTGGATTAATTTTTTTTAGATCATACGATTCGATTCATAAATGAAAAGAGGGACAAGAAGACTTCTTCTTCCTTTCGAGTTGCGCAAGTAAAACTGTGTTAATTTGGTAGGAAACTTCCTGAATGACCACCTTCTTGATCACATATCTCATCATAAGATGAGGGCTAGTGTAGCACCTAAAAACTTTAATATATGTTCCTTATGGTGAAGTGAACCAACATGAAATCTCGCTAAGTGCCCCCTTCACTTGATTTTTCATGCAGGGAGGTTCCACCTCAAAGATCATCTGATACAATACTGTGAAGAAGTGTTTGACCAGTATCTTAGATACTCCCCTGAAACTGAATTCTGACAACATTCTACAATGATAATAGACAATAAGTTTCACTTTAGGGGTCCAATTCCATTTAATCCCTGTGAATGCATAGCGAGCACAAATTCCATCTAGCAGATAAGAAAACATATAAAATTCTAGTGACTGATTGACTTCTAAAACTTTCTTGGTCTGTTGTACATTGATATGCAGTTGTTGAGTGAGGATGTCAGCCTAGTTGAATATCCTATCTCTAGAAACAATCAGGTTGAGTAAATAAATCCATATTTCCTCAAAATATTCTGCATTCTTCTGCCCATGCAATCTGCAACACATCACCATAAGGTACTGATTGAATTTTCTCAAGGAATTAATCTTGTAAGAAACACTTGGCTCTTGGAAAAAATTTGTAGCCTATTGCCACCATGACTTGATAACCTCCATGGTGTTCAAGTTAGCGCAAGTTGCATAAACTTATGTGTTCAAGTACTTCCTATGGGTTACTAGCCTATAATAGGAATGCAGATCATGAGGATAATAGGTGGAAATTTCCTTTCCTCTTTCGCTAATGAGAATTATTTTCTTACTATCCAAATTTATTAAAATCCATCCAATAGCTTCTACACATGGTACTACTAAAAATCTGCATGCTACTCTATGCATTCTGGACCTATTTATGTTAATGTATACCTATGTATCCTCTAGGTTTTCTTGGAATTCATTTTGATTGAAGGCATATTTTATATCTCGCCATTATACTTTGATAGATTTATTGATGAAACATTATGTGTATGATAAGATTGGCACATTTGGCTTGGAACATTCCACTACCTCCTCATTACTAATTTCTGAAATATCTTTTGATGGAGCCTGCCGAGTGATGGGAGGCATTATCTCTACAAAGGATGAGAGGCTAATGTGTCATGTATCTGTAGCACCTACAAGTGGAATACTCATGGGGAACAAGGATTAGTTCATGAAAATATCCTAGCTGTCACATGCAAACTATTCAAAAGACAATGACTAGAAGAGGGTTCGCAAGTTGGGAGCACAAGCTTAGAAAAGATAAGACATGGTGGCTTCACTAGCCATTGGAAGTGCACACTGCGCCAAGGAAAGGAAGAAAGGGAAAAGTAGTGTGAAATTTAGAATAACAGTGCACAATGGAGTCAATACTAGAGCTTAGAACTATGAAATGCATGCTTGTGAGAGAGAGAGACTTCTCTTTTGCACAAGTCACATGATAAGCAAGAGACAAGGAGAGGCACATAGCTAACTAGAAGTGCACAGTGCAAGGGAGGCGTAGGAAGGGAACATGTCACAGTTGCAGTGGGAAAGAGATGCCTCAATGTGGTCTAGAAGTGTGAAATGCACTATAGAAGAGAGGCTTCCTCTCAGTTGGGCACAAGTGACAGTCACAGTGAGTAAGGAGTGGGTGCTTGTTTCCTGCAAGTGTGCAATGCTCAATGTGAGAGGATAATCTTAAAAATGGTTAAGCGATGACCAATACAAGTCAAAAGCTCAGTGAAGGTAAGTAAAGAAGCTGTAAGTGTTCATATATCCTATCGCAATGATGAATAGAAGGTGAAAGGTCATGGAATATCAAGAGTTAGTAGAAGCGCCACATGTGACAACAAAACAACACTTGTAGGAACAACAATACATAAAGGGACACTCAATATGAAAAATCATATCAAAACACCACTAAAAAAAGAAAAAGCGACACGAAAAATGACAAAAGAAAAAAAAAGTGACACTTTGAAAAACCTACCAAGAATCAGTGCACTTGAGACCAAGAGTGACGTAACACTCCTTGCAATGAGAGAATATGCTCAACTCAAAGTGAATAGAGATTTTGAAAATGAACAATGAGTTGGGCTCGTTATAAAGGAAAAATACATGCAAGTTAATATTATGGTTTTGATGCATGCTCACCACTTGTCACTTTATCATTGAGTTAAGTGAGTGAAGTGGGATAGTCATTATCACAGCAACAATAGTCATGAAGCAAAAATTCAATGGAGAAATTTTTTTGGAGGGTCATTATCACAGTGACAACACTACCCCAATTTTTAGCATTGATATAAATCGTATGGAGAATAAAATGGATATAGAAATAAAAATGGAATCACATAGAATTATTACAAAAAGAATAGGAATATAGTGACACCCAAATTCTATTAATGAATGAAAGAGAAAAGAAATACAATTATTGTAACAACCTTGGTGAAAAGTCCATGTAATAAAAGTTAATAAAGGAAAAATAATCACCATGGTTGATGTGACACTTATTCCAAGCTGAATGTTGGGAACAAAATCCAAATGGGTGCTCATTTCGGTTATTATGGCTAAAGGAATTTGGCAAAGGTAATGACAAAGGCTTTGGAAAGGAAAAATGAAATTTTTGGCACATTTATTTATGAAAATAATGGAAATTAGGAGAAAAGGAAGGTGAAAGGTCACAAGATGCATGTGAGGAGGAAAATGAAGGAAAATAATAAAAATGAAGAAAATAGAGGCCTCAGTGATAAAAAGGCTTATGAGGATTAGTGGGCAGGCTTGACCAATGTAACTTTTTTTTAGTTCAGTTTCAACGCTCTCTCATTATTCTCTCTCTCTCTCTCTCTCTCTCTCTCACACTCTTATACACTTAGAGTTTTCTTGGAGCACTTTGGCATTGGATTAAGAAAGGAATAGATGGCAAGAGGAAGGAAGGACCAATCAAGGAAGAGTAGGATCAAGCAAATACAACATGATTATTTTCAAGTATCGATTTGCATGTGTGATTTCCTTACGAGATTTTGCATGCATGGTATTGGATGTGGTTCTTTGCTATCATGGCATAGGTTTTTCTAGGTGTGACCGTGTTTTCAGGCTAGCCTTTCCATTTCCTGATAGCCATGGTTGATGGGGTTCTCATGTTTTGGTTGTGTTGGATTGCTGGATGGATTCGAAGCTGAGTGAGGTGATTCTCTAAAAGAAAGAACACATGACCTAGTGATCCCTAAACTAAGATGTGGATTGTGGTAAAGCCACTGGCTTAGTGACCCTTGAATTAGACTATGGGTTGCAATAAAGCCAGGTATTGTGTGCCTCGGTGGGCCTAGGAATCCTTGACTGGTTAATGGCAGGTTATATAGTAAATCCTATAGGTGGTTTCCATTGATTAGGCCTAGGAATCTTTGCCGGTGAAATGTGGGATATATGGTAAAATATAGAGGGTGGAGTCTCGGTTAGGAACTAGTGATCCGATGTGGATTGTGGTAAATTCTAAAGACTAGGAGATAAGGAAATTACTCATAGTGTAGGTGGAGAACTCCGGTGGCATCCATTCTTGTTTTATGGCCTAGTGATTCGGGATGGATTGCGGTAAAGCCTGGTTCTATGTATGAGGGTGAGGTGGTGTAGCCTCGGGAAGCTCTCGTCAAGTTTGGTTTTAAGTCCCATATTGATGCTTGGAATATAGAATGGGGATGATTAGATGAAAGAAATATTTGGTTAAGCCAATTTATGGTCAGGTGGTTCGTAGAAGTCCCAAACCTAGTTGACCATTTCATTCATTAATATGAGGTTATTTCTCCTTGTTATTTCATGAATATTATACTGGTCCATATGTGGATTATATGGGTATCACTTCCTTGGTATTTCTGTTGTTATTATGATGGTTATGAATATGTATTATGACAGTGGTGATGTATGGCTTCCATCATATTTTTACTTGTAAATGAATGAACAATGTATCTATGGCCTAATAGATGATAATGCAGCTAATGTAACAAGGAAACAATGCCTCATGGTGAACCTCAGATAATTATGAGACCCCTATGCTTAGTTTTGTTGTTAAGGCCTATAGCTTTTAGGTTTGTGACATGTTTGACAAAATTCCTGTCATGGCTAGTAGGGGTCCAGTCTAGTCCTTGTTGATGTTTTTGCAAATTTATCTTTGTTTTACTGTGAAATTACATTTCTGAACCTGTCAATGAGTTATGTGTAGTGGCTTGGGCTCTGGGCCAGAAAAAGTGGCACACATTCCAGAGTCGCAGGCACAACGTTGGGGAAAAAAGGTCCCTAGAAGATCCCTTGCCCTTGCTGTGGGAGCTTCTTGATCCTTACAGACCCACCCTTGTCCATATCAAGGGAAATTCCAGGGGTTTGATGCACTAAAACTTCAGTTGGTCTCAAGGGCTAGTTACCTGAGTTGTTGGGATGACTCCTCGGAGTTCGGTGCTGATGTGGATAGTATGTGTGGTGTGTTTTTGTTGATTCCACTTCCTTAAGGTGACATAGGAGGTTTAATCCCATTATAGTGGCCTTTCATATCATATTTACCATGGTTGGCCAGTTACTTGGGTAGATGTGGGATGAGAGTGTTACAAAGTGGTATCATAGGTGGTTGCATTCTCTTTGGGCTATATCTGATACCACAAAGTGGTATCAGAGTGGATTGCACTCTCTTTGGGTCATATCTGATACTACAAAGTGGTATCAGGCATGGTTAAGCCCTCAAACTAAATGGGCTATGTGTTGGTCATGCATTTATGTCAGTTGTATATGTGCTTGTTATGTATGCATTGTAGTGGTCATTATTATAGTTGTGTTTGCATGTAGGAGTTGATGATGCGTTTGTGTTGACGGTGCTGGACCCACCAACATGTTAGGGGATCTCCCAGGTAAGAAGTCCCAATTATATATTAGACCATTTGGTGTAGGAGTCCCAACAGTGGTTTGTATGGTAATTCCTTGACCACTATTTCATAGAGAGGTAAGTAATATGTCCCTATTGGTAGCAAAGGTGTGACAATTGTAGTGAGCCAAGGAAGGTGCATGAGAGGTTCTAACACACAGAGAGTGAGGTGAGCGCACCCCTTGGAAACCTATAATAGTATGCAACTTGGAAGGGAACACACGAGAAAAGATGCATCACAAGCTAGAAAGAAAGATAGCGAGCAATCGAAAGTGATGTTTAAACCAACAACACATCTGCAACAAGATTTATACAATTGCATACAAAATATTTCATACACAAATGTGTAAGTTAAATAAAATACATTGCTACAGCAACCATAATAGTCCAACTACAATAACAACATATGCATGAAAACATCTTGGCTCTGTTATATTAAGAAGTATAAGTTCTAGTCATACAATACATCCATGTCCAACCACTAGTTTTGATAACGGAATGTTACAACCACAACCGCGTGCTCCTCCAAGGAGACATACTAACTATGCGTAGTGGAGAAGCCAAGGCGTGTTATAATACTATCCAAGCTTTCTCTAAGATACTCCTATCAAAGCTTGGTTGACCAAAAGCCTCCATAATGAGTTATGAGGGACTATTTATAGCAAAGGGTGGGGTGGCCCTTGACATTCCCCTTTGTGACAGTTCATCTACCCTCATGACTCTTCATCTACTCTATGACTATTACATCCACTATCGACACTTGAACTTACACTTGACAAGACGTTACATACAATCTTCACATGTACCCATGTGAGACAAAATGGCTTGAGAAAGCCATGCAAGACATCACTAACACTCAGACCATTGTGGTGAGACCAACTCTTGACATCCTTGTGATGGTCGATGGTGGCGAACTAATGCTAAGCTTTTTCGTCCGTGATGGTGTCCGTGCACTCAATGGTGACATCTTGCTAAAGCGAACTCTTACCTCCATTGCATCTGGGTACACTGATATGGATCCTCCATCCAAATCGTCTGATAGCATGTGCATGATCATTGTGGGTGCGACCGGAACGACAACATCTGCATAGTGTTTGCGCTGATCTCCAAGCATGTGTTAGTGGTCATGTGCATTAACTTGTCCAAATACATGTTCAACTCTAGTTGGAATTGCTTCTTGTGTTTGCCTTGGTGAGTGTGCCAAATGGGTGGGATCGCATGCGTGCGCACAATGACATGCATGCTGCTGAATTCCCTTGCATGTGATAAACAACACTTCTCACCTTGTCTGCTCCATGCTAGCTGTTGGGATGGATATATAACTTGTACAGGCGCAGTTTTATCCATCTGTGCATGTTGCGCCCCTGCTGTACATGTTCCTGCGGCAACTCATTCTCTTGTCTATGTAGCTCCTATTCTTCCTTGAATTGTTGCTTCAGCACATGCAACTCGTTCTCTATTATGTTCTCTGCCTTCACGCGATCTTACCTCATATACTGAGTCTCCAAAGTTGCTTTCGTCACAAGTGGATCTGCTTGAGCTTGCAACTTTGTTCCGCCTCTGTGTTGTTGACAACCTTCCTCTTGTATTCATTGTGTGCAGGTGTGCTGCCTTCTGCTGTTGTTGATGGTGCTACTAGCTATAATGTTGCTGCCATATTGTCTTGATGTCCTTGTCTATGAACAACTTGATGTCTTCATAGGTAGGTGAGCTCATAGACACTTTTTTGGTTGCAAACCCCGTTGGGCTTTCAACGGTGTCCTTTGACTCTGCTCTCCTGAAGGCCATTAAACTTGTGATGCTGAGAGACAAACAAACACTTGTGATGCCTGCAGACATAAAAAACCTCATGGCAAGAAATATATAAGTTGAAAACCAAAACAAAATTGAGGACTCACTTGCAACATGCCTGTGTGATTGATCGTGAAGGCTGCGAAATTTCCACCGGGAGGTGGGGAGACTGACTGCCAAAATTGCGCAGGGTGTAGTTCGAGCTGTCAGGAGGCTGACTAACTGCTGGAACTACACAATGCATAATCCATCCTGGCTTGCTGAGGACTAAAACTACACAATGTGTAATTTCAGTCAGCAGTGACATGCAACCAACAAACTGCATTACGTAGTTTCGGGGGCCAGCGGAACACCGCCTCCAAGAATTTCACAATGCAAGCATGGAGGTCAGTGTTGGGCTAGGCTTGCACACTTTCTGGAGGGAAGGTAGAGCCTTCACTTTTGGAAATGTGTACTGCTAGCGAGGCAAGGCACTGTCTGGGCCAAGGTAGCCTAGACCAGCCGACGGGCAACTGAAAACATGAGAGGTCTGAATGCATGGTGAGATGAGTGCAAACAAGAGTGAATGATCATTCATGCAAACAACAAGTGCATGATTCATAAAATAGAAAATCATGCATGTGTGTGAAGCGAGTTGCCGCAATGACAACCGTCCTTAAAAAAACAGTGTCATGCATCCAACAATAGTGACATGCAAATGAAAACTAAAATGGTACTTCTACAAGCTAATATACCTCAAAATGACAGCAAGCACTCACTTGAATCAAGCAGACAACACTCACATGAATTGAATCACAAAAAGCGACATAAATGCAACGTAATTCATGAAAAGAGGGCTTACCCCAAAACAACTGAGATGAATGTGCCAACGACTCCTAGATGCAATGTGGGATGTTAGAGCTACAAGGTCAATGTGAGGAATGAGCTCTGCAACATCTGGTTCATGAGTTTCGATAGAATCGAGGTTGCGACGCGCATGCCACAAATCTAGGAAAAGTGACATTAGCGAGAGGCTTTTGAAATGATCCTCGCATGTAACCTCCAGCTGCTAAAAATATATCCATGAATTAAGGGATGCCTTTGCATGCTGCCTTGGGAGGAGCAGTCCATGCATGAAAATACCTTTTTCTCCATCCCAGAGGGAACCGATCAACCCAACTGCACATGCAACAGTCTGCTCAGCTGAAGGGAAAAAATGTGCATTTCTGGGAGGGAGCTGGGATGGCTTCCCAAAGGGGTTGCATAATTTCTGAGTAGAGAAGCTGACTACTGCCCAGAATTGCACAATTTCTAGGCTGAGCAGCCCTACTGGGAGTAATTGTGCAATTTTTCTAGTGAACAGTGACAGGCAGATTTGCACAATTTTGGAGCTCAGTAGGCTGCCAGACATAATTGCGCAATTTATGGAGGGAAGGATGGTTTCCCTCCATAATTTTGCAATTTCTTAATGGAGTTGTTCAGCCTATAGTTGGACCAATTCCGAAGAAACAACCTGTGAGGGGGATGCAACAATATTTGATGGACACACTGTCATTCTACAAGAAAATCATTGAAAGCTTGTGTTCTTGACAAGGCAAGACATGCTGCTGTGAAAGGTTTGTAGGGAGGCTCTAAAATTAAACTAAGGAAAAATTTTGGAGGATGGTTGTAGCTGCTACAAAACTTGGCGACACACTCGTAGAACTCCATCTCTCTGAATGTACCTTGTTTGTGAAAAACAAGTGTAACACCTCCAGAGGTATTGTTCAATTGTGAGTTTGTCTTGGTTTTCACACTTGCTTGATTGTAAGATATAACATCTGCCAAGCTCTTGGTCGATTGGCACACATTCCAAGCCAAGTCAACACAGTTGTTTCGATTGGGGTTGAGGGGTATATTGGTGCACAATAAGTATAGTCGTGAGAGTCTTAGTTTAACCTCTGCTGTTGCTCCACTACCAGCAAGCCTGGACAGTACCTCGACGGAGTCACGCAGGAACATAAGAATCACTCCACTGCTAGCGAGCCTGATCATTACCCTAACGGAGTTACTTGCATCACCTCTCTTATTCATTTTTCATTTTTTTCGAAATTTTTCACTTTTCACTTTTTTTATTTTTTGTTTTGATAATTGTGCATAACACTTATTCATTTTAGAAGCGGAAGAGGGATCTTGACTTATTGAGAGCAGAAGAGGTTGTTCCTTCAGAGAAGTAGTTTATAAATACCTCTAAAGTGCGTTTTAAGGTTTTCCCCCTATCCTTACTCTACTTGACTGAGCTAACAAGGATTAACCCAAAAACAACTGACAAGGATAGGTGATACTAGTTAGTGCGCGAGCGTTGTTTTTTTCAGCAGGGTTCACTTCAAATAGTACTTATTTTCCATTGATGTATGATGGATTGAAGACAACAATTTCTTACATAAGAGAGCGGACAACAGATAACTAAATGTTGATAGTTGTATAAGTCCTCTTGTACTGTACCTAGCTTGTTTCAAGAGTCGCACAAGATCCATGTGAAAATAACGTACAGACAATAACAAGAAAACAAACCAACAAGAAAACACTACTCCTACTCCTAAGCTAATAGTGCATGGGTCGTCTCATGTGAAGTGATACTTCCAATGCAGCCATCGGCGTATTGGTTGACCCATGTTGGTGAAGGCATGGTTCGCAAACAACATAGCTGTGCGAACCAAAAAATGTGAAAGATACGACAATGAAGACAAACACACTCCGAGCTTACAAGCATCGACAGAAGAACAATGAGTGAAATTGCATGACATGCACTCTATGGCCTTACCATGATGCTGTGTGACACTATGTGTATATGTTAAGCATACTCACACTCTTGACTGTGACATACAAGCACACGTGAGGATGGTAGACCACTTGCGTTACGCAAGTGTGCTTACTAAGTAAGATTCCTCCAATGCATGAGCGATGGGATCGTGTAGTTCGAGTGGAGGAAGTGAAATATGAGTGCTAGATTGATCTTCAATGCATACAGATGAGTGATGAGGAGCCGTGTATATTTGAACAATTTCCTGATCATAAGTAAAACCAACCTTAGCACAGGGAGGGCCTGACATAACCATCAGTTCGAGCTGAAGTGCCTCGACAGTCTGCGAAGTTTCGACTTCGTTGACAGTTGGATCATTGTAGACTAGTGGCTTAGATGGATTAGTAATGAGTGAATCAACATCATGACCAGATGATGAGGTAAAGAGATCATGACAACCAAGATCGGAAAATCAGGATGTTGGTTAGCATCCTCATGATTTGATGAATCACACAGAGGGGTAGATGAGAAGCAAGAATGTTCATCCTCTGTGTTTCTAGAAAATATATATCAAAAATCAATTGGATGTTCAAATAATGATTGGTCCTTTTCGTTGTCAGATGATGGACTGATATCCAGTGTGTCCTGTGAATGTTCAACAATGGGTTCTTATATGGATGGGATACACATGAAAAATCCGGGATGGTAGGATCACCAAGGAGGTCATGAAAAAACGAAGGAGGTGTGGATAGACAAGGATGGTCCTCTGCTACCAGTGGATGTTCAATCTCCCAGTCATACTCTCTGTGAATGAAAACGCATCTTGGTTGTGCAACACCAACTCCGTCGATAGATCGGTCCTCATTCAAAACATGTGTAGAGTTTGGAATGAAAGAAGACAAGACAATGCAATCCAGAGGATGATCAGAATGCGAGGAAGGAGGCTGAGGTACGAAATACATGTGATAACCCATGGGATTCCCAACCAATCTTGCGCGAAAATCGAAAGAGGCAATGTCGGGAGGATGTGATAGTTGAACATATGTGTGTTCATGCTCTCCCACATCACTCTGTGATGGTGGAGCTGTTTGAAAAGGGGATGACAGATAGTCACTTGTGACAGTGACCATGTCCGTATGTGATTGCACAACTCCATCATCAAAGTATGTTGAGCAGGGTTTGAGCTTTAAATTCTTCTTGGGATTGAAAATTTTGATAAGGAAATATTCAAATCTGTCCACGAGATACTAAAATTTCATCTGAATTTTCAGTGATTTGAAGATGAATAGAAGGATGCACTCTGAAAACTCCATAGGTGATTTGTGTGGGGCCTTCCATTGTTTTAACAATTTTTTATCAAGTACTTTAGGATCAAAATGGTGGAAAACAGATTCGATTAGATTGCTGAACTGATTGAATGAGTGCACAAAGTTATGAGGTAGTATGCCACACCATTGTGATGGGTGGTCGCGAAGTGTGTGTGCGAGTAGCGAACAAACCTCTATTTCATTAAAATCTTCCATGCCCTCCATGAGAGCATGGAAGTCTTTTAAGTTCTTAGGATAGGCCACTTTGCTTTCACCATCATACGTGATTTGTGACAAGTGATCCCAGAACTCCCTCTCGATGTGAAAGATATGTCCATTGGACAAACATTTCGGAGTGAAAACTATAACAAACTCCATGATAGATGTGTGAAAATTCAAAATAGATGATGAGGGATCAACTTGTCATCTAGCCCTCCTAGCACCATAAATGTTGATAGTGCTGGACCCGCCAACATGTCAGGGGATCTCCCTGGTAAGAAGTCCCAATTAGACCTCAGACCATTTGGTGTAGGAGTCCCAGTAGTGGGTCGTACGGTAATGCCTTGACCACAATTTCGCACAGAGGCAAGTAAGATGTCCCTATTGGTAGCAAGGGTGTGATAGTTGCAGTAAGTCAAGGAAGGTGCATGAGAGGTTCTAACACATGAAGAGTGAGGTGAGTGTGCCCCTTGGAAACTTGTAATAGTAGGCGGCTTGGAAGGGAACACATGAGCGAAGATGCATCACGAGTTGGAAAGTAAGATAGCGAGCAATCCAAAGTGATGTATAAACCAACAACGCATTTGTAACAAGATTTATACAATTGCATACAAAATAGTTCATACACAAATGCGTAAGTTAAATAACATATATTGCTACAACAACCAGAATAGTCCAAGTACAATAACAACATATGGATGAAAATGTGTTGGCTCTGTTAGATTAAGAAGTGTAAGTTCCAGTCATACAATACATCCATGTCCAACCACTAGTTCTGATAGCGGGACATTACAACCACAACCGCCTGCTCCTCCAAAGAGATATACTAGATTTAAGGCATCTGTGGTTCATTTCTTTTGAGTTTATTCTCAGAGTATCCACAGTAGAAACCATATTTTTCAATGTTTCAAATCCCATCAGCGATCCATCGTCAAGACCATTCTGAATGATGATAGAAGAAGAGCTTAGTGATAGGATAAATAGTTAAAAGATTTTTATTTTTATTTATAATAATTATTAACAACATTATTTTTTTATTATTATAATCTTTAAATAAATTGCTTCTTATTTTTTAATAGATTTCATATTAGTTGAATATTGTAATTAGTTAATTAATTGAATAAGTTTTATAATTTTTTTAATATATTTAAATTATTATTTAAATTATATTTATATTTATAATAATTATTAATAGTTTATTATAATCTTTTAGTAAATTGTTTTTAATTTTGTTATTATTAATAGATTTTATATTAGATAATGTGTTTAATTATTAATTAATTGAATAGATTTTATATAGTTTAATTTTTTTTAGTTATTATATTTTAATTCTAAAAAATTAAAAACTAATTTTTATTATAAATAATTATTAACCATTATTATTAATATTATAAATAAATTTTATTATTAATAATCTTTATAATTAAATCAGAATTATTATTATAAATATTCAATAATAGATAACAATATTAGTTAATTAATTGAATAGATTTTATATAGTTTAAATTTTATTTTTTGTTTTTTAGTTATTATATTTTAATTCTAAAAGAATATAATTAAAAACTAATTTTTATTATAAATAATAATAATAATAATTATTATTATAAATAATAATAATAATAATTATTATTATTATAAATAATTTTTTTATTAATAATCTTTTATAATTAAATGATAATTCTTATTATAAACATTCAATAATAATAATGATAATTATTATTAAGAATAATAATAATATTTATTTTAATTTTAATTTTTATTAATAATATAAGATTACATAGTTATAATAAATTAATTGATTAGTAGATATTATAATTAGAACTAATTATTATTATAAATAATTAATAATCATTATTATTATTATTATAAATAAATTATTATTATAAATAATCTTTATATTTAAAAGATAATTATTGTTGTAAATACTTAATAATAATGAAAATTATTAGTAAGAGTAATAATAATATTTATTTTTAATTTTATTCTTATTTATTAATAATATAAGATTAGATAGTTATAAGATTAGACAGTTATAAGGACAAGAGATGAAAACAACTACCTGATTACCTCATATGTTTTGGTGGTTCTAATCCCCCTAATTAAGGGAAGCCAACTTCCACTAATCTCAATACCATTGTCCCTGTTGAGATTCTGTGGATGTTTTATAATTTCAAGAGCCTCCCTGATCTTCCTTCTTTGATATTGCTCTTCTCTTGCGATAATTGAGGCATTCTCCAAACAAACTTGATGTTTTGTTTTCGAGGAATGCTCCGCAAGGGCCGAAGTACGAGATCTTCCATTCTTAATATCAACTCCATGTTCTTTCAGTCTTTTCTACAAATAATGACCTGTTTCCCCAATGTAACGCTTGCCACAAGAATAATCAATTTTATAAACTCCCTTGAGTTGATGTCTATCAATATCATCCTTGACAGACCTCATACCTTGTTTAATTGTTCTAGGTGCTGAGAACTGTGTGACTATGTCTTTCCTTCTCACGATTTTGGCAATCTTATCTGTCACCCCTTCATCTCCTAAAAATCACCAAAATTTTCTTTTAACTATTTATCCTATCACTAAGCTCTTCTTCTATCATCATTCATATTGGTCCTGATGATGGATCCCTGTTGGGGTTTGAAACATTAACAAATATGGTTTCTACTGTGGATACTCTGAGAATAAGCTCAAGAGATATACTAGCTCTACGCAGTGGAGAAGCCAAGGTGCATTACAATATTGTCCAAGCTTTCTCTAAGATACTCCTCTCGAAGCTTGGTTTACCAAAGGCCTCCACAATGAGCTATGAGGGACTATTTATAGCAAAGGGTGGGGTGGCCCTTGACATTCCCCTTTGTGACAGTTCATCTACCCTCATGACTCTTCATCTACTCTATGATTGTTACATCCACTATAGACACTTGAACTTACACTTGACAAGATGTTACATACAATCTTCACATGTACCCTTGTGAGACAAAATGGCTTAAGCAAGCCATGCAAGACATCACTAACACTTGGACCGTTTTGGTGAGACCAACTCTTGACATCCTTGTGATGGTCGATGGTGGTGAATTGATGCCAAGCTTGTTCATCTATGTGCTCAATGGTGACATATTAATGAAGCGAACTCTTGCCTTCGTTGCATCCAGGTACATTGATATGGCTCCTTCATCCAACTTATTTGATAGCATGCACATGATCGTCCTGGGTGCGACCGGACTAGCAACATGTTGATGCATAATGTTTGCACTGATCTCCAAGCATGTGCTGGTGGCCATGCACATTAACTTGTCAAAATACATGTTCAACTCCAGTTGGACTTGCTTCTTGTCTTCACCTCATTGACTGTGCCAAATTGTTGGGATTGCATGCGTGCACACAATGACATGCATGCTTCTTAATTCCTTTGCATGTGATCAACAACACTGCTCACCTTGTCTACTTTGTGCCAGCTGCTAGGATGGATCTATAACTTGTACGGGCATAGTTTCATCCGTATGTGCATGTTGCGCCCCCTGTTGTACCTGTTCCTGCTGCAACTCATTCTCTCGTCTATGCAACTCCTGTTCTTCCTTGAGTTGCTACTTCAGCACATGTAACTCCTTCTCTCTTCTGTTCTTCACCTTTACGTGATCTTATCTCATAGCCTAAGTCTCCAAAGTTGATTTCATCACAAGTGGATTTGCTTGAGCTTGCAACTTTGTTTCGCCTTTGTGTTGTCCAAAACCTTCCTCTTGTATTCATTGTGTGCAGGTGTGCTGCCTTCTGTTGTTGCTGATGGTGCTACTAGCTGTAATGTTGCTTCCATATTGTCTTGATGTCCTTGTATACGAATGACTTGATGTCTTCATAGGTAGGCGAGCTCATAGACACTTGCTTGGCTTCAAACCTCGTTGGGCTCTCAACGGTGTCCTTTGACTCTGCTCTCCTAAAGGCCATTGTACTTGTGCTACTGAGAGACAGACGAACACTTGTGATGCCTGGAGACATAGAAATACTCATGGCAAGAAATCTATCAGTTGAAAAGAAAAACAAACTTGAGGATTGACTTGCAACATACTTGTGTGATTGATCGTGAAGGCTACACAATTTTTGCCAGGAGGTCGGGAGACTGACTACCAAAACTATGCAACAGGCAGTCTGGGCTGTCAGGAGGCTGAATGACTTCTGGAACTACGCAATGCATAGTCTAGCCTGGCCTGCTGAAGACTAAAACCGTGAATGCTCAATTTCAGTCAGCAGTGACATGCAACCAGCGAACTGCCTTGCCCAATTTCTGGGGCCACCAGGACACTGCCTCCAAGAATTGCGCAATGCAAGCCTAGAGGTCAATGCTGGGCTAGGCTTGCGCAATTTTTGGAGGGAATGTAGAGCCTTCGCTTTCGTAAATGCATACTGTTGGCCGGGGAAAGGCATGGTCCGGGCCAAGGCAACCCAGATTGGTCGATGGCGATTGAAAACATGAGAAGTATGAATGCATGGTGAGATGAGTGCAAAAACGAGTGAATGATCATTCATGCAAACAAAAGGTGCAGGATTCAGAAAAATGGAAAGCATGCATGTGCGTGAAGCGAGTCGTCGCAACGATAACCATCCCTGTAAAAACAGTTTCATGCATGTGATAGCAGTGAGATGCTAACGAAAATTGAAACGGTGCTTCTACAAGCTAATATACCTCAAAATGATAGCAAGTGCTCACTGAAATCAAGCAGACACCATTGCCATGAAGCGAAACAAAAAAAGCGATAGAAATGCAACAAAGTCATGAAAAGCGGGCTTACCCCAAAACAACTGAGCTGAATGTGCCAACGACACCTAGATGCAATGTGGGATGTTAGAGTTACAAGGTTGATGTGAGGAATGAGATCTCCAGTGTCCTGTTGATGAGTTTCGATAGAATCAAGGTTGCGACGCACCACAGGGACTTCACTAGGAGAGAAATATCATACCAAGTGGGTTCATATTGGGGGATATATATTGAGGAGAAAATGACATAATATATTAGGGTATATATGGGGGTAAAGGGTTTTTATATTGAGAAACATAAACAATGGAGCTTAAAGTTAATGAAAAAATATATAGGGGTATACAAAATTTTAATGAAAAAATGGATACCTACAACATCTAGTGAAAGTTGAGGTTTTTTAAATTGGGAAGCAGTATTGGGTTCATATTGGTAGGGGGTTAAATAATGTGATTTTTGAGGGATTTTCCAATATGTAGTCAAATTAATGGTATTGTTTAATATGCCATGAACTCATGTGATATGTCAGAGGTTCACTGAGCTAATCCCCCGTGCGATGCACATGTCACAAATCTAGGAAAAGTGACACTTGGCGGGAGGCTTCTGAAATGATCCTTGCATGCAACCTCCAACTGCTAAAAATAGATCCCTGAATCAAGGGATGCCTTTGCATGCTACCTTGGGAGGAGTAGTCCATGCATGCAGATCAATTTTTCTCAGTCTCAGAGGGAACTGGTCAACCCAACTGCACATGCAACAATTTGCTCATTTGAAGGAAAAAATGTGCATTTCTGGGAGGGAGTTGGGCTGGCTTCCTAGAGGATTACACAATTTTTGAGAAAAGAAGCTCACTGCTGCCTAGAATTGTGAAATTTCTGGGCTGAGCAGCCTTTCTGGGAGGAATTGCGGAATTTTTCTAGTGAACAGTGATAGGAAAATTTGTGCAATTCTAGAGCCTAGCAGATTGCTAGAGAGAATTCGTAATTTTTGGAGGGAAGGCTAGTTTCCCTCCAAAATTGCGCAATTTATTGAGGGAGCTATTCAGCCTGTAACTGGACCAAGTCCGAAGAAAGAACCTGGGATGGGGATGCAACAAGATTTGATGGACATGTTGTCATTCTGCAAGAAAATCACTGAAGCTTGGGTACTTGACAAGGCAAGATATGCTGCTGTGAAAGGTTGGTAGGGAGGCTCCAAAATGAAGCTAAGGAAAATTTTTGGAGGGTGGTTGTAGCCACTACAACAATTTGTCATGAATGCATGTTGATTATATATACATTTGTTATGCATGTCAGTGTCTATATGTTTTTATGCATGCATTATCATAGTTATGGTTATGCATGTATGGTAGGTCAGACATGCATTTTGAGGTCATTGTATGGAATTATATCATCATGATGCTAATGTGTTGAGTGAGGTAAAGCAGGAAATGCAGACTATTAGAGTGAGGTTGCAACACTAGACTTTGGGGTTGAGAAGATTGTCATACATGAATTATTATATGTTTGGCATGTAGGTATTGTCCGGTAATTTAATTGATGTTAAATTAATTCATAAATTATAGACCAGGACTTGTAAACTGATGAAGTGTATGTGCACAATTTGTGCTAGGATTCCTTATTAGGTGATCAATTTCAGAATTGAATTAGGATGTTTTTATGCACATGTTTTATCTAAGGATCACTCAAAATAAAAGGATTATCACTCTTGAATGAAATAAAAGTATCACATTTGACAAAATAAAACTAATCTTAAATGCAAAAATAAATATCGTATTAACAAATCTAAATCTACTTCACACTGACACAAATGAAACTAATCTTAAGTACATAAATAAAATATCACACTAGAAAATATAGATCTACTTCACACTGACATAAATGAAACTAATCTTAAGTGTAGAAATAAAATATCACAATGGAAAATCTAAATCACACTGATAAAGCCTTGAAAGAAATTATACTTCTAATTGCAATTAAAAATTAAATGATTCTACTCTTTAAATTTAAATGTGCATAATAGATCCCGTTTGATTATTTTCTTCATCCTTCACACAACAAAATGATTAGATCTATGAAAGAAATATTCAACAAACTCTATTACAAACTCTATTCTCATTGTGACAAGAATTCACTGAAAATAAAAACTATATTCATTATGATAACTTAATCCTATGAAACATAAAAATTAAATAAAAATGAAACCTTACAGCTCCCAAGGGGCCCTCCCGTGAGTGTAGGTATGTAACGATCAACAAATATTAAACATGCATTTAAACGCACAACATAGTGGAATAACAAGCTCACTTTAATAATTGCAAAGAGTATTTCAAATAATAACCAATCTGTCTGTCATCGTCATGTTGAGAGGCAAGTTTTATAACCTCCTTCATTAAACTGTTTGGAGATTTCTAAGCCTATTCTACTCGACTGAAGCTCTAAAAATAACATAAGATAACATGAAATAGAGATTCTTCATGATTTTCTATCGAAGAAGAAAATCACGAGGAAAAATACTAGCTTTATCCTTATCATCAATCTCCTTGCTTGCCTCATTCGTCTTTGGCTCCTTTTTCGCTGGGTTGACTTACACGTTGACTTGCTCATATGACATCCCTATTATCTTGCTAGATCATGGGGATAGATGGATATCGTTATATCGGTTGTCAGCTACCTGTCCATACATTTCATTCCTCAATTGATGTTTCAGAACCTATAGATTCTTCAAGTAAGTTGCATAATTGATCATTAGCTGCAGAATTGATGCAATTTGGTAGCTTATGCAAATATTAAATAAAATAATAAGGAAACAATGAAACTATGAAAAAAAGATGATTGAGTACTTGCTTTTGCCAATAACCTTGCAATCTAACACTTAATTGGAGTGTAAGGAAGGTGTCAAAAAGGAACAATTTCGATTTTCAACATTCCCCCACACAGAAGATATTGTATGTCCTCATGCGCAAGATTTCAAAATTTTGTGACCCACTCTATCACTGAGCTACCTTTGAGGCTTGAGCAAGAACATCTAAATTAGTATTATCTATTTTTCTGGTTTTGTTTTGCATCCTTGGTTTCTTCATTAAAATCCTGCATTGCATATTCCTGATTTTACTCTTGAGAATTATATTTTTAACCTTTAACTTCTTGTTTCTCTTGTACCAGTGACAAAGATGTAGGAGAATATTATCATTTTGAGTCCTTTCAATGCAATTTTTCACCTTCATTGTTTCATGTTCCTTCTTGTTAGAAAATTATATATTACAGAGCAATGGAACACATAGAATATTGCATAAATATAAACACAGAAAACACATAAAACAAGAGAGACACAGATATACGTGGTTCACCCAGTTTGGGCTACATCCACGGATAAACAACCAGTCCTTCCTTTTATATTATCCAACAAACTTTAAAGAGATACAACCTACAACAGATCCACTGTACCACCCTCTTCACTCTCAATCTCCTCTCTCTTCCTCACTCAGAATACAGATCTCAATAGACGCAATACACTTCCCTCATATGTAGTGAGGGGTTGTCTTCTAGGGTGAAAAACCCTAAATTAAACATAACTTCTACCGTCAGATCATCCGCCTAATGAACAGCCTGGATTGACTAGAAATTAATAGACTTTTACAAGACAAGTCCCCCCCACACCACCCCCCCCCCCCCACCCCTTGCATGGAGGGGTGTACAATCTTCCTAGGGTATACATCTGGCTGAGACCTTTGAATACAGAAGATAATCAGGCTCCACACCCAACACTTCTTTAGATACTTTCTTAACACTTCTAGTTCATAAATTTCCTATTTAAGAGCATTTTCAATTCTAGATTCTTCTGAAGGGTTGAAATGAACTTCTTCACTTACAATTTCTTCTTGATTTGAGGATAAATCAACAGCTTTTCCTTGTGCCTTCTATTCAAGAGATTATATATAGTCATAGATTTCCTGTTGAACATGGTCAATTTCCATGGTATTTCTTGTTGGACTTGTAATTGGTGATGGTATTCTCTCTTCTTATTCTTCTAAATCAACAAAACCTGGAGACTATTTAATGACTCATTTCATAGTTTGTATACTTCTTCTTAATGGTTTTTCAACAGTGAGAGCACTCTTTTTATTGCTAATTTTCTCTTTCTTTGTTCCTTCTTTTGATGGGCCTTCATTTGTACTGACATATTTATTCTTTCTATGACTCTTTAAAACACTTGCAAGAGGGGTTTCATCAATAGAATCTTTTTGTGTATTCTGATCTTGTGGTATTTCTTGTGCAGGTAAATTTTCATTTCGAAGCTTAGGGTTTGAGGGAAATTTACGTCGCTTATTTTTATTTTGGAAATGGGTTTATCTTCCTCAACTTCTTTAAAATGATTTTGAACCAGGAAATCCTCCAAATTATCCCCTTTACTCTTGAAATGAGCTTCAATTAAATTTTTTACTAACCCCTGATGATACAGAGCATTATCAATAGACTATATTTTCCTTTGGACATTGGCGACCATTTTTCTTAAAGTACAGAGAAAAAAATATGGCAAATTTATTTTGTTTCCATCAATAAAATGCATCATCAAACGAGCATGATATAAGAACATATTCCCAAACCCACTCTCGCTCGTTATAAACTTCTGAATGATTAATAATAAATTTATCCATTTACTTTTTAAATCTATGTTGACAGGCTGGAATTTTTCACCAACAGAAAAGGGGACCTCCCCGGTGTAGGTTCACAACTAGACCCCACACCGTTTGTGATGGGGATCCCTTCCGGTATGTAGGCCCGACTTTCATTTAGTTGTGTTGAGCTTGCCTCAGATGGAGGTGAAATATGAACTCAATTGAAAGCATGTACGTCAATAAATACAAGGAAATAATTGACAAATATCTTATGCTACATCAACCATGAATAACCAGACTATAAAAAAATAAACCTTATGTAAATTTACTGTTAGCAGGCTCCAAATACGACTCATGTTTGCTAAGATAAAATGCTTAATAATTGTAAATCAATTCACAACGATCAAACATTTATGAGCATAAACAAAGGTGCAGTCAAAACATATTATATGAATACCAAAGAAATAGTTCACCAGCACAAGCATAGAGTTAGAGAATTAAATACCATTCATACGAAGCAACACAAAGTTTGTAGTATGAGATAGCATATGAGGAGACTGCACATCATAGAGCTTTTAGGAAAATCTGATCCATCAAGTGAAGAAAATACTCATGTCATTAGAACATAAAAGATCTGAAGAATCCAATAGTGGAAATGTTCAATCACTCGCATAAATTATAAGAACATAAATTATCTCAAGCAATGTACATATCTCCAAAAGAGTCCTTAGCAAAAGGCCCTTACAAATGAGGAATGAGGATATATTTATAGGGTGAGAGTGACTCTTGGCCTACCCTTGACTCGTGAACTTCCTCATGACTTTTCATATGCCTGGTGAATTTTGGTATTCCACGTGACCTTTCATATTCACAAAATGACTTTTGGTATTCTACATGACCTTTCATATTCACACAATGTTCTATGCTACTCCAGAAGATATGTCACAAAAAATAGCTATCAATCTAATTCAATAATTACGCCGTAAGGCGTTCCCCTTTGAAACTAACTCTCCTCAGGTGATTCGTGGATCTCGTTTCGACCGTCAGATGATATGTTAGACGATTAAAATGTTATTGGCCGTTCGATATCACCATTTCCGCCGAACTATTATTTATTCAATTACCAAACTATTATTTATTCAGTTAGTTTGTTAGCCTTTCGATTTAGGGCCGAGGGGGAGCGGAAAGTCGACATTCCTGAGGGCACTGAACAGGCTCTGGGAACCGCCCTTCAATTCCGTCTTCATCGAGAACGACGACATCACCAGCCTCTCTGGGAACCACCCTTCAATTCCGTCTTCATCGAGAACGACGACATCACCAGCCTCAACGTGCTCGCCCTCCTGTGCCATGTGAGCATGCTCTTCCAGACGGCACCCCTCTTCGAAGGTCGGTAATCAGTTTGATGCACATTTCTTGTTCATATTAATGACTTGCTTCGACCTAATTTCTTTGATTCACTGGAAGCATTCCGGATAAATTGCTCCGCGGGGAGAAATTGCCAGACAAGAAACTGGTAGAGTATTTGGGCTGGGCGGATTTGGACTCCTCGTTGGCTGCTCGATTCTCCTCATGTTCGTTTCCTCTAAAGAATCTCGTTTCGATAAACATTTTGTCGCCCGTCTCTAGGGGTTTCACTCGAAGGGTTTCAATCCTCTGAAGCTTGCAATCTGCTAGTCACTACGATGTGGTTGCTTCAATTGTGCTGAAATTGAAATGCATGGCAGGAAAACCGCTGAGTTCGAAGGCATCCAAAGCTGCTGCAGCTTTTCCCCTATTGAAATCCCTCAATGGAGGAGGACCAACAGGGCTTCGATTCTCCTTGTGTTCGTTTCCTCTAAAGAACCCCATTCTGATAAACCCTTTGTTGCTTGTCTCTCTAGGTTTCACTTGAAGGGTTTCAATCCTCTGAAGCCTGCAATTTGCCAGTCAGTACGAGGTGGCTGCTTCAATTGTTCCGAAATTGAACAGCATAGCAGGTAGACAGTTGAATTCGAAGGTAGCCAAAGCTGTTGCGGCTTTTTCCTTATCGAAATCCCTCAATGGAGGAGGTCCGACAGGGCTTTGATTCTCCTCTTGCTGGTTTCCTCTAAAGAATCCTGTTCTGATAACCCTTTGTCTCCGTTCTGATAAACCCTTTGTCCCCTGTCTCTCAGGGTTTGACTCGAAGTGTTTCAATCCTCCGAAGCCTACAATCTGCCAGTCAGTACGACATCATGAGAGTTAAAATCATCAATGGCGATATTAGCCAAGTGAGATACTTCCACTCTCCCAGTTGTTGGCGGAATATGGAATCGCAGAGGATGAGAGACTATTAATTCTCTCAATAAGCGCGATATTACTAGATTGTTCCCCATTCAAAAAGCAGTGTTGGAACCAATAATGCAAGGTTGTGACATGATTGGTCGCGCCAATTGCATATGAACCATTCAATCGCAGATGTATCATAACGATGTATATATGATCCAATTACATGATCACTATCAATCGTAAAATCATGATCGAATTGCATATGTATGGTTGATTTTCATATATTTTTAAATAGATTAGCATTGTTGATTTTAAAATATATTGTTAAATAGATTACTAATGTGATGCATATAATTCTGACATGGCTATTTAGGTGTGGAGTTGTGAGTATTGCGCCTCCATCCGACCAAACAAGGTACATTTGAGCCCCCCAGCAACAGAGGAAAATTTGGAGTGGCATTTGAAGTCTTTAATAAAATCTCAATAAGATTAGACATTTTAATATTTAAATTTATTTGGAGTGGCATTTAAAGTGCTTAATAAGATCAATAAGATTAGACATTTTAATATTTAAATTTATGTATTTTCTTGAAACCTGATTTTGGATTTGGATTTTGCAGTGGGGGACATGCATATTGCAAGTGTGGAGAACACTGCAGCTGCAATCCGTGTAACTGTTCAAAGATCGACGAGACTGCTAGTGGAAAGTCCTTCTGTAAATGTGGAGAGAATTGTGCCTGTGAAACATGTACCTGTAGCAGAGCCGGAATATAGCCTAGTTGGTTGTTTTTCTCAGCCAGAACTTAGGATTCCATGACCACTAGTAATAAGATGCAGCATCAATAGTAGTTGATGTTTACATGCAGTAATTTTATAAGAGAGACAGTGGTTACTTTTTGGCTTTAGTAATTTGGTGCTTATGTATGTAGTAAGTTTATCTCCAAATACAGAGCCGGAGAGTAGCCACTCGGTTGTTTTTCTCAGACAGAACTTAGGATTCCATGACCACTAATAATAAGATGCAGCATCAAATACAGATCCGGAATGTAACCAGTTGGTTGTTTTTCGCTAGAACTTAGGATTCCATGAGCACTAGTAATAAGATGCAGCATCAATAGCAGTTGATGCCTATGTATGCAGTAAGTTTATAAGAGAGAGTGGTTACTTTTTGGCTTTAGTAATTTGGTGCTTATGTATGTAGTAAGTTTGTATACAGTAAGTTTATAAGAGAGACAGTGGTTTTAGTAATTTAGTGGTTACTTTTGGTTTTAGTAATTTAGTTTATCTCCAAAGAGAGACAATATGTACCTTCTGGCGTAGTATTTTGGTTTGATGTTTATGCCCAGAGAGAGACAGTAAGTACGTTGTGGCTTTAACATTTCGGTTATGGACCTTCAAATTCTGATTGTAAGCATGTCATGTAATTGGATGTGATGGTGGAGATGCAAATTGCTTGTGAAGTAATGAAGTCTTTATCTTTGAGTGAAATGATAATCCTACTTTCTGTAATCACAAAGTATCGTTGTGATATGATTACTACTCATTGATGTACAAAACTAAAATAAAGTTCATCTTTTATGTCATATGATGATGCTTATTGATGTATTAAGTTGATCATGCTGGAAGTGATCTTCACCTTTTATCATATTTCAAAATTGTCCCATAATTCAAAATTGTTCAAAATTACCCCACGTCTCTGTGGAGATTCATGGTGATATCTCACAGAATCAGCAGGAGAGGACTCTTGCTGGCTTTCGTGAGGGGTGTTTTAATGTGCTGATTGCTACTGATGTCACTGCATCTGGTCTTGATATTCCTAATGTGGATCTCGTTATTTAATATGAGTCCCAACGACTTCAGATATTTTTGTGCATAGATCAGGGCGAACAGGGCATCTGGTCTTGATATTCCTAATGTGGATCTCGTTATTCAATATGAGCTCCCAACGACTTCAGATATTTTTGTGCATAGATCAGGGCGAACAGGGCATGCTGGTAGGCCCGATAATGCTATCCTTATCCATACCGACCAACAGATTAGGCAAGTTAAGATGATTGAAAATGATATAGGTTCCAAGTTTAAAGAGCTGACTCAGATGAAAGAGGAAATAGACAATGGAGTTGGTGGTTTCGGTGATTCAGGAGGCAGTCGTTTTAGAAGTTATGGCGGTTCAGGAGGGAGTCGTTTTGGAAGTTCTCGCAGTTTAGGGGGGAGCCGTTTTGTAAGCTACGGTGGTTCAGGAGGGGGGCGATCTGGTGGTTCAAGCTATGGTGGATCAGGAGGAGATTATGGGGGTTCAAATTATGGCAGATCAGGAGGAAGTTACAGTAGTGGATTGGGAAGTAGCTATAGTGGTGGGTCAGGAGGTAGTCTGGTGGTTCTAGATCCCGCTGTTTTAGTGACTGTGGGGAGTCTTCTAGCTCTCAGAGAGGTTCCAGTATGGGGGTTCAAGTTATGGCAAATCAGGAGGCAGTTATGGTAGTGGATCCGGAATTAGCTATAGTGGTGGGTCAAGAGGTGGCTATGGTGGTTCTAGATCCCGCCGTTTAAGCGCCGTTTTAGTGACTATGGGGAGTCTTCCAGCTCTCAGAGAGGTTCCAGTAGCAGGTTTGGAGACTATGGGGCCGCTTTTAGTACTAGATGAGACAATAAAATATTTGAGGGAGTTTGGTAGCAGGGATGCAAGAATTTTGAACTTGGTGTTAATTAGAAACCCAGGTTCAAGTGGCAACAATTTATATGAAATTGCAGAGTAGTAGCCTGAGAGCCTCTATTCTTTGGGAGCGAGCTTTGTCGCAATCAGTGCGAACATATGAACGAAATCGCTGGAATATGAAATTTGTGTAGCCACCAAGAAAGAGACAGATTTTTGGTTCCATAGGAGATTCACTATGGTTTTCTTAGTGAGAAATAGTAGTTGTGTATGGAATGTGTCATTTGAAAAGAAAATGCACATTGTATTTACCAGCGAGTGCAAATGAATTGTATCCTCTACAGCGTATTTTTGTGAAAATCATAGATATCTTAACTGCTATGACTTTCGTGTAGAACATACGCAATATATCACTATTGTTGACCTAGAAATATTCAATACACCTAGTATTGTAGAATGTATTGGTGATGGATCGATCGCTCTAGGATTCCACCTCATTTTTCTTTGCAAATGTAAAAAAAATTGGGGTTCTTTTGATTAGATTGGACAATTTTATTTACATAGGATTGTGCGCAACTAAGGCCACAGATATATAAGCGAATAAGGGAAAACGCTTTCTGTCCATGTCTTCAAAGGCATTTCCTTTTTGTCCCTCTAAAGAAGTACCAAGTTCTTTATTTGAGCAGAGCCAAGGCCAAGGATATATAAGAAAATAAGGGAAAACGCTTTTCCCCGATGTCTTCCAAAGGCATTTCCTTTTTTTTTTTGTAACCTCTAAACGAGTACCAAGTTTTCTTCTACTCTGTCCTGAATGTTCACAACACCATGGACCATGTATTCAGTATTCCTACTTTTATAACACAATTTATTAATTTCTTTTCACAATGTTTGGGAAGGAGATACCTTACCTAGTCCCCAAAATCGTGATTCTCAGTTTCCTATAGTGAAAATTGGTATGGTTATGCTCGACAAAAAAACAGAATATGATTGTCAAATTTCAGGTGGTTCAAGCTATTATTATATGCCTGGAAATGCATGACCCAACAATTTCTCAGGTGATTTTTCTATAATGGTTTGTTACTCGAAGGTTTTGGATATGGTGAGAGTTTCCTATAGTGAAAATTGGTATGGTTATGCTCAACAAAAAAACAGAATATGATTGTCAAATTTCAGGTGGTTCAAGCTATTATTATATGCCTAAAAATGCATGACCCAACAATTTCTCAGGTGATTTTTCTATAATGGTTTGTTACCTGAAGGTTTTGGATATGGTGAGGATTATCAAATTTCAGTTGGGTCACAAGGACCTTCAAAAGTTTCTCCACTGCTAAATGCTGCTAAATGACTTTTCATTTCAGTGATATGGTGAGGATTATCAAATTTCAGTTGGGTCACAAGGATTTTCAAAAGTTTCTCCACTGTTAAATGTTGCTAAATGAATTTTCATTTCAGAGATATGCCACTGGTAATGGACAATTTCAAGGATTTAATAGCTCACATGAAACTGTTGTTTATGATTTAAGACTGCTGAATAACATTTTGTTTACTAATTTTTATCTTCAATGATTTTTTATGTTATGATGTTTCTCCAATTTATGCCTTACGGCGTTCCTTTGCAACATTTGGTGCAATTGCTAGTTTAATAATGGCAAGTTCTGGAATGTCAAGCCCGAGCTGTTCCGTCAAATATGTGTGCCATAGGTTATATTTCACTACAATGGGAATGATCTGTGACTGATCTTCATCATGTCGGTGTAGGCACTTGAGTGCAAATGGGATGAGGGTGGTCCATTTAGCATGCACTTGATTGTTCAAGGTTACTAGTTTGGTGTAGATCCTCACTGGTTCTACCACATAACGCGTGATATTTTCTCTGGTGATTGGCATGTCATTGGTACATGCTGCTTGTTCATATGTCTCTATGAATTCATGTACCTCCTTGGAGATCTCATCCTCACCTGTCTGACTTCCCCTATAGAGGGAATCCCATGAAGGTGGATCATGGATTCCGAACTACTGAACAAATGCTTGGAGGATGCCAACTGATCTAGATTTAAATAGGAGTGCAACAAATTACAAAGATAAACATAAACACAGAGATGCAACAGAAATAATACTTCATTTCAATAATGTAAAATACTGAAATATCCTTACAAACAATAATGGAAATAAACCAGCTAGGGCGATGGTAGCTTATCTCTGAGAAGAGATGTGGTGGCTACATGCCTCTGAACTGTGTTACAATGAGGCTCGAAGGCCTATTTATTGTTGAGAAATAATGGAAAACCCTAAACATCCAAAAACCTAACCCTAGAAGATGAAACGCCAAACTGTGGGCCCCATTTGGGTAAATTGGTACATCAACTTCCCGAGGTCGTAACTTTGGCATACGATCTTTGTTTGACATGCACAATATCTCATTAGAAAGATCAATCCGAGAAATACAACTTTGGGAAGAGCAACATCAGTCCATGGACCCATGTTGCTCCCAGGTTTCCCAAAAAATGTCGTTTAGGTCCTCAAAACAGCTCCGGAAGTTCAGGACCAGGAATGATTCAATCAGTTGCAACTTGTTCCATGCAATCTAGATTTAACTCTATGGGTGTGAGCTGTTCTGCAATGTCGGATGTGTCTAGTAATGGTGGAAAGTATGGCCAAAGGCAGTCCACATTGAACACTGGGTGTAGGCCAAGGAATGGGGGAATGCTGAGCCCAAATGCATTGTCTCCCACAGCCTTGGTAATGGTGTAAGGACCATATCAGAGTGGTATGAGTTTTTGATAGGTTTTGGTAAGGCGTTCCTTTTGTAAATGAAACCAGACTTTGTCGCCCACCTGAAACTTGTGTGGCACCCGATATTGATCATGTCGTTGCTTGTACTTGGAATTTGATTTCTCCAGAATGTCACGGACCTGCTGGCGAATATGTTGGATGTGCTCAATGAAATTGTTTTCCTTATCTATTTGGGATTGGAAATGAGCCAAATTTGCGTGAGTAGCTGCAAATGGCATGGCCACATCAATGGGACATAGTGGCTGGAATCCCAAGCCCACCTGAAAAGGGCTGTGGCCAGTCGATCTTTGGAGAGCCCGGTTGTAGCTTTGCTAAACATAGGGGAGACTCTCGTCCCATGTGCGTGGATGCTTTGAGTTATACATGCGTAGAATATGTATGATCATCCTGTTGACAACCTTTGTCTAGCCTTCAGTTTGAGGATGGAAGGTTGTGGACTTAGTGAGTTTGGTGTCGAGCATCGACCAAAGACTGGACCAAAATGTACTAAGGAACTTGCTGTCCTGATCTTAGATGATAGACTGTGGGATCCCAAAGTGTACCCACACTTGTTCAAAGAAGAGTTTAGCAGTGGCTTCTGCTGTGATATTCTTCTTGCAGGCAGCCATAATGGGCATCTTCAAGAACCCGTCGACGACCACAAAAACACATTCATTTCCATGCTTAGTGGAAGGGAGGCTTGACATGTAATCCATGGAGATTGATTCCCAAGGTCGACTAGGGGTAGGCAGCGGGGTATAGAGGCCTTGCTTCTTGATGGTCGGTTTGGAAATGGCATAGACAGTGCATGATCTGATGTACCTCCCGACATCCTGTCAAAGATTCGGCCAATAGAAATACTTCTGCAGTACTGCCACCATTTTCTCGACCCCGAAATGTCCAGCAGCCTGACTCTAGTGTGCTTCCCAAATAATCTTGGCATGCTCGCTTGAAGGAACACAAAGGTGACCCAAGTGGCATAACAGGCCATCATGGAGGTGAAAATTTGTAACATGTTGGCCATCCAAGAGTGTCTAGTAGTGTGGCCAAATTCTGGGTTGCTTTTGTAGAGAAGTGGCCAATCAAAAGTCTCGTGCCCACAAGAGTTGAGCACAGTGGTTAACGCCATGATCGATGGTTGACTGAGGCAATCTGCAACACTATTGGTGCTACCTTTCTTATACTTGATATTCAAATGGAACTGTTGCAGGTATGTGGACCACTTCTGATGACAATCATTCTGCAATTTCCCTTGGGTCTGTATGAAGTATAGGGGTCAGTGGTCTATGTGGATGATCATTTCCTTCCCCAAAATGAAATGCTTCCATTGTCGGCAGGCCTGCACAATGGAATACATCTCTTTGTCATAAGTGGGATACTTCCAGACTGTGTCTGAAAGTGTCGCACTATGATATGCCACTGGATGCCCGTGTTGAGTAAAGACTACCCCAATAGCATAGTCAGAGGCATCTATCTCGACCTCAAATGGTTGTTGCAAGTCCGGTAATGCAAGAATTGGTGCTGTGCAGAGGCGATATTTCAACTCCGTGAATGCCTTCTCTTGAGATTTAGACCAAAATAATTTTTCTTTCGCTCCTCCCTTGGTGACTTGACTCAAGGGCCAAGTGATATGAGAAAATCCCAACACGAACCTGCGGTAGAAGTTGGCAAGACCTAGAAAGTTGTGGAGGTCTGTTAGAGTGGTTGGAGATGGCCAATCTTGAATGACTTGGATCTTGGATGTATCCACATGCACCCCTTGTTCATTAATAATGTATCCCAGATACTGAACCTGGGTCATGCCAAAAGTGCATTTCTCCAAATTGGCACATAACTTGTGTTGCCGCAGTGTTTTGGGAACCTGTCGAATGTGGTGGAGGTGCTCTTCCCAACTTTGGCTGAAGATCAGGATGTCAACCAAGTATACCACTACAAATTATTTTGTGAATGGCCACAAGATGTCATCCATTAGCCTCATGAAGGTTGTAGGATCATTCGTCAATCCAAAAGACATAACCAACCATTTGAAAAGGCCCACCTTGGCTTTGAAGGTAGTCTTCCACACATTAGAGGGTTCGATTGGCACTTAGTGATATCTTGACTTCAAATCAATCCTTCTGAAATATTTTCCCCCTTCAGTTGGTCCAAGAGGTCATCAATTTTTGGTATTGGGTACCTATTACGGAGAGCGATCTTGTTCAGTGCCCGATAGTCAATACAGAGTCTCCAAGTCCCATCCTTCTTCTGTACCAACATGATCAGGCTCCCACAGGGCAATGAACTTGGATGGATGTGACCTTTCTATAGCAGCTCCTGAATCTGCCTCTTGATTTCATCATTCTCTAGAATGGAGCATCGATAGATTGGTCCATTGGGTAGTGGTGCACCTGGGGTTAGATCGATGGAGTGCTTGACCTGACAGTGCAGAGGAACCCCTGTGGGGGAGGTGAAGATGTCCTTGTACTCCTCCATGACCTTGTCCATCTGTAGTTGTCGTGCGAAGGGGCCCTGTCTGGAGGTCGTGGCCACTATCTTCTTCTTTCCTTGAGGGTGTATCATCAGGAAAACAAATTTCCCGGTTTTGGAAACAAGCTTACTGCATTGTTTTGCAGTAATCAAAGAGATGGCGGTAAGCGGTGCTACCTCCGGTATCCTGTACAAATTATTTCCCAAAGTAACAATAACAGTACTGGGCCTTGATTCATACATAGCATGTCACTTCCACAAGTATGGTTGTCCTAATAATACATCGCAAACTTCAAGGGGAGCAATGTCACACAATACCTTATATGTGAAGGGCTTGATGTTGTATGGAGGGTGACACTGCTGGCTCATGTGAAGATCCATTCCTTGGTGAAGCCACCCGATGGTGTACAGTTGTGGATGTTCTATGGTCGGTAAGCACAGCTGCTTCATGACCTCTGCCGAAATGAGGTTCTTTTGGCTCCCACTGTCGACAATGAACTATATGGGGAGCCCTTTACCCACATCTAGGAGTGGAAGAGATGCTCCTCATCCTCTGGATCTTCGGGTTCCTCCTTCTGGATCTTCATGGTGGCAACAATGGCGTTTGGCTCTGCATCGATAATCTTCTTCCCTTTGTCATTCCCCTTGTCGGGTTCTGACTTAGAGTCGGAACATGCATCTGATTTTAAAACCTTTAGCTCGGCCACTAGTGACTACTTGGCCCGACACTCACTTGTGCTGTGAGTGGAGCTCTTATGGACCTCACACCACTTTCTAGTGTCCTTTTTCGGCCTCACGGCGTTGTTCTTTGCTTGCAACTTTGGCGAGTTGTATTCGGTTGCCCTGCCTTGGCTTTGTCCTTTGTTCTGCAGTTTGGGGGCACCTTTCCCTTACTTTGGATTCGCAGATCCAAAGTCTCGCTTATTCTGTTTAAAATTTTTCTCGACCTTGATGGCATATTAGTATGCCGTGTCGAGCGAGCAGATGTTCAGGAATTCTATTTCTTCCTGGATTTACTTGTGCTCGTAGCTGTGGTATTTCAGTATCAAATGCTACTCTGAATCCTTGATACCCAACTTTTTTGCGAAGGGTATGGAAAATATTAGTAAACTCTGGCACGTCTTGGTCCCTTCCCTACTGCAGCATGGTCCACTTTATGTATTGATCCTCATAGCTTCCGACAGGGTAGTACTGCTCCTTGATCACATTTCAGAATAAATCCCAAGTGGGTGTGGCTGAAAATAGTGAGCCTGTACTTTCATCCTTATGCTTGCAGTAGCTTTCCCACCAGTCCTTGACATGGGGGGTTGCTTTGAGAAGAGCGAAAATAATCTTTTCCCGACTGGAAAAATCATGAACAAAAAAATAACCCTCTAGCAGATTTAACCATTTATCAACGGCATCTGCATCTATTTGACCCTCGAATATGGGGATTTCAAAATTAACTTGTACCTTAAAGAGTGTGGCATTTCCAAAGTAGCTGTTGGAAGCCGATACGTCGCACCTAGGTAGTCGCTGAAGGATCTGGGCAAAGTTGTCCATCATCGCGTTCATTTGTCACTCGAGGGCTTCTTCGAGCAAGATTTTGATAGGATCTCCTACCCCCTTGTCTTTCTTTTCATCCGCCATGGGAGGTCATCGAGATTTGCAAGGATGGTTGTGTAAAGGTTTGACCAGTTCAAGCCCTAACTCCTTATATCCCGACCTCGTTGGGGACATGCAAAGAAAAACATAGAAAAATCAGACAGCTTTGATACCACTGATCCGGATTTAAATAGGAACGCAAGAAATTACAGAGATAACCATAAACACAAAGATGCAGTGGAAATAATATTTCATTTCATTAATGTAAAATACTGAAATATGCTTACAAACAACAATGGAAATAAACCAGCTAGGGCGATGGCAGCTTATCTCTAAGAAGAGATATGGTGGATACATGCCTCTTGTTGGGTGTGGAGCTTGATAATCTTCTGTATTCAAAGGTATTGTCGCATTGGACCCCAGTTCATAATGGGGCGGCAACGGCGCCCGTAAAATATTTGTGCAGGGGGGGTCGGGGGGGGGTGGGGCGGCTGCGACCTTTTGGGATCCCCCCCTGCCGGGGGGATTGCGGGAAGCACCCCCGAAGCTAAGAATAGATGTAAAATTTCCTTGTAAAATGTTGTAATTTCATAGTCAATCTGGGCTGTTCATTAGGCGGAGATCTGACGGTAGAAGTTATATTTAATTTAGGGTTTTTTTCCCTAAAAGGCAATCCCTTGCTATATATGAGGGAATTGTATTGCGTCTATGTACATTTGTATTCTGAGTGAGGAAGAGAGAGGAGATTGAGAGCGAAGAGGGAGTTATAGAAGATCTACTGTAGGTTGTATCTCTTCAGTTTGCTGGATAATATAAAAAGAAGGACTAGTTGTTTCGCCGTGGACATAAACCAAATTGGGTGAACCACATATATATATGTCTCTCTTGTTTTATGCCTTTTCTGTGTTTATATTTTTGTAATATTTTATGTGTTCCATTGCTCTGTAATATATAATTTTCTAACAACTGGTATCAGAGCTGAAGGTCTATTTGGCTAATAAACTCGTAGGAGAGAAGGGTTCCTAGTTCGAGTGGGAGCAATGGCGGAAGATGGTAGGTTTAGGGTCGAAAAATTCAACGGCCAAAACTACCAGCTGTGGAAGATGAAGATGGAAGATTATCTATATCAGAGAGATCTGTACCAACCATTGAGCGGAAAGACAAAGAAGCCAATGAGTATGACAGACACAGAATGGGATATTCTCGACAGAAAAGCACTTGGAACAATACGGCTGTGCCTAGCGGCATTGGTAGCGTTTAATATTTCAAAGGAAACGACAACAAAGGGTTTAATGTCGACATTGGCCAAACTATATGAAAAACTCTCAGCCTCAAATAAGGTATTTCTTATGAAGCGTTTATTTAATATGAAGATGTCAGAAGGTGGATCTGTTACTGATCATTTAAATGAGTTTAATACAGTTACCAGTCAGTTAGGTTTTGTAGGGGTAAATTTTTATGATGAAGTTAGGGCTCTGTTATTTCTGTGCTCATTGCTAGAAAGTTGGAATGGTTTAATTATGGCCATTAGTAACTATGTCTCTAGATCTAGTACTTTAAAGTTTGATGATGTTGTCGGTGCAATCCTTAGTGAGGAAATGCGACGAAAAAGCTCCGGTGAGACATCAGGTAATGCTTTGACTGCAGAGACTAGGGGAAGAAAAATGGAAAGAGGAAAGAGCCCAGGATATCACAGTAAGTCAAGAAAAGGAAGATCCAAGTCTAGATCGGGGATAGTGTGCTAGAAATGCAGGAAGAAAGGAAACCTGAAGAAATACTGCAAGTCTCGGAAAGGAAAAGCAGACGTGCAACAAGAAAACAATCATGAAGTGAATGTGACAGGTGATGTGTTGCAAGATGCTTTGATTATTTCTTTAGAAAATATTATTGATGCCTAGGTGGTAGATTCAGGGGCCTCACTCCATGCCACACCAGATAGGAAACATTTTCATGATTATGTTCAAGGAGATTTTGGACAGGTTCGATTGGGTGATGATAAACCCTGTAAAATCATTGGAATGGGTATAGTTTTCATAAAGCAGAAAAATGGAAATCAATGTATATTGAAGGAGGTAAGGCATGTTCTAGATCTGAAGAAAAATCTGATTTCAACAGGGCAGTTGGGAGGTGAACGCTGTGTGACTAATTTTACAGATAAAACCTGGAAGGTCACTAAAGGATCTTTGGTAATAGCGAAAGGAGGAAAGGTTGGCACATTGTTTTTATGCAATGGTATTTCTAAGTCTGTTAATGCTTTAACCTCTACAGGAGAAGATACGACATTATGGCATCATAGGCTTGGACACATGAGTGAGAAGGGGATGCATATTCTTCACTCAAGAAATTTGTTGCCAGGTTTGAAGCATGTTGATTTAAAATTTTGTGAGAATTGCGTTTATGGAAAACAAAAGAGAGTCAGATTCCTTAGAGTTGGGAAAGAAAAGAAGAGCGAAAAATTAGAGCTTGTGCGTATAGATGTATGGGGACCTACTTATATCATCTCTTGGTGGCTCTCGTTATTATGTTACTTTTATTGATGATGCAACCAGAAAACCCTGGATTTATTGTATTTGAAATAAATCTGATGTATTTGATACTTTCAAGAAATGGAAAGCTTTGGTTGGAAATGAGACAGGAAAAGAGGTTGAAGTGTCTCAGATCAAACAATGGAGGTGAATATTGCAGTAAAGATTTTAATAGGTAATGTTCAGAAAATGGAATTCCTAGAGAGAAGACAGTTCCAGGAACACCACAAGAAAATGGTGTGTCAGAAAAGATGAACAGGACAATCATGGAGCATGCAAGGTGCATGAGATTGCATGTAGGATTGCCTTTACAAATTTGGGCAGATGCTGTAGATACTGCTGTTTATCTAATAAACAGAGGGCCTTCAAGTTCCTTGGATGGTGGTATTCCAGAGGAGGCATGGACAGGTAAAAAGGCAAACTACTCTTTTTTAAAGACTTTTGGTTGTGAAGCCTTTGTCCACATTAATGAAGACAATAGAACAAAGCTTGAGGCAAAATCAAAGAAATGTACCTTTATTGGATATGGTGTTAATTATTTTGGTTATTGCTTTTATGATTATGAAAAACACAAAATCATTAGGAGCAGAGATGTCATATTCAATGAAAAGGTTTTGTATAAGGATCAACTGCAAGAAAAGCAACATGAAAAAGAAAATAGAGAACACACAGTGCTTGACGAGATCATAGAAAAAGTGATGGTGCCTCAAAATCATAATGATCAACAGCTAAAACAACAACCACAACAGCAACAAGCACCTCAAACACCTGAAAGTGGTGTTAGAAGATCTACCAGGAAAAGTAAACCCCATGAACGATACTCTCCTTCATTATATTGTGTATTGTTGACTGATTTTGGTGAACCAGAATGTTATGAAGAAGCAGTGCATGTTGAAACTAGGAAGAAGTGGGAGCAAGCCATGAAAGAAGAGATGGACTCCTTAGCACATAACTAGACTTGGGACTTAGTCAGGTTGCCTGCAGGTAAAAAAACATTGCAGAATAAATGGGTTTACAAGTTGAAGGAAGAAAATGGAGGCAGAAAAAGGTATAAAGCTAGACTTGTGGTGAAATGGTTTGCACAGAAAAAGGGTATAGACTTTGATGAAATATTTTCCCCTGTTGTTAAAATGACTTCAATAAAAACTATTTTAAGTCTAGTAGCAGTTGAAGATTTGCATCTTGAGCAGTTAGATGTAAAGGCAACCTTTCTCCATGGGGATTTGGAGGAAGAGATATATATGCACCAGCCACAAGGATATGAGGTAAAAGGGAAGGAAAAACTCGTGTGCAGGTTGAAGAAGAGCTTGTATGGCTTAAAATAGGCTCCAAGGCAGTGGTATCTAAAATTTGACAGGTTTATGTTTGAACAAGGTTATAGTAGATGTCACTCTGATCATTGTGTTTATCTCAAAAGGCAAAATGATGGCAGCTATATTATATTGTTATTGTATGTAGATGACATAATTGTTGCAGGTTCTAACATGTAGGAAATAAATGTGCTCAAAAGAAAATTGGCAAACTCATCTGCAATGCAGGATTTGGTTGCTGCAAAACAAATCCTTGGTATGAGAATAACTAGAGACAGGAAGAATCACAAATTAACATTGTCTCAAAATGAGTACATAGAAAAGGTGTTGAAAAGGTTTAATATGCATAATGCAAAACCAGTTAGTATACCTTTGGCTAGCCATTTCAAATTAAGTAAGGAGGAGTGTCTCAAGCCTCAGGAAGAAATAGCTCATATGTCTAAAGTTCCATATGCATCAACAATTGGAAGCTTAATGTATGCAATGGTATGCACAAGGCTTGATATTGCACATGCAATGGGAGTTGTAAGTAGGTACATGAACAATCTAGGAAAAGAACATTGGATGGTGGTGAAGTGGATTCTCAGGTATTTGAGAGGTACCATAAATCAAGAATTATGCTTTGGTGGTTCAAACATTGCTCTACAGGGATATGTTGATGTAGATATGGCGGGTGATAGAGATAATAGGAGGAGCACAACAGGGTATGTGTTTATTGTAGGTGGAACAGCTGTCAGTTGGGTCTCAAAACTGCAAAGTGTTGTTGCACTCTCAACAACAGACGCAGAGTATGTTGCTACTACAAAGGCTAGTAAAGAAATGATTTAGTTACAAAGGATTTTGGATGAAGTGGGTAAGAAGCAGGAGTTGGGCAGGTTATACAGTGACAACCAGAGTGCCATACATCTTGCAAAGAACTTTGCATTTCATTCCAAGACTAGGCATATACAACTCAAGTACCATTTCATATGGTCAGCATTGGAAGATGGATAGTTGAAGCTGGAAAAGATACACACCAGCCAGAATCTTGCAGATATGTTAATAAAAGTTGTAACCAGGGAGATACTAAGAATTTGCTCAGTTTCAATTTGTCTTCAAGTACGATGAAGAAGATGAGAAACAACCAGGTCCAAAGTGGAGTCATTGTCCAGCAAATGAAGCAGCAGTGGAGTTGCTATAATCAGTCTCCAAGTGGGAGATTATTAGATGTGGAGCCTAATTATCTTCTGTATTCAAAGGTATCGCTACATTGGACCGCAATTCAAAATGGGGCGGCAACACCGCCCATAAAATATTCACTGCAGGGGGAGTCCGGGGGGGTTAGTTGCGACCTTTTGGGAGCCCCCCCCCCCAATGGTGGGGGGATCGGGAGCAGCGCCCCCGAAGCTAAGAATAGATGTAAAATTTCCTTGTAAAATGTTGTAATTTCATAGTCAATCTGGGCCATTCATTAGGCAGAGATCTGACAGTAGAAGTTATGTTTAATTTAAGTTTTTTTGCCCTAGAAGGCAACCCCTCGCTAGATACGAGGGAATTGTATTGCGTCTATGTACATCTATATTCTGAGTGAGGAAGAGAGAGGAGATTGAGAGCGAAGAGGGAGTTACAACAAATCTGCTGTATGTTGTATCTCTTCAGTTTGTTGGATAATATAAAAGGAAGGACTGGCTATTTCTCCGTGGATGTAGCCCAAACTGGGTGAACCATGTATATCTGTGTCTCTCTTGTTTTATGCATTTTCTGTGTTTATATTTCTGCAATATTTTATGTGTTCCATTGCTCTGTAATATATAATTTTCTAACACCTATGAACTGTGTTACAATGAGGCTTGAAGGCCTATTTATTGTTGAGAAACAATAGAAAACCCTAAACATCCAAAAACTTAACCCTAAAAGATGAAATGCTAAACTGTGGGACCTGTTTGGGCAATTGGTACATCAACTTCCCAGGGTCGTAACTTTGGCATATGATCTCCGTTTGACGTGCACAATACCTCATTAGAAAGATCTATTAAAGAAATACAACTTTGGGAAGAGCAACATCGGTCCATGACCCCATGTTGCTCCCAGGTTTCCCAAAAAACATCATTTAGGGCCTCAAAATGGCTTTGGAAGTTCAGGACTTGAAAAACTGCTAAAAATAGTAAGCTATGCTACAATTAAGGAAACTGAAAATTTGAAAGAAACAATGGTGGGGGTCCAAGTGGACTTGGCAGGTGGCCACCAATATCCACCTAGATCACCAGTACCCTTTCCACATCTTTGGTCAATTTGTCTTTAGACTGAATTTTGATGCAGAGTTGAACCTTAGTATTCTGCATGGTGATCCAATCCTTCTTAGGGACCACCGCTAGTGCTCTTGTGTACTTGATGGACCATTCGTGTATCTTATCCAAGGCAGTCATAGCCTCCTTAAGCATTGCGACTCTTTCATTTTTGTGGGCTTGGATTGTCACGATTGGGGCCACTGTGTGATGCAGTTTGGATATCTCTTCATAGACTATTGCCATGGCCTCCCCAAGAGTCTCGTTTTTTCTTTGATTGTTGCTTGGAATTCTGCTGTGCTTGTGTGAACTAACCAGAGTGCCACATTCTCTTCCCCCACTTTCCTTTTCTTTGTTTTTCCATGGTGGCACTTTGTTCAGATGCATAAAGCCTATTCTGAAGATCAACAATTTGTTTTCTTATCTGGGCCACAATGTGTTATGTGGCACCGAAAAAAGTTGTTCCAGTTGAGGCAATCATTTGCGGGTTTGCTGTAATGTTGGGCACACTATCCTTGGCCGTGGTTACTAATAAAGGCTCGGCTGGATTCATGGCACAATATTTTTTCCTTTCTTGTACAATCTTGAGGTTTATTTCATCGAAAGTGAACCTTGTGAGATCTAGGACCTCCTCATCCTATTCCTCCAAGATACCCAGTTATTGAAGGGGAAGGTGTCTGCTGGTGAGGGGAGTGGTAGGCGCCATGTCTAATGGGGGAAGTTCACTTTTTCATGTGCCCAAGTTAGCTATTTTGCTAGTCTCTCCTTGTTCACTTTCCCCGGCTTCCTTTTCCTTATTCCTCCTTAGCTCTTCTACTTGTTGTCTTTTCTCTTCCTCTACAAGCGCTCGTTGCCTCTCTAGCTCATCTTCCATATTTTTCAGCTCTTGTTCTAACCTCCTATTTTCCTCCTACCTCCTCTTCTCTACCTCTTCCTCCTATTTTTTCTTCTCTGCCTCTTCCTGTACTCTCCTTTCTTCTTCCCACTTTCTCTTCTCTGTCTCTTCCTGCGTTCTTCTTCCTTCTTCCTTCTTCTTGTTTGTTTTCTTGTAGATATTTTTCCTTTTCTTGTGCTTCCTACCATCTCCTCTTCTCTCCTTGCACTTGGTTGCTCGAATCTTTAGGCTATTTTTTCTCTAGCTCCCTTTTCCTTTTAAGTTCTTGCTTTATCCTTGCCAAGTTGGCGTTCCTTTGTTCCAGCGTAGTATCTTCATCTTCGTGGTCACTGAAGGCATCGTCTACCTCTTTTACTTTTTACTTCTCGGATTCCTCGGGGCCTTTTGGTGTCTCGTGCTACTTTTTCTTTGAGGTGGAAGCTCTTTCCTTGAGGCTCATGCCTTCCTGGGAATCGTCGAGGAGCTCATCTTCTGTGGCCCACTGCTCACTTGGGCTAAGTTCCCTTGTAGCGTTATACCAATTTTTAATCCCATCTTTGAGATCCTTTTTGGTATGAGAATAAGACCAGCTGAATTTTTCCCTTTTGTAGTGGGTGGCCACAACTTTCTCAGGATCATATGTTTGGTAGTTGAGGGTCACAAAGTGGCTTCCCTTCAATGCCTCAGCCTCTACCTCTACTTGTTTGAAATTTTCCACCACATATGCTCCGATGGTGAGAGGGAAGGCAGGCCATGGTTTCTTTTTGCCTTTGTTCAATATCCTTGAAAAACCCTGCGTCATTTGGTAGCAGACCTCTCGCAGGAGTGTCTTGTCCGTGACGAACTTGGGTAGGGCATGAGGGGCCTTGTGGGTACTGAACACTTTGATGAATGTTCCTTCTTCAATGGGGAACTAGTGCACTACCTTGACCACGGTCTTCATAGCCCTCTTGGACATGCATGGTGGTTCGTCCCCAAATAGGAGTTGGTACAACAGGATGATGAAAGTTTCAAAGATTATATCTAACATGCCTTTGTAAGCCATGTCCCAGAAAACTTTGTAATGGCAGTGCACAGGGTTGGCTGCTGATGAGTCCCAGTTGCAGCTCCAGTTCTCGAAGTAGCATCTCAAGCAGACAACTTCGAGGAGGTATGAAGACATATAGAATTCTAGAGGTTGTTCCGGTTGTGGGAGCTTGGCCGCAACTATGTTTATTCTCAAGGATGATGAGAGGATGCTTTCCCAATTAAAAATGGTTCCTCGGGTGGCAACAGAATACATGAGGGGGACCCAGGTGCCATAAAAAATGTTGGAGTCTCCATTGCCATATAATTGGCACATCATTGCAGAAATTAATTGATATACCTTACGCAATCCCTTTGTCTTGTATGCCTAATCCTTTCTAACCTAGAACTTTGATGGGTCTTGCCACCATTCCCTTAGAATGTCCTTCACTAGGGTCACAAACTTGTTGAGACACTTGGTATTAAAAACCTCCTATCTCTCAGGGAGTCTGTAGTGGGCATGGATATTTGTAGGGGATATAGTGGCTATGGGTGCCCCAGCATGGTCCCTGATCATCCATGAATCTGTATCTATACATTGCAAGATCCATTCGATGGTTTTTGTGCATGGGAAGACAGGGGGGTGTGACGCTACCTTGTGTAGCCTTGACCTTTTGATGTTTATGTACACTTGAAAATCCTCTTGGGTTTCTGGAATGTCTGATTTCGAAAAATCCTCATAGATGCTGTACCAGGAGAGCCTCGTGGTTTTACTGATGTTACAAGATGTGTCCCCGAAGATAGGTGGCTCCTCGTCTTTGTCAGCCTCCCATGACCCACTTCCTGAACCTCTTTGAGAAACCTTAGTTGTTGGGGGAGCCATTTCATCCTTGAAGGAAGAGATGGATATGTACTCCAAGTCCATGTCACCTGGCATGTCAAATAGATAGTCCCACAATGAGAGAGACAACATGAAAATCAATTAAAACTAAAAAAATAAAAGGGGTTTCAACAAGTGGTAGGACAATCGCAAGGGAGGTAGGTCACAAGGTCGCAAGGATAGAGGTGCGACTAAGCAACTGGCTATATAGGTTGCAGATTGGAAGGGGTCGCAAAGTCATAGGTTAGGTAGATGGGGCCTGAATGGTCACAAGTTGCAAGCCAATGTGGTCGCGAGGTTGCACAGTTGAATGGTCACAGGAAAAGAGATATCACGGCCTCAAGATGCACGACTTAGGTTTTAAGAGGATAGATGAAAACAAATTGTGGCTTCAAGAGGTCTAGGGTTCTTTCAGACAATTAGGTTTAGGTTTACTAGTGAAAACCAGGAAGGTTAGGGTCGAGAAAAGGCCGAGATCTGGGTCCAGGAAGAGTGGAAGTGGCCAGGGCAACTGCTTTTGGGGAATGAGGTGAAAAAGCTAAGTAAAATAGGCTAAAACCCTAGGGGAAGGGGATGCAGAAGGTCGGGGGATGTAGACAGAGACACCTCGGAGAAAATCATGATTACTAGGAAGGTGAACGGTCACTTACCTGGAGAGAAACACGTGCGTGACCAAGTCGCAGACCTTCCTCGCTCTTTGTGTGACCAAAGAAGTAGTTATAATGAAGTTGGGAAACCCTCCTTTATATAAATTTGGTTGCACGTGTGAGGTCGCAAGGGTCTTCTATGCGACTTTGCGACTGATGCGACCTTGCGACTAGGCAGTCGCGAAGTCGCAAAGGTCACATAGTTGCGAACATGAGTGAGTGAGGAATGTGTGACCTTGCGACCTATGTGATTTTGCGACTAGGCGATCGTGAGGTCACAATGGTTGCATGGTCGTATCTATGCTCAAGAGGGGAATATCTGACTCTGTGACCTATGCAACTATTGATTCGAATTGGTTGCATAAATCGCAATGGTCACTAGGTTTAGATTTAGTGGGATTTCGACATAGCAACCGCCTGACTTAGGCAGGAACTAGTGACTTAGCTTTACTTCGCTAAAAAATTAGATTTCATAGTGTTCCTTGAGGCTGATGAACTCTTTGAGAAGATCCTAGCGGTGCTAGTGGCTCCACACAATATTGGTGCTTCAAAAATTTTAGGGTTCCCAATTTTTTGGAGGGTTTGTTAGAGTAGCTACAATAGTTGGTGATTCCCTGGAAGACTCTAGGATCTCTGACGCCTTCTGGCCTAGCTTAAGGGGACTTAAATAAGTATTGCTTCATGGATCTGTGGGTCCCACTAATGGTATTCAGGCCTTTCCATCGAACTGGCTGGTTGTCCCATATTGCAGAACATGGCCTTTATCACACGAGACAGGGTGCTACCTCCCACTATCTTGGGAAAGAAATGGTAACCTAAAGTTACAATATGAGATTTGAAGTTTTCTCGATATAGCAGTCATGGTACTCTGGTGTTGCTCCGCTACTAGTGAGCCTGAACGATACCCTGACGGAATCACTACCTAGAAATTGCGAACGTTGCTCTGTTTCTAGTGAGCATGTTGTGTACCTCTGCCGAGTCGGTTCTTCACCTCTTTGCGTAGGAAGCCTTTCTCAGTCCTTTAGCCCTTATTATGAATGGATGGATGTGCTCATTGACACTTATTTGTCTGTGCTTATCTACACTTATTTGATGATGGCTTAAAGCCTGGGCGAACGAGGGATCCCGACTTATTTGACTTGTAAAGAGGTTGTTTCTGGTTTTTCAGAGACCTTATTTTTTTCCCGAAATATATGTCTACTCAAAAAATGGCTTCTTCAGTTTCCCCTTCATTCCCAGAACCACAGGTGAGCTAGAACAATTCAAAACTTATCATCCATGTAAGCAGTTGGGTCAGACTGATGTGAGCAGGGATAGAGGCTGTGTGTACCATCAAGTTCCCCACTATTACCAATCTGGCACACTAGATATTCTGCCGCGACTTAAGTCTTGGATAGTAAACGGTTCTAGAGTGCATTCACAGTAGCCAATGTGCAGGGTCGTTCTAACCTCTACATGCCATCTTGAATTTATTCCGAAAGAAAACAAAAGAAATGATGAACTATACTAAAAGAAAAATAATGACTATCTAAGAAAGCAAAACAAAACTATGGTACAAGATGGGACCAACAACTCTGGGGTTTCTAGGTGAAGTAGAATTTAAGGTCATGGCCATTCACAGGGAGGGGTTCCACTCGCCCTCCCAGGGTTTGCAACTTGAAGGTGTGATGGCCAATTTTTTCTATGATTTGGAAAGGGCCCATCCACAAAGCTTTGAACTTCGTGTGCTTTCCCTTGTCCTCATGGGCCTAATCTCATTTAAGCACTAGATTGCCCACATTAAACTCGTGGGACCCTACAGATTTTTTGTCAAACCACCTCTTGATCCAGCCTTATGCCACTAAATTGATGTTTAGACGAGACTCCTAAATGGGTTATGCCACTAAACGGATGTTTAGACAAGACTCGATGGGAGCGACGCGAAGTGGGAAATAGTTCAGAAAAGATATAGATACCATTGTTGAGTACAATCCTCTCTTGGGAGCATCTGATAGTGAAGAAGAAAGTAATAGTCCAAAGACACAAAAAGGTGTGCCGTAGTCGGTAGATCAGGGTGATGTGGGAATACCACATCCATCCACTCCACTTCCGCCATCACCTCCACCTCACACACCAAGGCCTCCACCTCCACCTCCACCTTCGCTATTCAGTATGGCGAAAACTATGAAGATGCCTATATTCAAGGTCTGGGGACAGAAGACACTAATCAATTCTAGTTTGTAATAGATCTTGTGTGGAAGTCACAACAGATAATAGATGATGATCTGAAGAAATCACAATTGGTCACAAGATTGCAAGATAGGGCGCTAAGTTAGTATATTATGTACAACACGACTTATATAGTTGTGTCATTGAAAGACACAAAAGATGCACTGAATAATAAATTCAGAAAGCCTAAGTCTCAAGCCTAGTCTGTGACTGAGGACAAAGAAATTAAGAAAAAGGTGAATGAATCTGCATTGAATTTTGATCAAATATTGAAATGTATGTTACAATATGCTAATCTACAGATCTCGGATGAGAAACATAAGGATTGGTATATTGCTTCGCTATTACCTCATTTAAGATTACCATTGTCCCAACAGAAGCTTGGATCGCAGGCTGAAGTGCTAGAAATTGCTATGAATTTGGAGGAAGCACAAGCTATTCCAGTAACTACAAGAAGTAAAAACTCTCCTGATACGTCTACAACAATTCATAAATAAAAAGCTGCCACCCCTGTAAAGGAGAAGACAATAGCTAAGAAATCTAAGACTACTTAAACTGATTCTATTCCATTAGGTCCTCCAACTGCTTCCAAAACTTTAGTAATCTTGGCTATAGTGGAATATAACATAGTTGAAGATATGAATAAGCCAAGAGAAAATATTTCGTTGCATGAATTGACTAAACTCAAACAACAACAGAAAATATTTCTTAGAGAGTTAAAATCAGTTCCTGTAGCTCCTTTACCATCCGCTATAGTTACTCAAGTTGTTAATGATATGGGTAAGCCTCCTTCATCTTCACACAAAGTGAAACCCAGAGACCTAGTTTTGATAGGTGTTAGATCTATTTCTCATACACCTCCATTTCTTCTTACTTATGAGATTTTCAACAGAAACTTCCATAATTTACTTTTTGATTCAGGAGCCTCTTCAAACATCATGCCAAGAACTGTGTGCACTAAATTATATATTACACCTGAAAAATCTATTGTACACATAGTTCAATTGGATAGGACAACAGTAGAGGTACTCGGAGAAATGAAACCAGTTTCAATCAACTCCCCTCCAATCCAAAAGTTTCATAGATAATCGATATTCTAGTGGCTAATATCCCTGAATTTTATGGTTTAATTCTGAGTAGATATTGGTCTGAAACGTTACACGGATGCTTTGCAACTGATTGGTCTCACATGTGGTTTCCAGACAATGGTAAGCCCAACCAAATCAGAGTAGGTCGTGAGAAATTCATGAAGTACACAGTCAATGATCTCAAGGGAAGCAATGAGCTAGTAGCTTTCACCAACAACATCGTCGGAAACTACTCAGTTGAGGCATTCTTGGGATCCGTCAATGCATAAAGATCTCCCTTCCCAGATAATGTTGTAGTATCTCAGATAGAAATTTTTTCTCAAACAGATGCTTCTATGTGTATAGATTTAGTTGATAAGCTTGTAGATGATTCATTATTCTAGATTCTTTATTTTGATGGCTCCAAATCTGAAGATGGTGCTGGTGCTAGATGTATACTAATCAACCCGCAAGGAGAGAAAATCATGTTAGCCTGCAGGCTTGAATTTCAATGCACTAACAATACTACAAAATATGAAGCATTGATTAAAGGGCTATACAAAGCCATTGGCCTTAATTTCAAGTATTTGAAAGTATATGGAGACTCTAAAATAGTCATTAAACAAGTAAGAAACACAATCCATTGTGTGTCTGGGCATCTCAAACATTATCAATCCCTAGCCCAGAATCTTACTTCTCACTTCACTGCTTTCAACATTTCTTCAGCCCCTAGATTACAAAATGCAAGTGTTGACTTACTTGCCAATGTAGCATCTAAGCTTATAACTTCAGAGGAATTTAGTCCAGATAAATTTTCTATAGATTTAGTTTCTAGACCATCCATCCTTGATAATGTGACAAATTGGAGAGTGTTTAATAATGATACCGATATAATTGATTTCCTTACGTCAGAAGGATATTATGAGGAACAAATCATAGATGAACATGAACATGACTTGCAAATCAACCATAAATAAGATCAAAACCCAATTCCAAAGTTTGTAGTCAAAATGGAAGATCTCTATGATTTGAAAGACAAATTTAAGAAGATTACCAACTCCAAGGCTCAGAGTTCTACTTTGAGATCTACGGTGATTCCATTCTTGGTGATAATGCGACCAAGCAAGTTAACTTCCGAAACTGTGAATATTCTCTTCTTTGGGTTGAGGGAGATTCCATATTTCCAACATCTTTCGAAAATCTGCTTCAAATGGTGAAGGTGGTCACCCCTTTTATTTGAAAAACTGGTGACATCGTCCAGGTAGACAACCACGCTTTGACCCATAAGACCTTGGAAGGCGATATCCATTGCTCTTTAGAAGGTTTCCTTGACATTTATTAGCCCAAAAGGCATACGACGAAATGAAAATGTCCCCCACTTTGGTCAGAATATTGTTTTGATCCGATCTGGTTCAACTACCAGGACGTATTTGTTACTGGAGAAGCCATCTAATGGGGAGAAGACTTCGGATCTCGAGATGGTTTGGAGGATCTGCTCCATGGAGTGGATTGAGTAGTTATCTTTAACTAATTCTTGGTTAAGGTTCTATTGTGATATTCAACAACCACCCCATTTGTTAATATAATAGCTAATATTCTATTAATAAATGGGGACCCCTAAAAAATCCTTCCAAAAAATAAATTTAGCATTTAGGCATTTTCTTGTTAAATTTTTGGAATAAAGCAAGATATCAAGACAAAACCTTTTGAAAGCTAGCAAATGCTCACCTTTTTCACATGTCACACGAACAATCGTGTGAAAAGCCTTCTTAACAAATGAAACTAGCAAAAAGTGATCAAAATGGATTACCGCACTTAACCTAGATGTTATTAGGCTTTTTCATTTAAAATAATTCCTAAGGAATTTCTTATTCAAATAAGGCTCGCATCGCATATCGCCACTTACAAATTGTGCACCCTCACAAAGTATCTTTAACCATGAAAAATGTGATATTGTGATGACACAGTCAGCCTTATCGCATCGCATTGGAAATACTTAAGAAAGGTTTGAAACCTTACCAACCATGTGATATTGCGAAATGTGATAGAAGCCCAGACCCGATTGAAAACTATGTTATAAAATAACACTTAAGTCCATTGCGCAATAAAAAAGGCTTTATAAAGAAAATCCTATCAAACAAGCTATGCTTTAAACACAATAAGGAACGTCCCACATTTCGCATCCCGCAGAAACCAAAGGAACTTTAAAGAAAGTGCACACACAAAATGCGATAATGCGATTTGCGATATTGCATCACATTGCAAAATTGACATTCTCACAGCTAAAGCTCGCCACCCTAAAAAGTTTCTTTCCCGACTTACGATGCAAAACATTAATGAGCAATAAAGCTAGAGATAAGGAACCATTAGTGGGAATTTACTATGGGTTAATGGCATTTACGTTTGAAAAACAGCTCGACGTGATACGATATCTTCTCACCTGCGTTTAATTAAAACTCCTTTCTTGTCACCTTTTCAAGGTTATCTGTATCATTCATTCTTATTTTCATTTTTACTTGTGTCTATCCGATAGCTTCTGCTTTGCTCCATTTTCAGGAAAAATCTACAGCAAGAGTCGTTGGGAGCAATGGAAAAGAGGGGAAAGGCAACCGCGTTTGAAAAGTCAGAAATGATCCCTCTATTCTCTGATACTACATGCAGTAGAGATGGAGGAACCTCAACATGGGAAGCCATGTATGATTTATTAGAATAGAAACCAAGACCTCTAGTAGCAAAGGCCACAACCAATGCTAATATTTCCTCCGACGCCTCCTTCTTTGAGACATCATGTTCTTTTCTACACCGCATAGCCGCAAGACTGAAGATAATTCCATATACATATATGGTTAAGTGGATAATTGATATGGTGGACATCTCAGACAGAGAATTCAAGAATAGCAGGCAGGAGGTTATGGGATATTTTTCACCAGACAGCCTGAGGCTTATGTACAATTTACCAGAGCCATAGAAGCTCTACAATAAACAATTCCTCGAGAAATTTGCTAAGGAGAATGAAGACCCAGCAGATGTCACACGGACCTAGACAGAGAATGAAAGCAAGATCAAAAAGGATAAGACAGGTATGTATTCTACAACATCTATCTCTCCCCCTTATAGTTTTGCAGCAACCATGCTATGTAGATTGTTCGGCAAGCCCGATAGTACCAAATTTTCCCCAGAATGGATGCCATTAATAGAAGCAGTTGTAAACGCAACAATAATGAATTGGGCCCAAATTTTTTCTGATAATTTGGAAAAATCCATTATGGAGTATAGGAGAAAGAGGAGTCCCTCTTCAAGGGTTTACCCCCCATTTTTCATGAGTGCCTATGTAATGGACGCAATCTGTTTTGGCTCCAAATTTCCTATCATGGGATGGAAGTGGATTGTGCAAGACCCACTTCCTATCCATGTGTATCATAAGAGTCTATGGGAGTCTCAGTTTCACCCCCATTTTTACAAGATTTTTCAAGGAGTTATGCTGCCTATCCATAAACAAGTCTACAACAGAACCACCCCTAGGTTTTCCAAAGAAGTTGAAGAAGATATCGTACCTATAGCCAGATGGTTTGGGGAGGAGACATTTACATATATCAGAGTATTTGGGAGCATTGCTTCACCAAATGTCCTCCCACACTATGTCCCCGAAAAGTTAATGGCTAGGGAGATAGCCCACCAAATGGGTGGGGAAGATGGGTTGAGTGAAGGGTTGAAAGAATAGAAAAAAGGCCATTTGACCTACATTTCCATTGCAATGTGGTGCGTTTGCACTATATGATTTTGGACATGCATCCAAAGAGGCGGAGATTATGAAATCTATGAAATTAGCTACATTCCCAACAAGGAAGTATGACCCAAATGGTATTGCAAGGACTTCACTACTATGGTGAAAGTGAAACCATTCACCCATGAGGAAGATGCCTTCGATGACCTCTTCCTACAAAATGAGACATTTTCAGATGTGATGCATATGGCATCACTAGTTTTTGCCCCAGATGATGTTGAATCTTTCTGTGAATATAGAGAGAGGAGATTATTAAAGGTCCCATTAGACCTGCTATAGATTGAACCAATAAGGGAGCCAACTCCCAGTGTAAGCTTGGAGGATAGCTCCAAAGAGAATTCCAATAAATATTCCGAAGCAGAGACCCAGGAGAGATCTACTCATGAGTTAGAGCATTCATAGCAACAATCTCAAAATGGGGGCAATAAAAATAAAGAGTTTGAAAGGGACATAGCTGGAACTATAGAGAAAACAACCAAGCAAACCTCGGCAAAGAAATAGGCTGAAATTCACTCTACTTCCACTCAGTCAGCAAAACCCCCAGTTATTGATTTAGAAAAAGAATGGGAGCATTTTAACAAGAAGTTCCATATAGAGGAACAAACATTTGAGATACAGAATCCACAACACAAATCAAATAAATAAATGACAGTGGATAAAACTCTAGGTACTCAGGATGTGGAGCTCATTCCTGCTACCCCCACTTCAAAAATTAATTTGAGAATTGAGGAACTTCCTCCATTAGATGTGTTTTATAGCCCTACCAACAAAGTTTTCATTAAAAGGAATAGGAAGAAAAGAAAGTTAGATTTTGCAGCGATTACCACTCCTGACAATGAACCAATGGAAATTGTCTAGAAAGACTTGCCCATGGACCCATATGAAAATCTTACGAGACTGTCACAATTTGCAGGAGCATATGCTACGACAACTATCGATAAAGTGACAAAGGTCCAAATGCTACTTAGAGAAAAAGAACAAAATATTCTGAAGAACAATTAGAGCAAGAGAAATCTAACTAACAAGCAGAGTTACAAGTAGGCAAGCTCTAGTAGGAATTTGAAAAGATGAAAATACAACATCAGGCCAGCCTAGCGGAAAGAGATGCACGGATACAAGCTATGATAGATAAGTATAAAGACAATCCACAGATCGATGAGTTCATAAAAGAAGCACTCAGTCTTAACTCCCAACTAATGCAGCAAAAGGAAGTTCTATGCCAGAAAATATCGCTAATAAGTCCTTATTGGAAGATCAGTGATAAGCTAACAATCCAAGTTGTTGACATGAGGCTTGTGTATGATGAAATACATAAAAGGATTTTTGACTTTATCACCTGGAAAGAATCAGAAGAGGGGAGCAAGGCTAATCTGCCAAAACTGGAGGAATCACATAAAGACATCTTATTCACAGACTCAGATTCTCGACTCAAGCAAGCAGAAAGGGCAACGATGGTCGCAACAGTAGCAACAAACAACATCATTGAAGCCATCAATGAAAATCTACATGGCACCAACCTGGTTGCAGAGTCTATACAAGGATTTCTTCCAAATGCCAAATAATTAGAGCAACAATGGAGACAGGCGTCAAATGAAAAGGAGGAGGTGATCAGACAAATTCGCAAGCTGAACTGGGAAGCATACTGGATATTCTTAGTCAAACCATATAGCCAGTGGATGACCTTGCAATGCTTAACTACCTCCACACAAAAAATGGTGCCAACACTGATGGATGCTATATATGTTGGACAATTGAAATCTTCGATAAGACAACCAATGCAGCTCAAGCCAATGACAGATATATGTGAGCTCAAAGATCAAATGCAAAGGAGTTAGTCACTTAGTTTTATTTCTATTTTAGTTTTATTTCACATAATCTGAGGAAGGTCGTTTAAACCTCCTCAACTATTTTTGTAATAATCTATTTTAGGACCTATAGTTTAATATTTAAACCCCTCTCATGCATTTAGAGAGGGGTCCAGAATTTTATCAAAAATATTGCAAAAAATGCACTTCTGTAAGTTTTTGAATGCCTTGATGAAATTATGGAACATGGTCATTTCTTTTGAATATCAAACTACTTTCCTTTGTTGATGCACTACTGTATGCTTGGAGAATAATTTGATTTGAAGAAAGGAGTTGATCTATGTCACTAGTCAAATGAGAAGAACCTCACACATATGGTACTTTTATCTTGTATGATCAGTTTTTTTTTGTTATATTAGTGATAATATTTCATTTTCATGAATTATATATGAAGTATGTTCTTACTGTTATGTGTTAATTGCACTATTGTATGATGCCTAGCTGAAAGTATTCATTTTCATATATGATCATTAAATATATGCGATATAGTTTATACATTTCTTTGACTAACTATTTAGTCAAAGAAATTATCTTTACATATTATCATCTCTGTTTAATACGTGAATGATATTTATTATCACATACCTAACATATATCTTTTTAGATCACATATTTCAAAGAATACCCCAGATTTATATTAGAATAAGTTAGCTAGAGATTTGCATGCTAGAATAGGTCATTTAGTTATCATTATTCTTATTGAAATCGCTTGAAATCCACACATTCTCATTTTCAAACCCATTCTGGGAAACTGGTCCCATCATCCCTAGTTGGAGCCACCATACCAAATGGAAAAGGAGTTGCCTTTAAGGTCCAGACCGGGTGGTTATTCCCCATGTTGGAGCAACAGAAATTTGAGGCTTCAACATTTTGGCACTAGAAGGAGGGCCATCTGACTGTGAATGGAATATAAACTAAAGATCAATTGAAAAACATTCATAAGAGTCAAAACCCCTCCACAAATTCTACTTCTTCTAGATCTCATTCAAAATCTCCATATCATAAATTTGAAGTTGTAGAAACATCTCCCTCATCTCCTGAAGTATTAAGACAACCAAATTCTTTAGATTACACACCCGAGTCTCCCAAAGTTCGCTTTTTGATATAGAAAGTGGAATAGATATCCATTTATGCCAAGTGACCCGAAGCCTCTGAAGAAAGCATCACTTCTTTATTACGAGAAACAGGTGTATTAACTTGATTGCAAAGTGAAAGGCTCGGAGTAACTCCTAAATGGGTTATTCCATTAAATTGATGTTTAGACGAGACTTGATGGGAACTACACGAAGTGGGAAACAATTCAGAAAATATCTAGATACCATTTCTGAGTACAATCCTCTCTTGGGAGCATCCAATAGTGAAGAACAAAGTAATAGTCCAAAGACGCCCAAAGGTGCGCTACAATCAGTAGATTAGGGAACTGTGGGAATACCACATCCATCCACTCCACTTCCGCCATCACCTGCACCTCACACACCTAGGTCTCCACCTCCATCTCCACCTCCACTATTCAGTATGGCGAACGCTATGAAGATGCCTATATTAAGGGGTTTGGGCACAGAAGACCCTGTTCAATTTACATTTGTAGCATATGTTGTGTGGAAGTCACAATAGATAACAAATGACGATCTGAGGAAAGCACAGTTGGTCACAAGATTGCAAGATAGGGCGCTAAGTTGGTATATTATGTACAATACGACTTATCCAGTTGTGTCATTGAAGGACACAAAAGATGCACTGAATAATGAATTCAGAAGGCCTAAGTCTCAAGCCCAGTCTATGACTGAGGTCAAAGAAATTAAGTAGAAGGTGAATGAATGTGAATGAGATTTTGATCAAAGGTTGAAATGTATGCTACAATAGGATAAGATACAAATCTTGGATGAGCAACATAAGGATTGGTATATTGCTTCGCTATTACCTCATTTAAGATTACCATTGTCACAATAGAAGCTTGGATCGGAGGCTGAAGTGTTGAAAATTTCTATGAAGTTGGAGGAAGCAAAAGCTATGCCAATAACTACAAGAAGTAAAAACTCTCCTGATACGTCTACAACAATTCAAAAAAAAAAATCCGCTACCCCTATAAAGGAGAAGAAAATAGCTAAGAAATCTAAGACTACTCAAACTGATTCTATTTCATTGGAACCTCCAACTGCTTCCAAAACTTTAGTAATCTTGGATATAGTGGAATATAACATAGTCAAAGATATGAAAAAGAGAAGAGAAAATATATCATTGCATGAATTGACTAAACTCAAACAACAACATAAAATCTTGCTTAGAGAGTTAAAAGCAGTTCCTGTAGCTCCTTTACCATCCGCTGTAGTTACTCAAGCTGCTAATCATATGGGTAAGCCTCCTTCATCTTCAAACAAAGTGAATCCAACATACCTAGTTATGATAGGTGATTGATTTATTTCTCATACACCTCTATTTCTTCTTACTTATGATATTTTCAACATAAACGTCCATAATTTCCTTGTTGATTCAGGAGCCTCTTCAAACATCATGCCAAGAACTGTGTTCATTAAATTAAATATTACACCTCAAAAATCTATTGTACACATAGTTCAATTGGATAAGACAAAAGTAGAGGTACTTGGAGAAATGATATCAGTTTCACTCAGGCTCTCCTCCAATCCAAAAGTTTCACAGATAATCGATATTCTAGTGGCTAATATCCCTAAATTTTATGGTTTAATTATAAGTAGGGATTGGTCTGAAAAGTTACATGGATACTTTGCAACTGGTTGGTCTGACATGTGGTTGCCACACAATGGTCAGCCTGACCAAATCAGAGTAGGCCATGAGAAATTCATGAAGTACATAGTCACTGATCTCAAGGAAACCAATGAGCCAGTATCTTTCACCAATAACATCATCAGAAACCACTTAGCGGAGTCATTCGTGGGATCCTTCAATGCACAAAGATCTGCCTTCCCGGATAATGTTGTAGTATCTCATATAGAAATTGTTTTGCAAATAGATGCTTCTAAGTGTATAGATGTAGTTGATAAGCTTGTAGATGATTCGTTATTCTAGACTCTTTATTTTGATGGTTCCAAGTCTAAAGATGGTGCAGGTGCTGAATGTATCCTAATCACCCTGTAAGGAGAAAAACCCACGTTAGCATGTAGGCTTGAATTTCAATGCACTAACAATACTGCAGAATATGAAGCATTGATTCAAGGGCTGTACAAAGCCATTGGCCTTAATGTCAAGTATTTGCAAGTATATGGAGACTCTAAAATAATCATTAAACAGGTAAGAAACACAATCCATTGTGTGTTTGGGAATCTCAAACATTATCAATCCCTAGCCCAAAATCTTACTTCTCACTTCACTGCTTTCAACATTTCTTTAGTCCCCAGATTACAAAATGCAAGTGCTGACTTACTTGCCAATGTAGCATCTAAGCTTATACCTTCAGAGGAATTTAGTCCAGATAGATTTTCTATAGAGTTAGTTTTTAGACCATCCATCCCTGATAATGTGACAAATTGGAGAGTGTTTAATAATGATACTGATATAATCGATTTCCTTACATGAGAAGGATCTTATGAGGAACAAATCATAGATGAACATGAACATGACTTGAAAATCAACCATAAACAAGATCAAAACCCAATTCCAAATTTTGTAGTCAAAATGGAAGATCTCTACGATTTGAAAGGCAGATTTAAGAAGATTACCAACTCCAAGACTTAGAATTATACTTTGAGATTTGAAGTGGTAAACCTAGGTACATCTGAAAAACCTCAAAATATCAACATAGGTCTTGGTATATCATCTAAAGAAAGGATATCATTCATCAGGTTGTTGAAAACATATAAAGCTATCTTTGCTTGGGATTATTCAGATCTCAAGACCTATGATACCTATGTAATTCAACATACTATACCAATGACCTCTAATGAGAAACCAGTTCAGCAGAAGCTCAGAAAGATTCATCCAAAACTTGAAAGCCAAATCAAATATGAAGTGAACAAACTTCTGAAAGCAAAGATAATCTTTCCCATTAGATACTCAAAATAGGTATCAAATATGGTTCCTGTCAGGAAAAGGAATGGAGATATTAGGATTTGTATTGATTTTAGGAACTTAAATGGAGCTTGTCAAAAGGATAACTTTCCTTTTGCCTACCATGGAGCAAATATTGCAATCAGTTGTAGGTTTTGAGTTAATGTTTTTTCTAGATGGATTTTCAGGATACAATAATATTCTTGTACATCCAGATGACAGATTGAAGAGAACATTCAGGACCAAGTGGGGGACATACACTTATCAGAAGATGCCTTTTGGACTCATCAATGCAAGTGTTACATTTCAACGTCCCATGGATATTGATTTTAAAGGTATAATTGATAAATTAGTTTTTATTTACCTAGATGACATTACAGTCTACTCTACGAACATAAACAATCACTTGAATGACCTAAAGCATATTTTTGAAAGATGCAAGAAATATGGAATTTCCTTAAATCCCAAAAAGTCATACTTCGCTTTAGAAGAAGGTAAGATTCTCAGATTCATAGTGTCCAAGAAAGGAATTTATATTGATCCTGATAGAATCCAATAAATTGAAAATATTCCTCTCCCACATAACAAAAAGACCATGCAATCATTCTTAGGTCAAATTAATTTTGTAAAAAGATTTGTTCTAGATTTCTCACAGATTGTTCTACCCCTTCAATCAATGATAAGAAAGAATGTAGTCTTCAAATGGGGTAAAGATGAAAGAGAGTCATTTGAGTTAATCAAAAAATCCATTATCAATGCTCCTTCTTTAACAAATCCAAACTTTCTCAAACCTTTTGTGTTGTACAAATTTTCATCTAATACATCATATGAAGTAGTTTTAACACAGTTGAACGATAAAAACATCGAGGCAACTATATCTTTTTTCAGTTCCAATTTACAAGGTGCCGAGTTAAACTACTCATCTATTGAGAAACAACCTTTTGTTGTCTTTAAAACCTTGAAACATTTCAGAGCTTTTCTCCTTAAAACTCATACAAAATAGTAGTAACTTACCCTGTAGTAAGGCAATTGTTGATTCAAAGAGAAGTGGGGGAGAAAAGAGCCAATTGGGTCACTGCACTTCAAGAGTACGATATAAAAATACAGCCAGCGAAAATTGTTAGGGGCCAAGTTTTTTGTAGGATGCTAACTGGAGCTTCCCACTTATCAACAGAAGACGACCAAGGTAATGAAGTGCAAATATCAGAGGTAAGCCTCAATGATGCACAATCAATGTATGTTGATTTGAATTTTTATTTAAAGAATGGATATGTTGCTATGCATCTCAATTACAAAACAAAGCGTGATTTAAGGTTGAAATCAAATCAATATGAATCAATTGATGATGTATTATTTAGAAAAAAATATGATTCAGTATTATTAAGATGCCTAGAAAAAACTGAAGCTGAAAAGGTTATGCAGGAGTTATATGATGGACCAGCTTGAGGTCATTTCGGAGGAAACACCACATCTCACAAAATCCTGCATGCATGTTATTATTGGCTGACACTATTTAAGGATGCACATGACTATGCAAGAAAATGCAAAACTTGTCAAACTGCAGCGGGAAGAGAAAATAAACCAGCATTCCCTTTAGAGCCAGTGAATATCCAACAACCATTTGAACAATGGGGATTAGATATAATTACTGAGATTGTTCCTAACTCTTCCAAGTAGCACAAGTACATCCTTACAGCTACTGATCATTTCACAAAATGGGTAGAAGCTATCCCACTAAAGGTAGCTAATACATAAAGTATTACAGACTTTATTGATCAGTACATATTCACCAGGTTTGGCTTACCCACATATTTAATGTTTGATAATGCATCTTATTTTTCTGGAAATATTATGGTACAATTTGCCTTAAAAAGAGGTTTCAAATTGAAGTATTCAGACAACTATTATCCACAAGGTAATGGATTAGACGAATCAACAAACAAAAACCTTATCAAAATCATCAATCAGACTATAGACCAAAATCATAGGAATTGGCAGAAAGCATTGATATTTTTTCTTTGGGCAGACAAAATAACACAGAAGGGCTTAATTGGATCTTCTCCTTTTGCTTTAGTTTATGGAAAAGAAGAAGTTCTCCCCACAAACATAGCAATCCCATCTCTTTCCCTAGTGAAATTTATCAATGAAAGTCTTTCATGTTCTCTTCAAGTAAGACAATTTCAGATCCTTAAGCTTCGAGAAGAAAGAGAAAAGGCTAAAGCTACCCATTCTCATCATCATCAACTAGTCAATGCCTCTTTTGATACAACCTATTCTAGTCATAGAAGCCGATATCACAAAACCTTCTCCTGATAGGCTCCTGATCAGGAAGACCTTGAGTAACTGTTTCAAACCAACTTTTGGCTGAGGCTTAGCCTCCCCAACCTGAGAGGGCTCTCTCAATAGGTTAAAGATTTTAGTAAAAGATTAGATGCATAACTCTATGAAACGAGTAAAGGAGTATGAATGGTTGAAACATAGTCAATAAACATCCATTGGGCTTATGGAGTCGGAAAATGTTTAATATGACAACAATATTAGCTTAACGTGGAAGTCACGACATCAAGAGTTCAATATATCAGTAAGACATAAGAACATGTAGGAAACACAGTCTACAAATGCATGAAGGAAGTTACAACATAGCCAATGAGTTCTAAGTAACATACATTCATACCACTACAGGTGAGGAAATGAAGATAACCATAAGACAATCAAGCATTGAACTCTCTTCTGAATCCAAAGTAGTAAAGCCAAACTCTGTATTACATAAAAACATAGTCTTCCACAATGACACAATATGAGCGTTTTTTCTCAAAAATTTCCAACCCTTGGTGCATTACATCTCTTTTCATATATAGAGTTTCCTTACAAGCTTGAATTCCTTCCTCCAGCAAGAGGGGAATTCGAATTTCTCTAGACCTAACACCTATTGAACTTTAAACAAATTATTAATTACAACTGACTGTAAAATAACAGTCTTAGAGACCTAATTTGACTAGGAGTGTAACTCCTTATCTATGCTGGCAACAACCTTAGCTATGAAAACAAACTCGTTCTTTGACATCTGTCCCTATTCATCTTTGGCTTGAGTGATGACTTTAAACTTCATGCTGGCCTTTGATTGCTTGTCCTTTAACTGTCCTTGGGTAGTAGGAAAACTGCCCCTGTTTTTTTTGCTTTGGTCTTCAAAGTGGTTCCTCGAATTCTACTAACCATTTTATCCATTTTAATAACATGTGATGCCTTGAATTAGTCCAAAGGTCCTGCTTATATACTCATGCTAAGAAAAAACCCCTTAGAAGCTGGTTGAAGCATGACAACTGTCTGAGCTACAAAATGACTACTGTTTTCGTAGCGCAGAGTTTGGAGATATTAAATGCCTCTCATTCTTTGAATTTTCCTTTGCTTAGTATTCAAAACTTCTGAGGTGGCCCTTTTGTGTCTTCTACAACAACATTCTTTCATAATGGTTCCCCCTTTTTCATTTCAAAATTGATTCAAAAAACAAAACTGGCAACTTCAGCAGTTTCGTAGCGTGCTACGAAACTACTGTGCATTATATGTCATTTTTAGCAGTTTCGTAGCGCGCTACAAAACTGCTGTGTGAGTCAAAAACACAATTTTTTGTCATTCTTGGGATTTTTAATGGCTTCTCCATATGCTAATGAGCCAACCAAAACTGACATTGTCCATCCAAAAATAATCTTTAATCTTCAAAAAGTAAGTTTCGTATCAAAATTGTGTCAAAATTTCTTCACTTACTGTCAGGTTCATTTATGCTGAGGCTGTTCTTCTGGTTCATTTAGTTGAATCTTCAAATCTTCAATCTGTCTTTTCATCATTCGGATACTAGTTCTTAATTTTTCATTGACCCTTCTGATATATCTTGCCTCTTTTATTGCAGGGACTATCCAAGTGAAATATTGAGCATGACAGCTAACTACTTTAGGTATTGAAGCTTTTTTATCTTCCCACAGAGCCTCCATTCTGTTGAAATTGGCTTCCTTAACTGCATGTTTCCTTGTTTTTTTCTAAGTTTGGCAATCTCAAGATTGGCAAGCTTCAATTTCTTCTTAACCTCCTCGAAGCTACATTCTTCCTTATGAGTGATAATTGTCTTACCTCTGTCATCTTTGTGCAGTTGTGATGATGTTTCTGATAGAACCACAGGTTCTTTATGTAATTCTGCTACCTCCCCTATCTCACTTGCTTCTGGCTATGCCTCTTGTATCCTTCTTGAATGCCTTGTCACAGGTCTTCTTGGCTTGAACACAAACTCTGAGACCTGGTCATCAAATTGAAGCTTTTTGGAAGATTTAACTCTTTTGGTTTTGTTCTTGCTGGCTTCAAGTAGCTTTGCTTGGACCAGAGGAGTCTCTTCTATGTCGATGGCCTAGAGGAGATCATTCAAATTTCCCTTTGAGGCTGGGCTTTCATCAGCAATCACAGTCTTCCCCTTTTCCTTGGCTAATTGACTTCTTGTTACTCTTCTTTGGACAGTTTTATCAACAGACTGCTCTTGTACCACCTCATTGATCTGAACCTTCTTTCTCTGTGATTGTTGGGGTGTGTCTTGAACTACTAGTGGTGTCATAGGCTCCTTCACCTTCTTCTGGCTTTCAATTTCACAAATCTTCTTGATCTTGTTTCCTCCTGATGACTTACTGCTGGTGAAGAAATCTCCTTAGCCTTAGGGCTAAGTCCTGTTTCAGTTTTAAAGCCTGTCATAAACAAGAAAGCAGACCATTCTCTTCCAATCTTCTGAAGCTCATGTAAAACAATCAACTTGATCAACCCATGATGGAATAAGGAGGTTTCACAAGCTTCTTTCTTCAATTGAACCTTATTAGACATTTTTCCTAAGCTACGAAACAGATAAAAAGGTAAATCAAGAGATATCTTTCCAGTGAAATGTAAGAGGATCTTAAAATGGTAAGAGTACACCCTATGATATCTTCCCTCACAGGTAAAATATCTTTGGATGCATGTCAGTAAGTTGGCATATGAGTCATTTACATAGCTTCTGGGCACTGATTTGGTTATGTCCGAGCCTATGAATTCTAGCTTCAAAAATTCTTGGCAGGGTGCCATTTCAAATTTAAAGTTCTTGAACCATCTTTCTTGGCCTCTTGGTATCTCAGTGACTACAGATATGACCTCAGGAGAAATTGGAATTTCTAGCACTCCAACTCTTGAATTAAAACTAGTGAAATTGAAAGCAAAATATTTGGTTACTTGAACATGACCACCTTGAAGTTTTTCACAGAATCTCCAACAGTCCACTTGTTTGAATTCATGTTCAACCTCTCTGCTTCTCATGAGCACATCTAAACCTTTAGGCTCAGCTCTAAGACACCGACCTGATCTGTGATTTTTCCTTTCTTCAGACATGTCTATGAAATCCTTGCAAAGAAACTTGAAGATAAACCTGCAATGTATTGGTTTGAACACTGCGTCACTTGAATTTGAAACTAAGAATTGCCTCACTTGAGCTTTCAAAAAGTTTTGATGAGTGTCATCCTTAAGCTTGCCAATTGTCTTCTTATGCATGAAAGGAACACAGGAAAAACCAAGACTAACTCACCTCACCTTACTTTTTTTTTGAAATTTGAAAGAATGTGTACAAGACATCTAATGAATCCAATGATGAGAATGAATGGGTGCATGTGATATGGATGGTTCAAGGACTGACACATGGTGATGAAACATTAACGAATTTTGATGGAAAAGACAGCTAGAGAAGATCTGGCACGAATCCTCGATTTTGTAGTGTAGCCAGTGCAAATTCTGGGTTTTGAACTACAAAATCTCCTAGTTACGAATCCCTGTTTTCATAGTGCACATAGTGTATTTTTATGAGTTTGTGCTGCGAAAATTCCTAGTTGATTTCGTAGCACGTGCCAACTTTAAAATAGTCTTAACACATGACACCTATGAACCAATGTGGGACTAATGATAGTTAAAACAAGATTGTTGACCTTATTTAACAATAGGAACAAGACTCTATCCTATGTTTTAGACTCCTTAAACAAAACAATAGAAATCACTTGACCAAGACTGACTTACAACTTTGAAACCATACAAGTTGTCCAAATTTTTTTTATAGTGATAACAGAACCTTTGAAGTGGACGATCTAGTTTTAAAATGGGACAAAGCACATTAGGAAAAAGGTAAACACACCAAGTTCCAAAGACTGTGGCTTGGACCATTTCAAATCATTGAGAAAATTGGTCCATCAACGTTTCTTTTACAAGACTTGTCAGGTAGAATTGATTCCTTACCCATTAATGGGAAAATTATGAAAAAATATTTTTCATAGAAGATGACCTCTTCCATTCCTTGTATACTATTGCTTTTAATTTTTAGAAAAAATAAAAAGTTAAATAGCATTTACTTTTGGCCTTACAAATAATAGTCTCTTTTATATTTTGACTTTTCACTTGTATAAGTAGAGATTGTTAAGAAGATGATTTTTACATTTGAAACATGGGTTGAGTTATATTACTTTGAAATTGCTCGTCCTCTACTGGAATTATTTGTCCTTTTCTAAACCTCAACTTTGTAAACAAACCTTTGCTCTACCATCAATAAGGAAAAGTATCTGTAACAAAGCAAAGCCTCTCTACAGAAAAGCATCTTTAACTCTATCATTGTCATCCAGAAACTCTTAAGGAGTCAATGATTCTCCCCATCTAGTAAGATTTCATTTTTTAGAGTGTAATTCTAAAATATGCTTAAACTTAAAGGATAAGAGGTCTCATCAAGAGCCAACTTACTATGATCATAGGGAAATAACTAGCTAACATTACCAATATTGCATATCAAAACAGGGTAACGTCTTGAGATTGTATCAAACAAAAGACAAGGGGTCTCATCACGAGCTAGATTGTTCAGTTAAGTTACAACCAGTGAGTGGCATTGTCACGTTTGGTCACCAAACCAAGACAATGGCATTTAAGGAGTAAAATGAAAATTTTAACGAAAGGAGAATAGTTTAGAAAAAAAATAAAAAATGAGAAGAAAAATAAGTATATGAAGCTGAACTTATATTTAAAAATTGCATTCTTATCTAGATGGTATACTGAATCATTGCTGGTTAAAAAGGTAACCTTGTCGAGGCTATCGACACCTGCTGGAAGTAGAGGCTCTACCTATGACAACTGAGTATATCCAAAAACTGATTTGTGAGAATCCCCTGTTTTTATCTTTAAAACCAAGTAATGACTGATGTAGACAAAGAAACTTTAATATTGAAGAGGATGATCAAAAGGGATATAGTTAGGTAGATTTTTTTATTATTATTCAGAGTAATGTTACTTATCTTATATTTCATGTATTTTTATTTTCTGAACTACCTTTATTTTGGAAGTTTTTGGAAATTTCAAAAAATTGTTAGAGATAACTGGTTCTTTCAACGAATCGCCAATTGTTGTGCTATTCAACAACCCCCCCTTTTGTTAATATAATAGATAATATTCTATTAATAAATGGGGACCCTTGAAAAATCCTTCCAAAAAATAAATTTAGCATTTACGCATTTTCTTGTTAAATTTTCGGAATAAAGCAAGATATCAAGACAAAACCCTTTGAAAGCTAGCAAATGCTTGCCTTTTTCGCATGTCGCACGACCAAGTGTGTCAAAAGCCTTGTTAATGGATGAAACTCGTGAAAAACGATCAAAAGGGATTACCACGCTTAACCTAAATGTTATTAGTATTTTTCATTTAAACTAAGTCCTAAGGCATTTCTTATTAAAATAAGGTCTGCATCTCATATCACCACTTACAAAGGGCGCACCCTCACAAATCATATTTAACCATGCAAAATGTGAATATTACGATGAAACGGTCACCCTTATTGCATCGCATTGGAAATACTTAAGAAAGGTCCAAAACCTTACCAACCATGTGATATTGAAAATTGCGATAGAAGCTCGGACCCGATTGCAAACTATGTTATAAAATAACACTTAAGCCCGTTGCGCAATAAAAAATGCTTTATGAAGAAAATATTATAAAATCCCGCATTTCACATCCCGTAGAAACCAGAGGAAATTTAAAGAAAGCACACACACAAAATGAGATAATGCAATTTGCGATATTGCATCACAATCAAAAAATTTACATTCTCACAGCTAAAGCTCACCACCCTAAAAAGTTTCTTTCCCGACTTACGATGAAAAACATTAATGAGCAATAAAGCTAGAGATAAGGAACCATTAGTGGGAATTTACTGTGGGTTAATGGCATTTATGTTTGAAAAATGGCTCGACGTGATATGGTATATTCTCACCTACGTTTAATTGAAAGAACAGAAAAAGGCCATTTGGCCTACATTTCCGTTGCAATGTGGTGCATTTGCACTAGATGATTTTGGACATGCATGCAAAGAGGCGAAGATTATGAAATCTATGAAATTAGCTACATTCCCAGGAAGGAAGTATGACCCAAATGGTACTGCCAAGGACTTCACTACCATGGTGAAAGTGAAACCATTCACCCATGAGGAAGAATCCTTTGATGACCTCTTCCTACAAAAAGAGACATTTTCAGATGTGGCGCATATGGCATCACTACTTTTTTCCCCAGATGATGTTGAAGCTTTCCATGAATATAGAGAGAGGAGATTATTAAAGGTACCATTGGACCTACTATAGATTGAACCAATAAGGGAGCCAACTCCTAGTGTAAGCTTGGAGGGAAGCTCCAAAGAGAATTCCAATGAAAATTCCAAAGCAGAGACCCAAGAGAGATCTACTCATGAATTAGAGCATTCAAAGTAGCAGTCTCAAAATGGGGGCAATAAAAATAAAGAGTCCGAAAGGGACACATTCAAAACTATAGAGAAAACAACCGAGCAAACCTCACAAAAGAAATAGGTTGAAATTCACTCTATTTCTACTCAATCAGCAAAACCTCCAGTTATTGATTTAGGAAAAGAATGGGAGCATTTTAACAAGAAGCTCCACACAAAGGAACAAACATCTGAGATATAAAATCCACAACACAAATCAAATCAAGAAATAGCAGTGGAGAAAACTAAAGGCACTCAGGATGTGGAGCTCATTCCTGCTACCCCCACTTTAGAAATTATTTTGAGAATTGAGGAAATTCCTCCATTAGATGTGTTTTATAGACCTACCCATAAAGCTTTCGTTAAAAGGCAGAGGAAGAAAAGAAAGTAGATGCTACAACGATTACTAGTCTCGACAATGAACCAAAGGAACTTGTCTGGAAAGACTCACCCATGGACCCATCTAAAAATATTATGAGACTGTCGCAATTTGTAGGAGCCTATGCTATGACAAATATCGATAAAGCAACAGAGGTCCAAATTATTCTTAGAGAAAAAGAACAAAAGATTCTGTTGTTGGAACAACAATTAGAGAAAGAGAAATATAACCAACAAGTAGAGTTACAAGTAGCCAAACTCGAGTAGGAATTTGAACTGATGCAAATACAACATCAGGTCAACCTAGCGGAAAGAGATGTGCAAATACAAGCTATGAAAGATAATTATAAAGAAAATACGTAGATCGATGAATTCTTAAAAGAAGCACTCAGTCTTAACTCCCAAATAATGCAGCAAAAGGAAGTTCTATGGCATAAAATCTCACAAATAAGTTCTTATTGCGAGATTTTTGACTTTATCACCTGGCAAGAATCAGAAGATGGGAGGAAGGCTGATTTGCCAAAACTGGAGGAATCACATAAAGACATCTTATTCACAGACTGGGATTCTCGACTCAATCAAGTAGAAAGGGCAATGATGGTCACAACAGTAGCAACAAACAACATCATTGAAGCCATCAATGAAAATCTACATGGCGCCAACTTGGTTGCAGATTCTATACTAGGATTTCTTCCAAATATCAAACAATTAGAGTAGTAGTGGAGATAGGCGGCAAAGGAAAAGGAGGAGTTGATCAGAAAAATGAGCAAGCTAAATTGGTAAGCATACTAGCAATTCTTAGTTAAACCATATATCCAATGGATGACCTTGCAATGATTAACTATCTCCACACAAAAAATGGTGCCAACACTGACGGATGCTATATTTTCCAGACAGTTGAAATTTGTGCTCGACCAATCAATGTAGCTCAAGCCAATGACAGATATCTGTGATCTCAAAGATCGAATGCAAAGGAGTTAGTCACTTAGTTTTATTTCTATTTTAGTTTTATTTCGCATAATCTGAGGAAGGTCATTTAAAACTCCTTGACTATTTTTGTAATAATCTATTTTAGGACCTACAGTTTAATATTTAAACTCCTCTTATGCATTTAGAGAGGGGTCCAGAATTTTATCAAAAACATTTGCAAAAAATGCACTTCTATAAGTTTGTGAATGCCTTGATGAAATTATGGAACATGGTCATTTCTTTTGAATATCAAACTACTTTCCTTTGTTGATGCACTACTATATGCTCGGAGAATAATTTGATTTGAAGAAAGGAGATGATCTATGTCACTAGTCAAATGAGCAGAACCTCACACATATGGTACTTTTATCTTGTATGATCAGTTTTGTTTTGTTATATTAGTGATAAAATTTCATTTTCATGAATTATATATGGAGTATGTTCTTCCTGTTATGTGTTAATTTCACTATTGTATGATGCCTAGCTGAAAGTATTCATTTTCATATATGATCATTAAATATATGTGATATAGTTTATACATTTCTTTGACTAACTGTTTAGCAAAGAAATTATCTTTTCATGTTATCATCTCTGTTTAATATGTAAATTATCTTTATTAGCACATACCGAACATATATATTTTTAGATCGCATATTTCAAAGAATACCCCGAGTTTATATTAGATTAAGTTAGCTAGAGATTTGCATGCTAGAACATGTCATTTAGTTACCATTATTCTTATTGCAATCGCTTGAAAAACACCCATTCTCATTTTCAAACCCATTCTAGGAAACTGGTCCCATCATCCCTAGTCAGAGCCACCATACCAAATAGAAAAGGAGTTGCCTTTAAGGTCTGGACCGGGTGGTTATCCCCATGTTGAAGCAGCAGAAATCTGAGGCTTGAACAGGTTCCAGAAATCAACACATAGATGTATCTCCCTGGATTTCTTTTGCACTAGCACCAGATTAGATACCCATGTAGAGTGCCTGACCTTGAAGATGATGTGAGAATCCAACAATTTATTGAGTTCCTTTTGGATGAGGGGTTCTAATGCGAGATGCACCTTCCTTAATTTTTTCTGAAACGATTTGGCCCCTTCTTTCATAGGGATGACATGGTGAATAATTCAAGTATCATACATTTTCAGGTCATCATATGTCCGAGCAAAGACATCATGGTATCTTCTGAATAGGCTAATGAATGCCTATATTTCCTCTAGGGTGCACCCTAACCCCAAGTTGACATAATTGGGGTTAGATTCAATCCCGAGGCTGATCTGCTCGTGTGAGAGAGTGGAACTATGAGTTTTGGTATTTGGCAGGCCTTTGAAACGGTTCTAGAGGTCGAATGTCACCACCCCCTTAGGTAAGGGGTTTCCTTTCCGCGAATCCTCTTCTTCTTGTAGTGATCTCTCATGTTCCTCTTTGTCAATGGCTTCATCTTTGAACACTTCAACATTTTTCATGAATTCCATAATCTATTGGTCATCATTAAAAACATGCAATTTAGTTATGTTATTGGGCACTGCCAGTTTATACATAATTTCAATATAAAACCCGTCTCTAAGGGGTGTGAATCTAGCTGTAGCATTAGCTAAAGTGTCAACAACAACATTATTAAATCTAGGAACGAAAATGATATTGAAAGCTTTAAATGAATTTATCAGATGCCATACCTCTTGCTGGTAATTCTTGAGGTGCGGGGACAAACAGTGAATCATATTGCATACCTATCTCGTAATAATTTTAGAATCCCTGATCACCTTCAGACAGTCTGCTTTTAGGTTGATGGCCTTTTCGAGGCAAGGGACCAATGCCTCATATTCTGCAGTGTTGTTGGTGCATTGGAACTCTAACCTGTAAGAGATCAAGAATCTATTCCCCTTGGGGTCTAGCAGGGTGCACCCTGCCCTAGCTTCGTCATGAGTTTTAGATCCGTTGTAATAAACCATCCATGTTTTGGTATAGACAAAGGGTAAGCTTGACGTATGTAGATTTAAGGTGTAAACTTGACTATCAAGGTTTGGGGTTTGCATGGGAATTTCAACCTGGGTATCCGGGGGAATTGTTGATGTCTGAGGCTGATAGCACTGGAACATGGACTCTAGGAGGCATACCCGCATCCCTTGTTGGGCATAACTGATCTGCTCATTAGATCCCTCCAGGTCAGTTATGGTGTGCTTCATGCAAGGCTTGTTATTAACTCTGATTTGGTTATTCCTTCCCTTGTAGGGTAGCCATAAGTGGGACCAGTCTGTAATTAAGTATCCCTAAAGCTTACAGGACCAATCTTTGCTGAGAAGAAGGTCGTAGGCTTCTAGGATGTTTACAACAATTATGTCAATGCACTTGCGAACTCAAGAATTAGAAGATAACCGAATCATGACATTATTTAATTCTCATACAGCTGGAACTTGAGACCTGTCGAGTTGAATGATTTTAGCATTGGTTTTTCTGGTTGAATATTTAGCTTCTTGTGTAATGACTAGGGCATAGCATTGGTCAATATGCTAGAACCGACAAGGAAATTGTGAACATTAAGATTGAACATCTCGAAGATTAAGAGGAAAGGAGGGGTCGAGCCTCTTGAGTTTGTGTTGGCGGCATTCACTATGGCTTGAAGATTGACCACAGCTGGGGATCGACCTGTAGAGTTCCCCCTGCTTGATGTGGAGGATTTTGAAGGGGTAGGAGAAATGGCAAGGCTTTGACAATCAACTCACGCTAACTAGTCAACTTGCATAACTCATACAAAGAGATATTAGCTCAAGTTTTCTTCAAATATTCGATGATATTGTAATCTAAATCTATAGATGAAGGTTCTTGTGCCAAGTGCTGCATTGCCGAGGTAGTTTTAGCCATCACCCCTTTGGACAAATTTCTAGGTGTGGATGAATCTCCTTTTGTACTGGTTGGTGATTTGTTAGGGCTTAAGTCATTCATCCCTCTAGGTGAGCAAGTGGATGGTTGAATAGTATTGGTGGGGGGTAGGATCCTTCATAATAATTCTCTTTTCTTGTCTTCCAGCGTAGTGTCCGACACAGTACCTTTACTCCTGAGGTTGTAACTTTTTGGGGGCTTGGGGGGAGCATCTCCAATGATGGCCTCTTGAGCAGTCAACACTTCCCCCCCACGGATGACTTCGAAGGTTAACACAACAGATGGGGCATCATCGCCAGGAGGGGAGTTGTCCTCTTAAGGGTTGTTAGTTTCTTCTTACCCCTCCCCAGCGGCTTGATCTTCTAACAGTTGGGTGACTACGACAGTCATGTTATGGAGCCACTGCGAACATGTCTTCTTAGAGTGGAAGGCCTGATGGAAAGTGCATAAGTTATATTTTCCTAGCTCCTCCACATTGAAGGTTGGGTTGGATGTTTGTGACACTTTAGGGGGAGGTTGTTAGTTTTCCGAAAAAAGGGCTTAGCTAGTTTTTCTCCTCCCAAAGTGTCACAGGTTCTTCTCTTTAGCTCAGAGACTTTGTTAGTCAATTGTTTTAGGGATTTGGCCATTCCCTTGAAATCGAAGGAATCTTTGTCTTTATCTATGATTTTACTTGTTGAGGCCTGAATCTTCTTCCCGGAGGGCTTTGCATCCTCCCGGGACTCATGCTCTAAGGAAATGATAGAAAGAAGGTCCTTTTTGACTTCAAGCGCAGTAGTGAAGTTCTCTACCAGGGTGGTTTTGGTTCACGTTTAAGGAATACGGTAATATCCCGTGGCAGGGCCTTGGTGTAATAATCAATCGTGATGGAATCATCAAGGGCTACATCCATAGGGAACTTATTCAAAATGGTGGTGAAACGTTGATTGAAATATTTCACCTTCTCTTTCTTATGACATTTCAGTGTGCTGAGCTCGGTGAGGAGCATAGAAGGTGTCTTTTCTTCTGAGAATTTGTCAAGGAAGGTTTTCAGGAACTCATCCCAAGTTCAGATGGAGGCAATGGGAAGCCACCGATACCAAGTGGTTGCTTTATTTTCAAGGGTGTGCGAGAATAAACTACATGCTACATCGTCGTACTGGACCTTCATCATTTGCAATGCTAGGTAGAAATTTCTAATATGGTCGTTAGCTGAGGTCCCTTTTAGGGGGTTGAACTTCGGGAGGTGTTTCTCCTAATAGTGAGGCATGTCATGGAGTAAGCCTCTAAATTTTAAGGGGATTGAGCCATCCAGGCCAGCAGCTATTGGCGGCAATTGCCTCTAGGGTTGAAGAGGAGGCGACAATCATTTCCCTCTGATTCACTATCTGTGCTTGATCCCCCGTTGGTGCGAGGGGGTTGCCTGCCTTCTCCTTGAGGCACTCTAAGGTGTCCTAGATCTATAGTGTTTCTGACATTCATGGTATTCCTCAAGTTTCTCAGGATACGGTGATTTTTGTAGAAGTTTATACGGTCTCTAAGGTAATCCTTAATGAGAGGTTGATTGTTAATAGGGGTCTCTTCAGTGAGACGTAGATAGTTTCCTGTGTCTCGTCCCATTTTGATCAGTTATTTTCACCAGTGAAGGTATTCCTAGGGTCATCTCCCTCATCTTCAGGATGGCTTTCCAATCATTCGATAGATAGCCTCTCAATAGCATTCGCATAGTCATCCAACGATAGACCGATTAGCTGCGATATAGAGTTGACAAGGACCCTTTGACGCATGTGATGAAGCGCAGAGGTGCATCTATTGGATAGGGAGTTAGAGGAGTGAATTCATTTCAGACCCATGGTGAATTGTCGAGTAATAGGGCGCAGAGCCCTGAGTTGTTTGCTGGTGACTTCGAACATGGGAAGTTCCTCTCCTCCAGGAGCATCTTCAAGAGGGGGAAGTTGGGATTCTTCTTGATGCAGCCTCGTGAAGGTTGGCCCATAAGGGGGATTGTATGGTATTTTAGGGGGCATGGGAGGTTGAGGTTGGTTACTACCTTGATGGGAAATTTCAGTGTGAGGGCATGGATTAGTACTTGCCATGGCCCTCCTTCTAGCGCCAAATCTGTTGACAGGCTGGAATTTTCCACCAACAACAAAGGGGACCTCCCCAGTGTAGGTTCCCAACTAGAGCCTGCACCATTTGTGATAGGGATCCCTTCCGGTATGTAGGCCCAACTGCCATTCAGTTGTGTTGAGCCTACTTTTGACAGAGGCGAAATATGAACTCAATTGAAAGCATGTACCTCAATAAATACAGGGAAATAATTCACAAATATCTTATGCTGCATCAACCATGAATAGCCAGACTATAAACAATATAAACCTTATATAAATTTACTATTAGAAAGCTTCAAATAAGACTCATGTTTTCCAAGATAAAATTCTTAATAATTGTAAATCAATTCACAATGATCAAACATTTATGAGCGTAAACAAAGGTGCAGTCAAAATAGATTATACCAATACCAAAGAAATAGTTCACCGGCACAAGCATAGAGTTAGCGAATCAAATACCATTCATACGAAGCAACACAAAGTTTGGAGTATGAGACAACATATGAGGAGACCGCACATCAAATAGCTTTTAGGAACATCTGATCCATCAAGTGAAGAAAATACTCATGGAATTAGAACATAAAATATCTGAAGAATCCAATAGTGGATCCGTACAATCACTCCTTGCATAAATTAGAAGAACATAAATTATCTCAAGGAATGTATATATCTCCAAAAGATTCCTCAACAAAAGGTCCTTACAAATGAGGCATGAGGGTATATTTATAGGGTGAGAATGACTCTTGGCCTACCCTTGACTCTTGAACTTCCTCATGACTTTTCATCTACCTGGTGACTTTTGGTATTCCACATGACCTTTCATATTCACAAAATGACTTTTGGTATTCTACATGACCTTTCATATTCACAAAATGTTCTATGCTACTGCAGAAGATACGTCACAAAAAATAGCTATCAATCTAATTCACTAATTTAATAATGGCAAGTTCCGAAATGTCAAGCCTGAGCTGTTCCGTCAAATATGTGTGCCATAGGTTGTATTCCACTACAATGGGAGTGATTTGCGGCTGATATTCATCATGTTGGTGCAGGCACTCGAGTGCATCTGGGATGAGGGTGGTTCATTTGGCATGCACATGATTGTTCAAGGTTACCAGTTTGGTGTAGATCCTCACTGGTTCTACCACATAATGTGTGATATTTTCTCTGGTGATTGGCATGTCTTTGGTACGGGCTGCTTGTTTATATGTCTCTACGAATGCCTGTACCTCCTTGGAGATCTCATCCTGCTTCCTCACCTATCCGACTTCCCCTATAGAGGGAACCCCATGAAGTTGGATCATGGATTCCAAATCATTGAACCGATGCCTGTAGGATTCTAGTACCCTTTCCACATCTTTGGTCAATTTGTCTTTAGATTGAATTTTAATGTGGAGTTGAACCTTAGTATTCTGCATGGTGATCCAATCCTTCTTAGGGACCACAGCTGGTGCTCCTAGGTATTTCACAGACCATTTGTATATCTTATCCAAGGTAGCCATAGCCTCCTTAAGCATTGCAACACTTTCTTTTGTGTGGGCTTGGATTGTCACGATTGGGGCCATTGTGTGATGCAATTTGGACATCTCCTCATAGACTACTGCCATGGCTTCCCTAAGAATCTCCATTTTTGCTTTGATTTCTACTTGGAATTATATTGTGCTTGTGTGCACTAACCAGAGTACCACATTGTCTTCCTCCACTTTCCTTTTCTCTTGTTCCTCCATGCCAACCCTTTGTTCGCATGCATAAAGCCTGTTCTTAAGATCAACAATTTGTTTGCTCATCCGGGCCACATTGTGTTCTATGGCGACAACGAAAGTTGTTCTGGATGAGGCAATCATTTGCGGGTTTCCTGTAATGTTGGTCACAATATCATTGGCTGTGGTTATTGATAAAGGCTTGGTTGGATTCCTAGCACAATATTTTTCCTTTCTTGTACAATCTTGAGGTTTATTTCATCGAAAGTGAGCCTTTTGAGATCTAGGACCTCCTCGTCCTGTTCCTCCGAGATACCCAGTTCTTGAAGGGGAAGGTGTCCACCAGTGAGGGGAGTGGTAGGGGCCATGTCTAATGGGGAAAGCTCACTTTGTCCTATGCCCAGGTCAGCTGTTTTGCTAGTCTCTCCTTGTTCACTTTCCCAAAATCCCTTCTCCTTGTTCCTCCTATCGTCCTTCTCTTGTCGTCTTTTTTCTTCCTCTGCAAGAGCTCATTTCCTCTCTAGATCATCTTCCATATTTTTCAGCTCTTGTTCTAACCTCACGTTCTCCTCTTGCCTTCTCTTCTCTGCCTCTTCCTCAAGTTTTATCTTCTCTGCCTGTTCTTGCGCTCTTCTTTCTTCTTCCTGCTTTCTTCTTTCTTCTTCCTATTGCTTTTCTTGCAGTTGTTTATCCTTTTCTTGCTCTTCCCGCCATCTCCTCTTCTCACCCTAGCCTTGGTTACTGGAATCTTTAGGTTGTTTTTCTCTAGCTCCCTTTTCCTTTTAAGCTCTCGCTTTCTCCTCGCCAAGTTGGCATTCCTTTGTTCCAGTGTAGTATTGTCCTCTTCGTGGTCACTCAAGGACTCCTCTACCTCTTTTCCTTTTTGCTTCTTGGATTCCTCGGGCCTTTTTGCACCTCGTGCTACTTTTTCTTTTTGGTGGAAGCTCTTTCCTTAAGGCTTATGCCTTCTTGGGAATCGTTGAGGAGCTCATCTTCTGTGGCCCGCTGACTGCTTGGCCTAATTTCCCTTGTAGCGTTATACCAATTTTTAATCCCATCTTCGAGATCCTTTTTGGTATGAGAATAAGACCAGCTAAATTTTTCCCTTTTGCAGTGGGCAGCCAAAAGTTTCTCAGGATCATATGTTCGGTAGTTGAGGGTCACAAAGTGGCTTCCCTTCAATGCCTTGGCCTCTGCCTCTACCTGTTTGAAATTTTCCACCACATATGCTCTGATGGTGAGAGGGAAGGCAGGCCATGATTTCATTTTGCCTTTGTTCAATATCCTTGAAAAAAACTGTCATTTGGTAGCAGACCTCTTGCGGGAGCGTCTTGTTTGTGATGAACTTGGGTAGGGCATGAGGGGCATTGTGGCTATCGAACATTCTCATGAATGTTTCTTCTTCAATGGGAAAGCGATGAGCTACCTTGACCATGGTCTTCATAGCCCTCTTGGACATGCATGGTGGTTCGTCCCCAAATAGGAGTTGGTACAATGGGATGATGAAAGTTTTAGACATATATATAACATGCCTTTGTAAGCTGTTGATGAGTCCCAGTTGCAGCTCGAGTTCTCCAAGTAGCATTTCGAGCAGACATCATCAAGGAGGTATGAAGACATATAGAACTCCAGAGGTTGTTCTGGTTGTGGGAGGTTGGCCACAACTATGTTTGTTCTCAAGGATGATGAGAGGATGCTTTCCCAGTTAAAAATGGTTCCTCGGGTGGCAATGACATACATGAGGGGGACCCAGGTGCCGTAAAAAACGTCGCAGTCTGCCTTGCCATATAATCGGCACATCATTGCAGCAATTAACTGACATACCTTGCGCAATCCCTCTATCTTATATGCCTGATCCATTCTGACCCAGAACTTTGACGGGTCTTGCCACCATTCCCTTAGAATGTCCTTCACTGGGGTCATGAACTCGGAGAGCCACCTAGTATTAAAAACCTCTTGTCTCTCAGGGAGTCTGTAGTAGGTGTGGATGTCTGCAGGGGAGATAGTGGCTATGGGTGCCCCAACATGGTCCCTGATCATCCATGAATCTATATCTGTACATTGCAAGATCCATTCGATGGTTTCTGTGCATGGGAAGATAGGGGGGTGTGCCACTACCTTGTGTAGCCTTGACCTTTTGATGTTTATGTACACTTGAAAATCCTCCTGGGTTTCCAGAATGTCTGATTTCAAAAACTCCTCATAGATGTTGTACCAGGAGAGCCTCATGGTTTTACTAATGTTGCAAGCTGTGTCCCTGAAGATAGGTGGCTCCTCGTCTTGTTTGGCCTCCCATGACCCACTTCCTGAACCTCTGTGAGCAACCTTAGTGGTTGGTGGAGCCATTTCATCCCGGAAGGAAGAGATGGATATGCACTCCAAGTCAACGTCACCTGGCATGTCAAACAAATAGTCCCACAATGATAGAGATGACATGAAAATCAATTAAAATTACAAAAATAAGAGGGGTTTTAGCAGCTGGTAGGACAGTCGCAAGGGAGGTAGGTCGCAAGGTCGGAAGGATAGAGGTGTGACTAATCGACTGGCCGTATAGGTTGTAGATTGGTAGGGGTCGCAAAGTCATAGGTCATGTAGATGGGGCTTGAATGGTCGCAAGTCGCAAGACGATGTGGTCGCGAGGTCGCACAGTCACATGGTCACGGGAAACGAGATATCGCGGCCTCAAGATGCGCGACCTAGGTTTTAAGAGCATAGAGGAAAACAAATTGTGGCTTCAGGAGGTCTAGTGTTCTTTTAGGCAATTAGGTTTATGTTTACTAGCGAAAACCAGGAAGGTTAGGGTCGAGAAAAGGTCAAGATTTGGGTCTAGGAAGAGTGGAAGTGGCCAGGGCAATTGGTTTTGGGGAATGGGGTGAAAAATCTATGTAAAATAAGCTAAAAGCCTAGGGGAAGGGGATGCAGATAGAGACACCTAGGAGACAATCATGATTACTAGGAAGGTGAGTTGCAGACCTTCCTCGCTCTCTGTGCGACCAAAGGAGCAGTTATAATGAAGCTGGGCAACCATCCTTTATATAACTTTGGTTGCATGTGTGAGGTCTCAAGGGTATTATATGCGACATTGCAACCGATGCGACTAGGTAGTCGCGAAGTTGCAAAGGTTGCATAGTCACGAACATGAGTGAGTGAGGAATCTACGACCTTGTGACCTATGCAACTTTGTGACTAGGTAGTCACGAGGTCGTAATGGTCTCATGGTCGCATCGATGCTCGAGAGGGAAAGATGCGACTCCATGACCTGTGTGACTATTGAGTCACACTGGTTGTATAAGTCAAAATGGTCGCTAGGTTTAGACTTAGTTGCATTTCGACACAATGACCAACTAACTTAGGCATGAACTAGTGACTTAGCTTTACTTAGCTGGAAACTTAGATTTTCCCAAGGTCCCTTGAGGTTGATGATCTCTTTAAGAAGATCCTAGTGGCACCGGTGGCTCCTTACGATACAGGGGCTCCAAAAGTTTTAGGGTTCCCAAATTTTTGGAGGGGTTGTTGTAGCAGCTACAACAAGCTGTTACTCGAATTCCTTTCTTGAAAATGGAGATGTCCATACTTGGCTTCTAAGGAAGATTTCCCAGTCTTTTTCTTTGATTTTCCAGTTTTACCAACTTTCCCAAATTCTTGGTAATCCTGTAGCTTCCGCCATAAACGACTTTGTCAAGACCAACTTGATATCTCCAATTCTTCTTCTATCCCATCATAGGCTTGAGCAAATGACTTTGTGACCTCCTTTTCATGCCCATCAAGCTTCTCAAAGAACTGTAACCATCATGCTTCTTGCAATTACTACTTCACTTGTGGATAGGCTTCAAGAAACCTGGTCCCATTTGGCTTGGAACGCACAATAAGTCTCATGTCAAGGAAGTTTCAGTCCTTAATTTCCCTTTTTGACAGGATTATGTATTGTAGCAAGGACGAGGTTTGGGTAGAAGTTGAGATTTTTTCGGCAGAGAAAAATGAAACATAACTGAAGGAAGTGGGATATAATGTGAAGGAAATGGGATAGTGTACAGGAGAAATGGGATGATATACGGAGGAAGTGGAGTAAATTCGAATGATGGGAAGCTTTAATGACTCATTCAAATATTATAACAAGATATGATTATTAGAAATTGTAGATTAGATCATAAGAACCAATATCATATCATGACAAGGATAATGATTATGTGAAATGGCAATGACAATGATCATTTACAAATAATAATCTATTTGTATCATAACTCAATGTTTTTCCTTTATTATTTAACTAATATTTACATACCTTTCATTTTTCCTTACAAATTTTCTCTTTTTCTAGGTTGCTTAGGTTGTTTTGGTTGTGATCTCCATTTAGGCTGCTTTTTCCATGATCTTTATTTTCTTTGGCTGTAATTTGTCAAGTCAACTGCAGAATTTCATGAGAGCTGAAGATTATTGATAATTCTGTAGCTGTTTTATTTCTGCAAAAGAGGAATAAAAGAAATGTGACAAGAAGACGAAAATTAAAGAAAATCTAGGCTGCCAAGAATTCTTGGTTTTTAACTTAGATTTTCTATATAAACATGCCAACAATGTTGTTTTTCATGTTTATACAATTTTTTTTTACTATACATATTATACATATTATTATTTTTTTAATATTTTTCTTCAAAAAGAAATTAGAAAACTAAGTTGGTGAGGAGTAAGAATCTTCCCTGACCAAATTCAAATAAATATTATCTTGCAGATTTCTTATGAACTCTTCCTTTGTCAATGGTTTATGATATATTCATAATCTATGACCATTTACGAGGAAACTTACTTTTTCTTCATCAATGGTTTTAATTATGACTACTCCATTACCAAAGGCAGTTTCAATCTCATAAGGACCAAGCCAATGAGTTTGAAACTTTCCTTGAAAATATTTAAATTTAGAATAAAAGAGTAATGCCCAATCACCCAGATGGAACTTCCCATGTTTGATAAATTTATCATGCCATTTGGATCTTTGCTATTAAACTATGTTGGTTCTGTGAATAACATCTTGTTGTATCTCGTCAAGTTCATTTAATTGCTCCATTCTTTGTTTTTTGACTTTTGATAGATCAAGACCCAATTTGACTACTATTTTGAAGGTCTTTATTTAGAACTCAATAGGAAACATGACATACTTCCCATAAACAAGTTCATAAAGAGTATGCTCTGTTACATTTCTCCATGTGTTACAATATGCCTATAAAGCTTCTTGAAGGTTTTCTACCCAATCCCTTCTATGCAGATGTGTATTTTTGGTAAGGATTTTTTCAAGTACTTTATTAGTAGCTTCAACTTATCCATTTTCTTGTGGATGATATGGAGTGAATTTCTGATGTTTGATTTTGTACTCCTTCATTATCTTTTGCACCAACTTGGATTTAAATTGAGTACCTTGATCTGTCACAATTTCCCTTGGGACACCAAAACGAGTGAAAATATCCTCAAAAAGAAATGAAACTACAACATTTTTAGTAGCAAAAGGAAGTGCTTTAATTTCTACCCATTTTGTGACATAATCTATACAAACAAGAATGTACCTTTTTTCCTTGATGGTGGATTGATTGGACCAACAAAATCCAAAGCCCATTTTTCAAAAGGTTCAATAAGTACCTAAGGTTGTAGAGGCATTTCATCTGAAGAAACATGATTTCCCATTCTCTGACAACTATCACATCTCTTAACATATTCTTTGGCATATTTAACAAGAGAAGGCCAAGAATATCCTAAGAGAAGGATTTTATAGGCAGTCCTGTTATCACAAAAGTTTCCTCCACACGGTTCATCGTGACAATCCTTTAATATTTTTGGTACTTCATGTTCTCTAACACATCTTCAAATGATTAAACAAACCCTGTTTTGTACAATTCTTCATTTATCCATGAATAAGATGCATTGGATTGAATAACTTTCCTTTTCTACTTAGGAGACAAATATGAAGGTAAATTTTATGTGGCCAAATAGTTAGCAATATCTACAAACCAAGGATATTTAATAGATACCACAAAAATGTATTTGTTGGGTTGTGTTATATTCTTTCCATGACCATCCCCCCTAGTTAACCGGGGGGTTAGAGGGGGTGGTGGAGCCCCCCCTTCGTTGCACCGATTCTGCAACAGGGGGGTCACAGGGGGTTTGAGGGGGGCAGGTAGCCCCCCTATATGGGGTCCGGGGCAGCGCCCTGGGGAATTTTTTTTTTGGACCCTATATTAGGTTGGGCAGACCTACTTATGGTTTTGTGCATGGTTTTTGCACATGGTTTTGGGCATGTTGGTTTTCGATCCATGGTATTGGATGCTATGGCATGTATAAATATGTATTTTAACATTGAAAGGAACATAATGAAAAATCAAGCTGGTAGTCTCGGTTTCGGGGATCCAGGGGAAAATATCTGTGTATATGTGTTTTATGTGTTATGCTCTCGCATTGTTTATTTTCTGTGTTTTAGAATTCGTATGCAAGTAATTTCTGTATGGGGTTAAAACCTACATTTGGTATCAGAGTTGTTTTGGATTGAAGGGGACGCCTTTAATGCTGAGGGGTTTCGCTCGGGCCTGTGGTTGACTCTGTTCAGTGGGAGATCTATAGGAATGATTTTGGTGGTGAAAGAAGATGACGAGTAGTGGAAAGATAGAGATCGAGAAATTTAATGGTCAGAATTTTGAGTTGTGGAAACTCAAGATGGAGGATCTATTGGTAGATAAAGATTAGTGGATTGCGGTAGATCTGCTTACTAAACCAACGGGAGTGTCTGATGAAGAATGGAAGAAGTTGGATTGGAAGGCAAAGAGCACAATACGATTATGTGTTTGAGATTCAGTATTATTGAATGTATTAAGGGAAGCTATGATAAAGGCTTTGTGGGACAAGTTAGGGACCTTGTACCAATCTAATTCTCAGGTGAGTAATATTTTCCTACGGAAAAAGTTGTATAACCTAAGGATGAAAGATAGAGACTCAATGACAGAGCATCTGAATGCATTTAATACTATGGTAAGTGATTCAAAAATGGGGCACTTAGGATTTTTTTCTAACTTACAAGAACCTCTCCCACTTCCAAAGCTTAAATATTCCCAAGTATTTATGATTAACCAATGCAGAATTAAATATGTGCTTGAAAAGAAGGTGTATGCTTATGTTTATTTTAACTATTTATGTGCTGTAAAATATTTTGTTTGTGCTTCTATGTAAATACATGTAACAGTGCAATAGTGCAACAAATAACAAACACATAAGACAACAATTTAATATGGAGTTCACCCAAAACTCTTGGGCTACATCTCCTTGAGCTTTAGTCAACTCAACTAGGCTCTCTAGGATTATGGTCTAAGTTATTTTACAAGCTCCATGCTCAACTCCACTGGTTTACACAGAACTCAGTGGGTTTAGAACGCCATCTTCTCCATAGCTTTGAAGCTCTCGACTTTCTAGATCTAGCTCTGGCTCTGGCTCTGGCTTTGGCTCTTGGCTCTGGCTCTGGCTCTGGCTCTGGCTCTGGCTCTTAGCTCTGGCTCTAGCTCTGGCTCTAGCTCTTGGCTCTGGCTCATGGCTCTGGCTCTTGGCTCTGGCTCTGGCTCTGGCTTTGGCTCTAGCTCTGGCTCTGGCTCTTTGGCTCTGGCTTCTTTGGCTCTGAATTTGGGTTTTTGCAACCTTCAACTCTCTAGATTTTCACTTGATCTCCAAGTGACCCCAGAGACTGCCTCAGCTGCTCTGCACAGTAGCCTTTTTTGGCTCTCTCTGCTTCTGCCTTCTGCTTTCTGCCCTTCCTCTTAATTGAGCTGTCTACCTCCTTTGAGGTTCTTTTCTAGCTTTTTGGCTTCCCCAGCCATTTCTAAGCATTCAATCATTCCCCTGCGGCTTTGTGGCTTCTCTACGCTGTTTGTTCAACTGGCCATCTGGCTCTATGGTTCTGTGGCTTTCAAATGCCTCATCGTCTGCCAAAAATGCCCACTTGTAGAGTGGAATGATGATCAAGAGTGGTTACAGAGGTTTCAGAGCCTTCTCTGAGGCAAAAACCCGAAAACAGAGAAAATTTCATTACACAGAGATTTCTACAAAATACACTATCAGATGTGTATTTTGGACGTGAAATTCCCTTCAATCGCCCCTAAAATCCCTATCGGGTCCACCATTAGGTGTTATATTACATCGCAGAAGCATATTGGGAAAAATCCCAAATACATGGGAAACACTGAAAAACCTGACAGAATCCTTTTTATCGGAATTCAAAATTATATTACATCCACCCTAATATCGCATCGAGTCCGCCTTTGGTTGCTATCGTACTCTCCACCATCAATCTACAGGATCTCTGTTCCAACGGTCGATATCCATTTCGGGTGGCGTAGGAGTACGAAGGTTACCAGCCTAAAAGGGTGGTTTTCCTCTCTCCTTCGCCAGCCACGTGTCGAACAGTGTGTGGGATCGGGCGGAGCCAACCAAATACCATTTATCGCTTGAGGCCAACCTGAAATCTACCTTTACAAACTCAAATTCTATGCAATCGGGCATATAATTCCCCTTCGGGTCCTTTTTATTGCTTCGGGCATTATTCCTTTGTATTTCGGTTTTTACACCGAAAAACGTTAATACACAAAAAATCCCTTTTACTAGATTTCAAATTTTCTAAATTGCGCTTATGAAATCTGTTGGGTCCAGCAATCGCAAGTTGCCGATTTAATCTTGGCCGTCCATTCCTCTCGCAATCCAACGATTGAGATTATGCATCGTGATCGCTATCACATATCGTGTTGCATATAGCCCAGGGGTTCTGTCGATCACCGATACCAATCCGCCGATCCGATCATCAACAATCGGCATCTCGCATGATCGCAATCACCGAGTCCCGGGTCCCGATATCACATACATGTCTGCCTCTGATCCGATACATCGGATCGGTGGATCGGGGTTTCTTCTGCCTCCACTTAAGTCCAGCATTTGCCTTTTATCGATGTGATTTCCCTTTATAAGGATTTTTTTGCCATTTTTAGGGGATTTTGCCTCTTTTTCCAAAGAAACAGGGCATCTTCTTTCTGCAATAACTTCTGCACCCTAAGTCCATTTTAGCCCATTCAAGTTGCAGTAGATTCAAAACGAAAAGATATATGCAGTGGGGCTATTTCTAGTAACTTCCTTGGACTTTCATTTTTCTCTATGAGGTTGGATCATGCCTTCCCACTAAAAAACTTTTGGTCTCCAAAATACTTACATACTAATCTGAATAATACATGAGAGTAAGAACACCCTCTTCTTTCAGCCTCCACACACTTGCCTTACATAATGCCTTTGAACCATATCTTTGACCACTTTCCTTACTGGATGTGTTGGTTCTCCTGTGAAGAACTGTCTTCCTTCTTACCTTCATGCAGAACTTCTGTTGAAATGGTCATAGAAGGTAGTTTGAACTTTTCTGCCTTGATCCTTGATCCAAGGTGACTTAAACAAATGTGAAGTACATCTGCTCCACAAAACTTTCAGTTGTATCTGTTTGAAAATTTGTCAACAACAATTGTTAACAACAACAGAAACACAGACAACAACTAGATGGCCTAAACTCCTGCTTCAACAAAAGAAATAGATTCCATATCTAGTGAACACCTCCATGTCTTACATCTGCATACAAATGATGGACTAGATAACAAGCCCACAAAAGATGCCTTTAAAACAAACAACCCTTCAAGTCAAACATGTAGAAAAATACCATTAGGACTCTTTTTCAAAAGAAGAAACACTTCATCAATGTCTCCATCTTGGAGACCAAGTTAACTTGTCCCAAGTCAACATGGCATCACATGCATGTCAAAGCAATCAACTCTGCAAGTTAATTACACATACATCAAATACAAGGAAAACATCAACATCCCTGTGTTCATGCACATCATTCTCATGCATGCATTTCATCCTTCAACTTTCACTTAAGTACACTGTACTTTCGAAGATGAAATGAAATATAATGTTGTAGCAACAAAGTGAGTCTCCTACTCAACCTTTTTCCATTCACCAGCTTGGTAAAATCCTGCAACTTGCATTACCTTAATAAAGAAATGCAAATAGATGCATCAATAGATATGCAATCTTAATTGGATAAGAACTCTAACCGTTTCTTACCAATCTCTTTCAAAGGTACTAACTTTGTCTGCACATCAGCATCATCATGTGAATCATCCTGAAACACATCAATCATGGAACCTTCCCTTCCATTTTCGCCATCTTCTCTTTCCACTTTCTTCAGCTTTTGTGGAAGCATTGCTGGATTCAGAGTCCAACACTTTTTAGCAAGATGCCCTTGCTTATGGTAGTAAGTGCACTGCATGTGCATCCTTTTGACAACATGATTTGCCTTGTCCAATGGACCTTTGGCTTCTTGCTTCCTTTCCTTCACAAGTTTCCTGTATGTGGCCATTCTCTTCCAACATCTAGAAACATTATGGCTATCCAAACCACAAAAGGAACATGCAATTATTTTCCCATATCTATGTGGAAATTTATCATGCTTTGCAAAATCAAAAGGAATATGATTAGAACTAGATTTATACCTGCCTCTTTCACCTTTATTGCCTTCGTGAGGAGGTGAAGCAAATGAAGAAGTGGCTCCCTTTGGAACACCATCAATCTCTTCAAGGCTGTTAGAGTCTCCACGACTCTCTGGTTTAAGTGTGTGCTTTTGAACACCTGCATCCTGCAAATGATGTTTCAAGCCATTGCATTCATCCTGAATACAATCTTCACACTCTGCAATGCAACTCCTTCTAGGAGCTGTTTCAATGGCCTTCATGGTAACCTTGGAACATTTTCCATAAGACTGTCCATAGCCAAGACCCAAATACTTAGGCCTTTCCTCAACCATTATTGGTTCAACAATACCTTTTGCATGCTTTCCCAAGCCCTTTCCTTCATAGCCCATCTTGGACATTAGCTTGGAACCTATGCCTTTGGTATGTTTTTCAAAAGAACCAATATAAGCATTGTTAGAAGAATTTGAAGAAAAACATGAACTATTTACCTCTTCTTCAAGCTGATACTTGATTAAGGCTTCTTGGGAAACAAAGAGCTATGTCTCCAACTCATGCATCCTTTTCAGGTTCATATGAAGTTGCCTCTCCATTTCCTGCAATTTGTCAAAAAGCAACTGCTTCTCTTCCTCCACAGAATTCAACTACTCTCTAAGTATGCTGCTCTTCCTTCCATCCCCATACATTTCTCTCACCATATCCATCATGGTGGACAAGTCTTACTTCATGTCTTCATCAAAGAGTCTTGTGATGAAGAAAGAAGAATTTGAGGACTCACTTGTAGAAGTTGTCATTATGCCAATGAACAAAAGAACTTCAAACAAGATTAATAAAGAGCTTATTCAACAACCTTTTGCAGCAAACCTATTGTGCTTCAAGGATTGCCTCGAGGTCCTTTGGGATAGAATAATGCCTTTAGCCCTTCTTCCTTCTTGTCCTTCCTGGACTGAGCTATCAATAGCTTTCCCTTCACCTCTGCAAACTCAAACAATAGTCAGTGTGCAAACAAGCATACAATCAACCTCTGATTGTTTAAACACCTTTCAGACAAGCAATCTTTGCTTTGTCAATCATGCATTCTGATGTAACCCTATTTGAAGGTAGGGTTAATCAATCTCAAGCTCTGATACCACCTAATCCGAAAATGGGGCACTTAGGCTTCTTGTCTAACTTATAAGAACCTCTCCCACTTCCAAATCTTAAATATTCCCAAGTCTTTATGATTAACCAATGAAGAATTACATATGTGCTTAAAAAGAAGGTGTATGCTTATGTTTATTTTAACTTTTTATGTGATTTAAAATCTGGTGTTTGTGCTTCTATGTAAACACATGTAACAATGCATTAGTGCAGCAAATAACAAACACATAAGACAACAATTTAATATGGAGTTCACCCAAAACTTTTGGGCTACATTTCCTTGAGCTCTAGTAAACTCAACTAAGCCCTCTGGGATTATGGTCTAAGTTCTTTTACAAGCTCCACACTCAACTCCACTGGTTTACACAGAACTCAGTGGGTTTAGAACACCATCTTCTCCCTAGCTCTAAAGCTCTCGGCTTTCTGGCTCTAGCTTTGGCTCTGGCTCTAGCTCTAGGTCTTAGCTCTGGCTCTAGCTCTAGCTCTTGCTCTGGCTCATGGCTCTGGCTCTTAGCTCTAGATTTGGCTCTAGCTCTTTGGCTTTGGCTTCTTTGGCTCTGGATTTGGCTTTTTGCAACCTTCAGCTCTCTGGCTTTTCACTTGATCTCCAAGTGGCCCTAGAGACTCCCTCACCTACTCTGCACAGTAGCTTTTTTTGGCTCTCTCTGCTTCTGCCTTCTGATTTCTTCCCTTGCTTTCAACTGAGCTATATGCCTCCTTTGAGGTGCTTTTCCAACTTTTTGGCTTCCTCAGCGGTTTCTCTGCGTTCAATCATTCCCCTACGGCTTTGTGGCTTCTCTGTGCTGTCTGTTCGACTGGCCATCTGGCTCTACAGCTCTGTGGCTTTCAAATGCCTCATCGTCTGCCAAAAATGCCCACTTGTATTGTGGAATGATGATCAGGAGTGGTTACAGAGGTTTCAGAGCCTTCTCATAGGAAAAAAACCTGAAAATGGAGAAAATTTCATTACACAGAGATTTCTGCAAAATACACTATCGGACGTGTATTTCGGATGTGAAATTCCCTTCAATCACCCCTAAAATCTCTATCGAGTCCACCGTTAAGCATTATATCACATCGTAGAAGCATATTGGGCAAAATCCCAAATACACGGGAAATACTGAAAAACCCAACATAATCCTTTTTATCGGACTTCAAAATTATATCGCATCCACCCTAATATCGCATCGGGTCCACCTTTGGCTGCTATCGCACTCTCCACCATTGATCTACGGGATCTCCGATCCAACGGTCGATATCCATTTCAGGCAGCTTATGAGTACAGAGGTTACCCGCCCGAAAAGGCAGTTTTCCTCTCTCCTCCACCAGCCACGTGTCGACCAATTGTGTGGGATCGGGCGGAGCCAACCCAATACCATTTACCACTTGAGTCCCACCTGAAATTCACCTTTATAGACTCAAATTCTATGCAATCGGGCTTATAAATCCCCTTCGGGTCTGTTTTATCGCTTCAGGCATCATTCCTTTGTATTTCAGTTTTTACACCGAAAAACGTTAATACATAGAAAATCCCTTTTACCAGATTTCAAATTTTATAAATCGTGCTTATGAAATCCGTCAGGTCTGGCAATCGCAAGTTGCCGATTTAATCCTAGCAGTCCATTCCTCTCACGATTTGACGGCTGAGATTGTGCATCATGATCACTATCATATATCGTGTCGCATACGGCCTAGGGGTTCTGTCCATCGTCGATACTAATTTGTCGATCCGATCATCGGCAATCAGCATATCACATGATTGCAATCGCCGAGTCTAGGGTCCCAATATCGCATACATGTCTGCCTTCGATCCGATACATCGAATCAGAGGATTAGGGTTTCTTCCGCTTCCGCTTAAGTCCGGCCTTTACCTTTTCCCGATGCGATTTCCCTTTATAAGGGTTTTTTTGCCATTTTTAGGGGATTTTGTCTCTTTTTCCAAAGAAATAATGCATCTTCTTTCTATGATAACTTTTTTACCCTAAGTCCATTTTAGCCCATTCAAGTTGCAGTAGATTCAGAAGGAAAATATCTCTACAATGGGGCTCTTTCTAGGAACTTCCTTGGACTTTCATTTTTCTCTGTGAGGAACACTTAGACTTAGGAGTCTATCCAAAATCCATTTTGGATCAGTAAGTCAGATATTATCTATTGATATTAAAATTTTAGATGAAGATAAATGCATTAGTTTGTTGTGTTCTCCACCAGATTCGTGGGATAGTCTGGTTATTGCAATAGGTAGCAATGCAACTACCTTGCAGTTTGATGAAATAGTCTCATCCTTGCTAACGGAGGGGATGAGACAGAAAAGTATGGAGAGTCAGAATGGTGATGTCTTGTCTGTATAAGGACGGTCCCATAACATAAACAAAAATAAGTCATCGAGTGGGAGATCTAAATCTCTAGGAAAACCTGTAAAGGTGGTGTGCTAGAAATGCAGAAAGGAAGGGCACTACAAAAGGGACTGTAAATCTAAAGCTCATGACAAATGAAAGGGATCTGATGATGATCCTTCTGTAGAGGGGAAAACCACCTCAGATGAAGGTGGGGATGTGTACTTGGCTTCTTCAAGTACACATGTAGATCATGAGGCATGGTTGATTGACTCAGGTGCATCCTTTCACTTCACTCCCCATAGAGAGTGTTTCTGCGAGTATGAGAAATATGATGGTGGTGATGTATTCTTAGGGATGATAGGAAGGCTAGAATTGTTGGTCATGGAAAAGTAAAGTTGAAGTTGCAAGGTGGAAGGGTTAGAACACTTCCGGGTGTTCTGCATATTCCTGCATTGGCTAGAAATGTGATTTTTGTAAGTAAGTTGGATGATGCAAGTGTAAAAACAGTGTTTGAGAAAGATACCTGCAAGATGGTTTGGGAAGCACTGGTATTCATGCAGGGAGTTGGGATTGGAACTCTGTACAAGCTACAAGGTAGTTCTATAGTTCCTGAAAGTGGAGCAGAAAATCTATTTGTCTCTGGAGAAAAGACCATGCTATGGCATCAAAGGCTTGGACATATTGGAGAGAAGGGCCTTTGAATACTTCATGGTAAAGGTATGGTAGAAGGTATGACTAATAGCTCGTTGGATTTTGATTTCTGTGAAAATTGTGTATATGGGAAGCAGAATCAGGCGAGTTTCCTTTCTGGTGGTAAGAGGGAAAAACAGATATTAGAGTTAGTGCACAGTGGTGTTTGGACTTGTGAAGGTTCCATCACTGGGTAAGTGTGTGTACTATGTATCATTTATAGATGACCTCTTAAGGAATACATGGATATATTTACTTAAGAAGAAATCTAAAGCCTTTTATAGGTTTAAAGAATTTAAGGCTCTGGTGGAAAACTAGACAGAGAAGAAGATAAAGGTGTTGAGGACAGATAACAGTGGAGAGTTTTGCAATAAGGAATTTAAAGAATTCTGTAAGAAGTGTGGTATAGCATGACAAAAGATTACTCCATACACACCTAAAAAAAATGGAGTTGTAGAAAGCATGAACAAGACGTTGATGGAAAGGGCAAGAAGCATGCTCAGTGGTGTCGGGTTAGGACAAGAATTCTGGACAGAGGCGGTGGAGACAACATGTTACTTGGTCAACATATCACCTTTATCAACGTTGGAGGATAAGGCTCCGCAAGAGGTATGGACTGATAAGAAATCCTCTCTTTCACATCTGAGGGTATTTGGATGTGATGCATATGTACATGTTCCAAAGGAGAAAAGAACAAACTTGGATAGTAAATATGAAAAGTGCATCTTTATTGGGTATAAGGATGGTTTAAAGGGTTATAAGCCTTGGAACCCAATAACAAGGAAGGTTGTGTACAAATGAGATGTGGTGTTCAGAGAGGTGAAAAATGTTATTAAACATGAAGTCCCATTAAAGGAACCCGAGAAGATAGAGTTTGAGCTAAAGGAGGAAGAATCAGACTCTACAGCCAAAGAGGAATCAAAAGATGAAGAGCCACAAACTCCAGTTGTGAGAAGATCAGTTCGAGAAAGAAGGTAGCCAAAAAGATATAGTCCATCTACTTTCTATTCAAATTTTGCTTCATCTATTACTGATGATGATCCCAGAACTCTGAAGGAAGCAATAGATTCAGAGGATGGAAAACTCTGGAAAGAGGCCATGGTGGATGAAATGGCATCTTTTCACAAAAATGAGGCTTGGGATTTGGTGGAGTTGCTGGATGGAAGGAAACCCATTGGCAACAAATGGGTGTCCAAGAATACGACAAATGCAGAAGGAAAGATGCATAAATACAAAGCTCGATTGGTAGAAAAAGGTTATTCCCAAGTAATGGGAATTGATTTTGGTGATATTTTTCTCCTATTGCCAAGGTAGCTTCTGTTAGATTATTGTTATCTATTGCTGCTGCTTTTGATTTTGAGGTAGAATAGATGGATGTGAAGACAAAATTTCTTCACAGGGATCTAGAAGGAGAGATCTACATGAAGCAACCTGAAGGTTTTGTGGTGAATGGTAACAAAGAACTGATATGCAAGTTAAAAAACTCTATGTATGGATTAAAATAGTCACCAAGGATGTGGTATCATAAATTTGATACATTTATACGGGGACTTGGCTTCACTAGAAGAAAAGTAGATAGCTGTGTGTATTTTAAATTAAATGGTGACCGTGTTATTTATCGGGTCTTGTATGTGGATGATATGTCATTGGTTGGAAATGAAACATAAATTATCTAGGATTTGAAGATCCCAATTGTCCTCCAAATTTGACATGAAAGATCTTGGTGTTGCAAACTATATTTTGGGCATGGAAATTAAAAGAGATTGGGAAAAGAGGAAGCTTTGGTTAAAAAGAAGGAAGTATGTCAAGACAATATCGCAGAGGTTTAATATGCAAGATAGTAAACTGGTGAAGGTTCCTATTCCTATAGGTGTAAAGTTATCTGCTGAACAATGTCCCAAGACACAAGAAGAGGAAGAGGACGTGTCTCGTGTTCCATATGAAAGTGCAGTCCTTAGCCTGATGTATGTGATGGTCTGTACTAGACCAGACGTTGCACATGCAGTGGGAGTATTGAGCAGGTTTATGTCAAAACTAGGGAAGGAGCATTGGACAACAGTGAAGCGGGTTTTCAGGTATTTGTGTGGCACTAGTGATTATGGTTTGTGCTACCAAGGAAGACCAATATTGGACAGAGTTTTGGATATTCGTGGCTTTGTTGATGCAGACTGGGCTGGGGATCTGAATCAGAGAAGATCTATAAGTGGGTATGTGTTTAACCTATTTGGAGGTGCAGTCAGTTGGATGAGTAAGAAACAATCTATAGTGGCATTATCAACTACAGAGGCATAATACATGACAACCACTCATGCAAGTAAGGAAGTAGTTTGGTTATAGATATTATGTTCAAGTATGGGGTTAGAACAGGGAGCTATAAGGATAGACTGTGACAACCAAAGTGCAATTTTCTTGGCAAAGAACCCTGCTTACCATTCAAAGACAAAGCAAATTGATGTTCAGAATCACTTTGTGAGGGATACGATAGAAGACAAAAAGGTGTTGCTAGTAAAGGTGGACACTTTGAAGAATACTACAGATGCATTGACAAAATCTGTGAGCTTTGAGAAGTTCTCTTGGTGTAGAAAAAAATAGGCGTTGCAGGGTTGGAAAAATGACTAAGCTCTCATGTGGAAAGAAAACAACAAGTGGGAGAATGTTTGGTTGTGTTATAATCTTTCCACGACTAGTCCCCCTAGATAACCAAGGGGTTAGAGGGGGGGAGGACCACCCCCCCCATTTGTTGCGCCGATTGCACAATGGGGGGGTCACAGGGGGTTTGAGGGGGGTGGGTAGCCCCCCCTCTATGGGGTCCGGGGCAGCGGCCCGGGGAAATGTTTTTTTTGGCCACTATATTAGGTATGGCGGACCTACCTATGGTTTTGTGCATGGTTTTCACACATGGTTTTGGGTGCGATTGTTTTCGGTCCATGGTATTGGATGCTTCGACATGTATAAATTTGTATTGTAACATTGAAAGGAACATAATGAAAAATCAAGTTGGTAGTCTCGGTTTTGGGGATCCAAGGGAAAATATCCGTGTATATATGTTTTATGTGTTATGCTCTCACATTGTTTATTTTTTGTGTTTTAGAATTCATATGTAGGTAATTTCTGTACGGGGTTAAAACCTACAATATTCATTAGGAAAATTATCTTTTACATGAATATTCTTATTATCATTTTTGTTTCTAGATAGAAAATCAGTAACTATATTTTCCTTCCTAGTCCTATCCAAAATAGTGATATTGAATTCTTGCAATAACAATAACCATCTTGTAACTCTTCCATTAGTAATTGATTTATTCATTAAATATCTAATTGGTGAGTGATCTGTGTGAACAAAAGTTTCATAACTAGTGATATAATGTCGAAACTTATTAATGGCATGTACGACAACTAAAAATTCCTTTTCTGTTATAGTATAGTTCAACTCTGTTGGAGTCAAATTTTTACTTGTGTAATAAATGACATAAGGATTCAATTATTTATGTCGCAATACAACTCCTAAATATCTATCTAAAGCATCGATTTGAATATGAAAAGGGAGACTCCAATTTGGTCCTCTCAAGATGGGTGCTTCAGAAATATTTTCTTTCAATGTTTCAAAAGCTTTTTGGCAATCAAAATTCTAAATGAATTCAGAGTCTTTTGTAAGTAATTAGAAAAGCGGAGAGGCTATCTTTGTGAATATTTTTATGAATCTTCTATAATAACTAGTAAAACCAAGAAAAATTATAACATCTCTTTGACAAGTAGGAACTAATAATTTGGAATCAACTTATACTTTCGATGCATCCACTTTAATTCCATCTCCTAAAATGTGGTGGGCAAAAAAAATTACCTCTACGAACATCATAAAAGATTTTTCATGGCTTAATGAGAGATTTGTTTGTTTACATCTAATGAGAACTTTTTATAAATTTTCAAGAGCTTCCTCAAAAGAATTACCATAGACAGCAAAATCATCCATGTAAACTTCCACATAATCATGAATTAGATTAGAAAAAATATGTAGAACTTCCCTTTGGAATGTTATAGGTGCATTACATAATCCAAAAGGAAGTACTCGGTAAGTATAAGTTCCCCATGGACAGGTAAAAGTTGTTTTGTCTTGATCTTCCAGAACTACTTGGATTTGGTTATATCCACTAAAACCATCCAAGAATGAAAAATACTTTTTCCCTGCGAATGTATCAAGGACTTGATCTATAAAGGGAAGAGGAAAATGATCTTTCAAGGTATCTTTATTCAATTCCCTATAATCGATGAATACTCTCCATTTTCCATTTTCTTTGGAACAATCACTAATGGTGAGACCCACTGACTATCTGATGTTGGGTAAATGAAATTCACATTCAACAATTTTTGTAACTCCTCTTTAACAATTTCCCTCAGATTTGGATTCATTCTTCTTTGAGGCTGTCGAATTGGTCTGACATTTTCTTCAATATAGATATGATGCATACAAGTATTAGGATCAATTCCTTTCATATGAGTGTATTCCCATGCATAAGCAGAGAAATGTTCTTGTAACATATTTGTCAATTCTTTCTTTTGGGATTCTTCCAGATTATCATTAATATTCAAAGTTTTTCCTAGAAATATTTCTATTAAAGAATTGAAATTTTTTTCCATAGAATGGAAAACAATTTAATGAGGTGATTAATATTCAACATTGCATTTTTCTTGAAATTTTTTCCCTTGTTTATAATATGAAGAAGAATAATTTTATTCATCAAATTTAAAATTTGATCCTCTTCATCTATTTGTGAAGTAGAAAATATTGGTTGTATATCAAAATATTCATTATCATCATCTATCCAAACTTCACTTTCTACTTCTATTGTTGTTTTTGTAGGAGGATATAGTGTGAATTTATTAGTAGAGCTTCCATCAGAAATAAACATATCACCAGATCTACAACTTATAAAATCATCAACTGTAGCTAACCATGGTCTACCTAGAATCAATGGGTGTCCTCCTAAATTATTCTTGGGAGTTAAAATCATAAAATCAACTGGATATTCCCAAGATTCTAAGGAGACAAATACATATTTTAATACAGTATCAGGTTTGATAACAAATCTATTAGCTAACTGTATAATGTTGGTGTGTATTGAAGATTTGAAAGTTTTAATTGATCCACAGTTTGTTTACTCATGATATTGATAACTACTCCTAGATCAATCAATGTGTCTGGAATCTCAACATGATTAATGTGCATTTTTACAATGGGACTACCTGGATCTAGATATTTTTGAATTGTTGGTTTTTCCATCATAATATCTAGAAATTTTCCAACTAAATGATTTTTATTAACTTCTTTTCTTTTTCTTCCTGGTTTTTTAATGCTTAACTCCCCGATTGTTTTTGCAAATATTGGTATTTCCCTTATAGCTTGTAACAATGTAATTTTGATGCAAACATTCTTTTATTCATCTAACATATCATATTCAGGAAGCTCAATGTGTTTTTATATTCCTTTGTCAATTTTTAACCTTTCAAGAAAAGGTGGATTTTGAATAGAAATAGAAGGTTTTTCTGCAATAGGAGTTGAGTTTATTGAGGTATCATGTATATGGGTGCTCTCTTTCTAAGGAATTTCTTCTTGATTAAGAGATGTTTCTTTTTCAAGGGGTTCATCCTCTCCAGATTCCTGAATAACAATAGATGGTAACTTATTTTCCAAAACTCTACCAGATCTAAGTTGGACATTATTTATATCTAATGGAGTTATCATGCAAGCTTGGAAATTCTGACCTTCTATATTGTAAACAGGTTGTGAATTTTTATTATTCGGATTTGGAAGTGGTTGAGCAGGTAGTTGATTGGATTTTTGGGGGTATGATGTGGATGGTAATTGAAGTGGTTGATTAGAAGGTTTAGTTTGAATTTGAGATTGTGGAAAGGAATTTGATTAAGGAGGATAATATGGAGATTGATATGGAATAAATGGTTGTTGAAATTGATTATACTGAGGATTCCTAGGAGGATATTGCCCACCTTGTGTTCATAATGGATTTTTAGGTGACCAATTTTTCTAAGTCATTGGAGTATTTTGATTGTTCTAAGGTTGTGAAAATGATCGATATTAAGAATTAAGACCTTGTACTATGTTTGGCTCTTGTGGTGGCCATAATATTTTACCAATAAAACAAAGTGACTCTGCTTGACTTCTTTCAACTTCATTTTGCAAGACTTATTTAAGGCCAGGGATCTTAGGGAATTCCTTTGTAATATGAATTTATGCATAGATAGCACATATTTCTACACTATGAAGAGGACATTCTCTTAGAGCATGTTTCTTTCTACATTTAGGACAAAAAATTGATAATGCAACATTTTCAGCTTTTTGCTTGTTTTGAATCTTAAGGGTATATATTTGTTCACTAATACTCCCTAAGATATCTATTTTGAAGTTCTCAAGAAAATTTCCTATTTCTTCTCTACTTACTGTCCCAGTTGCAGATTTATTAACCCTAGACATAACAGGGTCTCTTTGGTTTTTCCCGGTTCTAGCCTTTCCCCTTGAAATGTGTGTACATAATTCACAAATTTCTTTAAATGATAATTGAGAAACATCTCCTTTTCCCATTAAATTGAGAATATATATCCACTCATCTCTAATGGCTTTTAGAAAAAGAGCTTTCAGATTTTCTTCATCTAGATTGTGCATCTTAGCCCTTTTAGCATTATAAGCAAATCGTTCAATGAAACCTTCAATATTTTCATCCTTTTTTGCATCATTCTAAATAATTCATCTTTAAGGTTATGAGGCATACAATAATCTTTGTATTTGTCTAAGAACACATTTTTTGTTTCTTCCCATGTTCGTATGGTATGTGTTCCTAATTCGACAAACCATTTAAGTGCTCCATCTTTAAGAGTGGCTAGAAACAATTTCAATTTTTGAGAATCAAGCAAGTAGTCATAACATCTACACAAAAATTCAAACTCAAAAATAAATTTTTAAGGATCCTCTTGTCTTACTCCATGGAAATTAGGGAGGATGGAGGGTGAGATATTCTTCATTATACTTATGGTATCTTCATCTAAGATGGGAAACCCAAAAGGTTCCATATCTCCTCTACCACCTTTTCCTCCATCTCCTCCTCTATTGCCTCCTTTACCTCTTCCACCTATTCCGCCTCCAATTCTATGTTGATCATTCACATTATGTAATTCTCCCTCCCCTTCCATTGTAGATTCCTCGGAGCTAATATAGGGTTATTCAACTGGATTTTCTAGCCCCTCTTCTGGTTCTTCTATAAGTGGAATAAAATAAGTTTCTTCTTCTTCTTCACTAGGGACTTCCAATTGTTGTTCTAGAATTGGTTCCCCAATTGAAGATAGAAATATTACTCCTTCTATTAGGGATGTAGGTTCGTCTACTACAACTTCAGTAGAAGAAGTTGGTGAATATTTTGATTGGATATTAGATATATGTACCTCAAGATGTCTAAGTCCACCTGAAAATGATGGAATACGGGTTTCAGTGGATGGTGTGGCGTTAAGATGTCTTGGTGGGTTGAGTGGTGATTTTGAAATTGAACTCCTACCCTTAGAACCTCTTTCCCTATGCATAAATATCTTTTTATCATTTTAATTTTTTTTTAATAAAAAGAGTTCTAAAAATAAATCATATATACACTTCCCCGACAAAAATACCAAAAGGTTAGGTGATTTAATTGATGTTAAATTACTTCATAAATTATCGATGAGGACTTGTAAATTGATGAAGTGTATGTGCACAATTTGTGCTAGGATTCCTTGCTGGTACGGGGTCCCTTGGGTCAAATTTTGTTAACTTTTGATTGTAAAGTCTCCGCATTTTGAGGAGCAGAGCGCGATTAGCGCTGGTTGATAGGAGTCAAAGGGACTTTAGGAACATCAAAGCCCCTTAGTTTGTTAGAGTCAAGTTATTTTGAGACCTGCCCATGGTTCACGGACCATGCTATTATAATGAAGAAGAATATAAAAGGAAGTCACAGAAGAGTCATAATATAGCCAAGAGAAGTAAGAATAGTGCATGATTTAGGTTTGACCTTATCTATTCTATACTTGGGCGAAGGGGAAGGCTCCTGTATTTGTGTGCGTGGAGACCTTGGTAAGTCCGCAGCTGAGTGAATGGGCCCCTGCAGTTGTGTGTGGAGGGTTGGGAAGAACTATAATTGAAGATCTGAAGCATAATGAAGGCTTACTTTGAAGAACTATTTGTGTATTTATGTATCAATGTTTTATCTCTGAATTTATTGTATTTTTGATCTGTTGAATGCAATTAATTAGGAAAAGTACTTACTAGATTCAGAAAGACGTCGATCTATTTATTTATATGATGTTATGCATGTTTAGTGTAATCAGAAAAGGACTTAAATATACTAACTGTTAATTACTGTAAATTCTGGGTTTTAAGGTTTAGGGTTTGCGAAGGTCAAGATAAAGCCCTAAGTTCAGCAAAAACACATCACATAGTCCTCTGGATTTAGAAACCTAGTTCTAGCATCCCCCAATACTTCCTCGGGTGAGACTGCAACCTATGATATGCGGGTTGTTGCCGAAAGGGACGATAATGTAGGGTTTTTTTGGTTAGCGCAACTAACTCCGAACTTGGGTCCAAGCCCCCTCAAGCCGACAAATGGCTCCATTTCTAGGACCGAGATCTATATGAGGAATGTGTGATGTGGCATAAGTGGATATCGACTAAGAAAGAGATTGAAAAGTGTATAGATCGGAAGCTACACGAGTTTGAAGCTCAAGAAAATAGAAATTTGCGCCTGTCGAAAGAAGAGTGGTTGGAGAGATACCTAAGAAAACAGAAATCTGCGCCTGTCAAAAGAAGAGTGGTTGGAGAGATACCTGTATACAGAGGAACACGAAGTTTTCTTATGGTATTTTCCATGTGAATTATACGAATGGTTGGCTAAATTGGTGGATGGTCAACCTATCTATAAGTTGGATAACCCTATTGTGTGGACTCCAGAGTTAGTGTAGCGCCTAGAAAGATAATTAAATAAGTTTGCGAAGGCTGTCGATTACTGGATTGATAATATTTTGGGTGGGTTTATCACTGAGTTCACGATTGATACGTCTACCAATTATAGCGAGGTTGAACACCGAATTTTCAAGGGACCAAGAGATAAGTATCTTAAGTCTCTCAAAACTTGGATTAAAATGCTATTGTGCAAAAAATGGGTTATGCCAATAAATTGATGTTTAGACGAGACTCGATGGGAGGTATGCGAAGTGGGAAACAATTAAGAAAAGATCTAAATACCATTGCTGAGTACAATCCTCTCTTGGGAGCATCTGATAGTGAAGAAGAAAGTAATAGTCCAAAGACACCCAAAGGTGTGCCGTAGTCAGTAGATCAGGGCACTGTGGGAATACCACATCCATCCACTCCACTTCCGCCATCACCTCCACCTCACACACCTAGGCCTCCACCTCCACCTCCGCTATTCAATATGGCGAGCACTATGAAGATACCTATATTCAGGGGTCTGGGGATAGAAGACCCTAATCAATTATGGTTTGTAGCAGATGTTGAGTGGAAGTCACAACAAATAACAAATGACGATCTAAAGAAAGCATATTTGGTCACAATATTGCAAGATAGGGCGCTAAGTTGGTATATTACATACTGTACAACTTATCCAGTTGTGTCATTGAAAGAAACAAAAGATGCACTGAATAATGAATTTAGAAGGCCTAAGTCTCAAGCCTAGTCTATGACTGAGGTCAAAGAAATTAAGTAGAAGGTGAATGAATCTTCATGGGATTTTGATTAAAGGTTGAAATGTATGCTACAATAGGCTAATCTACAGACCTTAGATGAGAAACATAAGGATTGGTATATTGCTTCGCTATTACCTCATTTAAGATTACCATTGTCACAACAGAAGCTTGGATCGCAGGTTGAAGCGTTGGAAATTTCTATGAAGTTGGAGGAAGCACAAGCTATGCCAGTAACTACAAGAAGTAAAAACTCTCCTGATACATCTATAGCAATTCAGAAACAAAAAGCTACTACCCCTGTAAAGGAGAAGACAATAGCTAAGAAATCTAAGACTACTCAAATTGATTCTGTTCCATTAGATCATCTAATTGCTTCCAAAACTTTAGTAATATCAAATAAAGTGGAATATAACATAGTCGAAGATATGAAAAAGACAAGAGAAAATATTTCAATGCATGAACTAACTAAACTCAAATAGCAATAGAAAATCTTGCTTAGAGAGTTAAAAGCAGTTCATATAGCTCCTTTACCATCTGCTATAGTTACTCAAGTTACTAATGATATGGGTAAGCCTCCTTCATCTTCAAACAAAGTGAATCCCAGATGTAGTTCTGATAGGTGACAGATCTATTTCTCATACACCTCCATTTCTTCTTACTTATGAGATTTTCAACAGAAACGTCCATAATTGCCTTGTTGATTCAGGAGCCTATTCAAACATCATGCCAAGAATTGTGTGCACTAAATTAAATATTATACCTCAAAAATCTGTTGTACACATAGTTCAATTGGATAGGACAAAAGTAGAGGTACTCAGAGAAATTATACCAGTTTCAATTAGGTTCTCCTCCAATCCAAAAGTTTCGAAAATAATCGATATTCTAGTGGATAATATCCCTGAATTTTATGGTTTAATTATGAGTAAGGATTGGTCCAAAAAGTTACATGGGTACTTTGCAACTGATTGGTCTCACATGTGGTTGCCACACAATGGCAAGTCTAACTAAATAAGAGTAGGCCGTGATAAATTCATGAAGTACACATCCGCTAATCTCGAGGGAAGCAATGAGCTAGTATGTTTCACCAATAACGTCATCGGAAACTACTCAACTGAGTCATTCTTGGGATCCTTCAATGCACAAAGATCTCCATTCTCGGATAATGCTATAGTATCTCCGATTGAAAATTTTTCGCAAACATATGCTTCTAATGTTGAAATGTGGCAACAAGAATATTCCAATTTTAATTTGTCCTTGAATTAAAATTCAAATTTAGTCTCACCAACTGCTTGGAAATTAATTAGTAATTCATCTTGAGTTAATTAGTTGGAGAAATTCAAGCTATAAGTCTTTGTGAAGTAATGCAATAGTTATCCCTCAAATTAAGGAGGTTATCCCTTAATTAAAGAGATAAGGATGAGTTGTATTTGAGTTGTAATTAGTTAGCTCAGTTAACTGAGCTAAGTCCAGTTAAATTAGTTCCAAACAGTTTGAGGAACTAATTGTGAGTTCAGTCAGTTAATGCATGCATGCATGAAACTAGTGTACTCCAAATAACTGAATATTATCTCATAAGTAACTCATGCATGTCAGTTCAGAAAATGATGCAGTTGAGATTAAAGGTAGGGACAGTGTACTATCAGTTGCAAGAATTTTCCTATAAGAAAATCTCTTGCATGCAGAAGGAATTCATTCCTTGAGATTTGCACAGTTTTACAGTGTGTTGGAGTAGTGTGTGAGATTAGTGTCACACAAGGTTATAGCTGGAACACCCAGGGAAAATAGTGCAAGGAAATAGGAGGCTTGGAGGGCAAAGGAGAAGGCATATGAGTTGTCTATTCTGTCTATGAGCATTGAGTGGGATTGTACTGAGAGCTGGATAGCTGTGAGAGCTAAAGTTGTGTGTAATCCTGAGATATTTCCACTTGTATGATGATACAGATAGTGGGTTTTTTAGCTAAGGCTTTCCCCAGCGTATTCTTCTGTGTTTCATGTGTATTGATTCTTCTTCTTTGTTATGTGTGTTCTGCTTGATCTTGCTCAAATTGATTCAACTTCCGCAAGTTTGATTGTAGAAGTAGATTAAGTATTTTTCTTTAGTTATATTGCATAATCAGGTTAATCTACAGTGAGAAAATCTACATGGTATCAGAGAAAAGGTGATCAGAGATATGAACAATATATTGAGAAGGTAAATTCAAAGTTTGAAGTTCTTGGTTGCAAGTGCAACATCGAATTCTTATCACACCTCAAAGTTCACCAATGGCATTCAATGGCTTAAGACTCGAGTATGCTCTGGATGGTAGCTCAGATTACATAGCATGGAAGGATCACATGGAAGCAGCATTAGAAGACAATGGTTTGAAGGATTTCATTGATTAAGAAATCCCAAAGCCAGCTGCAACTAATGCACAAGAATTAGCTGAATGGAAGAAGTGTGTGGCAAAGGAGAGAAGGATTCTTCTAGAGGGAGTTCGAGACCATATTGTCTCGAGTCTCCATGGGAAGGAGACTCCATTTTCAATGTGGAAGACATTGAAGGACCTATATCAGAACAATAGTGACCAAAGGAAACTGGCGCTCAAGGATAAGCTTCGGAAAATCAAGATGGAGAAGGGTGATTCTATTTCTACATATTTGAACAAGCTCACCACCTACAAAGATGAGCTTGGTAGTGTGGGAATAACGACAACCGATGATGATATGGTGAGCCTTGCTCTCCTTGGTCTTCCAAAGAGCTGGAATAGCTACCAGGACTCTGTGAATGGAAGAGAGAAACTGTCGGATTGGGAACGATTGTGGTTGGAACTGATGCAGGAGGAGATCAGGAGGAGCACAAGAGATGGTTCTTCATCAAAGCACGATGATGAAGAAAATCTGGCCTTAACAAGTAAGGAAAGTAAAGGGAAAGGGAAGCCTTCCCATTCTAAATCAAATTCTTCTCAAGGAGGGAAGAAGATTGACAAATCTAATGTGAGATGCTTTACTTGTCATGAGATGGGTCATTATGCGACTAATTTCCCATTGAATAAATCCAAGAAGGGATCCTCGAAAGGGTCAGAACGTGAGGCATTAGCCTCTTAGTTCGAATTGGATTTTACCCTCATCACATGCATGGTTTCATCAATGGTGGGTTGTGTTTGGTATCTGGACAGTGGATCCTCATTCCACATGACTGGCGATAAAAATTTATTCAGTACCTTGGAGGAGAAAGACCTCAAGATGCACATAGAGATGGGTGATGACAGAAAGTAATGTGTTTCCGGAGAAGGCACGGTTTCTTTTCAGAGGGAGCAAGGAGCTCCTCTCACCTTGACTGATGTAAAGTATGTGCCTAGACTGAAGAAGAACTTGGTATCGATCACGATGTTGGAAGACAAAGGTTACGATATTGTCTTCAATAAAGGAAAGGCATTCCTGATACACATAGCCACGGGTTAGACCAAGAGGATTGGGATTCGAGTGAAGAATCTCTATAAGCTAGAGGTAGATGACTATGTTGCATTGAGTTCGAAAGAAGAATTGGTGCAAAGCCAAGACATTGGTGAGTTATGACATAGGCGGTTGGGCCACTTCCATCACGGGGCCTTGAAGATAATGCAGCAGATCTCTACTGGACTTCCCAAAGGTAAACTTGAGCAAGTGGATACATGCAAAGGTTGTGCCTTGGGAAAGTATGCCAAGTCTTCCTTCCATGATCGAGATAGTTGAGCTAAAGCAATCTTAGAGCGAGTGCATACTGATGTGTGTGGACAATTCTCGACAGAAGCCACCACGAAACAAAGGTATTATGTGATTTTCATTGATGGTTTTTCTCATAAATGCTGGATTTATTTCATGCAGAAGAAGGACCAAACCTTCTCAAAGTTTTGTGAGTTCAAAGCTTTGGTTGAGAAAGAGTTTGGGAAGAAGATCAGGGCTTTGAGAAGTGATAATGGTGGAGAGTATGTCTCTCAAGAGTTTAAGGACTTCTGTGCTGCGGAAGGAATTAAACGAGAGTTGATGGCACCTCATAACCCATAGCAGAATGGGGTGGCCGAGAGGAAGAACAGAACGATTGTGGGGGTAGCTCGGGCGATGCTGCATGACCAAGGCCTACCACTTCATTTGTGGGTTGAGGCATGCAACATAGTGGTCTATTTGTAGAATAGAAGCCCACATCGCATACTTGGGATGAAGACACCAGAGGAAGCTTTCTTCGGGAAGAGACCAGATGTGGGTCACTTTAGGATCTTTGGCTCATCGGTATATTGCCATGTGACCAAGGATGCCTGGAAGAAACTTGAGCTGATAGCTAAGTTGTGAATACTTGTGGTCTACACTGATACACCTCACAACTATCGGGTGTACTTGCCTACCAGTCTGAGGACAGTGGTTTGCAGAGATCTCAAGTTTGATGAGCAGAAGGCCATGCAAGTTTCCCTTGAGAGGGAGCTCCAACTACAGGCTGTGGAGGAACTTTTGGTTCCTAAGAAGGAGGAGCCTCAAACTAATGCGAAGCAGCCACATGCAGAGGTTCCCGGAGTAAAGACATCAACTCAAGCAGAGTCTTCCAGAGAGGGACAAAACCACACAAGAGAAGTTGATAGATTGTTGTCAGATGCGAGAGAGAATGTGGGAGAACCATCTTCTCAGTGCAGACAGACAAGGTCACTTGAGAGGTACATTGGATACATGGCCCTTATTGGGGAATGTGTTGAGACCGAGCCATCTTCCTTTGAGGAAGCAGTGCAGCACCCAATTTGGGTTGATGCTATGGTGGAGGATTATGACTCCACAGTTCAGAACAGTGTTTGGGATGTGGTTCCAAGACTAGAGAAAAAGTTAGTTGTGAGTTCCCGTTGGCTTTACAAGGTAAAGCAAGCTACTAATGGTAGTGTGGAGAAACATAAGGTAAGATTTGTTGCCCATGGTTTCTCACAGGTCGAGGGGATCGACTATGATGAGAATTTTGCTCCTGTAGCAAGATACTCATCTATCAGATCGATGTTCGCACTATCAGCATAGATGGGTTGAAAGATCCATCAGATGGATGTGAAGACTGCATTCCTCAATGGCAAGATTGAGGAAGAGGTGTACATAGAGAAGCCGGAAGGTTTTGAGATCTTTGATTGTGAGTCGCATGTGTGCTGACTCAAGAGAGCTTTGTATGGGCTGAAGAAAGCACCTCATGCTTGGTACACGAGGATCAACAACTACACTGGGTTGGGTTTCACAAAGAGTGAAGTGGATGCGAACCTGTACCACATCATGGTAAAAGGTAAGTAGTTGATCATTGTTCTTTATGTTGATGATCTCATATTGACAGGTGATGGTCAGTTGATCATGTCTTGCAAGGAGGACCTTGCAAGAGAATTCGAGATGAAAGACATGGGTCTTATGCACTACTCCCTTGGCATGGAAGTATGGCAGAAGGATGGGGAGTTGTTTGTGTCTCAGGGCAAGTATGCCGATGAGATACTCAAGAGATTCCACATGGAGAAGTGTAGGCCCATGCAGACTTCTCTAACAGGTAACTGGTGGAAGGAGGATGCTACATCAAGAGAAGTAGTAGAATCTACTGTGTATCGGCAGCTTGTGGGTTCACTATTGTATTTAGTGAACACACGACCAAATTTGTGCTATGCAGTGAACCAACTGAGTCAAGCTATGGTTCAGCCTACCAATATGTTTTGTAAGGTAGCTAAGCATGTTTTGAGATACCTCAGAGGCACATCTCAGTATGGATTATGGTACAGACGGACAAAGGGAGTGAAGCTACAAGGCTTCATAGATGCAGATTGGGCAGGGAGTCCATCAGATCGGAAGAGCACATCAAGAGGAATTTTAAACCTTGGGCCAGTTGCAATTTCTTGGTACAACAGGAAACAGAGGTCTATTGCACTCAGCTCATCAGAGGCTAAATACATGGCTGCAAGTCAGGCATCATATGAGGCCATTTGGATACGAAAAATTCTAGTTGGTTTGTTTGACCAGAGGATGGATCCAATTGTGATCTATTGTGATAATCAGAGTTGTATCAAACTCTTTGAGAATCCAGTATTTCATGACAGGTCCAAGCACATTGACATTCGGTATCATCATCTCAGAGACTGTGTGGCAAGGAGGATCATGTTGTTGCAGTATATTTCGACCGAGGAGCAAGATGCTGACATTTTGAGTAAGCCATTGTCAAATTGTAAATTCGAGTTCCATAGAGACAAGATCGGGGTGGCAGGTAATCCCTTTCTTGTTGAGAGGGAGTGTTGAAATGTGGCAACAAGAATATTCCAATTTTAATTTGTCCTTGAATTAAAATTGAGAATTAAAATTTGAATTTAGTCTCACTAGCTGCTTGGAAAATAATTAATTAATTCATCTTGAGTTATTTAGTTGGAGAAATTCAAGCTAGAAGTCTCTGTGAAATCATGCAACAATTATCCCTTAAATTAAGGAAGTTATCCCTTAATTAAGGAGATAAGGATGAGTTGTAATTAGTTAGCTCAATTAACTGAGTTAAGTCCAGTTAAATTAGTTCCAATCAGTTTGAGGAACTAATTATGAGTTTAGTCAATTAATGCATGCATGCATGAAACTAGTGTACTCCAGATAATTGAATTTTCTCTCATAAGTAACTCATGCATGTCAGTTCAGACAAAGACCCAGTTGATATTAAAGGCAGGGACAGTGTACTATCAGTTGCAAGAATTTTCCTATTAGAAAATCTCTTGCATGCAGAAGGAATTCATTCCTTGAGATTTGCACAATTTTACAGTGTGTTGGAGTAGTGTGTGAGATCAGTGTCACACAAGGTTATAGCTAGAACACCCAGGGAAAACAGTGCAAGGAAATAGGAGGCTTGGAGGGCATAGGGGAAGGCATATGAGTTGTCTATTCTATCTATGAGCAGTGAGTGGGATTGTACTGAGAGCTGGATAACTGTGAGAGCTAAAGTTGTGCGTAATCCTGAGATATTTCCACTTGTATGATAATATAGATAGCAAGGTTTTTAGCTGAGGCTTTCCCCAGAGTATTATTCTGCGTTTCATGTGTATTGATTCTTCATCTATTTTATATGTGTTTTGCTTGATCTTGTTCAAATTGATTCAGCTTCTGCAAGTTTGATTTTAGAAGTAGGTTAAGTATCATGCTTTAGTTATATTTCATAATCAGGTTAATCTACAGTAAGAATTTCTACATCTAATTGTATAGATGTAGTTGATAAGCTTGTAGATGATTCATTATTCTGGACTCTTTATTTTGATGGTTCAAAGTCCGAAGATGGTGCATGTGCTGGATGCATATAATCATCCCGCAAGGAGAGAAAACCATGTTGGCCTGTACACTTGAATTTCAATGCACTAACAATACTTCAGAATATGAAGCATTGATTCAAGGGCTGTACAAAGCCATTTGCCTTAATTTCAAGTATTTTCAAGTATATGGAGACTCTGAAATAGTCATTAAATAGGTAAAAACACAATCCATTGTGTGTTTGGGCATCTCAAACATTATCAATCCCTAGCCCAGAATATTACTTCTCACTTAACTGCTTTCAACATTTCTTCAATCCCCAGATTACAAAATGCAAGTGCTGACTTACTTGCCAATGTAGCATCTAGCTTATACCTTCAGAGGAATTTAGTCCGGATAGATTTTCTATAGAGTTAGTTTTTAGACCATCCATCCCTGATAATGTGACAAATTGGAGAGTGTTTAATAATGATACTGATATAATCAATTTCCTTATCAGAAGGATCTTATGAAGAACAAATCATAGATGAACATGAACATGACTTGCAAATCAACCATAAACAAGATCAAAACCTAATTCCAAATTCTGTAGTCAAAATGGAAGATCTCTATGATTTGAAAGACAAATTTAAGAAGATTACCAACTCCAAGACTCAGAGTTCTACTTTGAGATTTGAAGTGGTAAGCCTAGGTACATCTGAAAAACTTCACAATATCAACCTAGGTATTGGTTTATCATCCGAAGAAAGGATATCATTGATAAAGTTATTGAAACATATAAAGGTGTCTTTGCCTGGGATTATTCAGATATCAAGACCTATGATACCTCTGTAATTCAACATACTATACTGATGACCTCTAATGAGAAACTAGTTCAACAGAAGTTCAAAAAGATTCATCCAAACCTTGAAGGCCAAATCAAATCTGAATTGAACAAACTTCTGAAAGAAAAGATAATCTTTCCCATTAGACACTCAAAATGGTTATCAAATGTGGTTCCTATCAGGAAAAATAATGGAGATATTAGGATTTGTATTGATTTTAGGAACTTAAACAGAGCTTGTCAAAAGGATAACTTTCCTTTCCTTACCATGGAGCAAATATTACAATCAGTTACAGGTTCTAAGTTAATGTATTTTATATATGGATTTTCAGGATACAATCAGATTCTTGTACATCATGATGATAGATTAAAGACAACATTCAGGACCAAGTGGGGGAAATACGCTTATCAGAAGATGCCTTTTGGACTCATAAATGTAGGTGCTACATTTAAACACGCTCCCTTCTTGAATCCCATTTTATGCTCATTCCCTTTTTGTTTTCCCTCTCTAAGTTCCCTCTTCTTCTCATTCCTTTTCCTAATTGTAGTTCACCTGCAAATCCAAAGACAATCTGGGTTTAAAATTTCCAGAAGATAGCCATGCCACTAAAGAAGAAAGAACAAGAGCTGTTCAATCCAATGGTGCACCCACCAATGGACTTGGACCATATTCCACTTGCAGATAGAGACTTCAAGATACATGAGACAATGTCAGAATTTGATCTCTTCGACATCTATTATTGGTGGGAGGACAAATTCGTTGATGAAATGGATGATATAGGACTCTGGGATACAAATTTGCCTTTCTACATTTTTCCCAAAACCCATAGTTGCCTAAAATTGATCAAAAAATGCTAGTCCTGTTATAGCGCACAACAAAGAGTGATAGTAGCCCCTGCAGGAGAAATATTGTTCACCATTGATGCTAAATCCATAATGCAGATGATGCAAGCTCCTATCATTGAAGGAACCACTCCTTTTTCCCATGAAATCCTCAGTGAAATGTACCAGAAGTTAGACTTTGCTAAAAGAGCTAAAACCCTGGAACTATTCATGACTGAAGAGACCCCACTGCCTAGCAAAAATCCTCCATATCCATCCTCTGCTTTCCCTGATAGAACCAGGCATATAGTCACTGTGCTTTCATATTTGCTAGGGTATTATTTAGATCAGTGGCTTGATGAGGCCATAATAGGTTTCCTATCCATATTTTCTTCAAAGTCAAAACCCTTTATCTTGTTTAATTTTAGTCAATTCCTGGCAGATGCCATCCATGAAAAATTCATAAATTTTACTACAAAAGAAGTGTTTTAGTATTCTTCAGTACTGGTTTATATGTTTGTTTATTTTTAGGCAGACAGGTTTTAGTTTGTGATGAGCAAGCTAAATGAAGAAGGTGAACCTTAGTTTGTCATCTTCTGGACAACCTTGGTGATGAAGGATCAAAGGGACTTCACATACAAAACATTCATAGAGATGTTTTTCCATCCAACTATGAGCCTCCTCAGTGGTACAACAGAACCCAAAATCAATGAAGAACCCAAAATAATTATGCATCTGACCGACCAAGCTAGAACAGGAGATTAGTATTTGTACCAAAATTACAAAGAATTAAGGATATATGGATGTGAATTGGCCCCTTACAAGCTGCCAAAGTTCCTCCCCATGAGGATATTTACACTAGATTATATCAGACAAATGATCAATGTAGATGAAGTGCACTTTGTGGTAGCAAAGAAGAAGTCTCAATTTAGGATCAAATCCCAAATTGGTCCTTTTATTTGCAATAGCAGGGCAGCAGGTGAGGAGGCTGATAAGAAGTTGAAGGAAATTAAGTTCACCCACAACTTCACATGGTCCTATGACCCATGGGGTATCATCTCCAAGAAAAGGGTGGAAAACAAATAAACAACTTTATATCACACTCACAGGCTTGAAATAGAAAAATTCATGAACCCGACAGAGTGGATGCCTGAAACCTTGCAAGAGGCTAAGGAACATATACTTTCCTCTTCAAGTGCACAGACTCCTAGGCAGCAAGAAAAGTAGAGTACAAAGGACAGACCAGACAAGGGCAAGGAACAAGAAAAAGAAGCAACTGGGAAAAGACAGAGAGAATATCAATCACCAGGGACTGATACTTCTATAAAGGAGTTCAAGTTGAAATTTAGGAAAAGGGAAAGGATTCGTATGGACATGGACCTAGGTAAAGAATCACCACAACAAACAATTATCAACCTCAGTGATATTCTTGGTTCATCTCCAACAGGAGGTCAATCTTTTCCTACGACTCCGATCTTAGAAAGGCAACAAACTCTTCAAATTCCCACATCTACCAATGTAACAGGAGAAAAGGAGGAGACCATTTTTTATACTTTCAGAGAGATAAAGATCAGAAATGAAATGTTGAAAAAGAGTACTTATGCTCAGTTCTGGAAGAAAAGTTCTACTTCCCAAGGCAGACTTCTATCAACTTTCGATTCAAAGAAAGGAAAAATTCATATGGCATTCCTTGAGGCACAAACAATAGAACCTAAAACTTCAGCTGATTATAAACAGACTTCCCTTGAGTTTGATGCCAAAAATGTCCATCCTATTGATCAACTGGAAATGCATAAGAAAACCGGTGAGATTTTCTCCTCCACTCTAACAAGTACTTCTATGAGTTTATTTAAAATGCAGGTGGCTTTATCAAATGCCCTTCAGCTGAAGATGGAAAATATTTCATCTCAATCAAACGATAACAGAATTAAGTCATTGGAATATTTGGTGTTGAAAATTGGGTATGATCCATCAGATGTGAAAGCAGTAGAAGATATTATTAAAAAGAAGGAGGCTGATATAGAAGCCTTGAGAAAACAACTCAAAATGCCTACAACACATGATCCCTTGACTAAAGAAATAGAGGAAAAAGAGAGTCGGAAGGAAGAAATGTTGAAACTGATAATGGAGTAGTCACTCCAAATAAAAAATGGAAACAGAGATGGAGAGGATGGTACAGGAAAAGGAGAAAGCAACACAATTGACCACCACCACTATGGAGGTTGTCCCTCTTATAACTATTCCCATATCCACTCCAGCAACTACCAATACAGGGACAGGAAGCAGTGTAGAAAAACTAGCCAAATGTATGGAGAGCATGAACCTTCAGACAAAACAAATCAAGAGATTGGAAACTCAAGTCAACATTTTGCAGGACCAAATTAAAAGAGCTGAGAGTGCACATTCAGTAGAAATGTAGAGGGCACGAACATTAATTGAAAAATTGCAGAAATCTGAAATGAAGTCATCAATTGGTAACACTTTGGAAAAGGTAATGGAAATCATCTGGAACAATATCATTGTGGGTATGAATGAGATTTGGCCCAGAATCTAAATCATATTTGAGCAGAAGGATCTAGTTGAAAAGGCTAAAGAGGCTATTTCAACCATTAACCAAGAGTTGGGAGACATGCCAACAATAACCAATAGAATCATCAAATTTCTAAATTCAAAGAATAGGTATGAACTAGAAGAGTTGGGAGTAGGAGAGAGAACAAAAAATATCCTACAAGTGAAGAAGGCATTGACAAAAAAGAACTTGATTGTACATCTTGAGGAGAAATGCCAGAATTTGGAGCTGCCTGTAAATAGATTTTTCAACAGAATTGAACCTTTGATACAAAAATGTCTCCCTTCTCTGTTTGTTATTAATGATAAAATCATGAGCAGAGAAGATTATGTCAAGAGGCTAAAAGACATCACAAAGGATGTTGTCAATCTCTCCAATATCAGAGGCAACATGACAGGAAAAGCAATGGTGCATGTTATCAGCAATCCAATTTTCATTGAACATGAATTGAAACACGTTTTCACAGTGAAGACCACTTTTGTGTGGTACACAAAAGCAGATGAGATATACCGCAGGTTGATTAAGGTTAAAATCCCAGATGAAGACGAGTGGAGCAAATTATGCGACTACTAGGAGGAACAAGACAAACAAGATTGAAGAGTCATCACAGAAGTCGAGTCAACACCCATCCAAGTCAGCAAGGCCAACACAATTTGTTAAAGAACAACCAAATTAGCCACTATAGTAGAATTTATTATCCACCAGCAACATTAAAAAAAAAGGGGCCAGATGTCAAAGTTATCTCATCATGGCCACTTCATGGTCACACTAGTCAAATTTTAGTTTCTTTGTAATTAATAACAAATTGCCAAGTGTATATGGCAGTTGTTGTAGATTTTAGTTAAATACTTCATGCATTGGAAGTATTAGGGGTTGGACCCGAGTAATTGAAAAACTTTTCTTTTGGAGCACTGTAATTTTTGGAGCTGGAGCATTGATAATAAAGACCGTTTGCAAGATACTTGAGCTATTTTTATCTGGTGATGTTTTTCTTTTTGCGCTAAATGTTTTGTTGTTTCCTTCATGTGCATCATTCAAATCTTGTTGTAAAAAATAAATTTTAGAGTGAGATATGTTGTGGGAGCACCTTATTTTTTTTGTGTTTACTATATAAGTGTTTTCCTCTGAGGTTTGGTTAAGAAATACTTAATTTCTTTTTAACCACTACTAATTTCACTATTCTGCCATCTCATTCTTCATTTCGCTTTAAGATCCAGTAAACATAGTTAGCTAGCCTTATGAATGCTCTGAAAAAATTGATGCAACAATCCAGCCTTTGACTCCATAGCCCAATGGAAAAGTTTTGAACAAGATCTATCCCAACCAACCAAACAATCAATCAATTAATCAATCTTTTATCTATATAACTAGCCTAAAATATTAAAACACTAGAAAGAAAAATCAAATCTCAAAATATATAGAGAGAGCCCTCTCTGAGCCTAGGATGGCTAGATCCTAGACTCCAAAGTGGTTTGATGTATCCTTTATGATCCTTTTTCTTTCCAATCTTAAAAATCATAGAGCGATAACACTCCCCACAAACATAGCAATCCCATCTCTTGCCCTAGTGCAATTTATCAATGAAAGTCCTTCCTCTTCTCTTCAAGCAAGACAATTTTAGATCCCTAAGCTTGAAGAAGAAAGAGAAAAGGCTAAAGCTACCCATTCTCATCATCAACAATTAGTTAAAGCCTCTTTTGATACAAACTCTGCTAGTCATAGAACCATTGAAGTAGGTGATTTGGTTTTAAAATGGGCAAAGCACAAGAGGACACCAAGTTCCAAATACTGTGGCTTGGACCATTTCAAATCATTGAGAAAATTGGTCCATCAATGTTTCTTTTACAAGACCTGTCAGGTAGAATTGATTCCTTGCTCGTTAATGGTAAAATTCTGAAAATATATTTTTCATAGAAGATAACCTCTTCTATTCCTTGTATACTATTGCTTTTACTTTTTAGAAAAATAAAAAGTTGAGTAGCATTTACTTTTGGCCTTACAAATAATAGTCTCTTTTATATTTTGACTTTTTGCTTGTATAAGTAGAGATTGTTAAGAAGATGATTTTTACATTTGAAACATGGGTTAAGTTCTATTACTCTGAAATTGCTTGTCCTCTACCGAAATTATTTTTCCTTTTCTAAACCTCAACTTTGTAAAGAAACCTTTTCTCTACCATCAGTCAAGAAAAGTATTTGTAACAAAGCAAAGCCTCTCTACAGAAAAGCATCTTTAACTCTATAATTGTCATCCAGAAACTCTTAAGGAGTCAATGATTCTCCCCATCTAGTAAGCTTTCATTTTTTAGAGTGTAATTCTAAAATATGCTTAAACTTAAAGGATAAGAGGTCTCATCAAGAGCCGACTTACTATGATCATAGGGAAATAACTAGTTGACATTACCAATACTGCATATCAAAACAGGGTAATGTCTTGAGATTGTATCAATCAAAAGACAAGGGGTCTCATCAAGAGCCAACTTGTTTAGTTAAGTTACAACCAGTGAGTGGCATTGTCATTTTTGGTCACCAAACCAAGACAATGGCCTTTAAGGAGTAAAATGAAAATTTTAAAGAAAAGAGAATTGTTTAGAAAAAAAAATGAAAAGAAAAATAAGTATATGAAGCTGAACTTATCTTTAAAAATTGCATTCTTATCTAGATGGGATATTGAATCATTGTTGGTTAAAAAGGTAACCCTGTCAAGGCTATGGACACCTGCTGGCAGTAGAGGCTGTACCTATGACAACTGAGTATATCCAAAAGTTGATTTGTGAGAATCCCCTGTTTTTATCTTTAAAACCAAGTAATGACTGATGTAGACAAAGCAAATTTCATATTGAAGAGGATGATCAAAAGGGTGATAGTTTCATAGATTTTGTTTTTATTATTCAGAGTAATGTTACTTATATTATATTTCATGTATTTTTATTTTCTAAACTGCCTTTATTTTGGAAGTTTTTAGAAATTTCAAAAAATTGTCAGAGATCACTGGTTCTTCCAGTGAATCGCCTATTGTTGTGCTATTCAACAACACACACCCCCCCCCCCCCCCCCACCACCCATTTTTTAATATAATAGCCAATATTCTATTAATAAATGGGGACCCATAAAAAATCCTTCCAAAAAATAAATTTAGCATTTAGGCATTTTCTTGTTAAAGTTTTGGAATAAAGCAAGATATCAAGACAAAACCCTTTGAAAGCTAGAAAATTCTCGCCTTTTTTGCATGTCGCATGACCAAGCATGTCAAAAGACTTGTTAATGAATGAAACTCGCGAAAAGCAATCAAAAGGGATTACCACACTTAACCTAGATGTTATTATGCCTTTTCATTTAAACTAAGTCCTAAGGCATTTCTTATTAAAATAAGGCCCGCATCACATATCGCTACTTACAAAGGGCGCACCCTCACAAAGCATATTTAACCATGTGATATTGCGATGACACGATCATCCTTATCGCATCGCATTGGAAATACTTAAGAAAGGTCCAAAACCCTACAAACCATGCGATATTGCGAAATGCGATAGAAGCCCAGACCCAATTGAAAACTATGTCATAAAATAAAACTTAAGTTTGTTGTGCAATAAAAAAGGCTTTATAAAGAAAATCCTATCAAACAAGCTACGCTTTAAACAAAATAAGGAACATCCCACATTTCGCATCCTGCAGAAACCAAAGGAAATTTAAAGAAAGTGCACACAGAAAATGCGATAATGCGATTTGCGATATTGCATCACAATCACAAAATCAACATTCTCACAGCTAAAGCTTGCCACCCTAAAAATTTTCTTTCTCGACTTATGATGAAAGACATTAATGAGCAATAAAGCTAGAGATAAGGAACCATTAGTGGGAATTTACTATGGGTTAATGGCATTTATGTTTGAAAAATGGCTCAACGTGATATAATATCTTCTCACCTGCGTTTAATTAAGAATCCTTTCTTGTCATCTTTTCAAGGTTATCTTTATCATTCATTCTTATTTTCATTTTTACTTGTGTCTATGTAATAGCTTCTACTTTGCTCCATTTTCAGGAAAAATCCACAGCGAGAGTCGTTGGGAGCAATGGAAAAGAGGGGAAAGGCAACCGCGTCTGAAAATTCAGAAATGATCCCTCTATTCTGTGATACTATGTGCAGTAGAGATGGAGGAACCTCAACAAGGGAAGACATGTATGATTTTCTAGAAGAAGAGAAACCAAGACCTTTGGTATCAAAGGCCACAACCAATGCTAATATTTCCTCTGTCACCTCCTTCTTCGAGACAACATGTTCCTTTCTACACTGCATAGCCACAAGACCGAAGATAATTCCATATACAGATATGGTTAAGTGGATAATTGATATGATGGACGTCTTGGACAGAGAATTCAAGAATAGTAGGTAGGAGGTTATGGGATCTTTTTCACCAGACAGCCTGATGCTTATGTAAAATTTACCAGAGCCAAAGAAGCTCTACAATAAAAAATTCCTCAAGAAATTTGCTAAGGAGAATGAAGACCCAGCAGACATCACGCGGACCTAGACAAAGAATGAAAGCAAGATCAAAAAGTATAAGATGGGTATGTATTATACAACATCTATCTCTCCCCCTTATAGTTTTGTAGTAGCCATGTTATGTAGATTTTTCGTCAAGCCCAATAGTACCAAATTTTCCCCAGAATGGTTACCATTAATAGAAGAAACAATAAACGCAACAATAATTAATTGGGCCTAAATTTTGTTTGATAATTTGGCAAAATCCATTAGGGAGTATAGGAGAAAGAGAAGTCCCTCTTCAGGGTTTACCTCCCATTTTTCATGAGTGCCTATGTAATCGACGCAATCTATTTTGGCTCCAAATTTCCTATCATGAGATGGAAGTGGACTGTGCAAGACCCGCTTCCTATACATGTGTATCATAAGAGTCTATGGGAATCTCAGTTTCACCCACATTTTTACAAGATTTTTCAAGGAGTTATGTTACCTATCCATAAACAAGTCTACAATAGAACTGCCCCTAGGTTTTCCAAAGAAGCTGAAGTAGATATCCTACTTGTAGCCAGATGGTTTGGGGAGGAGACATTTACATATATCAGAGTATTTGGGAGAATTTCTTCACCATATGTCCTCCCATACTATGTCCCCAAAAAGTTAATGGCCAGGGAGATAGCCTACCAAACGGCAAGGGAAGGTGGGTTGAGGAAAGGATTGAAAGAACAGAAAAAGGCCATTTGGCCTACATTTCCATTACAATGTGGTGCATTTGCACTACATGATTTTGGACATGCATGCAAAGAGGTGAAGATTATGAAATCTTTGAAATCAACTACATTCCCAGGAAGGTAGTATTACCCAAATCGTACTGCCAAGGACTTCACTACTATGGTGAAAGTGAAACCATTCACCCATGAGGAAGATGCCTTCAATGACCTCTTCCTACAAAAAGAGACATTTTCAGATGTGACGCATTTGGCATCACTATTTTTTGCCCTAGATGATGTTGAATATTTCCCTGAATATAGAGAGAGGAGATTATTAAAGGTACCATTGGACCTACTACAGATTGAACCAATAAGGGAGCCAACTCCCAGTGTAAGCTTGAAGAGAATTCCAATGAAGATTCCGAAGCAGAGACCTAGGAGAGATCTACTCATGAGTCAGGGCATTTAGAGCAATAGTCTCAAAATGGGGGGCAATAAAAATAAAGAGTCTGAAAGGGACATAGCCAGAACTATAGAGAAAACAGTCGAGCAAACCTCAACAATGAAACAGCCTGAAATTCACTCTTCTTCCACTGAGTCAGCAAAACCCCGAGTTATTGATTTAGAAAAACAATGGGAGAATTTTAACAGGAAGCTCCACACAGAGGAACAAACATATGAGATACAGACTCCACAACAAAAATCAAATCAAGAAATAACAGTGGAGAAAACTGTAGGCACTCAGGATGTGGAGCTCATTCCTGCTACCCCCACTTTAGAAATTATTTTGAGAATTGAGGAAATTCCTCCATTAGATGTGTTTTATAGCCCTACCCACAAAGCTGTTGTTAAAAGGCAGAGGAAGAAAAGAAAGTTAGATGCTGTAGTGATTACCACTCCCGACAATGAACCAATGGACATTGTCTGGAAAGACTCACCCATGGACCCATCTGAAAATCTTACAAGACTGTCACAATTTGTAGGAGCCTATGCTATGACAACTATTGATAAAGCGACAGAGGTCCAAATGCTGCTTAGAGAAAAAGAACAAAAGATTCTGCTGTTGGAACAACAATTAGAGCAAGAGAAATCTAAACAACAAGCAGAGTTACAAGTAGCCAACCTCCAGCAGGAATTTGAATAGATGCAAATACAACATCAAGCCAGCCTCTTGGAAAGATATGCACGGATACAAGCTATGAGAGATAAGTATAATGACAATCCATAGATTTATGAGTTCATAAAAGAAGTACTTAGTCTTAACTCCCAACTAATGCAGCAAAAGGAAGTTCTATGCCAGAAAATGTCACAAATAAGTCCTTATTATGAGATTAGTGATAAGATAACAAGCCAAGTTGTTGACATGAGGCTTGAGTATGACGAAATCCATAAAAGGATTTTTGACTTTATCACCTGGTAAGAATTAGAAGATGGGAGGAAGGCTGATCTGCCAAAATTGGAGGAATCGCATAAAGACATCTTATTCACAGACTGGGATTCTCGGCTCAAGCAAGCAGAAAGGGAAATGGCAGTCGTAGTAGTAGTAACAAACAACATCATTGAAGCCATAAAAAAAAATCTACATGGCTCCAACCTAGTTGTAGAGTCTATACCATGATTTCTTCCAAATGCGAAAATATTAGAGAAACAATGTAGACAGGTGGAAAAGGAAGAGGAGGAGTTGATCAGACAAATGAGCAAGCTAAACTGGGAAGCATACTGGCAATTCTTTTTTAAACCATATAGCTAGTGGCTGACCTTGTGATACTTAACTACCTCCACACAAAAAATGGTGCCAACACTGATGGATGCTATATTTGTTGGACAGTTGAAATCTGCGATCGGCCAACCGGCACAGTTCAAGCCAATGATGGATATCTGCAATATCAAAGATCAAATGCAAAGGAGTTAATCACTTAGTTTTATTTATCATAATCTAAGGAAGGTGGTTTAAACCTCCTCATCTATTTTTGTAATAATCTATTTTAGGACCTATAGTTTAATATTTAAACCCCTCTCATGCATTTAGAGAGGGGTCTAGAATTTTATCAAAAACATTTGCAAAAAATGCACTTCTGTAAGTTTGTGAATTCCTTGATGATATTATGGAACATGGTCATTTATTTTGAATATCAAATTATTTTTCTTTGTTGATGCACTACTGTATGCTTGGAGAATAATTTGATTTGAAGAAAGGAGCTAATCTATGTCACTAGTCAAATGAGCAGAATCTCACACATATGGTACTTTTATCTTGTATGATCAGTTCTGTCTATTTATATTAGTGATAACATTTCGTTTTCATGAATTATATATGGAGTATGTTCTTCCTATTATGTGTTAATTGCACTATTGTATGATGCTTAGCTGAAAGTATTCATTTTCATATATGATCATTAAATATATGCGATATAGTTTATACATTTCTTTGACTAACTATTTAGTCAAAGAAATTATCTTTACATGTTATCATCTCTATTTAATATGTGAATGATCTTTATTATCACATACCGAACAAATATCTTTTTAGATTTCATATTTCAAAGAATACCCCGGGTTTATATTATATTAAGTTAGCTAGAGAATTGCATGCTAGAATAGGTCATTTAGTTATCATTATTCTTATTGGAATCAATTGAAAACCACCCATTCTCATTTTCAAGCCCAACATGGGAAATTGGTCCCATCATCCCCAATCGAAGCCACCATACCAAACAGAAAAGGAGCTGACTTTAAGGTCTAGACCAGGTGGTTATCCCCCAGGTTGAAGCAGCATAAATCTGAGGCTTCAATAGTTTCCATAAATCGATGCATAGACGTATCTCCCCAGATTTCTTTCACATTGGCACCAGATTAGATACCCATGTAGAGTGCCTGACCTTGAAGATGATGCAAGCATCCAATGATTTCTTGAGTTCCTTTTGGATGAGTGGTTCTAATGCAGGATGCACCTTCCTCATTTTTTGCTGAAATGAATTGGACTCTTCTTTCGTAGGGATGACATGCTGAATAATTCGAGTATCATACATTTTCAGGTCATCATATGTCCAAGAAAAGACATCGTGGTATCTTCTGAATAGGCTGATGAATGCCTATCTTTCCTCTAGGGTGAACCCCAACCCCAAGTTGACATACTTGGGGTTATATTTGGTCCTGAGGTTGATCTGCTCATGTGAGAGAGTGGAGCTATGAGTTTTGGTATTTGGTAGGCCTCTAAAATGGTTCTAGAGGTCGAACAATTTCTCTAATGTCACCACCCCCTTAGGTAAGGGGTTTCCTTTCCGCGAATCTGCTTCTTCTTGTAGCGATCTCTCATGTTCCTCTTCGTCAATGGCTACGTCTTTGAACACTTCCACATTTGTCATGAACTCTAGAATCTGTTGGTCATCATTGAAAATGTGCAAGTTAGTTATGTTATCGGGCACTACCAGTTTATACATAATTTCAATAGAAAACCCGTCTCTAAGGGGTGTGAATCTAGTTGCAACATTAGCTAAAGTGTCAGCAACAACATTATTAAATCTAGGAATGGAAATGATATTGAAAGCTTTAAATGAATTTATGAGACGCCATACCTTTTGCTGGTAATTCTTGAAGTGCGGGGCCAAAAATTGAATCGTATTGAGCACCTGTCTCGTAATAATTTCAGAATCCTCGATTACCTTCAGACAGTCTACTTTTAGGTCGATGGCCTTTTTTAGGCCGAGGACCAATGCCTCATATTCTACAGTGTTGTTGGTGCATTGGAACTCTAACCTGCAAGAGATCAAGAATCTATTCCCCTTGGGGTCTAGTAGGACACACCTTGCCCCAACTCTGTCATGATTTTTAGATCCGTTGTAATATTGCATCCATGTTTTGGTACTGACAAAGGGTAAGCCTGACGTATGTAGATTTAAGGTGCAAAATTTGATATCAAGGTTTGGGGTTTGCATGGGAATTTCAACCTGGGTATCCAGGGGAATGGCTAATGTCTGAGACTGATAACACCTGAACAAGGACTCTAGGAGGCATACCCACATCTCTTATTGGGCATAACTGTTCGGCTTGTTAGATCCCTCCAGATCGGTTACAGTGTGCTGCATGCAAGGCTCTCTATTGACCCTAATCTGGTTATTCCTTCCCTTGTAAGGTAGCCATAAATGGGACCAGTTTGTGGCGAAGTAGCCTTGAAGCTTACATGACCAATCTTTACTGAGAAGAAGGTCGTAGGCTTCTGGGATGTCTATAATGATTATGTCAATGCACTAGTGAACTCGAGAATCAAAAGATAACTGAATGATGAAATTATTTAATTCTCCCACAGCTGGAACTTGAGACCTGTCGAGTTGAATGATTTTGGCATTGGTTTTTTCTGGTTGAATATTTAGCTTCTTGCATAATGACCAGGACATGACGTTGGTCGATGTGCCAGAATCAATGAGGTAGTTGTGAACATTAAAATTGAACATCTCGAAGGTTAAGAGGAAAGGAGGGGTCAAGCCTCTTGAGTTTGTGTTTGCAGCGTTCACTATGGCTTGAAGGTCGACCACAGCTGGGGATCGACCTGTAGAGTTCCCCCTGTTTGATGTGGAGGATTTTGAAGGGGTAGGAGAAATGGTGAAGGCTTTGGAAATCAACTCACGTTGACTAGTTAAGTTGCATAACTCATACAAAGAGATATTAACTCGAGTTTTCTTCAAATATTCGATGATATTGTAATCTAAATATAAGGATGAAGGTTCTTGTGCCAAGCACTACGTTTCCGAGGTAGTTTTAGCCGTCACCCCTTTGGATGAATTTCTGGGTGTGGATGAGTCTCCTTTTGTACTGGTTGGTGACTCGTTAGAGCTTAAATCATTCATCCCTCTAGGTGAAGAAGTGGATGGATGACTGGTATTGGTGGGGGGAAGGATCCTTCGTAACAATGCTCTTTTCTTGGTTTCCAGTGTAACCTCTTATTCGAGTTGACTCAACTCCCGAATTTAAACATAATCTTTTTCTTTTGTGATGTGATTAGAATTGCAATTAAAATAGCATAAAGGAACATAAATTCATGCTGTAAAGAAGAAGAAACATGACGATCATCAACAACATAAAACTCAAGAAGTTGATAATAGAGTTTGTCCAGGAGTGGCTACGTCTCTGAGCCCCGGTGTCAAGATGGTGTAGGCCGTTGTATTAAGTATTGTCAATAGTGATGATGTACATAGGTGGTGATGTCGCTATCATACAATGTTCCGCTGCAGGAACTCTCATTCAAAAAGGACTCCTCTCATTATGACCTAAACTCATGCATGTTGATAATGAGTGTCCCACAAACATGGCATAAAAGGGATCTCAATGCAAACATACATGGTGACACATGAGTATCCCATCAACATGGCGACAAAGGGATCTCAAACAAAACATGACGAATCATGACAATGAGTACATCCCATAGATGATTCTGCATCACATCAAGCAGGAATCATGAAACAAGTAAGAAAACAAGATCCTAAATCAAACATCAAAACAGGGATCTATGAAACACAATGCATCTTATAGCAAGAACAAGTACATGAACACACTGCACTGCATATACCTCACATCCTTGGGCCATCTAAAGAAGAGGATGTCAAACTGCTGAAGTTGGCTATACCATCAATCTCGCGGCATCAAATCTCATGGAAGGACTACTCGCACATGAATGCTGACACCTGCACTCCACTTTGAAAAGTGGCCAGAAAATAAAATGCTCAAATGGAAAATATGAATGCACCATCAGATTGGTGGTGTCGAATAGTGTAAAATCGACTGTCAAATTTTTGAATTCTGAGAAAGTGGAAATCTGGGGCTTAAGGAATATTTTAGTTCCCCATAGATTCCTAAAAGATTCCCTCCTCCAAGTCATTTGAGGTGTTAACACTCATATTTTCCCTTAGAAGTTATCAAAATAAGGGACACTCCGAGGTAACCACAAACCAATCTTTTAAGTACATAATCTAGCCAATCTGTACTCAGAGAGGGCTCTCTCTTTATGATTTAGCTTTGTTTTATGAGATATTAGGCTAGTTATGAAAGCTTGGGGGGTTTTGATTTTGTTTGGTGGTGGAATTTGAGAGCAGATGGATAGAACAAGGTATTTTAGGCCATTGGGCTATGGAGTCAACTAAAGGATGGCTTAATTGGATCAGGTTGATTTAACAAAGGAGAAATTTCACAGGGCAAGATAGCCAAACAAAAGACAAATGATAGTTTCAAATGGGTGATATGGTCTTGAACAGGGAGGAAGGGCAACTAAGAATCCTTCAACAAGGTCCAAGATGAGGGAAAGTGGGTGCTCATTAACAAAAAGAAATTAAGTATTCTTTGTTAAATGGTCACAGTGATAAACTATGAAAGCAGGGAGCAATTAAGAATTCCCTACCTATAATAGCCTAGAAGAAAACATTAAGAATATAAACGATTTTAAAGACAAAATGCGGTAAAGATATTTCTGAAATATAACTTTTCGTTTATCATTATAATATGAAACACATGTGAATATTTATTAAACTAAAAAAACTATAAAAACACAAGATATAGAATACTTATTTGTTTCTCGTTTGACACAGGTATCCTGTAAAAGTCCTTTGCTTTATTACTTTGTTCCAGCTAGCCATACAAAAGTTGTTCAACAACACTTCAATTCCAAAAGTAAATTGTCTACAGAAATGTCTAAGAATCCACCCTCAATACTTCGAATGAGGAAGTATTTATACAAAATTTACATTAAAATATCTCCTAACTAAGAGAGATACATTCTAGGAAAATTAAATATCTTTTACATGAATATAGAGACAAATGGTCTCGAATGTAGAAACTGAATGTGAACTTATTTTTGCTGTCACTATTTTTGTTGAAGGAGCTGGAGGCAGGTCCTATGAATGTGCATCTTGCTGTCTTGCTCGTAATTCTATGCTGGATGATTGATTTTAGCTTTTCACTGATATTCTCTTACCTGTGATTGTTACTCTTTACCTGTTTTACCATCATTCATCATTTTTTACAAAAATTGACTATGGTAAATACTTCAATTTACTTCACTTTTTACCATGGTAAATCATAAGATGTCTATCATCAATCATATTTTGGTATTCTTATACTTGTCACTTTCCTGTAGATTTCATCTGCTTCAATATATTTCACAAAATTGGGTTGTACTGGGAATAGGTGCTTCACCTCATGTTCAATGTAAAAAAGGTTCTCCAAGCCATCATAGAGAACTTTCCCTGTGGGCAATGCCTTGACTGCAGATGAACTGGCTTGACTGTTGGCTTGTTGATGTAATTTGTTGACATAATCATCCTGAACCATAAGCTTATCATTTATGACTAAAGGACTTGGGAGTCCTTTACTTCGTAAGATGTCAAACTTCCTCATGAACTCATCTATGTCTTCCTGCATACTTTGACATCTTCTTTCCAAACCTTGCATCAGATTTCTCTTGGTCAATACTTTCTTTATTTCGAGGATGGTAGTAGTCCTATCCTCTATTTCTAATTTTTCCAACTGTTGCCTGTTTCTACTGTTCAGAAAACTGATTAACTAGATTGCTTCTTCAGGCTTTCTGCCCAATTCTTCTCTGGTCCTTTGAACTTCTTCAAGAGCAGGTTTGACTAGATCAATTTGTTCAAAAATGATTTGAATTGATGACCAAATTTCATTAATGGAATCAATGATATTGGTCCACAATATCTTTCTATTGTCTGTCAAAGGTTTTTCAAATGTAAGGTCTTTCTCTAGTGCTTTAATCTATTGGGTCAAGCCAGTTTTTTTTCATCATCTCTTCTGCAAAATTGATTTTTGATACATCATAGTTTTGCTCTAAAGTTGTGAATTTTCCTTTTACTTTCTGCAGTTCTGTGATTTGGAGTTTCATCTCCTCCATGGACTTTATCAACTCTTCTGTGCTCTGATTGATGTTCCTCCCTGTGATGTACCTGTACCTGTTGCTTCTATATTTGCAGTTGTTACCAAAGGAACATTTGGTGCTAAAGAAGTTGCCAATGTAGAAGGAACTGTTGCTGAAACTATAGGTACTACAGTCTGAGGCTTTGTGGTGAACTCACTCTGCCTTGACTGTAGTGTTTTCTCTAGTTCCTACTGTGTCTCTTTTAGTTGCTCACTTAGATTAAGGACCAGGTCCATAAGCTCTTCATTTTTCTTCTCAATCACCTCAGCAGTTTGAGGGTGCATGAATGGTGGCAATTCCAACTGCTTTCTCAGTGCAGCTATATCTTCCTTCTTTTTCTTTATTAGGCTCTCTGCAGCTTTGATATCTTTTGGGTTATGGCCCAACTCAATAATCATCTCCTCCAATGATTTTATCCTGTTTTCTTTTGCTTGTGAGGATGCCTTCTCTAGTTGCAATCGGGCAGTAGTGTTGCTCATTAAATTTTGCAACCTATGTGCCAACATTGCCTTGCTAGTCAGTGTAGAACAAACCATCTCCCTTGTTTATTTGTGTAGTTCTATCTGATCTATGGGGTGGATGTCTTTAGTTAAGACCTCAAAATTAGTCTTGAGGTAGTCTGCCAATGACTTGGGCTACTATACTGTGGGCTTTAGAAAGCTCATGTGCATTTTTCCTTCTTTGATGTCATAAGATGACATCAATCTAGTTTGATTTGTAGGGGCCATTTTTAAGTATTGAGCATAGGCTTGGGCCTTTAGCTGCTTATTCTTGGTCTTTGTCTCCCTGAATTTTCCTTTTATGTCTATGATCTTCTCAGATGAAGATATTAAAGATGAAACTTCTACACTCTATTGTCTTTCAAGCTCTTGCCTTTATGAGCTGGAAGGTGTCCCACCTATTGGGAATGTATGTAGACTGTCTCCACCTTCCCTTCTCAAACTTCCTGTTGTTTCCTCAAAGAATTCTTCCTCTAAATATGGATTTAGCCTGTGCCTCTTAGCACCATGCTGGTTTGGAGGACCACTGGCAGGGGTAGCTACTTCCTTGTCTCTTTTCAATTTCTTTTCCTCATTCAAAGGAGTCTGCACAACTGGGGGATTTCCCATATTAACCTGAGTTGGATGAGTTTGTGGTGGAGCTTGTTCTTCAGAAATTTCAAGCTGCTCTGACATCTCTATTTGTCCTGATGTTTGTGGTTGTCCTGATGCTGGAGTACTTATTTCCTCAGATTGTCATTGGGATGGCTCTGCTATGGAGGAACCAAGTTCTTGTGTTTTCTTTTGAGAAGTTTCTGCTATAGAAGTATTGGGTTTCTGTGCTATCTTTTGGAAGACTTTTCATGTACCTATTCAAAAGAGTCCTGGTCAAGTCTCTTTTCTAAGACTTTCATCACTTTCTCTACCTCAACTTGATAACTATCCATTTCAACTAGAGTTCCTTCCCTCCATTCATCCATATTTCCATACTGTTCTATCTCAGGGATTCTGTGATGGATATAGGGTGACAGCTTATGTTTCATTCTCCTATCACAAATGAAACCTTGTGGGTCATATCTCCAAGCAAATCTTTTCTTGAGTTTCATTGTTGTTTCTATGATTTCTTCTGCTCTTTTCCCTGCTTCTCTATTGTTGCATATAAATGGGCCTAAGTGGTCTTTGATCCTTAATTGGGCTTTCTTCTTTGCCTTGGTGAAATGAATTTGGTCAGAGTTTAACATTTGCCTGTAATATTCCAGGGCAAACAATCTCATAGGGACATACTTAGGCAGCTTGAAAGGAGGGAGCTCACAACCATAGATTCGGATCTCAGTGTGATTCTGGTATAAGTACTAGTCTCCTATCTTGTATTGCTTTGACAGTTGCAAAATTTTCTTGATCTCATCACTAATCCTAGGAGGAGGATTTCCTGTTAGCATGGTGGTCACAAGGTGGACAAACTGGTCAATGAATTCATTGTATGAATAGGGACAAGTATATGAGTAGTGAAAGATGGAAGTCCAGAAAATGATTGATCTGGGCTTACCTCTGGTATCAAGCTTATTCATAGAGAAAGGAAACTTGTCATACTGATCGTAAAGGAAAAGGTGATATATGACTGTAGAATACTTGAATAGCTTTTCATTTTCTAGTCACATGAATTGGTCATGGATTTTCTCAGCAATGAAAGTAGCATATTTATATTTGACCGCAGGGGGCTGACCAGGGGTAAACATGGACATGAAACTAGAGTCAATTCATCCACATACTCACTAGTATTGAAACCCATTATAGCAGCAATCATATCAAAAATGTTTTGGCCTATATCAGTGAAAAACATGTTAGATGGGGAGGAGGATCTTTGGGTATGTGATCCCTATCTATGAAAGTGTGGAAAAGGCGGTTGAGTTCAAAACTAGACATTTTGGTGGACTTTTCAAGCAATTCCCCAAGGGAAATGGGGGTGAGGTTTTGACCGGGATGAAATTGTAGCATTTCATTGATTGAGTCTGCAGTAATTGTGAAGAGAACAGTTTTATTGGGGGACATTATTGCTCTGAGGGTGGGATTATAATTGGCTTGACATTGATGGATAATGTTAGGGAAAATGTGCACAGAAGGGAGCATATACCATGGGAGATTTGATTCCCATAGTCCTATGGTATCAAAGCCATTCATGTAATTGTCCTGGCATTGACAAAATACTTTCAAGAAGTTTTTATCAGATTGAAGGTCTTTTATTTGAAAATCTTTATCTGCTAAGGGTAGATAATCCAAATCTCTATGAGGAGTAGTGATAGGAGGTACATTGAGGGCTACAGGGGTTTCCATTTCTAGTTCTTGTGGATTCAGAGATGAAAATGGGGTTTATTGAGTGAGATAGGTGAAACAAGGGCCCTGGGAGTCTTTAATTTTAAGTTCAACAACTGAACTATACTGAATTTTGGGGTTTTCAATGTAATCACAGAGGAAATTAAGTATTTACAGGGTTTCTGGAAGGAAACTAGTAAATACCTATTTATGGAGTGATTGGCAATGGAGTGCAAGTTCACTGGGTGCAAATGGTGGACTGGAGCGGTGTCGGACTACAAATTTCAGGGTGGCTGATGGTTGGAGTACGAGCTGGTCGAATTCATGTTCTGGTTGCATGCATGAGTTTTCAGAATAAGGATGGAAAATAGTTTAACTTCGTTTTTTATGCAAAGTCAAAGCTTTTGGTGGGTTTCATGACATGGAAAAGTGACATCAGTGGAGGGGCGATTAGACATTTTGTCGTTAGCAGGAGGCGGTTAGCGGGTTTCATTGCACCGATTTTGAAGGGTAAGTGGTATTTGGGAGGGATCGCGCAGTTCCATACGCTGCTTGACATGTAGCATCGGTACTATTTATGAAACCGCTCACCATCACACGCTAAAAGTCGACCACAGAGGCTCGTGCGATATGCGCAATGACCGTCGGGTATGCAAGATCTGATTGGACGGTGGTCAGGGAGATGAAGTAACTAGCAGATATGGAGGGTGGGCTTGATATAAATTAAAAGAAATTAATCATATCGGGGTTAATTTATTTGGTTATATATTTATTAATTAGTCTGAATGACGTAATTAATCCTCATTAAATGGTGGCAGGGTTGGGTTCTTAATTAACTATAGATTAGTTAATTAATCTCGTTTATTTATTTGTTTTATGGTTATATTTAACCAAGGGGCGAGATATATATTGATTTTGGGTTTTGTATAATAATATAATATAGGCGTGGGTAATTTTGTTTTATTCGGGAATTATATAGTAAAATATTAGTGGTTAATATGACCAAATGAATGGAAAAGCACTAAGTCCAATTTTTTCCGAAAGAATTTCATCATATCACATATTGACTTAGGCTAAAGTGTATAAAAGGGATTTTTATGAAAATTTATTTTAATTTCCCTAAGTAAAATAGGATTTTACTTAGGAAAAGTTTTATCAAATAAATGAGTGATCTTATTGGGGTGTAATGTTGATGAAAGGGACTTAAGTACTTTAGGCATTTCCAATTATTGAGTCGAGGGTCCGATCCCTCCAAAAGTCAGAGAAATGCTCTGAGCCCCTCTAGCTTTGGAAATCACCTTTAGCACTTAGGGAATTAGTGAAGATTTTAGGGGAATGAGTAGGGAAGTTAATTATTTTGACTTTGAATGTTGATGTGTCTTTCGATGTGATACATGCCTTTTCCTAGTGATGAAAGTAAAAGATTTAAGCATTGAACTTAACATTCACCACACATTTATTCTGCAACCATCATCTACTTACCCTACCTACTTTATCCTAGCATTTTCACTTCTTTATTAGGGTGCACTTAGACTGGCAAACCCTTATCAACTTTCTTTTTCTTTTACATAGTGATACCTATCTAAGGCTACACTTATTACATCCAAGGGCTCAGATTAAACTGTTTAGCTCCTTTTTTCACTCTACCTAACTACTTATCTGCCAAGTTTACACTGTTTGGTCAGATATTTATTCTCTATTTCTAAAACATGAAATTGAAAACATGAAATAACCAAGTTTAAACTGTTTGGTTACCATGGATTGTGGCATAGGTAACAAATTGCACACAATCTTTATTATACATAAAAGTAAATAGTAGTGGCATTTAGACTTGCACACTTTCATGGTCTTTTCTTTTTGTTGGGGTTCATTTTCTCTTCATTTTTTCGACCTTTTCTTTATTCTTTTTACCCTTTTATTCTTTTTCTATGGCATACCCTCTTTACATTTTTAATTTTTTTTTTTTTCACAAATATGGAAAACCTTTGCAACAAGTAAAGGTATGAACATATTTCAGGACAAGATCAAGTCAATCATGATATATGACACCTATTGGTATAGGGGTAAACAATGACTCCAGTTGGGGACGGATTTTCCTGGTGGAAAGTCAAGAACAATAGATCAATGGCCTTTGAATGACTTTGACTGTTCTCTGCAATCTTACTTTTGCCTGTTGCTTTATGTGTATGTACGACAGTAATGCTTCTGAAGCTTAGGGCCTTCTCTTCGGGCTTCAACTTCATAAACTTACCATCCAATCAACAATGACATTATAAAGGATATATTATGTACAGTTAGAAATCTAATCAGAGTTAAAAACTGGGATCAAAGTAATGTTTCAACATCCGACCATTAACTGGTCCTCCTTCAAGTTCTGCACCATCTAACTCTTTAAGAAAATATGCATTGTTTCCTCTGAAAGCATATATTATATATGGCCCTTTCCACAAGAAGTCAAACTTTCCATGTTTTCCTTTGTCCTCCCTTCTGGAATCCCATCTTAACACTTTATCTCCAAGGTAGAAATCTTCTGCCTTGGTCCTTCTGTCAAAGATCTTCTTGAGTTTTTCTTGTAGTACTTGAGATCTCTGGTACACCTCCTCCCTGGTTTGCTGCAAATGGATGGTCTGGTTTATCCTTCTCTGTATATCATTTGGTTCCACTTGAGCTTCTTGCAGTAATTTCATGACAGGAACCCCTAAAGATGAGGGAAAAATAGCCTCCATGCCATATACTAGCTCATAAGGACTGGTTCCAATGGATTTTTGGTTGTAAGCCTATCTGCCCACAGAGCATTGATCAATTTTTTGTTCCAAGTTTTCTTATTTTCTTCCAACAGTTTTTTAATGATATTAATTAGACTTTTGTTGGAAGATTCTACAAGTCCATTCCCTTGAGGATAGTAGGCTATGGAATGACCCAGTGTGATGTGATACTTGTTATAGAAAGTAATCATTTTCTTTGACTTGAAAGCTGCAGCATTATCAATAATGATTTTATCTGGGCAACCAAACCTAGACAGAATATTGGCCTCTAGAAATCCTATGATAACAGTGTTTGTGGCTTGTCTGGAGGGGATGGCTTCTATCCATTTAGTAAAATAGTCAGTTGCAGTGAGTATCCATTTATGTTGACCAGAAGAGGGTGGATGAATTTCTCCAATGAAGTCAAGGCCCCATTGTTGAAAAGGTTTCTCAGTGGAAATAGGTTTCAAGGGTAAAGGTAGCAATTTTCTTTTTCCTTCAAATATTTGGCATTTGTGGTAGGAAGTTACAAATTTCTTTACATCTGCAAACAAGGTTGGGCGATAAAATCTTGCTCTTAGAATTTTGTCAGCAGTTGACTTCCAATAGAGGTGTCCACCACAGTCCCTTGCATGAAATTCTTGGAGAACCTTGTCAACTTCTTCTTTCAATAAACAATTTAACAAAATGCCTTCATGATTTTTCCAAAATAAAGAATTATCTAAGATGCAAAATTTTGAAGACTTCATTTTCAAAAATCTATTCTTGGTTTTGGACAACCCTGGAGGAGCTTGTAGGTTTTGTAACACATAAATAATATCAGCATACCATGGTGAATATGAAAAGGCTTGGCTGATCTGTGGAGTTGCCATCTCCTGCTCGTTATCTAGCTCTGTAATGAGATTTATGTCTAGGGCTTGGCAATTAGTTTCTGCCATGAGTTTAGCCAATCCCCGACCTTTAATTAGCTTAGTGGGTTTTATCTCTAAATCATATTCTAAGATAGTAGCTATCCGTTTTCCTCTTTTGCCATCAATTCCATCCTGAGTTAGGATGTATCTGACTACTACATTAGGAACATAAGCTATTATATGAGAATATAAAATATAGACCCTGAAATCTTTAAGAGCTTTTACCAATGAAAAATCTTGTTTCTCCATTATTTTATATTTTAATGATGCATCTCTAAGAGATTTACTAAAAAATTCTATGGGTTTTTCACATCCTTGATCATATTTTTGTAGTAAAACTGTAGCTATGGTGTGTTCTGATGCAAAAGAAAAAATTATGAAGTCTATATCAAACTGTCGGCTTGTGAGGACTGGTGTTCTTGTTAAGGCTATTTTAATTTCTTCAAATGATTGTTTAGCGTCAATTGTCCAATTAATGGTTAAATCCTTCTTTAACATGTTATTTAATGATCTAATGAGTTCAGCTAAGTTAGAAATAAACCTCCTTAAAAAATTAATCTTTCCTAAAAATTCCTGCAACTCTTTAATGTTTCTGGGATAGGGAATTTGTAAAATAGCTTCGATCCTAGAAGGGTCAATTCGAATGCCATCCTTAGAAATGATGTGACCTAATAGTTTTCCTTCCTCCAAATCAAACAAACACTTCTTTGGATTCAAAGAAATACCATATTTTCTGCATTTCAAAAAGACTTTCTTGAGATGCTCCAAGTGTTGTTGATCTGATTTAGAAAAAACAGTGAGATCATCAAGATATATAACAAGAAAATCATGAATTTATTTTGCAAAGGCAATGTCCATTTCTCTTTGAAAAGTTGCTCTTGCATTTTTTAGTCCAAAGGGCATTTTAATGTACATGAAGGTACCCCATGGTGTTGTAAATGTTGTTTTCTCTTGGTCATCAGGATGAACTAAGATTTGGTTATACCGTGAAAACCCATCTAAAAGTGAGATTCTTGAAGAACCAACTACCCTTTGCAATATATGGTCCATTTTGGGTAATGGATAGTTATTTTTAGAGAGACCTTGTTCACATTTCTTAGGTCTACACATAATCTTATTTCACCTGTTTTCTTCCTAGTAGGTACCAGATTAGATACCCATTCTGAAAACCTAATAGGGGCAATAATCCCTGCTTCATACATGCATTTGATTTCTTTCTCAATTGATGGTAATAGCACAGGGTTAATTCTTTTGAGTTTTTGTTTAAAGGGATTTTGATTTTCTTTCAAAGGTATAGTGTGATGAATAATATAGGTGTCATAGGATTTCAAATCTTCATAACTCCAGGCAAAGACATCCTGGAATTCTCTCATAAGTTCAACATACTTTAGCTTCTGATCAGGAGGTAAAGATTTTGACAATTTTATCAATTTGGGATTATCTTGTGTTCCCAAGTTATACTCTTCGATGTCTGCCTTTAAAGGCTCCATTTTAGGTTTCTTTGGAATGTCATTAGAGTCGAACAAATCTTTCAGAGGATTCAATCCTTTGGGTAAATGATTGTCCTTTAGGTTGATAACCTCTGTTTCCTCTTCAATTATTTCATCTAGGTCCATTTGTTTCAGGTCTTGAATTTCTGTTTGTGTGAATTTGGTTGGGTGAAGCATATTTATTAGATTCTCTTCCAAAATGTTAATTTCTACCTCATTTATTTGATTAGAATTAGTAGCTGTGTCAACATCTATTTTGAGGTTAGAAAATTCCTCATCTAAAGTTAAAAAATTATTAATCTGCTTATCACTATCAAAAACCTGCCAGTTCTTAAGATTATCAGGGATGGCTGGTCTATGCCTAATCTCAGCAGTATACTGATGATTAGGTTGAAAAGGTAGTTTGCAAGTGCTGGAAAAAATGGCCAGGTTGTGGGCTTGCATGTTATGTTTTCTAGGAATAGTTGCAAGCTGGGTTTCCAAAAAAGTGTTGAGGATTTCTATGACTGTTCCCCTGTAATATCCTAGTCTAGCATCCCTGGTTGAGTAAGTCCCTTTAATCTATTTAACTATTAATTCTGAATCTCCCATGATGGACACCCTTATAGCTCCTAATCTTTTAACAAGTTTAAGACCTAACAAGAGAGCCTCATACTCTGCCATATTATTGGTGCATCTAAAATTTAATCTATAGGCATGGCCTTCAGCATGATCGTTTTCTTAGTTGTGCACCCAAACTCCTACTCCTGCTCCTAGTTTATTTACCGAGCCATCAAACTCTAGATGCCAAAGGATTTCATGTTCATAATTTGTATCTGGGGTAATAGGAACTTGTTTAACCATGGCATTTGGGTTTTCATTATCATCTGATTTTTCTTTGTTGTTTGATATTTCCTGGATATGAACAGTTGATTTATCTTTTTCAATTTCTTTTGGTTCTGCTGCTAAAACCTCTAAGGTATTTGAAGGACTGGTTTCTGCATTATAAAGAATGAAAGAATCCATATCAGAGTGTACTGAGTAGATGGGGAAATTTTGGGGTTTTTCCTGACTACTTACTACATATTTCATCAATGTTTCTCTGTATAGTTTCTTGGGTTGTCCAAAAACCGATATAGTGGCATATGACATATCCAGTTGAAGAGATCCCTGAAGCTTAGCACCCCAGGATCTTGACAACAGCATGCCATATTTGGGTGGTATATCAGCTACCACTATGTCCATTAATATTGTTTTTGCAGGATATTGAACCAATGAAACACATAAGTCTTTTATCAATCCTAAACATCTCACTTGGCTGGAATCAAAAGAAAATAAATCTTTGTATGGTCTAGTGATGTCTAGGTCTAGATTTTCCATGACAGATTTGGGCATAAGGTTGTGAGATGCACCAGAGTCAAACATGGCATTATGAAGAATCTTATCATGTATGTTTAGGCTAACATAGAAGGGAGGAATTCCTCCTTCCAATGGTTTCCCATTCACTTCTGGGCCAAAGAATAACTCGGGTTGATCATCATAAAGATTAACTGAATCTTAAGTTCCACTAATTTTTAGTGATCTGCTGATTTGAGTTCGGTAAACATCATGTTTAGCTAATTCAGATAATGGAACAAAAATTTTCAGCTTGCCAACTTCTGCTTCCAGATTAAAGGATTTTTTTATTTGGGCTCTTGGATTTCGAGTAGCTATGTTTTCTATGTCTTTCTCCTTTTTAGGATTAGAGTCATGATTCATTGATTCTCCTAAATCAACCTTTGGAGGTTCTTCCACAGTTTCCTTGGAAGGAGGGGAAGTGGATGGTTGTTTATTGTTTGGTTGATTATCAAAGACATCTTCAATTATGGGGTCAGGAGGATTAGTGTTTGATCTAGAAAGAATTTGCAATGGTCTGTTTATTGTCTTACCTTTTTTGGGCTGATTTGGGAGTGTTTTCTTGTTTGTTTCAAGGACATCAATTTTCCTACTTCTTAGATTGTATTGCTTGTGCACCTCAAAGATAGCTGAGTCATATCCCTGCCTAAAGTCGAAAGATTCTCTTGATTGGGTTTTAAAATATTTAAGTATGTGAGCCTCTTGATCATATTGGGATAAGAAAACTTCTTCTTCATCATCAAGCCCCATCAAATTGATTTGAGTATCTTCTTCTGGGCCTTCAGAGTGAGAAGCTTCTGCATAGTTTTCCTGGAAAGGGGGTCTAATGTTTTGGTTAGGACCATTCTTTCCAGTGTTCTGGTTTTGATTTTTCCTAAAATTAGGATTTCTCCCTGGGTTAGTTTGCTGGCTATCCCAAGGAGATTTCCTTTCAATGATCTCCACTCTGTCTCCTAGTCTATCCATTCCTTTAATGATGGCATCTAGTTTTCGTTTGAAGGGTGATCTTTCTTCTTTTAATGGTATCCTTCTTTCACTCCTAGCTTTGGATCTCTTAGAGAGCAGGTTGGCTTCAACGCTTACTGCTATGCTTTGCATATCTTCCAATGTAGGAGGGTTTCGTTCTCTCAGTTGGAAGGCCATATCAGAATCAAATCCATCTGGGAATTTGATTAAGGCTAAGCTAGGGGGAGGCCTTAGGTCAAGGGGAATAACACTATACACACTATTAAATCTAGTGCAATAGTCCTGCACAGTTTCTTGTGGTCCTCTTTTGAGATTCTCGTATTCAGATAAGATCTGAAGAGGGTCTTTTCTTTTCTCCCATCTGTTCAAGAACTGTTGGTAGAGGGTTCTTAGACTGTCTATGCTATTGGCTATTAAGGTTCTGAACCAGGTTCTAACATCTCCAGTAAGGCTTTGCAAAAAAATCCTCATTTGCACATCAGCAGTGTCTATTTCATACATTTCGAAGTAATCAATAATTTTTCTGGTATGTTGTTGGGCTGTATAGGTTTCAGTGCCATCAAAGGATGTGATCTTACTTTGATAGTCTGGGGGCATGGCACCTAAATTAGCTGGCAGCACAAGAGGAGTATATCTATTGGCCATTGCTGCAGGTAGTGTTGAAACAAAGGCTGGAGTTGGGGTAACAATGGATGTTTGAGGTGTGGATGGAGGACTAGGGGTTGAAGTCAACTGTGGTGTGGTTTGAGGTTGGGAAATATGAGGGACAGATGAGGAGCTTGCAGAAAAAGAAGTGACTACAGAAAGGTTAGGAGTTCCTTCAGTGGTAAGATTAGAGTGAGGTGAGTTCTGCAAATGTTGGTCAATTAAAAAATTAGCTCTTTGGATCTCGAGTTCTCTGATAAACTCTGGGTCTTGGACTAGGTCTATTAATTCAGAGTCGGATGAAGTCCAAAACAGAGAGGTTTCAAAGTACTCATCAAAGGGTAGGTCTTCTAGGTAAAGCCACTTAGCAGGACAAGATTGAGATCTAAAGATGGGTCGAGGGCTAACAGAGCTTTCTTGTCTTCTAAGAATTTTGGGGATCAAATTGGGGTTCTCAAACACTAGGGGTGGATTAGGGTCAGGATTAGCCCTAGTGTATCGAATCCTTTCTGAAGCCATGTTTTAGGTTTTTCATTTTGAAATTTCTTATAAAGACATCAAAATAACTTCTATGAACTCCTTAAGATGCATATAATCAAACTTTGTGTTTCTTAAAGATGTGTTTTGACTGAGGAATTGGTTTCCCCAGTGGAGTCGCCACTATGTTAACACTCATATTTTCCCTTAGAAGTTATCAAAAGAAGGGACACTCCAAGGTAACCACAAACCAATATTTTAAGTACAGAATCTAGTCAATCTGTACTTATAGAGGGCTCTCTCTTTATGATTTAGCTTTGTTTTATGAGATATTATGCTAGTTATGAAAGCTTGGGGGGTTTTGATTTTGTTTGGTGGTGGAATTTGAGAGTAGATGGATAGAACAAGATATTTTAGGCCATTGGTCTATGAAGTCAACTAAAGGATGGATTAAATAGATCAGGTTGATTTAAAACAGGAGAAATTTCACAGGGCAAGATAGCCAAACAAAAGACAAATGATAGTTTCAAATGGGTGATATGGTCTTGAACAAGGAGGAAGGGCAACTAAGAATCCTTCAACAAGGTCCAAGATGAGGGAAAGTGGGTGCTCATTAACAAAAAGCAATTAAGTATTCTTTGTTAAATGGTCAGAGTGATAAACTATGAAAGCAAGAAGCAATTAAGAATTCCCTACCTATAATAGCCTGTAAGAAAACATTAAGAATATAAACAATTTTAAAGACAGAATGCAGTAAAGTTCTTTTTGAAATATAACTTTTCGTTTATCATTCAGATATGAAACACATATGAATATTTATTAAACTAGAAAAACTGTATAAACACAAGATATAGAATACTTATTTGTTTCTCGTTTGACACAGGTATCCTGTAAAATTCCTTTGCTTTATTACTTTGTTCTAGCTAGCCATACAAAAGTTGTTCGACAACACTTCAATTCCAAAAGTAATTTGTGTACAGAAATGTCTAAGAATCCACCCTCAATACTTCGAATGAGGAAGTATTTATACAAAATTTACATTAAAATATATCCTAACTGAGAGAGATACATTCTAGGAAAATTAAATATCTTTTACATGAATATAGAGACAGATGGTCTCGAATGTAGAAACTGAATGTGAACTGATTGTTGCTGTCCTTGTTTTTGTTGAAGGAGCTGGAGGCAGGTCCAATGAATGTGCATCTTGCTGTCTTGCGCGTAATTCTGCGATGGATGATTGATTTTAGCTTTTCACTGATACTCTCTTACTTGTGACTGATACTCTTTACCTATTTTACCATCATTCATCCTTTTTTACGAAAATTGACTATGGTAATTACTTCAATTTACTTTACCTTTTACCATGGTAAATCATAAGATGTCTGTCATGTTGTTCCACCAATCATCTTTTGGTATTATTGTCCTTGTCAGTTTCCTGTGGAATTCATCTGCTTCAGTATATTTCACAAAATTGGGTTGTACAGGGAATAGGTGATTCATCTCATGTTCAATGTAAAAAGGTTCTCCAAGCCATCATAGAGAACTTTCCCTATGGGAAATGCCTTGACTACAGATGAACTGGCCTGATTGTTGGCTTGCTGATGTAAATTGTTGACATAATCATCTTGAACCATAAGCTTATCATTTATGACTAAAGGACTTGGGAGTCCTTTACTTCATAAGATGTCAAACTTCCTCATGAACTCATCTATGTCTTCCTGCATACTTTGACATCTTCTTTCCAAACCTTGCATCAGATTTCTCTTGGTCAATACTTTCTTTATTTCAAGGATGGTAGCAGTCCTATCCTATATTTCTAATTTTTCCAACTGTTGCCTGTTTCTACTATTCAGAAAACTGATTAACTGGATTGCTTCTTTAGTCTTTCTGCCCAATTCTTCTCTGGTCCTTTGAACTTCATCAAGAGCAAGTTTGACCAGATCAATTTGTTAAAAAATGATTTGAATTGATTACCAAATATCATTGATGGAATCAATCATATTGGTCCGCAATATCTTCCTATTGTCTGTCAAAGGTTTTTCAAATGTAAGGTCTTTCTCTAGTGCTTTAATATGTTGGGTCAAGCCTTTATTTTTCCTCATCTCTTTTGCAAAATTGATTTTTGATACATCATATTTTTTCTCTAAAGTTGTGAATTTTTCTTTTACTTTCTGTAGTTTTGTGACTTGGATTTTCATCTCCTCCGTGGACTTGATCAACTCTTCTGTGCTCTGATTTGATGTTCTTGCCTATGATGTACCTGTACCTATTGCTTCTATAGTTGCAACTATTTCCAAAGGAACATTTGGTGCTAAAGAAGTTGCCAATGTAGAAGGAATTGTTGTTGAAACTATAGGTACTACAGTCTGAGGCTCTGTGGTCGACTCACTCTGCCTTGACTGTAGTGTTTTCTCTAGTTCCTGCTCTGTCTCTTTTAGTTGCTCACTTAGCTTAAAGACCAGGTCCATAAGCTCTTCTTCATTTTTCTTCTCAATCACTTCAGCAGTCTGAGGGTGCATGAGTGGTGGCAATTTCAACTGCTTTCTCAGTGCAGCTATATCTTCATTCTTTTTCTTTATTAGGCTCTCTGCAGCTTTGATATCTTTTGGGTTATGGCCCAACTCAATAATCAACTCCTCCAATGATTTGATCCTGTTGTCTTTTGCCTATGAGGAGGCCTTCTCTAGTTGCAATTGGGCAGTAGTGTTGCTCAGTGAATTTTGCAACCTATGTGCCAACATTTCCTTGCTAGTCAGTGTAGAATAAACCATCTCCCATGTTTGTTCGTGTAGTTCTATCTGATCTATGGGGTGGATGTCTTTAGCTAAGACCTCAAAATCAGTCTTGAGGTAGTCTACCAATGACTTGGGTTGCTGTACTATGGGCTTTAGAAAGTTCATCTGCATTTTGCATTCTTTGCTGTCATAAGCTGACATCAATCTGGTTTGATTTGTAGGGGCTATTTTTAAGTATTGAGCATAGGCTGGGGCCTTCAATTGCTTATTCTTGGTCTTTATCTCCTTGAATTTTCCTTTTATGTCTATGATCTTCTCAGATGAAGATCTGAAAGATGAAACTTCTACACTTTGTTGTATTTCAAGCTCTTGCCTTTGTGAGCTAGAAGGTGTCCCACATGTTGGGAATGTATGTAGACTGTCTCCACCTTCCCTTCTCAAACTTCCTATTGTTTCCTCAAAGAATTCTTCCTCTGAATATGGATTTAGCCTGTGCCTCTTAGCACCAGGATGGTCTGGAGGACCACTGGCAGGGGTAGCTACTTCCCTGTCTCTTTTCAACTTCTTTTCCTCATTCAAAGGATTCTGCACAATTGGGGGATTTCCCATATTAACCTGAGCTGGATGAGTTTGTGGTGGATCCTGTTCTCAGAGATTTCAGGTTGCTCTGACATCTCCATTTGTCCTGATGTTTGTGGCTATCCTTATACTGGAGTACTTTTTTCTTGAGATTGTCTTTGGGATGGCTCTGCTGTGGAGGAACCAAGTTCCTGTGTTTGCTTTTGAGCAGTTTCTACTGTAGAAGTACTGGGTTTTTGTGCTGATCTTTGGGAAGACTCTACATGTACCTGTTCAAAAGAGTCCAAGTCAAGTCTCTTTTCTAAGTATTTCATCACATTCTCTACCTCAACTTGATCACTATCCATTTCAACTAGAGTTCCTTCCCTCCATTCATCCATATTTGCATACTATTCTATCTCAAGGATTCTGTGATGGATATAGGGTGATAGCTTATGTTTCATTCTCCTATCACAAATGAAACCTTGTGGGTCATATCTCCAAGCAAAGCTTTTCTTGAGTTTCATTGTTGTTTCTATGATTTCTTCTTCTCTTTTCCCTACTTCTCTATTGTTGCATATAAATGGGCTTAAGTGGTCTTTGATCCTTAATTGGGCTTTCTTCTTTGCCTTGGTGAAATGAATTTGGTCAGAGTTTAACATTTGTCTGTAATATTCCAGGGCAAACAATCTCATAGGGACATACTTAGGTAGCTTGAAAGGAGGGAGCTCACAACCATAGATTCGAATCTCAGTGTGATTCTGGTATAAGTACCAGTCTCCTATCTTGTATTGCTTTGACAGTTGCAAAATTTTCTTGATCTCATCACTAATCCTAGGAGGAGCATTTCCTATCAGCATGGTGGTCACAGGGTGGAAAAACTAGTCAATGAATTCATTGTATGAATAGGGACAAGTATACGAGTAGTGAAAGATGGAAGTCCAGAAAATGACTGATCTGGGATTACCTCTGGTATCAAGCTTATTCACAGAGAAAGGAAACTTGTCAGACTGATAGTAAAGGAAAAGGTGATATATGACTGTAGAATACTTGAATACCTTTTCATTTTCTAGTCTCATGAACTGGTCATGGATTTTCTCAGCAATGAAAGCAGCATAGTTATATTTGACCGCAGGGGGCTGACCAGGGGTAAAAATGGACATGAAAACTAGAGTCAATTCATCCACATACTCACTAGTATTGAAACCCATTACAGCAACAATCATATCAACAATGTTTCGGCCTATATCAGTGAAAAAACATGTTATATAGGGAGGAGGATCTTTGGGTATGTGATCCCTATCTATGAAAGTGTGGCAAAGGTGGTTGAGTTCAGAACTAGACATTTTGGTGGACTTTTCAAGCAATTCCCCAAGGGAAATGGGGGTGAGGTTTTGACCGGGCTGAAACTATAGCATTTCATTGATTGAGTCTGTAGTAATTGTGAAGAGAACAGTTTGATTGGGGGACATTATTGCTTTGAGGGTGGGATTATAATTGGCTTGACATTGATGGATAATGTCAGGGAAAATGTGCACAAAAGGGAGCATATACCATGGGAGATTTGATTCCCATAGTCCTATGGTATCAAAGCCATTCATGTAATTGTCCTGACATTGACAAAATACTTTCAAGAAGTTTTTATCAGATTGAAGGTCTTTTATTTGAAAATCTTTATCTGCTAAGGGCAGATAATCCAAATCTCTATGAGGAGTAGTGATAGGAGGTACATTGAGGGCCACGGGGGTTTCCATTTCTGGTTCTTGTGCATTCAGAGATGAAAATGGGTTTTATTGAGTGAGATAGGTGAAATAGGGGCCCTGGGAGTCTTTAATTTTAAGTTCAGCAATTGAACTATATTGAATATTGGGGTTTTCAACGTAATCACAGAGGAAATTAAGTATTTACAGGGTTTTTGGAAGGAAACTGGTAAATACCTATTTATGGAGTGATTGGTAATGGAGTGCAGGTTCACTGGGTGCAAATGGTGGACTGGAGCAGCGTCGGACTGCAAATTTCAGGGTGGCTGACAGTTGGAGTACGAGCTGGTCGAATTCACGTTCTAGTTGCATGCATGAGTTTTCAGAATAAGGACGGAAAATAGTTTAACTTTGTTTTTTATGCAAAGTCAAAGCTTTTGGTGGGTTTCATAACACAGACAGGTGGCGTCAGCGGAGGGGCGATTGGATGTTTTTTCGTTAGCAGGAGGCGGTTAGTGGGTTTCATTGCACCGCTTTTGAAGGGTTAGTGGTATTTGGGAGGGACTGCGCGATTCCATACGCTGCTTGATACGTAGCATCAATACTATTTATGAAACCGATCACCATCGCATGCTAAAAGTCGACCACAGAGGCCTGTGTGATATGCACGATGACCGTCGGATCTGCGGGATCCGATTGGACGGTGGTCAGGGAGATGAAGTAACTGGCGGATATGGAGGGTGGGCCCGATATAAATTAAAAGAAATTAATCATATTGGGGTTAATTTATTTGGTTATAGAGTTATTAATTAGTCCGAATGACGTAATTAATCCTCATTAAATGGTGGCGGGGTTGGGTTCTTAATTAACTATATATTAGTTAATTAATCCTGTTTATTTATTTTTTTATGGTTATATTTAACCAAGGGACGGGATATATAATGATTTGGGGTTTTGTATAATAATATAATAGGGCATGGGTAATTTTGTTTTATTCGGGAATTATATAATAAAACATTAGTGGTTAATATGACCAAATGAATGGAAAAGCACTAAGTCCAATGTTTTCCGAAAGTATTTCATCATATAACATATTGACTTAGGCTAAAGTGTATAAAAGGGGTTTTTATGAAAATTTATTTTAATTTCCCTAAGTAAAATAGGATTTTACTTAGGAAAAGTTTTATCAAATAAATGAGTGATCTTATGGGGGGGTAATGTTGATGAAAGGGACTTAAGTACTTTAGGCATTTCCAATTATTGGGTCGAGGGTCCGGTCCCTCCAAAAGTCAGAGAAATGCTCTGAGCCCCTCTAACTTTGGCAATTACCTTTAGCACTTAGGGAATTAGTGAAGATTTTAGGGGAATGAGTAGGGAAGTTAATTATTTTGACTTTGAATGTTGATGTGCCTTTCCATGTGATACATGCCTTTGCCTAGTGATGAAAGTAAAAGATTTAAGCATTGAACTTAACATTCACCACACATTTATTTTGCAACCATCATCTACTTACCCTACCTACTTTATCCTAGCATTTTCACTTCTTTATTAGGGTGCACTTAGACTGGAAAACCCTTATCAAATTTCTTTTTCTTTTACATAGTGATACATATCTAAGGCTACACTTATTACATCCAAGGTCTCAGATTAAACTGTTGAGTTCCTTTTTTCACTCTACCTAACTACTTATCTGCCAAGTTTACACTGTTTGGTTAGATCTTTATTCTCTATTTCTAAAACATGAAATTGAAAACATGAAATAACCAAGTTTAAACTGTTTGATTACCATGGATTGTGGCATAGGTAACAAATTGCACACAATCTTTATTATACATAAAAGTAAATAGTAGTGGCATTTAGACTTGGACACTTTCATGGTCTTTTCTATTTGTTGGGGTTCATTTTATTTTCATTTTTTTCGACCTTTTCTTTATTCTTTTTACCCTTTTATTCTTTTTCAATGGCATACCCTCTTTACATTTTTTAATTTTTTGTTTTTCACAAATATGGAAAACCTTTGCAACAAGTAAAGGTATGAACATATTTCAGGACAAGATCAAGTCAATCATGATATATGACACCTATTGGTATAGGGGCATAACATGAGGATCTGCTGCTCATATCAAAATTCTGACTCATCCATCACGTTCATGTCACTGAGAGGTGTAAGATCGACATAAAATTTATCTAATTTGGACAATGCAAAAATTTCACCCTCCTGAGAATTTGGCTTAATCATGGTTTTCCCTGCTCTTTTCCCAGGTTCATGTTTCCACCTGTAATAAAAATTAATTAAATAAATTCATGCTTCTATTTCCATGCTACCCTTCTACCTCTCCATACATATGCTCCCTCCATTTTGTTCAAGTCTGACCTTTCCCCACAAATGAGAAAGAATGGCCTTTTAAATATCCTTCTCGGGCGGAGATACCAACAAAAATGTTGTTGGTGTGGTGGAAAAAATACAAAATAGGTTGAGGAGGGGTTGGGGGGAACAAATCCTGCCCCTCCTATCTTTTAACACACATACATTCCAAATTTGGGTGGTCAGCCCTTAAAATGTGGCCACCGTAATAATGTTAGGTGTTGGAATCGTTTTACATGGTGCGTTGTTTGATTTTAATTGATGGCATTAAATGGTTTGTTTTAACATGGGGCCACTGTGTGGGCGGGGCTGGCCCTCTTTCCGACCTTGGCTTCAACGCCCATCTACCTCGTTTTAATGCGATATATATATATGGAGGTTGGGTGTGGGCCGGGTCCACCTTAGGTGGCCCACCCACAACCCATTAATATCATTTAAAGTGTGTTGGAGGGATCGGTTGGACCGATGGGGGTCATGGCCCGTCGATCCTTTTTTAATATAATTTTTTGTTATATGTTGGTTGGGGGGTGGCGGGGTTGGTGGCCTACCACCCCCATATATATATATATATATATATATATATATATATATATATATATATTATTTTTATTAAAATAGGGGCTTTTTTCAAATCTTTCGAAAATAAGGGATATTGGGAAATTTAATGAGGCCACAATTTTGCCTACTTTCGGGAGCTAGATTTCATGCCCCAGGGTTGGTCAATTTGTAGGACACTTAAACCTGGCCCACAGTCCAACTTTGACCAAAAATTTGACTGCCTTGTTCTCCCTCATACGAGCTCGGATCGACGAACCGTTCACACCGTTACGATCAGGATGACAAGATCTACGCTCTGATCTTGATTCAAAAGCATTCTGATCACTTTGATTTTTGAGCTTCCATAAGCCCTCTTTGTCCTGTGTGTGTCCCTAGAGCTACCTTGTCTGCATCACAAATGTCCTAAAAAGGTCTCACTTCCATCTCCTTCACCTTTGTTCTTTGGAGCCTTAAGCGATGAGCCGACACCTATAACCTTTGCAACCTGTAGTACATTGTTTTTGAAAATTACATGCTTGAATTTCATGACCAACTAATGACCGAAGCATCCCATACTTGCCATGAGTTTATAACACATACTCGATGGTCAAGTTTACATCAAAATGGAAACAATACCCCAGCTACAAAACAAGGCCAACATATCATTGTTGCTTCAACAAGTGATGGAAAACACATCATCACTGCAACACATGATTTACAAAGATAAGGCCAAACACTATTTTTTCTTTGACAAGTGATGGAAACACGACATCACTTTCACAGTTTATCATGCAACTCAAAATAAGACCAGACATCATTGTTGCCTAACAAGTGATGGAAAACACATCATCACTTTTACATTTTAAAATGCAACAAATGATTTACAAAAGCATGAACATGACAAGCTAACATATCTAGAAACCATTTTTCACTTATCACTGTGAATGGGTCATCCCCGTGTGGTGGTTTTGCTTGTCGAACAATTGTTTCACCTAGTTCATGCACTGACGCCTGGTCTTTAAGGCGTTTCTCTGGATGGGGCCTCCAACAAGTGGCTCTTTGATGGCCACTTTTGCCGCAATGACTGCAATAGGTCTTCTTCCCCCAGATCTTCTTAACATGTTTCTTTACCTGCTATTGAGAGGGACTTTCATGCCTCCTCCTTTTGTGTGCTGCTATTCTTTTCCAACACTTTGAAAATGTATGGTTATGTAATCCACAAAAGGTACATGTTTTTCGATGCCATGTTTTACGCTTATCATTAACAACATGATTATAATCGAAATGAACATTCAAATATCGAAACTGGTTATACCTTTCCTTGCTGTCTCTGGTGTCATTATGGTGATAAGAGCTTGCCTCACCTCTTTTCTTACAATGGGCACTGCATGGGATGATGGGTGTTATCACTCAGAAGTCTTCCCTAGAAGTTATAAAAGGAAGGAATTATCTGAGGTAACCATAAACCTAATCTTTTATACTCAGATTCTAGCCAACCTAAGTCTAGAGAGGGCTCTCTCTTTATAATTTAACTTTGTTTTGGGTGGGATTTCAGGCTAGTTCTTAGTGCTCATGAGGTTCTGATTTTGATTGGGTGGTGGAATTCTAGGAACAGATGGATAGAGCAGGCCTTCAAGCCATTGGGCTATGAAGTCAATCAAAGAGTGGCTTAACTGGATTAGATCAATTACTAAAGGAAGAGGTCACAGGGCAGGCTAGCACAACAAAAAGCAAATCTGCAATTTCAAATGGATGAGGTAGTCCTAACCAGGGTGAAAGGGAAATGAAGAATCCTTAAACCGAGATCAAGATGAAGAACAGAAGGAGATTAGTAGCAAAGGGCAACTAAGAATCCTTTACTATGGACCTAAGGGGGGGAAACTACGGAAGTAAGGGAGCAATTAAGAATTCCCAGACTAAGATAGTTTAGCAGAAAATAGTGAGAAAGTAAATAGTCAAGATAGAGAGCATTAAAGCTAATTCTGAAATATCATTCCTTGTTTACCATTCAGATTTCATAGAGACACATGTGAATATTTATAAACATGAAGAGAAAATAGTAATAAACATGAAGAGATGATACTTATTTGATTTCCACTGTGCACAAGAATCTTGTGAAATGTCTTTAACTTTATTCCATGATCCAGTAAGCCAATCCAGTATTGATTATGAAATGTCTATATAAATGTCTTTGAATCCACACTAATTACCTCGAAATGTGAATTATTTATACAAAAAAATATTACAAAATATCTCATAACAGTTTGAGAATTATTCTAGGAAATCAAAAATATCTTCAAGCATGAAGATAGAGACAGATGGAAAACTGCTTCTTGTTGTCCCTTTTATTAAGATTGTGTTGGCTGTTGTGGTTCGAATTTGGCTCTTTCAGTTGATTGATATCTGTGTGCTGGAATCACTTTATGTCTTTAACCTACTGATACTCTTTACCTGCTACACTTTGACCCTGTTTCACCTGTTTTATCCTGCTGCCATCAGATTTACTGCAGTAACTTTATAGTAAATCTGTTAATTTTACCCACCATTCATCTTCAGGTAATTTTATCTTCAGCATCTTTCTATATGTCTCATCAGCTTCGGTGTACTTGGCAAAATTTGGCTTGTTGACAAACAGGTGCTTTACCTCATGCTCCAGGAAGAACAGATTTTCCAAATTGTCATACAATACTTTTCCTGTGGGTAGAGCTTTAACCCCTGAAGTGCTAGCTTGGTCGTTGGCCAACTTGTTTAGTCTTTCAACGTAGTCCTCTTGGGTCATAAGCTTGTCATGGATAACCATAGGACTGGGGAGGCCTTTTCCCCTCAAAATTCCAAACTTTGTCATGAACCTATCAATATCAGCTTGCATGCTTTGGCATTTCTTCTCAAGATTGAGCATAAGGTTCCTTTTAGTAAGAACCTTCTTGATTTCTATGATGGTCCCTGTCCTATCTTCTATGCCCAGTTCATCCAGTTGATTCCTGTTCTTGCTGTTCAAGAGTTTTATCAGTTGGTTGGCCTCCTCAGGCTTGTCTCCTAGATCTCCTCTTGTCTTTTGAATTGCTTCGGTGGCCACTTTCACCAGTTCAGTCTGCTAAAAAATTACTTGAATTGATGGCCAAACATCATTGACAGAGTCAATGATGTTGGCCCAGAGCATTTCCTTTATTTGTCCTAGTGGTTGTTGCAATGTTAAATCCTTTTCAAGGAATTTTATCCTTTCACCCATTCTTTGACTCTTTTGAGCTTCTTCCTTTTGTTGTATTTGTGCAAGCTTGCAGTTAGTTTCCAAGCTTGATACTTTTTCTTGAAGCCTTCTAAGCTCTGTAGCCTGGATAGTCATTTCTTCCATGGCTTTCACTAATTTTGTTGTCTTCTATGTAGATGTACCTGTGATTGGCATGGCTATAGTAGGTGGAACTATTGGTGCTAAGGAAGCAGCCAATGTAGAGGGCACTGCTGTAGAGACTGTAGGAATGACAGTATGTGGAGTGGTGGCCAACTCACTCTGTTTAGACTGAATTAAGTTGTCTAACTCTTTCTCTGTTTCCTTTAATTGATCATTTAGCTTAAGGACTAAGTCCATAAGCTCTTCCTATTCCTTTTGGGTTTCTAGTACTTCAGCTATTTGTGGATGATGCAGATGAGGGATTTTGAGTTGCTTTTTCAAGGCAGCTATGTCATCATTTTTCTTTTTGATTAGCCTTTCTGCAGCCTTTACATCCTTGGGATCATGCCCCAACTCTATGATTAAGTCCTCTAAGGACTTTATCCTGGTATCCTTGGCCTGTGAAGATGCCTTTTCTAGTTGGAATTGCGCTAATATATTATTCAATGAATTTTGTAGTTGATGTGCTGCAATGGCCTTGCTGGTCAATGTGGAATAGACCATTTCTCTAGTCTATTTGTGCAATTATATTTGGTCAATAGGATGTATATCCTTCGCCAGCACCTCAAAATCTTTCTTAAAGTAATCTTCTATAGACATAGGTTGCTGTGTGGTAGGCTTCATGAAAGTCATTTTCATCTTACCTTCTTTTACATCAAAGGCTGACATTAGCCTTGTTTGGTTAGTGGGAGCCATTTTAAGGTATTGTGCATAGCTCTGAGCCTTCAACCTTTCATTTATGGCCTGTATCTCTTTGTATTTGTCTCTAATGTCCTGGTCCTAGCTAGTTGGAGCCCTGAATGAGGATACTTCCATGCTCTGTTGTCTTTTCAGTATCTAAGCCTGTGTAGTAGAAGGTTCTTGTTTTCCTCTAGAGGGAGTGGCCTACCTGCTCTCTGCCCTTTCTGAACCTGTGGTTCCCGTTGTTTCCTCTATGAACTCTTATTCTGAAAAAGGATTTAACCTTTGCCTCTTGATATAATTATGTGCAATAGGTCTGCCAGAAAGAGTGATCTCCTCCCTATCTCTTTTGGGATTCTTCTCCTCATTTAGAGGAGTCTGTATAATAGGAGGAGTACACATAGTTGGTTCTAGTTGTATTGTTTGAGTCAGCTCTTCTGATATGTCTGGCTGCTCTAACTCTTCCCGCTCTAGAAGTTCTTCTTTTGCTTGTTGCTTGCTGTGTTCTTGTGTTTCCCTTTGGGATTGGGATTCTCCTGGTACCTGTACAAAGGAATATTCATCAAGTCTCCTCTCTAGATCAATTGATACATTATCGACAACAACTTCTGTGCTATCTCTGTTTACTAAAGTGTTCTCCACCCATTCTAGTTGCTTTGCATATTGTTCTATCTCAGGAATTCTGTGGTGGATATAGGGAGACATTTTTTTATTTTGTCTTCTATTGCAGATGAAATCAAAAGGGTCATATCTCCATATGAAGCTCCATTTCAATCTGAGCCTTTGAAGGATTTCTTCTGCTTCTCTTCTAGCTTCTCTACTGTTGCATATAAAGGGGCCAAGTTGGTATTTTATTCTGAGTTGGGCCTTCTTCTTGGCTTTTAAAAAATGTACCTCATCTGAATTAATTATTTTCCTGTAGTACTCTAGAGCAAACAATCTCATGGAGAAGTATCTTGGTAGTTTGTAGGGTGCTAACTCACAACCATATATCCTAATTTCAGTGTGATTTTGGTATAAATACCAATATCCCACTTTGTGTTGTTTAGATAACTGTAGGACCCTTCTGGTATCTGCACTGATCCTTGGGGGAGGACTTCCTAACAACATGGTTGACACTGGGTGCACAAAAATATGAAATCTATATAAGTATCTGGAGAGTCATATTGGTGGATTAATGGGGTCCAGAAGATTACTAATCTAGGGTTGCCTCTGGTATCAAGCATTTGAAGTGTGAATGGAAATTTATTAGCATGATAGCATAGGAAAATATGATATAAAACTGATGAGTACTTAAATACTCTTTCATTGTCCATTCTCAAGAATTGATCATGCATTTTATTTGCAATGAATTTGGCATAATCAAACATGATGGCAGGGGGTTGTCCATGAGTGTAAATAGACATGAAGGTTATAATAATCTCATCAACATACTCACTGGCAGTATAACCTAAAACACTAGATATCATTGATATAATGTCTCGGCCAAGTTAAGAGAATATCGTCCACATGTATGGGGGAGGGTGCTTTGGAATTTTTTTCTCTTCCATAACAAAGGTCTGGAATAATTGAGCAAGTTTGATGGAAGTGATTCTAGGGAATTTGTCAAGCAGGTCTCCAACAGAAATGGGGGTTAAGTTTTGCCCTGGTTGCAACTACAATATTTCATTGATGGATTCAGCAGTGATGGTGAATAATACAGTATGGTCAGGAGTCATCACTACTCTTTGGCTGGGATTGTATTTCATATGGCAATAGTGGACAATTTCAGGGAAGATATGAACTCTAGGGAATTGGTACTTGGGAAAATTTGATTGCCAAAGACCTATTTTGTCTATGTGGTTTAAGTATTAGTCTCTGTACCTGCAGCATAGTTTCAATGGGGACTCATGGATAGAGGTGTCTTTAATTTGAAAGTCTTTGTTTGCCAAAGGGATATGTTCTAAGTCCTGATGGGGTGTGGTAATTGGTCGGACATGCATTGCAACTAGAGCAGCCATCCTTGGTTCTTGTGGATTCAACAATGGGGAAAAGGGTTTTTAGTTAAATTGGGGGCAAATTGGTTTAATTCAGAGTGGTTTGGTGTTGCTGGGCAATTTTTCCACTTAATTTCTTAATAATTCAAGAAATTGAGTAACAGTTTTTAGGAATGAGACAGGGATTCTCAGTGATTTTGGGTAAATACCTAGTTTTGACTTTGAACGGGTTGATGGGTGATTGTGCATGATTTGCAGGATGCGTACGTGACTGAAGAGTGGACTAGAAGTTCAACAGCTTCTGCTGGTTGGTGGTTGGACGTGGGTCGGCAGTTTCACGTAGTCTGTTGTTTGCATGGAGGTCTGAGCGTTTTTCCATGATGAAACAAAAAAAATGAGTTTTTTAGTTTTATTCGTAATGTCAACCAATTTGGCGGGTACATGGGGAAAGGTACGTTTGGCATTAAGCAGCGAATGAGACATTTTGTCGTCTAGTGGGAAAGTGGAAAGCGGGTTTTGATCACAACGCTTTTGGACTGGGGTGGTTTCGGGGGTAGGTCGCCCGATGCCATTTATCGGGTGACACGTAGCATTGGGGCCCAAAGTGAAACCACCCATAACGGGCGAGTAAAGGTCATGCTATAGAAGCCGCCCGACATGATCAATAGCCATCAGATTAAAGGGGGCCAATCGAATGGTGGTCGGGGTGAAATGTTTGAATGAAGGTTAATCGAGGGGCCCGATAAAGGATTAAGAGTGCGGGATTAAATTAATCAATGGTTTATAGTGGATTAAGGGTGTCGGGGTGATTTCAATGGCAAGGTTGATTATTAATTAACCGCAGATCGGTTAATTAATCTCTTTTATCTGTATAGGGTTTTTATAAAGTTTATTTTTCAAACTTTTCGGGGTGGGATATTAATATAAGGGTATTTATGATATAACTATACAAGAAGGTTTTATTTCTTTTTTGGGATTTAATATATATAAAGTTAGAAATTAGTATGATGCTGGCAGGGAATGAATAAAGCGCTAAGTATAGTGTATTTTGTTTATTCATTTGTTATTTGACATAACACATTATACTTAGGCTTCAAGTGTTCTTTTGGGTTTTGTGAAGAAAAGGGGTTTTCCCATGGGGGGTGGTTACTTTTCTAAGGTTTTACCCTTAGAGAAAGGGGTTTATTAGGGGGAAAATTACTTTTCCTTAGGAAAATGATGTTTTTCTTTAGGAAAAGGGATTTGTTGGGGAATATGAGTAAATTGAAGGGGAAAAATGTTTATGAGGGGAATTTTAGTACTTTAGGATCTGTAAGTCATTAGGCCGAGGGTCCGGTCCCTCTAGAAGTAAGAGAAATGCTCTGAGCCCCTTTGACTTAAGATTTTACATACTTAGGACTTTTCTTGGAAATTAGTTAAGTGAAAAAATATAATGAGTGAGGGAGGTTAATTAATTTAACTTCGTGAACTTTGATACATGCTCAATTTTCATCCATACCTAGAACTTTGGTGATGAAGGTGAATAATATGCTTTTTATCTAACAATCATCATAATTCTGTAACCTTTCTTCTACTTACCTGCCTACTCATCCTACCATTTTAAGTTCTCTTTATTAGGGCACACTTAAGCTGGCAAACCCTTTATCAAAACTTTTCCTTTCTTTTACAACAGAAATCTATCTAGATCTAACCTTATTACATCCAAGGGCTCAGATTAAACAGTTGAGCTCCTTTTATTTACTCTACCTAATCTCATTGTCTACCAAGATTAAACAGTTTGGTTAGATTTTGTTCTCTATCTATAAGCATGAAATTGAAAACATGAAATATTCAAATTTAAAATTTTTTACTATTCATGGATTGTGGCAAGGATAACAAGCTGCAGACAATCTATTATTCTGCATCAAAAATAAATAATAGTAGCATTTTGATGTGCACACTTTCATGGTCTTTTCTTTTCTTGGGGTTCATTTTTTTCATCTTTTTTGACCTTTTTATTCCCTTTTTCCTTTGATTTTTCTTTTAGGACATACCCTCTTTACATTTTTTAATAATTTGAATATGGAAAACATTTTTAGAAAGCAAAGGTATGTACATATTACAGATTTAATCTTAGCCATTAAAAAATTATGATTCCTATTGGTATAGGAACCTAACAGTGGCTCCACTTGGGGATGGCATTTCCTGGTGAAATGTCAAGAACTTGTAGATCAATGGCCTTCTGAATTGCTGTGATTTAACTTCTGCAACTTTTTCCTTTCCTTTACTGCATTATTGCTATTTATGACAGTGAAACTTTCGAAGCTTAGGGCATTCTCTTCGAGCTTCAACTCCAAAAATTACCATCCAATCAACACTAAACTTTTTGAAAAATAGAATATGTACAAGTGATTAGTGAAATTAGTGGCTAGGATCTATATAGTGTTTAAGCATTCGACCATTAACTGGTCCTCCTTCTACTTCTGTGCCATCCAATTCTTTGAGGAAAAAATCATTATTACCCCTGAAAGCATAAATGATATAAGGGCCTTTCCATAGGAAGTCAAACTTCCCATGTTTACCTTTATCCTCCCTTCTTGAGTCCCATTTCAAAACTTTATCTCCTAGATAGAATCTTCGGCCTTGGTCCTTTTGTCAAAATCTTTCTTAATTCTTTCCTACATTATTTGGGATCTGATATAAACTTCTTCCCTGGTTTGCTACAAGTGAATTGTTTGATTAATTCTCCTTTGAATATCATTTGGCTCAACCTGCACTTCTTGGAGTAATTTCATCATTGGTGTTCCCAAGGAATATGGGAAAACAACCTCCATTCCATAGACTAGATGATAAGGGCTGGTACCAATGGATTTCTTTTTGGTCAGCCTTTCTGCCCACAAGGCATTTACTAATTTCTTGTTCCAGGTTTTCTTAATATCCTCCAATAGATTTTTGATGATATTCACTAAACTCTTGTTGGAAGACTCTACTAGTCCATTTCCTTGGGGATAGTAGGTTGTGGAGTGTCCTAGGGTTATATGATATTTGTTGCAAAAATCAATCATCCTCTTTGATTTGAAAGCTGTTGCATTGTCTGTGATGATTTTGGTTGGGCAACCGAATCTGGATAGAATGTTGGCCTCAAGAAAGCCTATTATGATAGTATCAGTAGCCTCTCTTGAGGGTATGGCTTCTATCCACTTGGTAATGTAATCTGTAGCAGTCAAGATCCATCTTTGTTGGGCAAAAGAGGGGGGATGGATTTCACCAATGAAGTCAAGACCCCACTATTGAAATGGTGTTTCGATAGATATTGGCTTCAAAGGTAATGCTAAAAGTTTTATTTTTCCTTCAAAAATCTGACATTTGTGACACGAGGTTACAAATTTCTTTACATCAGAAAATAGAGTGGGCCAATAAAAACCAGCTCTTAGGATCTTGTCAGCTGTGGTTTTCTAGTAAAGATGTCCCCCACAGTCACCTGCATGAAACTCTTGTAATATTTTGTCAGATTCTTCCTTTAATAAACAATTAAGAAGGATGCCTTCATGATTTTTCCAAAATAAAGCATTGTTAATTATGCAAAACTTCAAATATTTCATTTTTAAGAACCTACTTTTAGTCTTGGATAACTCAGGAGGAGCTTGAAGATTTTGTAGAACGTATATAATGTCAGCATACCATGGTGAATCAGTAAAGTCCTGGTTGATCTGTGGAGTCACTATCCCTTTTTCATTATCCAATTCTATAATGAAATTTATGTCTAGGGCCTGACAGTTGGATTCAGCCATGAGCTTGGTTAAACCTTGGCCTTTGATCAATTTTGTAGGATTAATTTCTAGGTCACATTCTAATATGGTAGCTATCCACTTCCCTCTCTTCTGGACCATCCTGTGTTAGGATGTCCTTGACTACAACATTGGGAACATAAGCTATTACATGTGAATATAGGAAGTAAGCTCTGAAATCTTTGATGGCTTTGACTAAAGCAAAAGCTTGCTTTTCCATCATATTATACTTTAAAGGTGCATCTCTCAAGGATTTGTTGAAGAATGCTATTGTTTGTTCAAAACCCTGATCATTTTTCTGCAGTAGGACTGCAACAATGGTATGTTCTGAGGCGAAAGAAAATATGATGAAATCTCTATCAAACATTGGACTGATTAGAATTGGTGTTTGTGTCAAGGCTAGCTTAATATCTTCAAAAGACCTCTTAGCCTCATGTGTCCATTTAATAGTCGATTTTTTCTTCAACGTGTTATTTAATAATCTAATTAGTTCTGCTAAGTTAGAAATAAATCTTCTCAGAAAGTTTATTTTACCTAAAAAGGCTTGTAGTTCTTTGATGCTCCTAGGATATGGTATCTGTAAAATGGCTTCAATTCTTTCCGGGTCGATTCAGATACCATATTTAGAGATTATGTGGCCTAGTAATTTTCCCTCTTCCAACCCAAATAAATATTTTTTAGGATTCAGAGAAATTCCATACTTCCTACACTTGGTGAAGACTTGCCTCAGGTGATCTAGGTGTTGTTGATCTGATTTAGAGAATACTGTGATATCATCTAGGTATATTACAAGGAATTCATGGATTTCCTTAGCAAAAGCTATATCCATAGCTCTTTGAAAGGTGGCCACTGCATTCTTTAACCCAAAAGGAATCTTCATATACATGAAAGTGCCCCAAGGAGTGGTGAATGTAGTCTTTGCCTGGTCATCTGGGTGGACTAAAATCTGGTTATAACCTGAGAACCCATCTAACAGTGAGATTCTAGTTGAACCTATTACCCTCTATAATATGTGATCCATTTTTAGAAGAGGGTAGTTATCCTTGAGTGAAACTTTATTTAGATTCCTAAGGTCAACACATAGTCTAATTTTGCTAGTTTTCTTTCTTCTATGTGCCAAATTAGAAACCCAATTTGAGAATCTAATTGGTATAATGATCTTGGCTTCGTACATTCTTTTGATTTCCTTTTCAATAGAAGGCAATAGAATGGGGTTAATCCTTCTAAGCTTCTACCTAAAAGGCTTCTGGTTTTCCTTTAAGGGAATGGTGCGTTGTATTATGCTGGTATAATAGGACTTAAGGTCCTCATAACTCCAAGCAAAAACATCTTGGAATTCCTTTAATAGTTCTATGTATTTCACTTTTTTCATTAGGAGGTAAAGACTTTGAAATTTTTATCAGTTTGGGATCTTCTTCAGAGCCTATGTTACACTCCTCTATGTCCCATTTTAAGGGTTCCATCTTCGGCTTTATAGATTTGAATCAAACAAGTCCTCCAAAGGAGTTAATCCTTTGGGCAAAAAATTGTCTTTAAGATTGATGACTTCAGATTCTTCGTCGATTGCCTCATCAATTTCAATTTGTTTTAGGTTTTGAATATCTGATTTTGTAAACTTTGTGGGATGGAATCTATCTATCTTTTCATCTTCTACTTTGTTAATTTCTATTTTATCAGTGTAATCAAAATCTAATGTTATGTCAGTATCTATGTTGCTATTCACAAATTCTTCATCTAAAGTTAGAAAATTGTTAATTTGTTGATCATTATTGAATACTTGCCAGTTCTTTAAGTTGTCAGGAATAGCAGGTCTGTGCCTAACCTCAGCAGTGTACTGATGGTTAGGCTGAAATGGCAACTTGCAAGTACTAGCAAACATAGCTAAATTGTGAGCTTGCATATTGTGTTTTCTTGGAATAACAACAAGCTTGGTTTCTAAAAAGGTATTTAGTATTTCTACAACGTTCCTCTGTAAAATCCTAACCTAGGATCCCTAGTCATATAAACAACGTTGATTTGTTTTATTACCAACTCAGAATCTCCCATAATAGAGACTCTTATGGCTCCTAACCTTTTGACCAATTTGAGACCTAAAAGAAGTGCTTCGTACTCGGCCATGTTGTTTGTACATTTAAAGTTCAATCTGTAGGCATGTCCCTCTGAGTGATCATTTTCTAAGTTGTAAATCCATACTCTTGCTCCTGCACCTAGTTTGTTTACTGACCCATCGAATTCAAGATGCCATAGAATTTCATGTTCATAATTCTTACTGTCTGGGGGAACAAAATCTTCTTTGACTAAGGTATCTAGGTCATCTTTATTATCTGAAATCTCTTGAATTTGGACACTTTGATTTTCTTTTACTACTGCAATTTCTTTTGGTTCTGAAATAATGTTGTTTGAAGTGTTTTCTTGGTTCGATTCAACATTGTAAAGAATGAAAGAATCAATATCAGAATGCATTGAATATATAGGAAAGTTTTGAGGTCTCTCCTGGGTACTCACTACATACTTCATCAGAGTCTCTCTATACAGTTTTTTAGGATGTCCAAAGACTGATATGGTAGCATACGACATGTCAAGTTGCAGAGATCCCTAGAGTTTGGCACCCCACGATCTAGACAATAGCATACCATATTTAGGTGGTATATCAACAACAACTATGTCCATAAGAATGGTCTTAGCAGGGTACTGCACTAGGGAAACACATAGGTCTTTTATAAGTCCTAGGCACTTAACTTGGCTTGAATCAAATGAAAACAGGTCCTTGTAAGGCCTAGTGATATCCAAGTTTAGCTTCTCCATAACAGATTTAGGCATTAGATTGTGTGAAGCCCCAGAGTCTAGCATGGCATTATGTAGGATTTTATCGTGGATGTTAAGGTTAATGTAGAAGGGTGGTATCCCTCCTTCCACTGGTTTTCCATTATCATAAGGACTGAAAATTAACTCAGGTTGAACATCAAATAAGTTAACAGAGTCTTCATTCTCAAAGATGTTTAAAGATTTTCTTATTTTAGATTTGTAAGTTTCATGTTTAATCAGTTCTGTTAAAGGAACTGAGATTTTAAGTTTGGCCACCTCTGCTCCCAAATTGAAAGGCAAAGGGGATTTTTCTGTTTAAACATTTGATATATTCACAATAGGGTTTGGAGTAGTTTTTTCTTCTTTTTCAATGTTTGGAGTCCCTTTTATTGGATTTTCTAACACAATTTCTGGAGACTGTTCCACTGTTTCCTTGGAGGGAACTGAAGTGGAAGGTTGCTCCTTAGAAGGTTGGTCATTAGTTACATCTTCAATGATGGGACTGGGAGGGTTTTGATTTGATCTAGACAGGATTTGGAGAATTTTTGTAACTGGAGCTGCTTTAATTTTCTTAGGCTGATTTGGTACCGCTTTCTTCTTTTGGTCCAGAGCATCAATGTTCTTTTTGATCCTCAAATTGTATTGTTTATGCACTTCGAAGATAGCAGAATCATACCCTTGCTTCTAGTCAAATGATTCTCTAGTTTGGGTCTGGAACTGCTGAAGCATATGTAATTCATGATCATCTTGAGTTAGAAAGATAATTTCCTCATCATCTAATCCCATTAAATTAATTTGAGAGTCTTGCTCAGGGTCTTCTGGATGGGAAGTTTCAGCATAGTTCTCTTGAAAAGGTGGTATAATATTCTGATCAGGCCCATTTTTACTAGTATTTTGGTTATGGTTCCTCCTAAAGTTTGGATTTCTCATTGGAGGTGCCTGTTGGTTATCCCAGTGAGGTTTCCTTTCAATGTTTTCAATCCTATCCATCAATTTTTCCATTCCATTGGCTAAAGCATCCATTTTTTGATCAAAGGGTGAATTTTCATCTTTCAAGGTTGTTGTCCTTTCATTTCTAACCCTAGCTATTTTTGCTAGCAGATTAGCTTCTACACTAACCGCTACACTCTGCATATCTTCTAGGATTGGGGGATTCCTTTCTCTTAGTTGGAAAGCCATGTTAGTGTCAAACCCATCTGGAAGCTTTATCAGGGCTAAGCCAGGTGGAGGTCTAAGGTCAAGTGGTATTGCGTCATATACATTGCTAAATCTAATACAATAGTCCTGAACGGTTTCATTTGGTTCCCTCTTGATGTTTTCATATTCAGAAAGAATTTGAAGAGGGTTCTTTTTCTTCTCCCACCTATTTAAAAATTGCTGGTAAAAAACTTCTAAACTATCTATATTATTATTAGGTAGAGATCTAAACCATGTTCTCACTTCTCCAGCTAGAGTTTGGGCAAAAATTCTCATTTGGACATTTCCTATGTCAATTTCATGCAGTTCGAAATAATCTGTCATTTTTCTTGTGTGTTGTTGTGCTGTGTAATATCTAGTGCCATCAAATAGGACAATTTTACTCTAGTAGTCTTGGGGCATGGCACCTTGTGGAGCAGGCATCACAAGAGGGCATATCTGTTTTCCATAGCTCTGAGTTGGGCAGGACTGAGAACTAGAGTTTGGGTTCCCAGGGGTGGTACAGAGGTTGATGGGGAATTCAGGATGATAGGTGTTTGTTGGGTAGTGATAGGCTGATGGGGAAGTGAAGGTATGAATGGAGGTGTGGAATGAACTTCAGAAATATGAGGAAATGATGGTGAACTAAAGGAAGTTGAAGTTGTTTCAGAAAGTTCAGGGATCTTAACAGTAGTAAGGGATGACTGAGGGGAATTTAGAAGGTATTTATCGATTGACTGGTTTGCCTTTTGGACCTCAAGCTCTTTAATGAATTCTGGATCTAGAACTAGGTCATCAAGTGCACTTTCAGACTTGGTTCTGAATAGGGAGAGGTCAAATGACTCGTCAAAAGGGAGGTCTTCTAAAAAGAGCCACTCATCAGGACAAGAATCTACTTTGATCAAAGGTCTTGGGCTTACTGAACTTTCTTTTCTTTTGGATATTCTCGAAATAAGGTTGGGATTGTCAAATACAGGGGGAGGATTTGGATCAGGGTTGGCCCTCGTATAGTGAGTTCTCCTTGAAGCCAGATTTCAAGCTTTTTGTAATTATTTATTTTTATGAAATTTTATAAATAACTTTTAATAAACCCTTTAAGAGGCTTTAAAATAAAAATTTGAAAGTTCTCAAAGGTTTATTAAGACTGAGGGTTTGATTCCCCAGTATGGTCGCCACTATGTTATCACTCAGAAGTCTTCCCTAGAAGTTATAAAAATAAGGAATAATCCAAGGTGTTGGATTATATGGGCCTGACTTAGGTTCGGAAGAATTATTTAGCCAAGCAAATCCCGTAGCTATCGGCCCTTTCGGCAATAGCTCGTGAAGCGCGGATTGAGGTCTCATCCGAGGTAGTAGGGGAGGGTGCTAGAACCAGGTTTCCACACCCTTGGGATGTCTAGATGTGGTTTGGAGGTTTCGCGCCTCGTTTTGCAGCTTCGTGCTACGTTGTATTCATGCAGATCTCGAATACCTCCTATTTTATTATTAACGCGCAGTCTACAGATCTAATCTATTGGATGAAGTATTGTAGCTCATATCTACATAGAAGGGTCTTTAAGCACACATTTAACAAATTTGGCTAGTTCGCGTACTTAGAATACACTTAGATTCACACAGATTTATAACATAAACATATGCACATAGAATAAATAGTTATGTCAATCATTCATTGTTAAATTGGCAACTAGGGAAAAACTTCATGTGGGTCATCTTATTCATGGCTGATAATATGTTCATTAGATTCCTCTCATCGAGAGGTGTAGGATTGATATAAATATCATCCGATTTTGATAAGTATTCAGAGAGATGTGAATTTATTTTGATTATGGAATTATTATCAAGCCGACCTACAACTCATGTAGGCTCAGGAGCCCAACAGTCGCATCTTTTCAAACACCATTGTTGTGTATAAATATAGGAGGAATTTTCCTCATTTCGACTCACTCATCTCATCACATCTCTCTCTCTCTCTATTGCGCAGAAAAGAGTCTCTTCTCTACTGCGCATAAAAAGGGTCTCTCCCTCACACATGTGAAATTGGAAGCTGCTGAAACTGAAGCTGCAATTGCAAAAGTAAAGTTTTACCTGTGTGGACTAGAAGATCTTATCCGAACTGTGTTGTAGGTTCAGCTGAACCTCCTCTGAAAGCTGCAACTTTTGGTTGTGGAATCAAGTCAATCCGACGGACGGTTTGCAATATATCGACTACCCTAGTTTGAAGGAAGTTGCTGAAACTGAAGCTGCAACTGCAGAAGTGAAGTTTGACCTGCGTGGACTAGAAGATCTCCTCATATAAACTGCACTGTAGGTTCATCTGAACCTCCTCTGAAAGCCACAACTTTTGGTGGAAAAATCAAGCCGATCCGACGGTCGGTTTGTGAGATATCGTTTGCCCTAGTTTGATGATGAAGTCGCTAATGCTGATGTTGTTGATCTAGGGTTTGCTACTGCTGATATAAATCAGATTTAGTGTACTATTTCTCTCTGCTGAATTATTGAAGATAAAAGAATATTTGATCAAAGGGTTTCCCCATACATTGTGGGGTTTGTCCCTGGCTAGCCGCCACATCTTGTGTCTCTTGTCTTGGCTTGTTTTCTGTCGATCGTTTAATGTTCTATTTGCACTTTACTTTATGTACATGTGATTGCTAATCTGTTGAATATAATAAGAAAAATAAGTAAACTGTTATAAGCATAGAACATACCATAACTTAACATGGTATCAGAGCTGAGGTGAAGACAAAGCCTGAGCAAGAGCAAGAGCAATCACCGAAGAGAAGATTGGCAAGGCTATCCTAAAAGAATGATGGGGTCCTCAACACTATTTCTTGCCAAAGACAAGCTCCGTGAGAAAGCTGACTATCACGGATGGAAGATGTCTATTGATCTAACACTTGAGGATCAAGGAGTGTTGGATAATGTGAGAGGCAATATTGTTGAGCCTCCATCAAATGCACCTCCTGCTGCCAAGAACGAATGGAAGAACGAAGAAGTTAAAGCGAAGAAGATCATCTGAGACTCTATTGACAAGCACTTGGTGGCCTACATCTCTGAACTAGACACCTCCAAGGAAATCCATGATAGACTGGTGAGTTTATTTAAAGTTAATGATGCAAATCAAGTTTTGTTTCTTAAAAATAAGATGAGGGAAATCAAGAAGGGTAAAGATGAGAGTATGCAAGCATACTTCTTAAGAATCACTGAGATCAAGAACGATCTCCTATCTATTGGGGATACTATTATTGATAGGGAAATGGGACTCACGACTCTTGGAGGATTACCATCCGAATGGTACATGTTCAGGACTACTCTTCTGAACAATCATGTAATTCCTGGTTTCAAGGAATTAATGGATAGATGCATTCAAGAAGAAACAAGGGTAGAAGAGCAAGAAATGCCCATGCCTAAAGGTCCTCCTACTGCCTTTTCTTCTCATGCTAAGAAAAGAAATAATTCTGGGACTAAGTCAAAAGGAAAGGCTAGACCTAAGGGTGGAAGAAAAGGACGATGTTACATCTGCGATAAAGCAGGTCATTGTGCAAGGGAGTGCCTTGATAGAAAGGACTCACACCGGGATGATGATCAAAATCACTCTGATGGCAACCAAAGGAATGACAAATTCAATAGCAAAGGTAAGAGGAGAGTTGGGAATCAAGGAAGAGGACAACCATTCAAGAAGGCTAGAAATTCCAAGATGTATTAAATGCACCTGACCTCCAAAAGAACCTGGTGTCCATCTCGGCAGTGAAATACAAAGGCTACAAGGTAACCTTCAGCGATGGCAAGGTATGTGTATTGAAAAATAATGTTAAATATGCCTTTAATCTTGGGTTTCATGTTGATTTATTATATCAGGTCGATGGAGTCCACTAGGTATCATGTCTTATGACACATCTCTTCAGTTTGAACTTTGGCATCGGAGGTTTTCCCCCCTTCATTATAAAGCTCTACTCGGTGTAAGACAAATGGTGACAAGGATGCCCGAATTCCGAATAGATAAAGAAGGTATATGTCCAGGATGTGCCGAAGGGAAGCTCAAAAGGGGACCATTCCCCTCAAGCCAAAGCAAGACCTCTGATATATTACATTTGGTTCACTCAAGCATATCTAAGGTAGGCATTAAGAGGGAGACTACTACACCACATAGTCCTGAGCATAATGGTGTGGCAGAAAGGAAGAACCGTACCATTATGGAAGCTGTCTCTATGGGTAGATGATGTAACAATGCCTGATGTGGAGGAACCCATGGATCCTATTTATCCACCTGAGCCTTCCTCTTCTAGGAAGAGGCCTTTATGGCTTAGGGGGATACTTGATGATGCTAAAGGACATGTTGCACCCCGAGGAACCTTTTGTGAAAGTAAGAAACCTAACACGTATCAGGGATAGCTAACCATCATGAGCACTATCATACAAAATGAGGTTTCATCATTCTCAGATGCCATCAAGCATCAAGTATGGAAGGATGCTATGACCGAAGAATATGATTCTATTATGAAGAATGATGTCTAGGAAGTAGTTCCCAGACCCCAGGACAAGACAGTTGTTACTTCTAAATGGCTTTAGAAGATAAAGCATGCAACAGATGGAAGTACAGAAAAGTATAAGGCTTGTTTTGTTGCTCGTGGTTTCTCCCAGAAGGAAGGTATAGACTATGATGTGATATTTGCACCTATTGCCAGATATACAACCATTCGCTTGATCATAGCCCTTGCAGCTTCACAAGGATGGAACCTACATTAGATAGATGTCAAGACCGCGTTCTTGCATGGTTCGATCAAAGAAGAGGTCTATGCGGAGAAACCCGAAGGATTTGAGATTTATGATTGAAAATATCATGTATGCAGGTTGAAGAAGGCTCTCTACGGGCTAAAGCAAGCACCCTGAGCATGGTATGAGAGGATCGATAGCTACTTGATGAAGTTGGGGTTCACTAGGAGTGAAGCCGATCCTAACCTTTACTTTAAGTTTGAAGATGACAAACCTCTCAGACTGGTGCTATACGTGGATGACCTCTTTCTAACAGGTGCATACCCTCTCATTCACAAATGTAAGAGGGAGTTGGCTTCTGAAATTGAAATGAAGAACCAAGGACTTGAAGTGTGGCAGAAGCGAAGAGAAATTTTCCTATCTCAAGGAAAATATGTGGTGAAGATTCTGAAAAGATTTGGTATGATGGACTGCAAGCCTGTGACTACCTCGAGGATCTTAACTTTCAGAAGTTATATGGTAGTGATGTTGGACCAGATTTGGGAAATGCCTCTGAGTTTCAAAAACTCATTCGCGTTGATGTTCTTGGTGAACCTCTGTCTGAACACATGTTTTGCAGTTAGCATTGTGAGCTCATATTTGGTTGAGATTCACTAGATTGGTGCCAAGAATATTTTGAGATGTCTTCAAGACACAATCTCTCATGGATTGAGATACATTGCTGGAAATATGAAACTGCATGATTATTCGAATGCTGACTTGGAGTCGTCAAGAAACCCTTGTACAATGGTTCTGCATGTTGCATACATTGAGCTATGGGAGCTCTGAGGGCTTGCAGTTCTTACTGGAGCAACATACGACCACAGGGTGACTCACCCTCCCCTAGTGGTGCGCATTGGAACAAGATGATTCGATTTCTTGTGGGACAAGATGATTCGCTCTCTTGTGGGACAAGATGATTCGCTCTCTTGTGGAACAGGATGATTTGCTCTCCTCTGTAGTAGGATGACTAGTTCTCCTGTGAGGCCTGGATTGATGTGTTCTCCTGTGAGGCCTGGATTGATGTGTTCTCCATGGAAATTGTAGCAGGATTGATGTATTCTCCTGTGAGGCCTGGATTGATGTGTTCTCCATGGTGACTGTAGCAGGATTGATGTGTTCTCCTGTGAGGACTGGATTGATGTGTTATCCATGGTGACTGTAGTAGGATTGATGTGTTCTCCTATGAGGCCTGGATTGATGTGTTCTCCATGGCCACTGTAGCAGGATTGTTGTGTTCCCCTATGAGGCCTGGATTGATGTGTTCTCCATGGTGGCCTGGATTGATGTGTTCTCCATGGCGATTGTAGTAGGATTGATGTGTTCTCCTGTGAGGATAGGATTGATTAGCTCTCTTGTCAAGGCATCCTACCCATGCAGTCTGGGACTCATGAGAAGTACCTCTCATCTGATCAATGAGTAGGGAAATGAAGTTAGGGACCATAGTAGTACCGTTGGATGCATCATTGTATTTACCGTACTCCCTACGCTAGGATGATTTCCATTGATCTGGGATCAATGATACTGGTCTGGGACTAGTGGTAGGAGTTGTACCATACTATGACACTGAATTCGAGTCAGTTAAGACTGTTCTGGGACCAGTGGTACATACTCTGAGACTGACTTCATGTCAGTGCAGTACAGGTCTGGGACCAATGAGAGTGGTACATACTATGATGCTGACTTTGGGTCGGTTGAGACTGGTCTAGGACTAGTGGTACACTCTCTAAGACTGCGATACTGGTCTAGGACCAGTGGTAGGAGTGGTACTTACTATGAAGCTAACTTCAGGTCAGTTGAGACTGGTCTGGGACCAGTGGTACACACTCTGAGACTGACTTTGAGTCAGTGGAGGATGATACTGGTCTGGGACCAGTGGAGTTGTACTCACTATGACGCTAACTTCGAGTTGGTTGAGACTGGTCTGGGACCAGTGGTACATACTCTGAGACTAAGTTTGAGTCAGTATGATACATCCTCGATCATTTCTTCTTCTTCATAATTCAGACAAAAGCAGAGCAGAACAGAACAAAGCAGAGCAGCGCATAACAGAGCAGAGTCGTACGAATTAGTACAGGGCAGAACAAGACAAAGTAGAACAGGTAGAATAGAGAAGAGTAGGGCAAGGGTCATACTGTACAAGGCAGTGCATTTGATGGATGAATAGTAACGACTGATAGACAGATTGCACATGAAGTTCTCCCTAGTTGAGAGGGAGTGTTAAATTGGCAACTAGGGAAAAACTTCATGTGGGTCATCTTATTCATGGCTGATAATATGTTCATTAGATTCCTCTCATCGAGAGGTGTAGGATTAATATAAAGATCATCCGATTCTAATAAGTATTCATGGAGATATGAATTTATTTTGATTATGGAATTATTATCAAGCCGACCTACAACTCATGTAGGCTCAGAAGCCCAACAGTCGCATCTATTCAAACACCATCGTTGTGTATAAATATAGGATGACTTTTCCTCATTTGGACTCACTCATCTCATCACATCTCTCTCTCTCTACTGCGCAGAAAAGAGTCTCTTCTCTACTGCGCAGAAATGGGTCTCTCCCTCACACATGTGAAATTGGAAGCTGCTGAAACTGAAGCTACAACTGTAAAAGTAAAGTTTGACCTACGTGGACTAGAAGATCTCATCCGAACTACACTATAGGTTCATCTGAACCTCCTCTAAAAGCCGCAACTTCTAGTGGTGGAATCAAGTCAATCCGATGGACGGTTTGCAAGATATCGACTGCCCTAGTTTGAAGGAAGCTGCTGAAACTGATGCTGCAACTGCATAAGTGAAGTTTGACCTATGTGGACTAGAAGATCTCCTCATCTAAACTACACTGTAGGTTCATCTGAACCTCCTCTGAAAGCCGCAACTTTTGGTGGTAAAATCAAGCCAATCCGACGGTCGGTTTGTGACATATCGTCTGCCCTAGCTTGATGATGAAGCCGCTAATGCTGATGCTGCTGATCTAGGGTTTGCTACTGCTGATATAAATCAGATTTATTGTACAATTTCTCTCTGCTGAATTATTGAAGATAAAAGAAGATTTGATCAAAGGGTTTCCCCACACATTGTGGGGTTTGTCCCTGGCTAGCCGCCACATCTTGTGTCTCTTGTCTTGGCTTGTTTTCTGTCGATCGTTTAATGTTCTATCTGCACTTTACTTTATGTACATGTGATTGCTAATCTGTGGAATATAATAAGAAAAAGAAGTAAACTGTTATAAGCATAGAACATACCATAACTTAACATTCATACAGTCAGATTCGTGATAGCTCAAATTGCAAAAGAAACTTATCTTTATTTCCATTTATCACCAATACATCCAGTTCCGCCGTGCGCACTCAGCTGCAGGGGTCTGCGCACACAGCTGCAGACTCTTCCAGGCCTCTGTGCACACAGCTGCAGAGCCTCTATCCACTACCAAAACCCTTGACTCGAACTTACAGACACTTCCAAACTGCTTTTCTTAGAAACCCATTACATGCCAGATCCAAAAACAGACAACCAAACTTAGCTACTCTACTCATAGAGCCTCGCTCTATTTATACCTTCCCATGGACCAGAATCCATAGGTGGGCCAACTCAATTTACATTTCATTACATTATTTCTGGGCGGACTACCCCTTTGACTTTGACTTATTACAATTTGCGCTTCGCGCCTTCCATAGAGTATTTACACTATTTTTACCCAAAATTGCAGGCTTCGTGCCCCATGACCGTTGTGCGGGGCTTCTGCTACCCAACAGTCCCCCAACACAATCATTGTGACTTGTCTCGAGTCACTCAACTGGTGCTACCAAATTTGCGCGGAGATCAGTTAACAGTCTTTGTGCGTTGCTGGTGCTAGCAACAAACTCTTCCGTCATTCGTTGCATTCATTCCACTTGTGTTGCCGACACCTCGGTCCTTGTTTTTGCTATCTCCATGGCGGCATACTCGGCCTGCATGTGGGCTACCTTGTGCTCTATCGTGGTTGAAACTACAAATGCCTCATCCAGCCACGACTGGAGATGGGCTTTGATCACTGCTTCCTTTTTTCTGGCGGCATTGGCTTAGATTTTATGGTCTTGAGTCTCCCGTATCTTAGCCAAGCACTGCGTAATAGCAACGGTGTGCATGGTTCCTCGGATCTGATTGTAAGCTTGTTGAAGCTCTCAGGCCTCGGTTTCTAATCGACGAAGTGTTTGATCCTCCTGAAGGGTGGTGAGTGTAACGATCAACTGGGTGAGCAGCTCGGTACATTCTTCCATTGAACGTGTAAGCATTACGCACCCCATAGTGAGAATGTTCCTGCATTGCTCTATGATCTCTAGTGGCGTCATCGGTGGAACCTGCAATTTTAAGTTTGAAATCTGCATGCTAAGTTCACACTGGATCCGTGCGGCCTCCTCTTTACGTGTCGGAACCCAGTAGCCAATTTCTAGATTTGTGCTTCGATAGGCAATTCCGCTGCAATCTCTAGTTCACGAGCACTTGAGCAGGCTTCTGCTACTATCTTCTCCACCTGTTGCTTCTGCGTAACTGCTTCGTCCTGTTGGAGGTGTAGTTGGTCGATATTAATCTTCTGTTCCTGGACTACTTGGTTGGCATGGCTGGCCCTAGCGCGGAGCTCCATCGTGGCGCGGCCTTGGAGTTGCTGCAAACATTCTCGCGGTAGAGAAGCTACGTTTAATCCTAGCCCTTGAAGTCGTCCAAGCATAGCGCGGTCCTCCGCATTTGTGGTGATTAGTGCTCCTGCCAAAATCATGATGGAATGAGCCATTTAGGTCTTGAACAATGGTTCAACGGTTGACATACCAGGAACCCCCTGCATAGCGCTGGTGCTCATTGGCACGATCCTTATTCCAAGTTCTTGTAGTTGTGTATGGAGCTCCCCCAACACAATCTGTTGCTCAGACATGGCTTCGTCGACAACATCCCGAGCGACGTCCTGCACAGTGTTTTCTATATCATTTAGGTCCCCCTCAGTTAGGGTGGTCATTTTGTTGTCTGTTTTGGATGCATTTTCCTTCTTTCGTGGCTTTGCCTAGTCTTGCAGTGCTGGTCACTTTAAAGGAAAATCCGTGCCAGTCACTGATGGCACATTTGCAGCTGTCTCAGTGGGCGACTTCTGATTGGTTTTGCCCATTGTTGACGTATCCCCTCCTGGTGGTGTCATTCTGGCTGTTGCCCGTGTCACATCTCGAGCTACTTGAACTTCTGCGGCGAGCTGTTCATTTCACTTTTGCTGCATGGCACACTTAGCTTCCTCCTTTTGTCACCGAATAGCAGCCTCGTTGCACTCTACTTCCCCTGGTCCACGCCAAGCTAGTGGCTAGGTATCCACAACCCCGTCTACAATGTCATCAATGGCAATAAAGCAGAGTGAGGTCCATACCTGCGTTGGGTCCTTGTGCACCCTGATGTAAATATGATGCATGTCGGCTTTAAACTCGACAATATGCTTCATGCTTTCATAGATCCTGTCGGACAGCTGGGATTGCTCATTAATCCATTGGCGCACATTTGCGTCCATCAGTATCCAGAAGATTTCGATATTTCGAATTCATCCCGCATCCCTTGTCGCCTAAAGGGAAGCATATCTAGCTGCTTCCTACCATTCTGAGTCCAAGACTGGAAACTGGCTTTCTTTGGGTAAGTCATTGGTGACCAGCATGATGGACAGGAGTAGCCACGCATAATGGAAAGTCTTGCCCTTCTCCTGCACTTCGCGGCACTTGGTCAAAAACTTTTCACAAAGGAACTATGACTAATTGAAACGTACACTGGCCACGCATTCCTTAGCAAGTGCGATAACTATGGTAGGAACCTCAGTGCCACGACATTTCCTCATTACTTTTCCTGCCAACAACTGAGTGGAAACGCGGACTGCGTTGTCTGAGATACTGTCAATGATGTACCCTCGTTGTCCCTTGGCGAGCTGATATTTCTTTTTCAGTCGCTCTATCATCACGACATCGTTACTTCTATCAGTAATTTCTCGAGGGTCTCTTCCGTCGTAGGGAAGGTGCGAGACCCGATGAATAAGTTCAGCTGTGATACTGACAGGTTTGCCGACCCATAATATTTCCTCATGAACTAAACAGAGCAACTGCTTTATGACCAACATGGTGATAGGAGGCTGTAGAAAGTGAGGAATTGACAATAGACAGAGCAGCTCAGCTTTGTCCACCTTCCACAGCCACTCCTTTGGTTGTAGTGTTGTCACTGTCCCTTCTACATTCTGCTCCATTAGTGCATCCATTGCCAGGTTGGGGAATTTTACAATATCTGCGAGGTCCCAATCTTCGAACTTCATCGTCGCGACACGACCAACCACCAAATTTTCCACTGGGATAGCTTTTGTGAGAGATGGGGTAACGATTATAGTGTCGACTTCATCTAGGTTTTCAGGTACCTTTGCCTTCCCCTTACTAGGCAGCACATACTTGGGTTGTCGCACCAGCTGTATGGGGTCCTCCTCAGTGTTTACTTCTTCAATATATGTGGGATACTCTTCTGCTTCCTCGTCACTATCAATTGTAACAGTTTTACCCTTTTCCTCCATTGTGAATTTGCCAAAATGCAGGTGTCATGGCGACCTTCTGACTGATTCTGGAACCTGAGGGTCCTTTCTAGTCCTTGGTGTCTGGGGCGATTTAGGGAGCTTGGCTGCTTGTGGCGAAGCTTGCTGTGGGTTATCAGCGGTAGGGTTGTGTGCTTTGAGGATTTCTTCCTGGTAATGCTTCGGCAATGACTTAAACTATAGACTTTCTTTGAAACACTGGTCACTCATCTTGCACTTGTTTCTAACCCAGGGTGGCTTTCTTGTAGGGTGGGAAGATGTGGTGGTGTGATCTTTACTATGATTATATATGATTCGAAATTTAAGATTGGCTGCTTGCCCTTGCGGTAGCTCATAAATGTGATTTTGGCGGTTATTCTTCGGCCTTCATTGCCTACCGCCCACTCCATGGTGCTTTAAATGGGTCATCATATCATGAACAATACCTACAACGGTTGCTTTCCATCTTTCCTTCGCGGTAGAAAATCCCCAGGGACGTAAGTGCGGTTCTTGTACGTATGTTGTGGCCATGTTACACAGCTTCGTAGCAGCCTGTTTTATAGTCCCATGCCCTCTTTCAACTGCGTGGGGCATTGGGACTGGGCCACATACGAATATTCAGGTGGGCGAATCCCACGCATAGGTCTTGCAATCCCCGGCTAGCCCAGGCTGTGAGCACCCATTGCGTTCCCTTGATTCTGCTAACAGATTGCAGTGAGTGCATTCTTGTCCTTCTAGGTGTAGGCGCAACCATGCTAGCGGTGCCATTGCTTGTAGTAGGGTAGGAGAGTTAGCCATGTTTGTTTTCTTCGTTAGTTCTTCCATATAGGCAACTTCTAACTGTAGCTTAACAATTGCTTCATCTAACTCTTCACTCTGTGCGCGGAGTCTAGCCTCTGATGCTTCTAACTTTCCAATTTGCATTTTACCATGCAAGATGGCTTCCTAGAGTTGCTGAATCCTACTGCAAGTGTTGTCCCTGGAAGGGTGGGCTGTATCTATGCTAGGTTGTTTGGTCATAACGAGACTTCCTTGTCTGGTCATGTGATCCTTCGATCCGTGCGGAGCTGAGTGGGTTGATGGTTGCCTGATGAGCACTCGTACCCTTCATCATTGAGGTATGACCATTCTATACCAACTTGGTTGTCTTACCCGTCCTTCTGTTCGTACTTGGAATCACCTCCTCCATTTCAGCTTCCGCAACCCCCCTCTAGGTGTGTTCAACACGTCTTCCACCCCACTACACTACTCTCATGCTACACATATAGTACCAGGCTAGACGAACTGCCTTTCCTCTGTCACGGTGCTTTCTTTCGGTCGTTGTCGTTCCTCAGTGGTTACGCGTCGCAATGACCATGTCATCATATTACAGTTCAATGTCGTAGCCTCCTGCAACCGGTTCTACCATCACTCAATCTCCTCATCGGAATCCACTGTATAAGTGCTATCACACTCCCATGCGACTCTTCGACCCTCTGCGGAATGCACCGGATTTTGGTCTTGCATTGTTATCTGATAGATGCAATCTAGTTCGTCATTGATTTCTTCGTCGCAAACTAGTTTGGTGTAGTGTTTGCCTTCGGCTGGGTCCAACGGAACTACTACTTGCAGTGACTTATTTTCAAACATCATTTTCCGCCTTTTTAAGTTAATGATCCTTTCATCTCCATCGCCCAATCAATCTCGAGTAATGTGGGGTAAGGATTACTATCATCAACAATTTCTATGTCTTCAAAATCGGTCTGTGTGCTTACACCGTCGATATCCATGGTCACCTCTTGCAGTCGACCCATTGGTAAGATATTTTGTTGATTGGCCATTCACAACTGAATTGAGGACCATTACAGTGCAGGATTGCCCATGTGCTCCCATGTTTGTTTAGGTAATACGTTCGCATCTGAGCCTAAGTCTAGGATGAGCTGATCCATTTCATATTCATCGATTTGCGCTGTCAATCTCATCTCCTGTCCGGTGTGCAGAGCATGTCTTCCTATTTTCCAGACTACCTGTGGTTCGCTGGATTCGGTGCACCTGGTGATCAGCTCTTGCAGCCCTTGAACGACCTTACTATCGCACAGCAGTTTCATGCAGGTTTCAAGAAAGGTAGTAATCATGGAGGGGTCCAATCCTGACTCTGTTTGATCCCTCCTACCTGGGGTAGAAGCTTCCATGAAGCTCCGCTGAGCTTCCCTCAGCATTGTCCTCCCCTGTTCCGGCCCAGAGTCATGTTCCTTTGTAGGTGTGTCGCACCCCTTTCCACCTTCTGCACCCTCTTTTCACAAATTTCCTTCTGTAGTTGCACCGCTTCTCAGTACCATGTTTATACTAGGGTCCTCTTGGCGAGGTTCTGATTGCATCATCTGGACATTCTGGGTTGGTGAGGGTTGTAGCACTCCCTTTTCGTGCATTTGGGCAATTAGAGTTGGACAGTCTACCATCTCATGATCAAACTATTCACAGTAGGGGCATGAAATCCTGGTCGGGTTAGTGCAGTCACGAGTGTAGTGTCCAGGCCCTCCGCAGTTATAACAGATCAGCTGTTCACGGCCCCACCCGGGCCCCATTCCTCTTCCTTGGCTATGTCCTTTGAATCCTCCTCGCACTTCAGTCTACATTCGGTAAGTTGGGGTTCTTTCCATCATTAAGTCATAACTTCGACATGTCCACTCATCGTGTCCTACTGATCGACAAAAATTGCAATAAAGCTGTTGCGGGGTCTGGGTATACTTTTGTAATAAGTGGCAGTTATCTATTGCATGTTTTCCACCCACTTGAAAAATTGCGCACCAAAGTGCAGGTGCAGTGCTTTGTCCTGCATGTACCTCCAATTTCAATGGCATTGGGCCTCCCCCTGCCAGATAATTCACAAAGACAGGACAATGGTCCTTATCATGTTCCTAGCTCTTGCATTTGAGACATCCCACCTCTGCGCATGCCTCTGGTCGGGACACTCTTTCTTGCTTCAAGCTTTGCATTTCCAAACTCAGGTTTTGAAGTTGCACGTGGATTTTCTAAACTCCCAACCCTGGGTCTGGTATGGGGGTCTCGTGCAACCTCATTGTTGTCTCCAGTGCCTCAGCCTGGGTTGAGATCTTTTGCCGTGACAGAGCTATCCTAAAATGTGGTGAAAATGACGCCACAAACCACGTGCAATGCTACACATCCGTCAATGTCATGTTAGCTTCACAAATAGCTCTTTTTAATCTCTGGTCCAAATCCCACGGGCTTTCGCCACGAAACATTATGATCTCCTTGAACCCAATAACCGACTGGGTTTCTAATTTTTGTTGGCCAAACTCTTTGTTTAGTGCATCCTGGATTGCCGCTATTCCCACATTCGGATGATCGGTCGAGTATTTTATGTACCATGTCAGCGCACGGTCCTATAGTGCACTAACTAAGGTGGCCTTTTTGATGTTCTCATCTATTATGCCTTGGGCATCCCATACAGACTGGATCACAAACTAGAACCGTCCTAGTTCTTCATTTCCTACACCCTTAAATGTTGGCAGCTTGATTGCACTTGTCATCCCGACTTTTGGTGAGGGTGGGGTTGGGAGTGGGGTGGACGGGTTCGATGAAGGCGATGCGGGGGGTGGTGTGGATGGAGGTGGTAATAGTGGGAAGCACTCCTTGATCAACCGAACCACACTCGTTGGTGAGAACCTCGCGAACTCCTTCTCGCTTTCCTGGGAAATAGAAGCTAAAGGACTGTTTTCTACTCCTTCCGTTCGCGATAACCTCTTCCACTCTGCATTACTCCAGACATCAACAAACGTGCATAATCTGTTTTTCACACAATAGCATCTTAATCCAAGTATTCAAGGATTTGATATACCTACCTCAAGGTCCTTGAAGAAACCGCCTTTCTACTTCGCTATAGCTCATAGTTGTATCTATCGCGAACTCAGTAATAAATCCTCCTATTACCTGATCCAGCCAATGATCTACTGCACGAGCTATTTTATCTTCTGTGGCTTCTAGCTTGCACACCAGTTCCGGGGTCCACACAATAGGTTGGTCCAATCTGCACCTTCCCCCATTGTCAGCTAGCCTCGTGATCCACTCGTACAACTCTACCGAAAATGTTGCAAAGAAGATTTCATGAATGTCTGTGAATATATACCGGTCCAGCCAATCTTCCTTTGACACTCGCGGGTTTTTGTTCTCCTGAATTGCGAACTCGTGGAGTTTCAAATCCCACCACTCTTCCATCCCATTCTTTATCAGGTTCAAATGTTCCAACATCAGACACCCCTTAGGCAGATCCAGTCCCGGCAATGGAACCATTTGTTGGCTTATATGGGCCTGACCCAAGTTTGGAAGAATTATTTAGCCAAGCAAATCCCGTAGCTACTGGCCCTTTCGGCAACAGCCCACGAAGCGCAGATTGAGGTCTCACCCAAGGTGGCAAGGGAGGGTGCTGAAGCCAGGTTTCCGCACCCTTGGGATGTTTAGATGTGGTTTAGAGGTTTCGCGCCCCGTTCTACAGCTTCGCGATGCGCTGTATTTGCCCACATCCCGAATACCTCCTATTGTCTTATTAATGCACAGTCTACAGATATAATCTATTGGATGAAGTATTGTAGCTCAGATCTACTTAGAAGGGTCTTTAAGCACACATTTAACAAATTTGGCCAGTTTGCATACTTAGAATACACTTAGATTCACATAGATTTATAACATAAGCACATGCACATAGAATAAACAGTTATATCAATCATTGATACAGTCAGATTCACGATAGCTAAAATTGCAGAAGAAACTTATCTTTATTTCCACTTATCACCAATAAATCTAGATCCACCCTGCGCACTCAGCTACAAGGGTCTGCACACACAACTGCAGAGCCTCTATCCACTACCCAAACCCTTGAATCAGACTTAAGGCGATTCCAAACTGCTTTTCTTAGAAACCCATTACATGCCAGATCCAAAAACATACAACCAAACTTAGCTACTCTACTCATAGAGCCTCGCTCTATTTATACCTCCGCATGGAACGCGATCCATAGGCGGGCCGACTCAATTTACATTTCATTACATTATTTCTTGGTGGACTACCACTTTGACTTTGACTTATTACAATTTGTGCTTCACACCTCCTGTGGAGTCTTTACACTGTTTTTACCCAAAATTGCAGGCTTCGCACCCCATGACCGTTGCGCGGGGCTTTCACTAACCAACATGAGGTAAGCACAAACCTAATCTTTTAGACTCAAGTTCTAGCCAACCTAAGTCCAAAGAGGGCTCTCTCTTTATAATTTAACTTTTTTTTGGGTGGGATTTCAGGCTAGTTCTTAGTGCTCATGAGGTTTTGATTTTGATTGGGTGGTGGAATTCTGGGAACAGATGGACAGAGCAGGCCTTCAAGCCATTGGGCTATGGAGTCAATCAAAGAGTGGCTTAACTAGATCATATCAATTACTAAAGGAAGAGTTCATAGGGAATGCTAGCACAACAAAAAGAAAATCTGTAGTTTCAAATGGATGAGGTAGTCCTAACCAGGGTGAAAGGGCAATGAAGAATCCTTAAACTGAGGTCAAGATGAAGAACAGAAGGAGATCAATAGCAAAGGAAACTAAGAATCCTTTACTATGGACCTAAGGTGGGGGTGAACTAAGGAAGTAAGGGAGCAATTAAGAATTCCCAGACTAAGATAGTTTAGCAGAAAACAATGAGAAAGTAAACAGTCAAGATAGAGAGAATTAAAGCTAATTCTGAAATATCATTCCTTGTTTACCATTCAGATTTCATAGAGACACATGTGAATATTTATAAACATGAAGAGAAAATATTAATAAACATGAAGAGATAATACTTATTTGATTTCCACTGCATAAGAATCCTGTGAAATGTCTTTAACTTTATTCCATGATCCAGCAAGCCAATCCAGTCTTGATTACAATAGCTCCTTAACTTGATATGAAATGTCTACATAAATGTCTTTGAATCCACACTAATTACTTCAAAATGTGAAGTAATTATACAAAAATATTACAAAATATCTCATAACAGTTTGAGACTATTCTAGGAAATCAAAAATATCTTCAAGCATGAAGATAGAGATAGATGGAAAACTTCTTCTTGATGTCCCTCTAATTAAGATTATGCTGGCTATTGTGGTTCGAATTTGGCTCTTTTAGTTGATTGATATCTGTGCACTAGAACCACATTATGTCTTTAACCTACTAATACTCTTTACCTGCTACACTTTGACACTGTTTCGCTTGTTTTATCCTACTGCCATCAAAGTTACTGTAGTAATTTTATACTAAATATGTTAATTTTAACCACCATTCATCTTCAGGTAATTTTATCTTTAGCATCTTTCTATATGTCTCATCAGCTTTGGTGTACTTGGCAAAAATTGGCTGTTGACAAACAGGTGCTTTACCTCATGCTCCAGGAAGAACAAATTTTCCAAATTGTCATACAATACTTTTCCTGTGGGTAGAGCTTTAACCCCTGAAGTGCTAGCTTGGTCGTTGGCCAACTTGTTTAGTCTTTCAATGTAGTCCTATTGGGTCATAAGCTTGTCATGGATAACCATAAGATTGGGGAGGTCTTTTTCCCTGAACATTCCAAACTTTGTCATGAACCTATATGATTTGGCATTTCATATCAAGATTGAGCATAAGGTTCCTTTTAGTAAGAACCTTCTATATTTCTATGATGGTCCTTATCCTATCTTCTATGCCTAGTTTATCTAGCTGATTCTTATTCTTGTTATTCAAGAGTTTTATCAGTTGGTTGGCCTCCTCAGGTTTGTCTCCCAGATCTGCTCTTGTCTTTTGAATTTCTTCGGTGGCCACTTTCACCAGTTTAGTTTGCTAAAAAATTACTTGAATTGATGGCCAAACATCATTGACAGAGTCAACGATGTTGGCCCAGAGCATTTCCTTTATTTTTCCTAGTGGCTGTTGTAATGTTAAATCCTTTTCAAGGAGTTTTATCCTTTCACCCATTCTTTGACTCTTCTAAGCTTCTACCTTTTGTTGTATTTGTGCAAGCTTGCAGTCAGTTTCTAAGCTTAACACTTTTTCTTGAAGACTTCTAAGCTCTGTAGCCTAGATAGTCATTTCTTCCATGGCTTTCACTAATTCCACTATCTTCTCTATAGATGTACCTACATTTGTAGATGTACCTATGATTGGCATGGTTGTAGTAGGTGGAACTGTTGGTGCGAAGGAAGCAGCCAATGTAGAGGGCACTACTGTAGAGACTGTAGGAATGACAGTGTGTGTAGTGGTGGCCAACTCACTATGTTTAGACTGAATTAAGTAGTCTAACTCTTTCTCTGTTTGCTTTAATTGATCATTTATCTTAAGGACTAAGTCCATAACCTCCTCCTGTTCCTTCTGGGTTTCTAGTACTTTAGCTGTTTGTGGATGATGTAGATGAGGGATTTTGACCTGCTTTTTCAAGGTAGCTATGTCATCATTTTTCTTTTTGATTAACCTTTCTGCAGCCTTTACATCCTTGGGATCATGCCCCAACTCTATGATTAAGTCCTCTAAGGACTTTATCCTGGCATCCTTGGCCTGTGAAGAGGCCTTTTCTAGTTGGAATTGCGTTGATATATTATTCAACGAATTTTGTAGTTGATGTGCTGCAATGACCTTGCTGGTCAATGTGGAGTAGACCATTTCTCCGGTCTGTTTTTGCAATTCTATTTTGTCGATAGGATGTACATCCTTCGCCAGCACCTCAAAATATTTCTTCAAGTAATCTTCTATAGACCTAGGCTGCTATGTGGTAGGCTTCATGAAAGTCATTTGCATCTTACCTTCTTTTACATCAAAGGATGACATTAGCCTTGTTTGATTAGTGGGATCCATTTTAAGGTATTGTGCATATTTCTGAGCCTTCAACCATTCATTTGTAGCCTTTATCTCTTTGTATTTCTCTCTAATATCCTGGTCCTGACCAGTTGGAGCCCTGAATGAGGATACTTCCACGCTCTATTGTCTTTCCAGTATCTGAGCCTGTGTAGTGGAAGGTTCTTGTGTTCCTCCAGAGGGAGTGGCCTGCCTGCTCTCTGCCCTTTTTGAACCTATGGTTCCAACTGTTTCCTCTGTGAACTCTTATTCTGAAAAAGGATTTAACCTTTGCTTCTTGACATAAGTATGTCCAATAGGTTTGCCAGAAGGAGTGATCTCCTCCCTGTCTCTTTTGGGATTCTTCTCCTCATTTAAAGGAGTCTGTATAATAGGAGGAGTACTCATAGTTGGTTCTGGTTGTCTTGTTTGAGTCAGCTCTTCTGATATGTCTGGCTGCTCTGACTCTTCCTTCTCTAGAGGTTCTTCTTCTGCTTGTTGCTTGCTGTGTTCTTGTGTTTCCCTTTGGGATTAGGATTCTCCTGGTACCTGTACAAAGGAATCTTCATCAAGTCTCCTTTCTAGATCAATTAATACATTATTGACAACAACTTTTGTGCTATCTCTGTCTACTAAAGTGTTCTCCACCCATTCTAGTTGATTTGCATATTGTTTTGTCTCAGGGATTCTGTGGTGGATATAGGGGGACAATTTGTTCTTTTGTCTTCTATTGCAGATGAAATCAAAAGGGTCATATCTCCATATGAAGCTCTGTTTCAGTCTGAGCCTTTGAAGGATTTCTTCTGCTTCTCTTCTAGCTTCTCTATTGTTGCATATAAAGGGGCGAAGCTGGTCTTTTATTCTGAGTTGGGCCTTCTTCTTGGCTTTTACAAAATGTACCTCATTTGAATTAATTATTTGCCTGTAGTACTCCAGAGCAAAGAATCTCATGGGGAGGTATCTTGGTAGTTTGTAGGGTGCCAACTCACAGCCATATATCCTGATTTCAGTGTGATTTTGGTATAAATACCAATCTCCCACTTTGTGTTGTTTAGATAACTGTAGGACTCTCCTGATATCTGCACTGATCCTTGGGGGAGGACTTCCTAATAGCATGGTTGCCATTGGGTGCACAAAAATATCTATGAAATCTATATAAGTATATGGAGAGTCATATTGGTGGATTAATGGGGTCCAGAAGATTACTAATCTAGGGTTGCCTCTAGTATCAAGCTTTTGAAGTGTGAATGGAAATTTATCAGCTTGATAGTATAGGAAAAGATGATATAAAACTGATGAGTACTTAAATACTCTTTCATTGTCCATTCTCATGAATTGATCATGCATTTTATCTGCAATGAATTTGGCATAATCAAACATGATGGTAGGGGGCTGTCCAAGAGTGTAAATGGACATGAAGGCTATAATAATCTCATCAACATACTCACTGGTAGTATAGCCTAAAACACTAGATATCATTGATATAATGTCTCGGCCAAGTTCAGAGAATATGGTCCACATGTATGGGGGAGGGTCCTTTGGAATGTTTTTCTCTTCCATAATGAAGGTCTGGAATAATTGAGCAAGTTTGATGGAGGTGATTCTAGGGAATCTGTCAAGCAGGTCTCCAATAGAAATGGGGGTTAGGTTTTGCCCTGGTTGCAATTGCAGTATTTCATTGATGGATTCAACAGTGATGGTGAATAATACAATATGGTCAGGAGTCATCACTACTCTTTGGCTGGGACTATAGTTCATATGGAAATAGTGGACAATTTCAGGGAAGATATGAACTCTAGGGAATTGGTACTTGGGCAAATTTGATTCCCAAAGACCTATTTTGTCTATGGTTTAAGTATTGGTCTTTGTACCTGCAATATAATTTCAATGGGGATTCATGGACAGAGGTGTCTTTAATTTGAAAGTCTTTGTCTGCCAAAGGGAGATGGTCTAAGTCCCGGTGGGGAGTGGTAATTGGTCGGACATTCATTACAACTGGAGCAGCCATCCTTGGTTTTTGTTGATTCAAGAATGGGGAAAGGGTTTTCAGTTAAATTAAGGGCAAATTGGTTTAATTCAAAGTGGTTCGGGGTTGCTGGGTAATTTTTCCACACAATTTCTTAATAATTCAAGCAATTAAGTAACATTTTTTAGGAATGAGACAAGGTTTCTCAGTGATTTTGGGTAAATACCTGGTTTTGGCTTTGAGCGGGTTGATGGGTGACTGTGCATGTTTTTCAGGAGGCGTACGTGACTGAAGATTGGACTGGAAGTTCAGTAGCTTCTGCCGGTTGGCTTTTGGACATAGGTTGGCAGTTTCACGCAGTCTGTTGTTTGCATGGAGGCTTGAGCGTTTTTCCACGATAAAGCCAAAAACAATGATATTTTTAGTTTAATTCGTAAAGTCAACCAATTTGGTGGGTACAGGGGGAAAGGTACGTTTGGCATTAAGCAGGGGATGAGACGTTTTGTCGTCTAGTGGGAAAGTGGAAAGTGGGTTTTGATCGCAGCGCTTTTGGGTTGGGGTGGTTTCAGGGGTAGGTCGCCTGATACCATTTGGGTGACACATAGCATTGGGGCCCAAAGTGAAACCACCCATATAGGGTGGGTAAAGTTCAAGCTATGGAGGTCACCCGATATGATCGATAGTCGTCGGATTAAAGGGGGCCAATCGAACGGTGGTCAGGGTGAAATGTTTGAATGAAGGTGAATGGAGGGGCTCGGTGAAGGATTAAGAGCATGGGATTAAATTAATCAATGGTTTATAGTAGATTAAGGGTGTTGGAGGTGATTTCAATGGCGAGGTTGATTATTAATTAACCATAGATCGGTTAATTAATCTCTTTTATCCGGATAGGGTTTTTACAAATTTTATTTTTCAAACTTTTTGGGGTGGGATATTAATATAAGGGACTTTATTATATAACTATACGGGAAATTTTTATTGCTTTTTTGGGATTTAATAGATATAAAGTTAGAAATTAGTATGATGCTGGCAGGGAATGAATAAAGCGCTAAGTATAGAGTATTTTGTTTATTCGTTTGTTATTTGACATAACACAGTATAGTTAGGCTTCATGTGTTCTTTTGGGTTTTGTGAAGAAAAGGGGTTTTCCCATGGGGGGTGGTTACTTTTTTAAGGTTTTACCCTTAGAGAAAGGGGTTTATTAGGGGGAAAATGACTTTTCCTTAGGAAACTGTTGTTTTTCTTTAGGAAAAGGGATTTGTTGGGGAATATGAGTAAATTGAAGGGGAAAAATGTTTATGAGGGGAATTGTAGTACTTTAGGATTTGTAAGTCATTGGGCTGAGGGTCCGGTCCCTCCAGAAGTCTGAGAAATGCTCTAAGCCCCTTTGACTTAAGATTTTAGGTATTTAAGACTTTTCCTGGAAATTAGTTAAGTGAAAAAATATGAGTGAGGGAGGTTAATTAATTTAACTTCGTGAACTTTGATACATGCTCAATTTTCATCCATACCTAGAACTTTGATGATGAAGGTGAATAATATGATTTTTGTCTAACAATCATCATAATTCTGCAACATTTCTTCTACTTACCCACCTACTCATCCTACCATTTTTAGTTCTCTTTATTAGGGCGCGCTTAAGCTGGAAAACCCTTTATCAAAACGTTTCTTTCTTTTACAATAGAAATCTATCTAGATCTAACCTTATTACATCCAAAGGCTCATATTAAATAGTTGAGCTCCCTTTATTTTCTCTACCTAATCTAATTATCTGCCAAGATTAAACAATGTGGTCAGATTTTGTTCTCTATCTATAAGCATGAAATTGAAAACATGAAATAGTCAAGTTTAAACATTTTGACTATTCATGGATTGTGGCAAGGATAGAAAGCTACACACAATCTATTATTTTGCATCAAAAAGTAAATAATAGTGGCATTTTGACTTGCACACTTTCATGGTCTTTTCTTTTGTTGGGGTTCATTTTTTTCATCTTTTTTGACCTTTTTTATTCTTTTTGTCTTTGATTTTTCTTTTAGGACATACCCTCTTTACATTTTTTAATAATTTGAATATGGAAAACATTTGCACAAAGAAAAGGTATGTACATATTATAGATTTAATCTCATCCATTCAAAAATTATGACTCCTATTGGTATAGGAACCTAACAATGGGCATGTGTTTCTGTCATTCTCTTTCCTTGATGATTTCAACAATTTCTCGGAAGCATCTGACACCTTCGAGCATTCTCCCTTAGTGTATATCAAGCCTACAAAATGAGGTCTATGCACAACCTGTAATGGTCAAGTTATGCCTTGGTTATTAACACCAATTTCTTCTTCCTCCTTGTAGCTCATCCTCGTAAGGAGCCTCATGTTTGTCCTTGTAATTGGGATCTTCAAATCTCCAACAGAAATCATACTATGTGAAGATGAAACCGAAAGGAAATCAACATATTTTACCTCCTCTGTCGATTTGGAAAGAACTGATGAGGGCTTCTCATCATCTACTGTTGATGGTTCGCATGTTGTCTCAGCGCATTCCCCAACTTCTTTTCTATCATGTGAAAGTCTTGCCTAACGGGGTGATTCTTCTAGTTTGATGGGGCTAACAATGCCTTGGCCTTTAATGCCCAAGCCTTTTCCTTCATACCCAATTCTCTTCAAAAGTTTGGAGCCAATTCCTGTGGTATGATTTTCAAAAATAGCGAAATCATCATCAGGACACATACATGAATTTAGAGAATTACTTTTTACCTCACATGGGTCACGCTGCAGCTTTTCCAAGGCCTCGTCCTTAGCTTACAGTTGTTGTAGCAAACCATGTTTCTCCTCTTTCTCTTCATGTAGAAGCATATTGAATTCAACATTCTCTGTTTGAATATTTTGGTTGTTGTGCTTAAGTTATTCCAGGGCCTCTTCTGTGGCTCGCAACTGATGCTGCAATCGCTCCTTTTCCTCTGTCTCTTTTTGTAGAGCTTCATACATTATTTCCACACTTTTGGAAATTTTGAGCATGGTCTCGTACATTGCTTTTTCATCCTCTGTCACTGCACGTTCCATTGTTCATGCTTGCAATTCACATCCATGCAAAGATCGCTCTGATACCAAACTTGATCTGAGTTGACTCAACTCTCGGATTTAACCAAGATCTTTTGCTTTTGTGATGTGATTAGAATTGCAATTAAAATAGCATAAAGGAACATAAATGCATGTTGTAAAGAAGAAGGAACATGACAACCATCAACAACATAAAACTCGAGACATTGATAACGGAGTTCGTTGAGGGGGGACTACGTCTCTGGGCCTTGGCATCAAGATGGTGTAGGCCGCTGCATTAAGTGTTGTCAATAGTGATGATGTACATAGGTGGTGATGTTGCTATCATACAAGGGAAATGCCCTCACGTAGCAGTCGCTCCAAGAGATGTTCCACTGCAGGAACTCTAATTTAGAAAGGACACCTATCAGTATGATATAAAATTATGCATGTTGATAATGAGTATCCCACCAACATGGCATAAAAGGGATCTCAATGCAAAAATACATAGCGACACATGAGTATCCCATCAACATGGTGACAAAGGGATCTCAAACAAAACATGATGAATCATGACAATAAGTACATCCCACAGATGATTCTGCATCACATCAAGCAGGAATCATGAAACAAGTAAGAAAACAAGATCCCACATCAAACATCAAAACAGGGATCTATGCAGCACAATGCATCTTATAGCAAAGAGAAGTACATGAACACACTGCATATACCTCACATCCTGGGGCCATCTAAACAGGAGGATGTTAAACTGCTGAAGTTGGCCATACCATCAATTTCGTGGCGTCGAATCTCATGGAAGGACTGCTCGCACATGAACGCTGACACCTACACTCCACTTTGAAAAGTGGCCAAAAGATAGAATGGCCAAATGGAAAATCTGAATGCACCATCATATTTGTGGCATCGAATAGTGTAAAATCGACTGTCAATTTTTTGAATTCTGAGTAAGTGGAAATCTGGGGCTTATGGAATCTTTTATATCCCCCCTAGATTCCTCAAAGATTCCCTCCTCCGAGTCATCTAAGGATCTACTGCTCAGATCAAAATTCTTACTGTGCCATCAGGTTTATGTCATTGAGAGGTGTAAGATCGACATAAAATTTGTCCAATTTGGACAATGCAAAAATTTCACCCTCTTGAGAATTTAGCTCAATCATGGTTCCACCTGCTCTTTTCCCAGGTTCATAGTTCCACCTGCAATAAAAATTAATTAAAGAAATTCATGCTTCGATTTCCATGTTGCCCTTCTACCTCTCCATCCATACGCTCCCTTCGTTCTGTTCAAGTCCGACCTTACCTCGCAAGTGAGAAAGAATGGCCTTTTAAATATCCTTCTCGGGCAGAGATATCAATGAAGATGTCGTTGGTGTGGTGACAAAAATACAAAATTAGTTGAGGAGGAGTCAGGGGGTAAAATATCTCCCCTCCTATCTTTTAACACACATACATTCCAAATGTGGGTGGGTGGCCCTTGAAATGCGGCCACTGTAATAATGTTAGGTGTTGGCACTGTTTTACATGGCACATTGTTTGATTTTAAGTGGTGGCATTGAATGGTTTGTTTTAACATGGGGCCGCCACATGGGTAGGGATGGCCCTCCCGCCAGCCGTGGGTTCAACTTCCACTAGCCTCATTTTAATGCGATATATGTATGGAGGTTGGTGTGGTTCAGGTCCATCGGAGGTGGCCCGCCCACAACCCATTAATATCGTTTAATGTGTATTGGAGGGTTCAGTTGGACTGGCGGGGGTCATGGCCTGTCGATCCCTTTTTAATATAAAAAAAATTTATATGTTGGTTGTGGGGTGGCAGGCTTGGTGGCCCACCAGCCTAAAAATATATATCTATATATCTATCTATATATATATATATATATATATATATATATCTATATATATCTATATATATATATATATATATATATATATATATATATATATATATATATATATATATATATATATATATATATTTATTTATTTATTTATTTATTTATTTATTTTTAAATAGGGGCTTTTTTCAAATCTTCCTAAAATAAGGGATATTGGGCAATTTAACGAGGCCACAATTTTGCCTACTTTCTAGAGCTAGATTTCATGCCCCAATGTTAGTTAATTTGTAGGACACTTAAACCATAGTCCAACTCGTTCTCCCTCATACGAGCTCGGATCGACAAACCGTTCACACCGTTACAATCAGGATGATAAGATCTACGCTCTGGTCCTAGTAAAAAAAAAAATTATGATCACTTTGATTTTTGAGCTTCCATCAGCCCTCTTTGTCCTGTGTGTGTCCCTGGAGCTACCTAGATCAGCATCTGACACAGTACCTTTACCCCTCAAGTTGTAACTTTTGGGGGGCTTGGGGGAAGCATCTCCAACAATGGCCTCTTGAGCAATCAAAACTTCCCCTCCATAGATGACTTCAAAGGTTAACACAACAGATGGGGCATCATCACTGGGAGGGGACTTGTCCTCTTCAGGGACGTTAGTTTCTTCGTCCCCCTCCCCAGTGGCCTGATATTATAATAGTTGGGTGACTATGACAATCATGTTATGGAGCCACTGCAGACAGATCTTGTGATAGTGGGAGGCCTGATGGAAAGTCCAGAAGTTATCTTTTCCTAGCTCCTCCACATTGAAGGTTGAGTTGGATGTTTGTGACACTTTAGGGGGGTTGTTAGTTTTCTAAAAAAAAAGGCTTAGTTGGTTTTTCTCCTCCTGAAGCATCACTAGTTCTTCTCTTTATCTCAGAGTCTTTGTTAGTCAATTGTTTTAGGGATTTTCCAGTCCCTCGAAATCTTATCTATGGTTTTACTTGTTGATGCCTGTCTCTTCTTCCCAGAGGACTTTTCATCCTCTTAGGACTCATGCTCTAAGGAACCAATAAAAAGAAGTTCCTTTTCTACTTCGAGTGCAGTAGCAAAGTTCTCTACCAGGGTGGGTTTTGCTTCACATTTAACGAATACAACAATATCCCGTGGTAGGTCCTTGGTTTAATAATCAATTGTGATGGAATCATCAAGGGCCATGTCCATAGGGAACTTATTCAAAATGGTGGTGAAACATTGATTGAAATCTTTCACCTTCTCTTTCTTATGACATTTTAGTGTTCTGAGCTCGGTGAGGAGCATAGAAGGTGTCTTGTCTTCTGAGAATTTGTCAAGGAAGGTTTTCTGGAACTCATCCCAAGTTCGGATGGAGGCATCAGGTAGCTACCGATACCAAGTGGCTACTTTATTTTCAAGGGTGTTTTGGAATAAATGACAAGCTACATCATCATACTAGACCTTCATCATTTGCAATATTATGTAAAAATTGCTAATATGGTCGTTAGCTGAGGTCCCTTTCTCGGGGTCGAACTTTAGGAGGTGTTTCTTAGAATGGCGAGGCATGTCATGGAGTAGGACTCTGAGGTTTAATGGGGATTGAGTGATCCAAGCCAACAACTATTGACAATGATTGCCTCTAGGGTTGAAGAGGAGGCGATGGTCATTTCCCTCTTATTCAATATCTGTGCCTGATTTGCCGTTGGTGCGAGGGTTCGCCTTCCTTCTCCTCGAGGCACTCTGAGGTGTCCTAGATCTCAAGTGTTTCTCATATTCCTGGTATTCCTCAGGTTTCTCAGGATATGCTGATTGTTGTAGAAGTTTATACGGTCTCTAAGGTAATCCCTAGTTCCCTGTCCTAGGATCCCTTGAGTGCCCCCAGTGAGAGGTTGATTGTTAATAGGGGTCTCTTCAGTGAGACGTCGATCATTTCCCTGTGTCTCCTCCCATTGTGACCGATTATTTTCACGGTGAAGGTATTCCCAAGGTAACCTCCCTCATTTATAGGATGGCTTTCCAACCCTTCGATAGATAGCCTCTCAACAACATCCACATAGTCATCTAGCGCTAGGTCGATTAACTGCGATATAGAGTTAACAAGGACACCTTGACGAGTGTGATGAAGTGTGGAGGTGCATGTATTGGATAGGGAGTTAGTGGCAGAATGCATTTCAAACCCCTGGTGAATTGTCGAGAAATAGGGCACATATCCCTGAGTTGTTCGCTCGTGACTATGAACATGGGAAGTTCCTCGCCTCCGAGAGCATCTTCAAGAGGGGGAAGTTGGGATTCTTCTTGATGCGGCCTCATGAAGGCTGGCCCATAAGGGGGATCGTATGGTATTTCAGGGGGCGTGGGAGGCTGAGGTTGGTTACTACCTTGATGGGAAATTTCGGTGTGAGGGCGTGGATTAGTACTTGCCATGGCCCTCCTTCTAGCACCAAATCTGTTGATGGGATGGAATTTTCTGCCAACAGCAAAGGGGACCTCCCCGGTGTAGGTTCCCAACTAGATCGTGCACCATTTGTGATGGGGATCCCTTCCGGCATGTAGGCCTAACTGTTGTTCAGTTGTGTTTAGCCTACTTCAGACGGAGGCAAAATATGAACTCAATTGAAAGCATGTACCTCAATAAATACAAGGAAATAATTGACAAATATCTTATGCTACATCAACCATGAATAACCAGACTATAAACAACATAAACCTTATGTAAAGTTACTGTTAGTAAGCTTCAAATAAGAATCATGTTTGCCAAGATAAAATGCTTAATAATTGTAAATCAATTCACAATGATCAAACATTTATGAGAATAAAAAAAGGTGTAGTCAAAACATATTATACCAATACCAAAGAAATAGTTCACCGGCACAAGCATAGAGTTAGCGAATCAAATACCACTCATATGAAGCAACAAAAAGTTTGGAGTATGAGATAGAATATGAGGAGACCACACATCATAGAGCTTTCAGGAACATCCGATCCATCAAGTGAAGAAAATACTCATGGCATTAGAACATAAAAGATCTGAAGAATCCAATAGTGGAAACGTACAATCACTCCTTGCATAAATTAGAAGAACATAAATTCTCTCAAGCAATGTATATATCTCCAAAAGAGTCCTCAGCAAAAGGTCCTTACAAATGAGGCATGAGGGTATATTTATAGGGTGAGAGTGACTCTTGGCCTACCCTTGACTCTTGAACTTCCTCATGACTTTTCATCTACCTAGTGACTTTTAGTATTCCACATGACCTTTCAGATTCACAAAATGACTTTTGGTATTCCACAAGACCTTTCATATTCACATAATGTTCTATGCTACTATAGAAGATCTGTCACAGAAAATAGCTATCAATCTAATTCACTAATTTAATAATGGCAAGTTTCAGAATGTCAAGCCCGAGCTGTTCCGTCAAATATGTGCACCATAGGTTGTATTTTGTTGCAATGGAAGTGATCTGCAGTTGATCTTCATCATGTTGGTGCAGGCACTCGAGTGCATCTGGGATGAGGGTGCTCTGTTTGGCATGCACCTAATTTTTCAAGGTTACAAGTTTGGTGTAGAGCCTTACTGGTTCTACCATATAACGTGTGATATATTCTCTGGTGATTGGAATGTCTTTGGTATGAGATGTTTGTTTATATGTCTCTACGAATGCCTGTACCTCCTTGGATATCTCATCCTACTTCCTCACCTATCTAACTTCCCCTATAGAGGGAACCCCATGAAGTTGGATCATGGATTCCAAACCACTGAACATATGCCTATAGGATCCTAGTACCCTTTCCACATCTTTGGTCAATTTTTATTTAGACCGAATTTTAATGCGGAGTTGAACCTTAGTATTCTGCATGGTGATCCAATCCTTCTTAGGGACCACCACTGGTGCTTTTGGGTACTTGACAGACCATTCGTGTATCTTATCCAAGGCATTCATAGCCTCCTTAAGCATTGCGACTCTTTCTTTTGTGTGGGCTTGGATTGTCACGATTGGGGCCACTATGTGATGTAGTTTGGACATCTCTTCGTAGACTACTGCCATGGCCTCCCCAAGAGTCTCCATTTCTGCTTCGATTGCTACCTAGAATTCTATTGCGCTTGTGTGCACTAACTACAATGTTGTGTTCTCTTAGTCCACTTTCCTTTTCTCCTGTTTCACCACAGTGGCCCTTTATTTGGATGCATAAAGAATGCTTTTAAGATACACAATTTGTTTGCTCATTTGGGCCACATTGTGTTCTGTGGTGGAAACGAAAGTTGTTCCGACTGAGGCAATCATTTGCGGGTTTGCTGTAATGTTGGGCACAATATCCTTGGCCGTGGTTACTGATAAAGGCTCGGCTGGATTCACGGCACAATATTTTTTCCTTTCTCGTACAATCTTGAGGTTTATTTCATCGAAAGTGAGCCTTGTAAGATCTAGGACCTCCTCATCCTATTCCTCCGAGATACCCAGTTCTTGAAGGGGAAGGTGTCACTAGGGAGGGGAGTGGTATGCACCATGTATAATGGGGGAAGTTCACTTTGTCCTGTACCCAGGTAAGCTATTTTGCTAGTATCTCCTTGTTCACTTTCCCGAGTTTCCTTCTCCTTGTTCCTCCTTAGATCTTCTTCCTGTCGTCTTTTCTCTTCCTTTGCAAGCGCTCGTTGCCTCTCTAGCTCATCTTCCATATTTTTTAGCTCTTGTTCTAACCTCCTATTCTCCTCCTGCCTTCTCTTCTATGCCTCTTCCTCCTATTTTTTCTTCTCTACCTCTTCTTGTGCTCTTCTTTCTTCTTCCTGCTTTCTCTTCTCTACCTCTTCCTGCACTCTTCTTTCTTCTTCCTACTTTCTTCTTTCTTCTTCCTGTTGCTTTTCTTGCAGTTGTTTCTCCTTTTCTTGCTCTTCCTGTCGTCTCCTCTTCTCGCCCTGCCCTTGGTTGTTGGAATATTTAGGTTGTTTTTTCTCTAGCTCCCTTTTCCTTTTAATCTCTCGCTTTCTCCTCGCCAAGTTGGCATTCCTTTGTTCCAGTGTAGTATCTTCCTCTTCATGGTCACTCAAGGCATCTTCTACCTCTTTTCCTTTTCGCTTCTCGGATTCCTTGGGGCCTTTTAACTCCTTGTGCTGATTTTTCTTTGAAGTGGAAGTTCTTTCCTTGAAGCTTACACCTTCCTGGGAATCACCGAGGAGCTCATCTTTTGTTGCCCGCTTCTCTCTTGGGCTAAGTTCCCTTGTAGATTTATACCAATGTTTAATCCCATCTTCGAGATCCTTTTTGGTATGAGAATAGGACCAACTTCATTTTGCCCTTTTGCAGTGGGCGGCCACAATTTTCTCAGGATCATATGTTCGGTAGTTGAGGGTCACAAAGTGGCTTCCCTTCAATGCCTTAGCCTCTGCCTCTACCTATTTGAAATTTTCAACCACATATGCTCTGATGGTGAGAGGGAAGGTAGGCCATGGTTTCTTTTTTCCTTTGTTCAATATACTTGAAAAACCCTACGTCATTTGGTAGTATAACTCTTGTAGGAGCATCTTGTCCATGATGAACTTGGGTAGGGCATGAGGGGCCTTGTGAGTACCGAACACTCTGATGAATGTTCCTTCTTCAATGGGGAACCAATGCGCTACCTTGACCATGGTCTTCATAGCCCTCTTGGACATGCATGGTGGTTCATCCCAAAATAGGAGTTGGTACAACAGGATGATGAAATTTTTAGAGATTATATCTAACATGCCTTTGTAAGCCATGTCCCATAAAAATTTATAATGGTAGTGCACAGGGTTGGCTACTAATGAGTCCCAGTTGCAGCTTGAGTTCTCCAAGTAGATGTTGATCTAGAGATGATCTAAGGTTGTCATTGATGTGAACTGAAGCAGCACCAAGGGCTACCTTGATCTTGCAGGGTAATTTTGACTTGACAACTTACTCTATTTTGAGTCAAGGATCTTCTAGATGGATTCTACTCGTCCAGATGTTTCCGTTGAAATATGGCACGCCAAGTAATTCTTCACGGTTTGAGAGATATTCATGTTTGAAGTTAGTAACCCCAGTTAGTGGACGAAAACCCTATGGGGTTGTGGCATGGCACTCATAATTGGTTTTGGTCATTTAATAGTCAATAATTAATAATTTTTTAAGCTCCTAAAATCCCTCCAACATTCTCTATAAAAGCCCCTCTCAACTCTATAAAATGGAATCTCATATATCCTCCAAAAGGAGTGATTGTGGAATTTTCACTATAACTTCATTTCTGCGAAGGCTTAGATTCCGAAATGAAAACCCATTTGATTCACAATCCTGATGAACTTCATGACCGAATTTCAGATCTTGGTTTGCTATATTTTTGGAGATATGATATGTGGAAGTTAGGGTTTTTGCAGGCTCCCGAATTTCATCGCAAAGAAGTGACCTTGGGAAAATCGTCATAACTCTTTCTCTGAGAAGAGGATTGGAATTCTGTAAAAAGTGGCAGATGGTGCATGGAAGGTAGTGTTCTGTGTATCAATTTTAGAGCCGAAGGAGGTAACAGTGACACATGTCACATCGTACAAGTTTTCTCTACATAACTAGTCCATAATTAGGTCATTGTGAGAGATTAGGCATAACCTTGTCTTGAAGAGTCCAAATCAGGTCAGACCTATGGCATTGGAAAGAATACTTAGAGAGATACTATAGGACCAAAGATCACATATTGGGGATCTTAAATCATAGAGATACATTAGATTACATACCGTGCTCCTAGAAGGTGACAAAAACTAGATCAAGTGCTGTCAAGGGGTGCAAAGGACCAGACTTTCTAGGGCAGCAAAGAGAAAGGTGTAGCAAAATGATGCAGCAGAGGTAAGGTAGAGGTAAGTATCTTCTATATATGCATGTTCATTTCTTAATTGCATTAGGTTCTTTGAATTCTAATTTGTTGTTTTTGTTTAGCACTGACATATGCTCTGCAGGATGAGGTAAGTTTTGCTATTATCATGTCATGGGTATTTCATTGAAGACTTTTTGCAGGTATTATATATTCATCAAGAGAAGACTCAATGCATAATATAATGTTCTGAAGAGTGAGAAAGGGTAGCATGACAAGAGTAGAAATCAAGGTGCAGAACAACAGCAAGAAGTTCACCATATGAAGTCTTCAAGTGGGAAGCACTGCATGCAATCTTTGTAAAAGTATCATTGTAAAAGCATCATTGTAAAAGTTGTACAAGTGTCTATCTGCCAAGAGTTGAAGAGGCAGTGTTGGGAGGTCTAGGATCATCATTAGGTGGTTGTGTCATAGTTGGGGTTATGGTCTAGTGTGTCTTCTTCTTCTACATCATTCTGTATCATTGTAAAGTGGACCATTTTCCCTAGTACGAGAGTCCATTCTTCTTTTATTCTTCTATAGGGTGGTAGGGTGGTGGTAGGGTGGTGCTAGGCTGGTGCATGAAGCCACCAAAAGGTTCAAGCCTGTGAAAACTTCATGGTGGTAGGGTGGTGCTAGGGTGAGTAGCTCATTGGGTGTTGGGGCATTCGTTCAATTGACTACTGAAGAATCTCGGGCATTGAAGCATCCATCCAGTGGGAGCTGGAGAAGAATGCTTTTCTAGGTTCTAGAAAGTTGGAGCTTTCCTTTCAATTGGAGTTGAAGATTAAAGAATTACTAGAAAAGCGTTTGGTGGTTTTTGACTCGGAGGGAGTTTTCCAACCAAAATTTTTGTGCCTCCTGTGTTATTTTATTCACTGTTGTTATTGCATAAATATTAATGATAATTGAAGATTAACTAATGCTCTGAAAAGATTTAAAAGTGCTAATTGCTAAGGAATACTGATTCAACCCCCCTCTCAGTATTTTCCAACAATTAGTGTCAGAGCTTGGTTCCTTTAGTAACATCTTAACCGTTGGAAGTTAGTTTTCAGAGCACAGAGATGGAAAAGTCAAAGAAGCGGGTTACAAGGATTTCAAATGAAGGTACATGTACAACAAAATCTCAAGAAAGTGAGTATTGTGTACCAACCCCTAATTTTGATGCAGATAATTACTAGATATGGGAATTCAAGATGGAAGTATCTATGCAGGAACATGGAGTACGAGAATCAATTATTTCTGGAGACACATCTACCGACAAAGCTAAAAGGTACAATTCAAAGGCCATGAATATAATCTTGAATGTTTTGCCAAATTCTGTGAAAACAAAAGTTCGTCAATGTTGTACAGCGAAAGATATTTTGGAAAAGCTTCATAATCTCTATTCAACAAAGAAATCAGGTCAAGACGTTATTGAAAATCCAGACCCTTCTGAGAATGATGAAGAAGGGTTAACCATAGAAGAATTTTCTGAGGCAATCAAGCTTATAAAAGAGCTCAAGGCTGAGAAGATCTGTTCCAATACTCTTGAAAAACAAGTTCAACGTCTCAAAATTGATGTTGAAGAACACAAATGTATTGAAGAGTCACTTCAAAAGAAGTTGGAAGAAATCAATAATACAACAACACGAGACCTCAAGAGAGAAGTCCAACAGAAGCAACAAGAACTTAACACAGCATTTTCAAAAATTAACAGGATCACACAACAGATGCAGGAAGAAGAAATTGAAATGAAGGAATCTGATCAAAGATACATATCCACTGTTGACCAAAAGCAAAAGGAATTAGAAGCATCTTCAACAGAAATAAGCAGGCTCAGGATTGAAAATGAGAAGTAGAAGGAACAGATACAGGTTCTCAACAGAGAAGTAGAGAAGACCACTCTTCTCAAGCTACAAGTTGAGGAGGCAGAAAAAATAAGGAAGATTTTGCAAATATGGTTTCAATAAGATCTTGCTCAAAAGAAATAAGAAATTGATGCAACTCGTGATGAGATCAACAAACTCAAGGGCTCACAAAAAGAATGCTTACAAGATAAGACAGATGAATAAGTGAAAATGAAGGCAATTAAAGATGGTAAAGCTCGAGTTAATGAAGGTACAAGCTCCACAACTTCGTAGGATGATTCTAAGAAGGATGTTGATCAAAGTGAAAAGCCAAAGAAGAATGTTGAAACTCCAAAGAACAAGACCAAAGTAATCAAGAACAAAGGACCACAAGAGACTACAACACCGCCTCCAAAGAAGAATGAAAAATCTTCCAAGTATTTTCATTTATTCAATGGATATTGCTTTTTATGTGCTAACTATGGACATATGCCTAGGGATTCTGAAGTTTTGGACAGGTACAACCATTATCTACAAAACCGTAGAAGCAAGTTTACAGGAACATGAGACAGGTTCCACGATGATTTTGTCATAAGAGAATATGTGCTAGATGGGCCAAATATTGAATGTTTCAAATGCCATAACTATGGCCATAGCGCTCATGGTTGTATATATCAGATGGAATCACCTATGGAAAACATTGAATGCTTCAAGTGTCATAACTATGGGCACATGGCTTGAGATTGTAGGAATAAGAAGGCTGGAAAAGGAAATAGGTATAGGAAGACAAAGTAGATAACAAGGTTTCAGCAGTTATGCTTTCAAGATTTGTAAAAGCAAAAGGTCATGAGGAATTAGCAGTTGCTTCAGATAATGACCCAGGTCAAGATGCCCCGTTAGGTGACTCATTATTTTGAGCAATTTGGCTTGTTGACTCCTTAATGTTTGTACAAGAGGAGTCTATGTAGCAGTATATGGCACAAGTCTATGATTGACAGGAAGGTAGTTTGAACAAGATGGTAGTTTCATGAAAGGTTTAGGGGGAGAAAAATAGTTGAAGGATTATAGGTTACTAGGAACAAGACAAGATTAGTCTGCAAAGGATATGCACAAGTGGGAGGAATTGATTTCGACGAAACATTTGCACCAGTTGCAAAAATGGAAGCCATCTGGATGTTTCTCGCTTATACATATTCAAGAAAAATAAAAGTCTATGAAATGGATGTTAAGTCAACATTTTTTGAATGGTGAATTAGAAGAAGAAGTTTACAACGAGCAACCTGAAGGTTTTATACTATCAGAAAAATAAGACTATGTTTGCAAGTTAAATAAGGCTCTGTATGGTCTCAAGTAGGCTCCCAGAGCATGGTATGCTCTTCTTGACGGATATCTACGTCAACAAGCATTCAAGAAAGGTACTGCTGATAGCAATCTTTATGTACAAATAGATAAATATAATTTAACAATCGTTGAGGTATATGTGGATGATATAATCTTTGGTAGAAATGATGATTGACTAAGTAAGAACTTTTCTACAAAGATGCAAAGTGATTTTGAGATGTATTTACTTTGTGAGTTGACATACTTCTTAGGACTTCAAATATCTCAGCAAGAGAAAGGAATATTTATATGTCAATCCAAGTACATCAAGGAAATAGTCAAGAAATTCAAAATGGAAGATTGCAAACCCGTCCTTACTCTGATGGTAACAGGTTGCAAATTGAACATAGATGACGCATCTAAGGATGTGGATCAGAGGTTGTACAAATCTATGATTGGTAGTCTTCTATATGTAACAGCCTCCCAGCCAGATGTTATGCAAGCTTTTGGACAAGTAGCAAGATTCCAAGCAACACCAAAAGAATCACATATTGTTTCCATCAAAAGAATTCTTTGATATCTAAAGGGCACAACAAAATATGGCTTGTGGTATCCCAAGGGAAACAATCTCATTATTCAAGCCTTTACATATGTAGACTGGGCAAGAAGTGTTGATGATCGTAAGAGTACTAGTGGAGCAACATTCTATCTAGGTGGTTGTCTCATATCATGGTTGAGAAAAAAGCAAACCTCAATCTCGTTATCCACAACATATGTAGAATATATTGCGGTAGCAACTTGTTGTACTCAAGTTCTCTAGATGAAGAAAACTTTTCAAGATCTTCAGGTCATGTTTGATGAGCCTATTCCCATATTTTGCAATAACACTAGCGCCATTAGTATCTCCAAGAATCCTGTGATGCATTCCAAAACGAAGCACATTCCGCTTAAATATCATTTCTTTAGAGAGCAGGTCATTAAAAACAATATCAATTTTGAATATGTTGGTACAAAAGAAAAAATTGTTGATATCTTCACTAAACCTTTACCTCGTGAAACATTTGAATATCTTCACTAGAAGCTTGGGATTCTCCCAAGTTCTCATTAGATTTTCCTTATTCAAAAAATAAAGGGGGAGTGAAAGTGTGTATAGGTCCGCAGGATGGTTGTGTGTCAGGGGGAGTTACCCTTTGCCATTGATGTCAAAGCGGGAGAGAAGGTAGTAGGAAGAGGTGCCCTAATCACAGGGGGAGTACTTGTGTTGCCATCAATGCCAAAGGGGGAGATTGTTGATCTAAAGATGATTTGAAGTTGTCATTGATGTCAACTCAAGCAGCACCAGGGGCTACCCTGATCTTGCAAGGGAATTTTGAGTTGACAACTTACTCTATTTTGAGTCAAGGATCTTCTAGATGGATTCTACTTGTCGAGATGTTTCCGTTGATATATGGCATGCCAAGTAATTCTTCACGGTTTGAGAGATATTCATGTTTGATGTTAGTAACCCCACTTAGTGGGCTATAACCCTATGGGGTTGTGGAATGGCACTCTTAATTGGTTTTGGTAATTGAATAGTCAATAATTAATAATTTTTTAAGCTCCTAAAATCCCTCCAACATTCTGTATAGAAGCCCCTCTCAACTCTATAAAAAGAAATCTCATATATCCTCCAAAAGGAGTGATTGTGGAATTTTCGCTATAACTTCATTTCTGCGAAGTCTTAGATTCTGAAATGAAAAACTGTTTGATTCACAATCCTGATGAATTTCATGACCGAATTTCAGAGCTTGGTTCACTATATTTTCGAAGATATGATCTATGGAAATTAGGGTTTTTGCAGGCTCCCAAATTTCATCTCAAAGAAGTGACCTTGGGGAAATCATCATAACTCTCTCTCTAAGAAGAGCATTGGAATTATGTAAAAAGTGATGGATAGTGCATGAGCTATAGTTTTATGTATATCAATTTCAGAGACGAAGGAGGAAACAGTGACACATGGCACATCGTACAAGTGAGCTCTACTGAACTAGTCCATAATTAGGTCATTGTGAGAGATTGGGCATAACTTTGCCTTGAAGAGTCCAAATCGGGTCAGACCTATGGCATTAGAAAGAAGACTTAGAGGGATACTACTGGACCAGAGATCACATATTGGGGATCTGAAATCATAGAGATACATTAGATTAAATATTGTGCTCCTAGAAGGTGAGAAAAACTAGATCAAGTGATGTCAAGGGGTGCAAAGGACCAGACTTTTTAGGGTAGTGTTGTGGTCACCAACAACCCCCCTCTTTGTTTAGTATTAGCAATAATATCAAGCAAAGGGGGACCCTTAACAAAAAATCTCAAAAATATTTTTATCAAAATTTTTGTATTTAACTCCCTAAAAGCTATATCGCATCGCAAAGAGAAAGTGAAGCGTTTTTCTATGCGCATAAGTAAGCTGCGATGAAGCGATGTGACATTCATCGCATCGCATATTCTGAAAGCGCCCTTAAAAAGAAAAACCTAAGGAATCGCCGATGGCCGATATGCGACGTCGCATAAGCAGCACACAATGAGCAAATGAAAATTGCGATATCGCGATTTGCGATCTGCGATCTTACAAACTGCGATTTTGCGATTTGCGATCTATGACGAATGAGACTACTAATTGCTGCGATACGAATCGCAGAAACCACTCATCGCAAAGTTTCTTCGACATGATCTGTAAACCCAAAATCGAGCGCGCACCTTAAGGGAAATTAATGATGGCACGCCTGAGTACCCAAAGATGATCGTGTTGCGTTTTTCGAAGAGTCAAGTCATTATGAGTGTCATGATTATGCATTCATTAGAGTTTAAAGCTTTCATGTCAATCTTTTCGTCATGTCTCTTTTCCTTTGCGTAAACTGTAAGGCAGTAACTAATATAAATCTATATGCAGGAAACATCTAAGGAAAAGGGTAAAGCGCCAATACTTGAAGAACAGAGAGGAGATGTCTTCGCAAATGAATGCCGCATGCAGCAGAGCCGCGGATTCCAGAGTATCACTCCACAGACACTGATGAAAATAGACTATCCAAGACTCAGAGTCAAAGGCGCACAAAAGCAGCATGTTTGCAAAAGATCCTGAAGCTCAGATTGGATAAAGCAAAAAGAAAAATGCTAAAAAGGGATGATGCTTCAGAAAAGCCTGGAACAAAGAATGGAATCAATTTTCAATACGTAAGATTGTTCAGGCAACGAAATCCCTAACTCATTGAGTCATTCACACGGCCGGAAACCGAAATAGCAACAACACAATCAGTTTGAAAGAAATCTGGGTTATACTAAGTATACACACAGCGAATACACCCAACCAGAGGAAGATTTTCAAAAAATATCTTCTAGTTTGTCAGAAAGAGGTGCCAGCTTTTGTTATTTCTACTTTTATCGCCCGAGCAAAAGGAAAAGACAACCAGCCGACTCTTTCCAGGCGAACCTCACATTGCTTACAACACTAAGGAGCAGATACAAAAACGGTTAGAAATTAGATTCAATTTTTAGAAATAAATTTGCTTTAGTAAAAGGGCGGTCATTTGAAGCCGTTCCCTAAATTTGTGTAATCAAGATTAGTTAGTTAGTAGTATTTAACCCTTCTCATGGCATTTGGAGAAGGGTCTGGAAATTTGTCAAAAAACTTGTCCTCAGAACATGCACTTTTGCACCCTCGGAGGTGGTTTTTGGTGAATGGATGGATCGAGATTTATTTATGTTTGCATTTTAATGTCTGCTACTGATGTTGCACTTCTGTACTCTTAGTAGATGTTAGAAGTAAGTAGAGATAAATCGTTATTGCTTGAAGTTTGTGAGTAAAAATCAGTCATAAATGGTACTTTTATCTCTTGATTAATTTCTGCTCATATTCTCAGAGTGATATACAGCTGATTTGTTTATATGTTGATGTATGAATGTCTGGATTACCATTTGGCACTTTTGTACGGTGGAATCATTTGTTTGTGCTTAACATATGAATAACTTATCATGCGATATGTTGTTCACAACTGTTTTGCCTAACTTCTTATGCAGAATGGTTTATCTTAATTGATTTATATTCTTATGATAGCTGAATGATCTTTATTACCAGTTATTGTATGAAATCTTTTTAGATCGCATGAAGAAAGAATCCTACCCCGGGTTAGTATAGATTAGATGTGTTGTTTTTGTTAGATTACAGTAGCATAGAGTCAGTTTAGAGTTTAGAATTAGATTAGCTTGAAATTACCTTTAGATTAGCATCATTAAAAATCTACACACACACACACACATCCTTTTAAATTGGGAAGCTGGTCCCATCATCCCCAGTCGGACCCGCTACACCAAACGGGCAAGGAGCCGCCAACCAGGTTCCGGACCGGGTGGGTATCCCCCTTGTTGTTGACCCGATTTTGGGGCCCTCAACAGGTAGCAAAGAGCAAGGTGCAGAAAATGATGCAGCAGAGGTAAGCTACAGGTAAGTAGCTTTCTATATATGCATGTTCATTTCTTAATTTTATTAGGTTCTTTGTATTCTAATTTGTTGTTTTTGTTTAGCACTGACATATTCTCTGCAGGATGAGGTAATTTTTGCTATTATCATGTCATGGGTATTTCCTTGAAGACTTTCTGCAGGTATTGTATATTCATCAAGAGAAGACTCAATGAATAATCTAATGTTTTGAAGAGTGAGAAAGGGTAGCATGACAAGAGTAGAAATCAAGGTGCAACACAATAGGAAGAAGTTCACCATATGAAGTCTTCAAGTGGGAAGCACTGCATACAATCATTGTAAAAGTATCATTGTACAGAGTCATTATAAAAGTTGTACAAGTGTCTATCTACCAAGAGTTGAAGAGGTAGTGTTCGGAGGTCTAGGATCATCATTAGGTGGTTGTGTCATAGTTGGGGTTATGGTCTAGTGTGTCTTCTTCTTATACATCATTCTATATCATTGTAAAGTGGACCATTTTCCTTGGTGCGGGAGTCCATTCTTCTTTTATTATTCTATAGGGTGGTAGGGTGGTGCTAGGCTGGTGCATGAAGCCACCAATAGGTTCAAGCCTGTGAAAACTTCAGGGTGGTAGGGTGGTGGTAGGGTGAGTTGTAGCTCGTTGGGTGTTGGGGCATCCGTTCAGTTGACTACTGAAGAATCTCGAGCGTTGGAGTGTCCATCTAGTGGGAGCTGGTAAAGAATGCTTTCCTAGATTCTAGGAAGTTGGAGCTTTCCTTTCAATTGGATTTGATGATTAAAGAATTATTAGAAAAGCGTTCGGTGGTTTTCGACGCAGAGGGGGTTTTCCACCTAAAATTTTTGTGCCTCCTGTGTTCTTTTATTCATTGTTGTTATTTCATAAACATTATTGATAATTGAAGATTAACTAATGCTTTGAAAATATTTAAAAGTGCTAATTGCTAAGGAATATTTATTCACATCCCCCCCTAGTATTTTCCAATAGTAGCATCTCTAACAGACAATGTCGAGGAGGTATGAAGACATATAGAACTCTGAAGGATGTTCTGGTTGTGGGAGCTTTGCCGCAGCTATGTTTGTTCTCAAGGATGATGAGAGGATGCTTGCCCAGTTAAAAATGGTGCCTCGGGTGGCAATGACATACATGGGGGGGACCTAGGTGCCGTAAAAAACATCACAGTTTGCCTTGCCATATAATCAGCACATCATTGTAGTAATTAACTGATATACCTTGCACATTCCCTCTATCTTATATGCCTAATCCATTCTGACCTGGAACTTTGACGAGCCTTGCCACCATTCCCTTATAATATCCTTCACTGGGGTCACGAACTCGGCGAGCCACCTTGTATTAAGAACCTCCTGTCTTTCAAGGAGTCTGTAGTAGGGGTGGATATTTGTAGGGGAGATATTGTTATGGGTGCCCCAGTATGGTCCTTGATCATCCATGAATCTGTATCCATACATTACAAGATCCATTCGATGGTTTCTGTGCATGGGAAGACAGGGGGTGTGTCGCTACCTTGTGTAGCCTTGACCTTTTGACGTTTATGTATAGTTGAAAATCCTCCTAGGTTTCTGGAATGTATGATTTCGAAAACTCCTTGTAAATGTTGTACCAGGAGAGCCTTGTCGTTTTACTAATGTTGCAAGTTGTGTCCCCGAAGATAAGTGGCTCCTCATCTTGGTTGGCCTCCCATGACCCGCTTCCTAAACCTCTGTGAGTAGCCTTAGTGGTTGGGGGAACCATTTCGTCCTCGAAGGAAGAGATGGATATGCACTCCAGGTCCATGTCACCTGGCATGTCAAACAGATAGTCCCACGATGAGAGAGACGGCATGGAAATCAATTAAAACTGCAAAAATAAAATAGGTTTCAGTAGGTAGTAGGACAGTCACAAGGGAGGTAGGTCTCAAGTTCACAAGGATAGAGGTGTGACTAAGTAATTGGCTCTATAGGTCACAGATTGGCAGGGGTCACAAAGTTGCAGGTCAGGTAGACGAGGCCTGGATGGTTGCAATTCGCAAGCTGATGTGGTCGCGAGGTCGCACAGTCGCACGATCACAGGAAAAGAGATTTCGCAGCCTCAAGACGTATGACTTAGGTTTTAAGAGGACAAAGGAAAACAAATTGTGGCTTTAGGAGGTCTATTCTTCTTTCAGGAAATTAGGTTTAGGTTTAATAGTGAAAACTAGGAAGGTTAGGGTCAAGAAAAGGCCGAGATCTTGGTCCAGGAAGAGTGGAAGTGGCCAGAGCAACTGGTTTCGGGGAAAGAGGTGAAAAAGATAAGTAAAATAGGCTATGACCCCAGGGGAAGGGGATGCAGATAGAGACATCTAGGAGACAATCATGATTTCTAGGAAGGTGAACGGTCACTTACTTGGAGAAAAACACGCGCGTGACCAAGTCACAGACCTTCCTCACTCTCTGTGCGATCAACGAGGGAGTTATAATGAAGCTGGGCGACCCTCGTTTATATAACTTTGGTCACACGTGAGAGGTCGCAAGGGTCTTATATGTGACTTTGTGACAGATGCGACCTTGTGACCAAGCAGTTGCAAAGTCGCAAAGGTCGCATTGTCGCGAACATGAGTGAGTGAGGAATGTGCAACCTTGTGACCTATGTGACTTTGGGACCAGGTGGTTGTGAGGTCACAATGGTCACATTGTCGTATCGATGCTTGAGAGGGGAAGATGCGACTTTGTGACCTGTGCGAATATTGAGTTGCACTAGTCACATAAGTCGCAATGGTCACTAGGTTTAGATTTAGTCGCATTCCGACACAGTGACTGACCGACTTAGGCAGGAACTAGTGACTTAGCTTTACTTAGCTGAAAACTTAGATTTTCCCAAGGTTCCTTGAGGCTGATGAACTCTTCCTAGCAGCGCTAGTGGCTTTGCACGATACAGGGGTTTCAAAAATTTTAGGGTTCCCAGATTTTTTGGAGGCGTTGTTGCAGCAGCTACAAGAAGCTATTACGTGAATTCCTTTCTTGAAAATGGACATGTCCATACTTGGTTTTTAAGGAATATGTCGTAGCCTTTTTCTTTGATTTTCCGATTTTTAATCCAACTTTCCCCAATTCTTGGTAATCCTGTAGCTTCCGCCATAAATGACTCTGTCAAGACTAACCTGATATCTGCAATTTCTTCTTCTATCCCATCATAGGTTTGAGAAAATGACTCTGTGACCTCCTTTCCATGCCCATCAAGCTTCTCAAAGAACTGTAACCATTATGCTTGTTTCAATTACTACTTCACCTGTGCATGGGATTCAAGAAACTTGGTCCCATTCAGCTCAAAACGCAAAATAAATCTCATGTCGAGGAATTTTCAGTCCTTAATTTCCCTTTTTGAGAGGATTATGTAGTGTAGCAAGCACGAGGTTTGGGTAGAAGTTGAGATGTTTTCGACAGAGAAAAATGAAATAGAGCCGAAGGAAGTGGGATATAATGTGAAGAAAATGGGATAGTGTATTGGAGAAATGGGATGATATACAGAGGAAGTGGAGTAAATTTGAATGATGGGAAGCTTTAATGACTCATTCAAATATTATAACAAGATATGATTATTACAAATTGTAGATTAGATCATAAGAACCAATATCATATCATGACAAGGATAATGATTATGTGAAATGGCGATGACAAGAATAATTTACAAATAATCATCTATTTGTATCATAACTCAATGTTTTTCCTTTATTATTTAACTAATATTTACATACCTTTCATTTTTCCTTACTAATTTTCTTTTTTTGTAGGTTGCTTAGGTTGCTTTGGTTGTGATCTCCATTCAGGTTGCTTTTGCTGTAATTTGTCAAGTCAACTACAGAATTTCATGAGAGTTGAAGATTATTGACAATTCTGTAGCTATTTTATTTCTACAAAAGAGGAATAAAAGAAATGGGACAAGAAGTGATCTGAAAATGGAATGTACTTGTTTAAGGGTGCAAGGTATCCATTTCCAATAATTTCAACTGTGAGCTAGACACTCCAAATGACCTCTAAAAATGTATAAACTTCTTATTTCTTATACAGAGATAGACTGTAGGGGCATTCACCGGACATGTCACCTCTAAAAAGAGGATGAGTTCTAGAGGCTACTTGGCCCTCTACAGGCTCTGCCTAAAGAAATAACAAAGTAAACACTTAGAAGTCTTGGACATACACATACTTGAAGGTTAAGGTCTTGCGGAATAAGACAAGTAACTTTCTGTAGCTGAATAAGTGATTATGTGTGTATGCAAGTTATATTTATTTGCTGTTTAATACTTTATATCAGTTTTGTTTAGCATATCATCTTCAGCAAATAAAGACATCAAAATGATAAAGCAGTTCACCCCCCCCCTCTGGGCTACATCTGCTGGACCAAACCTCTCCAACTAGGCTTGTCCTCTTGTATTAAAATTGCTACAAAGGCTAATACAAGAATATGGGTGTCTCAAAAGATAGATCTGACTGTAAATACAAAATCAGAAGATAGGAATTAGCCAAACATGCTCTTTCCCAAACACTAAACAGTGAATTTTGTACCTTATACAGTACTTTCCCCAATTGGCCCTGGTGGCCCTTTAAACTTGCATGGAGAATTTCGAGGTGAAGATGACCTCAATTGGTTCTAAAACCTCTGCCATTAGACTCAGAAGGTCGAAAATAGCACACATAGGCTTTTGAATCACCAAAAACGGATGAACAGAGCCCCCAAACAGCTCCTGCACTGAAATGGCCCTAGTGGCCCTGAAGCTTCCCTGAAGATAAACAGTGAGAAGAATGACTCAAAAGGAAAAACGAGCTGCAGAAATGGATTCAAAAGGCTAGAAAACTTCAGGAATGACCTTCGTTCCACATTCACTGGCTGCACAATTCCTAATGCAGCTCCCAAACTGATTTGGCCCTAGTGGCTCCTGGAACTTCCATGAAGCAAAAACACCTGCAAATGACCTCAGATGGCTGTAAGACCTACACCAATGGCTTCAAAAGGTCGAAAATATCCAAAATAAAAAAAAAAAATTCGTCCAAAACCGACTTTCCTAGCCAAAGTTATGGCCATTTAAAGTTTCTCCAGTTTTTCCCTAGAAAAACTCCAGCTAACTTTAGTTAACTCCAGATAGCTCCGCCAATTATGGCGGGTCCGCCAAATTTGGCGCTCCTGCCAAAATTTCGCCAACTTAACTGCAGTTACATTTAATGTTTGGTGGTTGCCTCGGATTTCGTGCCAGGAGGAATATTCCTTTTTAATTTTATTTTTTTGAAAAATTAAAATTTCTAATGTTATGGACAAATTCTTCTTTTTGCCATAACTTCCTCATACGGCGACCGTTTTTCGAACCGTTTTCGGCGCCGGAATTGGGAAGACAAGAAATTTCCAGTCATTCAACTTTGAACTAGTTCTAAGCACTTTAAATTTTGAGCATTTTACGACACTTAGGACATGAGCACCTGATCACACTTCCCAAATGAGAAGCCTTTTGGTCCCCAAAAGCTCACTGAATCTCTGAACTGAACTGTACAACACTTGAGGAACAGAAATATCCTCTTCTGTTCAGCCAAAAGAGCATACTGATGCCAAAATGTCATGCCTTATCAACTGTCGTCATGGCGAATGTTGCTGCATAAACCAAGTATTCGTCGAATCCCGACCAAGCTTGTTCGCCAGACAAACTGAAAGTTTGCAGAAACCAGCAATGAAACTTTCTGATATATGAGATGAAATATTCTCCTGAACATGTGGGCTTGCCAGCTGTCACGATGCCCATCCATGGCACCTCCGCTCCAGAAGAAAAGCTGCCTCCCAAATGAGAAGGCTTTTACAAAGATGAAACACCTCATCATTTCTCCTCTTTACAATCTTGGAGATCAAATTAACTTTTTCCAAGTCAATATTACATTACATGCATGGTTAAAAACAAAGTAATCAACCCTTCAAGTTAATCACACAGACATGTTTAAAATACAAGGAAATCATCATGATCCCTGTGCTCATGCATATCATTCTCATGCATGCAGTTTATCCTTCAATTTTCCCTTAGGTACAATCATAAGTACAAGATCCTCGATCACATGTACATGTACTTTCAAAGCTGAAATGAATATAACTTTCGCTGCAATAGAGTGAGTCTCATACTCTGCTTTTCCTTCCTGTAACTTGCATTCCCTTAACAAAGAAATGCATTCAATCAAAAGACATGCCACTTTAATTGGATAAGAATTCTAACCATTTCTTACCAATCCATTTCAAAGGCGCTTCCTTTAACTGCACATCAATATTAACATGCGTATCATCCTGACACATATCAATTATGGAAACTTCCTTCCCATTCTTGCCATACTCTTTCTCCCATTTCTTCAATTTTCGTGGAAGCATTGTTGGCTTCAGAGTCCAACACCTTTCAACAGAATGTCCTTGCTTATGGCAATAAGTGAAACACAGGTTCATCTTCTTGATAGCATGATTTGCATTGTTCAATGGAACTTTGGCTTCTTGCCTCCTTTCCTTCAAAAGTTTCTTGTATGTTGCCATTCTTTTCCAACATCTAGAAACACTATGGTTAAACAAACTACAAAAAGAACATGAAATTCTTTTCTAATGCTTGTGTGGAAATTTTCCATGCTTTACATGATCAAAGGAAATATGATTGAAATAAGATTTATACCTTTCTCTTTCACCTTCATTACCTTCATGAGGAGGTGAATCAAATGAAGAAGAAGCTCCTTTTGGAACACCATGAATCCTTGCAATGGCTTTAGAGCTTCCACCACTTCCTTGTTCAAGTGCATGCTTATGCAAACCTTCTTCTTGCAAGGTATGTTTCAAACTATTGCATTCCTCAAGAATACAATCTTTACAACCTTGAGATAGAGAACTTGAAATGAAACTCCTTCTAGGAACTGTTTCAATTGCCTTCATGGCTGCTTTGGAACTTTCTCCATAAGATTGTCCATAGCCAAGACCCAAATTCTTAGGCCTTACCTCAACCATTATTGGCTCAACTATACCCTGTGCATGTTTTCCCAATCCTTTTCCTTCATATCCCATTTTGGACATCAACTTGGACCCTATGCCTCTGGTATGTTTCTCAAAAGAACCAACATAAACATTCTTATGTGAATTTGAAGACAAACTAGAATTGTTTACCTCTTCTTCAAGCTGATACTTGGCTAAGGCTTCTTTGTCAACAAGGAGTTGTGTCTCCAACTCATGCATCCTTTCTAGCTTCATGTTTGCAATATGAAGTTGGCCTTCCATTTCCTGCAATTGGTTAGAAAGCAACTGCTTCTCTTCCCTCATGGAATTCAACTGCTCTTGAAGTCTAGAGCTCTTTCTTTCATCCTCATACATTTCTCTCACCATATTCATCATGATGAAAAATTCTTGCTTCAAGCCTTCATCAAAGAATCTTGTGAAGGAGGACGATTTTGAGAACTAACTTATGGAAGTTGTCATTATAAAAATGAACCAAAGAGCTTCAACAAACTCAAACAACAGATACTTTGCACAATAATAAGGCAGTCAATCTCCAACACTGCTTAAGACACCTTTCAAGCTACACAATCAAGCTAGTGATGTCAGTCAAGCAACCTATTGCTTTGATACCATCTGATCTGAAAATGGAATGTACTTGTTTAAGGGTGTAAGGTATCCATTTCCAATAATTTCAACTGTGAGCTAGACACTCCAAATGACCTCTAAAAATGTATAAACTTCTTATTTCTTATACAGAGATAGACTGTAGGGAATGACCTCAGATGGCTGTAAGATCTGTCCTTTGAGACACCCATATTCTTGTATTAGCCTTTGTAGCTGGACTCTGAATCCAACAATGCTTCCCCAAAAGTTGAAGAAACTGGAGAAAGAGTATGGCAAGAATGGGAAGGAAGTTTCCATCATTGATATGTGTCAGGATGATACACATGTTAATATTGATGTGCAGTTAAAGGAAGCACCTTTGAAATGGATTGGTAAGAAATGGTTAGAATTCTTATCCAATTAAAGTTGCATGTCTTTTGATTGAATGCATTTCTTGGTTAAGGGAATGCAAGTTGCAGGATGGAAAAGCTGAGTATGAGACTCACTCAATTGCAGCGAAAGTTATATTCATTTCAGCTTTGAAAGTACATGTACATGTGATCGAGGATCTTGTACTTACATGATTGCGTTTAAGAGAAAGTTGAAGGATAAACTGCATGCATGAGAATGATATGCATGAACACAGGGATCATGATGATTTCCTTGTATTTTAAACATGTATGTGTGATTAAATTGAAGGGTTGATTACTTTGTTTTTAACCATGCATGTAATGTAATATTGACTTGGAAAAAGTTAATTTGATCTCCAAGATTGTAAAGAGGAGAATGATGAGGTGTTTCATCTTTGTAAAAGCCTTCTCATTTGGGAGGCAACTTTTCTTCTTGAGCGAAGGTGCCATGGATGGGCATCGTGAAAGTTGGCAAGCGCACATGTTTAGGGGAATATTTCAGCTCATATATCAGAAAGTTTCATTGCTGGTTTCTGCAAACTTTCAGTTTGTCTGGCGAACAAGCTTGGTCGGGATTCGACGAGTACTTGGTTTATGCAGCAACATTCGCCATGACGACAGTTGATAAGGCAGGACATTTTGGCATCAGTATGCTCTTTTGGCTGAATGGAAGAGGATATTTTTGTTCCTCAAGTGCTGTACAGTTCAGTTCAGAGATACAGTGAGCTTTTGGGGACCAAAAGCCTTCTCATTTGGGAGGTGTGATCAGGTGCTCATGTCCTAAGTGTCGTAAAATGCTCAAAATTTAAAGTGCTTAAAACTAGTTCAAAGTTGAATGAATGGAAATTTCTCGTCTTCCCGATTCCGTTGCCGTAAACGGTTCGAAAAACGGTCGTCGTATGAGGAAGTTATGGCAAAAAGAAGAATTTGTCCATAACATTAGAAATTTTATTTTTTCAAAAAAAATTAAAAAAGGAATATTCCTCCTGGCACGAAATCCGAGGCAACCACCAAACATTAAATGTAACTGCAGTTAAGTTGGCGGAATTTTGGCAGGAGCGCCAAATTTGGCAGACCCGCCATAATTGGCGGAGCTATCTGGAGTTAACTAAAGTTAGCTAGAGTTTTTCTAGGGAAAAACTGGAGAAACTTTAAATGGCCATAACTTTGGCTAGGAAAGTCGGTTTTGGACGAATTTTTTTTTGATTTTGGATATTTTTCAACCTTATGAAGCCATTGGTGCAGGTGTTACAGCCATCTGAGGTCATTTGGAGGTGTTTTTGCTTCGTGGAAGTTCCAGGAGCCACCAAGGCCAAAACAGTTTGGGAGCTGCATTGGGAATTTTGCAGCCAGTGAATGTGGAACGAAGGTCATTCCTGAAGTTTTCCAGCCTTCTGAGTCCATTTCTACAGCTCGTTTTTCCTTTTGAGGCATTCTTCTCACTGTTTAGCTTCAAGGAAGCTTTCAGGGCCACTAGGGCCATTTCAGTGCAGGAGCTGTTTGGGGGCTCTGTTCATCCGTTTTTGGTGATTCAAAAGCCTATGTCTGTTATTTTCGACCTTCTGAGTCTAATGGAAGAGGTTTCAGAACCAATTGAGGTCATCTTCACCTTGAAATTCTCCATGGAAGTTTAAAGGGACACCAGGGCCAATTGGGGAAAGTACTGTATAATGTACAAAATTCACTGTTTAGTGTTTGGGAAAGAGCATGTTTGGCTAATTCCTATCTTCTGATTCTGTATTTACAGTCAGATCTGTCCTTTGAGACACCCATATTCTTGTATTAGCCTTTGTAGCAATTTTAATACAAGAGGACAAGCCTAGTTGGAGAGGTTTGGTCCAGCAGATGTAGCCCAGAGGGGGGGGGGTGAACTGCTTTATCATTTTGATGTCTTTATTTGCTGAATATGATATGCTAAACAAAACTGATATAAAGTATTAAACAGTAAATAAATATAACTTGCATACACACATAATCACTTATTCAGTTACAGAAAGTTACTTGTCTTATTCCGCAAGACCTTAACCTTCAAGTATGTGTATGTCAAAGACTTCTAAGTGTTTACTTTGTTATTTCTTTAGGCAGAGCCTGTAGAGGGCCAGGTAGCCTCTAGAACTCATCCTCTTTTTAGAGGTGACATGTCCGGTGAATTCCCCTACAGTCTATCTCTGTATAAGAAATAAGAAGTTTATACATTTTTAGAGGTCATTTGGAGTGTCTAGCTCACAGTTGAAATTATTGAAAATGGATACCTTGCACCCTTAAACAAGTACATTCCATTTTCAGATCAGATCCTCTTTTTAGAGGTGACATGTCCGGTGAATACCCCTACAGTCTATCTCTGTATAAGAAATAAGAAGTTTATACATTTTTAGAGGTCATTTGGAGTGTCTAGCTCACAGTTGAAATTATTGGAAATGGATACCTTGAACCCTTAAACAAGTACATTCCATTTTCAGATCAAGAAGTGGGAAATTAAAGAAAATCTAGGTTGCCAAGAATTCTTGGTTTTCAACTTAGATTTTCTGTAGAAACATGCCAACAATGTTGGTTTTTATGTTTATACAAATTTTTTTATTATATATTATTTATTTTAATTTATTTTTTATTTATTTTTATAATTTTCTTCAAAAAGAAATTAGAAAACAAAGTTGGTGAGGAATAAGAATCTTCCCTGACCAAATTCAAATCAATATTATCTTGTAGATTTTTTATGAACTCTTCCTTTGTCAATGGTTTATGATATATTTATAATCTATGACCATTTACAAGGAAATTTACTTTTTCTTCATCTATGGTTTTAATTCTGACTACTCCATTATCAAAGACAATGTCAATCTCATAAGGACCAAGCCAATGAGTTTGAAACTTTCCTTGAAAATATTTAAATTTAGAATAAAAGAGTAATGCCCAATCACCCGGATGGAACTTCCTATCTTTGATAAAGTTATCATGTCATTTGGATATTTTCTATTAAACTATGTTGGTTCTGTGAATAGCATCTTGTTGTATCTCATCAAGTTCATTTAATTGCTCCATTCTTTAATTTTGGGCTTTTGATAGATCAAGACCCAATTTGACTGCTATTTTGAAGGTCTTTATTTGGAACTCAATAGGGAACATGACTTGCTTCCCATAAACAAGTTCATAAGGAGTATGCTATATTATGTTTCTCCATGTGGTACGATATGCCCATAAAGCTTCTAGAAGCTTTTCTTCCCAAACCCTTCTATGCAGATGTACATTTTTGGTAAGAATTTCTTCAAGTACTTTATTAATAGCTTCAACTTGTCCATTTTCTTGTGGATGATATGGAGTGAATTTCTGATGTCTAATTTTGTATTCCTCCATTATCTTTTGCACCAACTTGGATTTAATTTGATTACCTTGATCTGTCACAATTTCCCCATGGACACCAAAACAAGTGAAAATATCCTAAAAAAAAAATGAAACTACTACATTTTCAGTAGCCAAAGGAAGTTCTTTAATTTCTACCCATTTTGTGACATAATCTGGACAAACAAGAATGTACCGTTTTTGCCTTGATTGTGGATTGATTGGACCAACAAAATCCAAAGCCCATTTTTCAAAAGGTTCAATAAGTACCTAAGGTTGTAGAGGCATTTCATCTGAAGAAACAAGATTTCCCATTCTCTGACAACTATCATGTCTCTTAACATATTCTTTGGCATATTTAACAAGAGAAGGCCAATAATATCCCACGGGGGCTTCACTCAATGAACCTATGACATATCACCTGCATTCGTGGCATACTAAACAATACCCTAATTTGACTACATATTGGAAAATACCTCTAAAAAACACATTATTTAACCCCCTACCAATAAAAACCAAATAGACTTTCCCAATTTAAAAAGCCCATACTTCCACTGGATATTGTAGGTATCCATTTTTTCATTAATAATTTTTATACCCTTTTATATTTTGTAATTAAATTTGAGCTCCATTTTTTATACTTGCCAATATAAAAGCCCTTTACCCCCTAATATATTATCAATACATTATTTCATTTTTTCTTTAATATATATACCCCAATATGAACCCACGTGGTATGGTATTTCTCCCCTAGTGAAGTCCCTGTGTAATATCCTAAGAGAAGGATTTTATATGCAGTCATTTTATTATAAAAGTTTCCTCCACATGGTCCATCATGACAATCCTTTAATATTTCTGGTACTTCATCTTCTTTGACACATCTTCAAATGATTAAATCAAACCCTGTTTTGTACAATTCTCCATGTATCCATGAATAAGATGCACTGGTTTGAATAACTTTCCTTTTCTCCTTAGGATACAAATATGAAGGTAAATTTCTTGTGGCCAAATAGTTAGCAATATCTACAAACCAAGGATATTTAATAGATACTGTAAAAATATATTCATCAAGAAAATTAACTTTTACAAGAACATTCTTATTATCATTTTGGATTCTAGATAGAAAATCAGTAACTGTACTTTCCTTCCCAGGCCTACCCAAAATAGTGATATTGAATTCCTGTAATAACAATAACCGTCTTGTAACTCTTCCATTAGTAATTGAATGATTCATTAAATATCTAATTGTAGAGTAATTTGTGTGAACAAAAGTTTCATAACCAGTGATATAATGTCGAAACTTATTAATGGCATGTACAACAACTAAAAACTCCTTTTCTGTTACAATATAATTCAACTCCGTTGGAGTCAAATTTTTACTCGTGTAATAAATGACATAAGGATTCAAATATTTCTATCGCAATACAACTCCTAAAGCTCTCTCAGAAGCATCGGTTGGAATATGAAAAGGGAGACCCCAATTTGGTCCTCTCAAGATGGGTGTTTCAGAAATATTTTCTTTCAATGTTTCAAAAGATTTTTGGCAATCAAAATTCCAAATGAATTCACAGTCTTTTGTAAGTAATTTGAAAAGTGGAGAGGCTATCTTTTTAAAACCAAGAAACCTATAACACCTCTTTGACAAGTAGGAACTGATAATTTCGAATCAACTTCTACTTTAGATGCATCCACTTTAATTCCATCTCTGAACTGTGGTGGCCTAAAAAATTTCCCTCTGCGAACATCATAATTTTTTTTTCATGGATTAATGAAATATTTGTTTCTTTACATCTAATGAGAACTTTTTCTAAATTTTCAAAAGCTTCCTCAAAAGAATTACCATAGACAACGAAATCATCCATGTAAACTTCCACACAATCATGAATTAGATTAGAAAAAATACCTAGAAGTTCCCTTTGGAATGTTGTAGGTGCATCACATAATCCAAAAGGAAGTACTTAGTAAGAATAAGTTCCCCATGGACAGGTAAAAGTTGTTTTTTCTTGATCTTCTAGAACTACTTGGATTTGGTTATATCCACTAAAAACATCCAAGAATGAAAAATACTTTTTCCCTGCGAATGTATCAAGGACTTGGTCTATAGATGGAAACACAAAGTGATCTTTCAAGGTAGCTTTATTCAATTCCCTATAATCGATGAATACTCTCCATTTTCCATTTTCTTTGAAACAATCACTAATGGTGAGACCCACTGACTATTTGATATTGGGTAAATGAAATTCACATTCAACAATTTTTGTAACTCCTCTTTAACAATTTCCCTTAGATTTGGATTCATCCTTCTTTGGGGTTGTCGAACTGGTTTGACATTTTCTTCAATATAGATATGATGCATACAAGTATTAGGATCAATTCCTTTCATATCAATGTATTCCCATGCATAAGTAGAGGAATGTTCTTGTAACATCTTTATCAATTCTTTCTTTTGGGATTCTTCCAGATTATCATTAATATTCAAAGTTTTTCCTGGAAATATTTCTATTAAAGAATTGCCAAAATTTTCCATTGAATGGAAATCCATTTAATGAGGAGATAAATATTCAACATTGCATTGTTCTCCAAATTTTTTCTCTTGTTTACAATATGAAGAAGAAGAATTTTATTCATCAGATTTAAAATTTGATCCTCTTCATCTATTTGTGAAGTAGCAAATATTGGTTGTATATCAAAATATTCATTATCATCATCTATCCAAACTTCACTTTCTACTTCTATTGTTGTTTTTGCAGGAGGATATAGTGTGAATTTCTTAGTAGAGCTTCCATAAAAAATAAACATATCACCAGATCTACAACTTATAAAATCATCAACTGTAGCTAACAATGGTCTACTTAGAATCAATGGGCATCCTCCTAAATTATTCTTGGGAGTTAAAATCATAAAATCAATTGGATATTCCCAAGATTCTAAGGACACAAATACATCTTTTAATACATTTTCAGGTTTTAAAACAAATCTATTAGCTAACTATATAATGTTGGTGTGTATTGAAGATTAGAAAGTTTTAATTGATCCATAGTTTGTTTACTCATGATATTGATAGCTGCTCCTAGATCAATCAATGTGTTTGCAATCTCGACACAATTAATATGTGTTTTTACAATGGGACTACCCGGATCTAGATATTTGTGAACTGTTGGTTTTTCCATCATAATATCTGGAAATTTTCCAACTAAATTTAACTTCTTTTCTTTTTATTCCTAGTTTTTTAATGCTTAACTCCCTGATTGTTTTTGCAAATATTGGTATTTCCCTTATAGCTTGTAACAAAGGAATTTTGATGCAAACATTCTTCTTTTCATCTAACATATCATATTCAGGCAACACAATGTGTTTTTTTATTCCTTTATCATTTTTAACCTTTCATGAAATGGTGGATTTTGAATAGAAATAGAAGGTTGTGCTGCAATGGGAGTTAATTTTATTGAGGTATCATGTATAGGGGTTCTCTCTTTCTAAGGAATTTCTTCTTGATTAAGAGATGTTTCTTTTTCAAGGGGTTCATCCTCTCTAGATTCCTAAATAACAACAAATGGTAACTTATTTTCCAAAACTCTACTAGTTCTAAGTTGGACATTATTTATATCTAATGGACTTATCATGCAAGCTTGGAAATTGTGACCTTCTATATTGTAAATAGGTTGTGAATTTTTATTATTCAGATTTGGAAGTGGTTGAGCAGGCAATTGATTGGATTTTTGGGACTATGATTTGGATGGTAATTGAAGTGGTTGATTAGAATGTTGAGTTTGAATTTGAGATTGTGGAAAGGAATTTGATTGAGGAGGATAATATGGAGGTTGATATGGAATAAATTGCTGTTGAAATTGATTATACTCAAGATTCCTAGGAGGATATTGCCAACCTTGTGTCCATAATTGATTTTGAGGTGGCCAATTTTGCCAAGTCATTGGAGTATTATGATTGTTCTGAGGTTGTGAAAATGATCGGTATTGATGATTAAGACCTTGTACTATGTTTGGCTCTTGTGGTGGCCATAATATTTTACCAATAAAACAAAGTGACTTTGCTTGACTTGTTTCAACTTCATTTTGCAAGACTTATTTAAGGCTATGGATCTTAGGGAATTCCTTTGTAATATGAATTTATGCATAGATAACACATATTTCTACACTATGAAGAGGACATTCTCTTAGAGCATGTTTCTTTCTACATTTAGGACAAAAAATTGATAATGCAACATTTTCAGCTTTTTGCTTGTTTCGAATATTAAGGGTATCTATATGTTCACTAATACTCCCTAAGATATCTGTTTTTATGTTGTCAAGAAAATTGGTTATTTCTGCTCTACTTATTGTCCCAGTTGTAGATTTATTAACCCGAGACATAATAGAGTCTCTTGGATTTTTCCCGGTTCTAGCCTTTCCCCTCAAATGTGTGTAGATAATTCAAAAATTTCTTTAAATGATAGCTAAGAAACATCTCCCTTGCCCATTAAATTGAGAATATATATCCACTCATCTCTAATGGATTTTAGAAAAAGATCTTTCAGAATTTCTTCATCTAGATTGTGCATCTTAGCCCTTTTAACATTTTAAGCAAATTGTTCAACGAAACCTTCAATATTTTCATCCTTTTTTGCATCATTTTAAAAAATTCATCTTTAAGGTTATGAGGCATACAATAATATTTGTATTTGTCTAAGAACACATTTTTCATTTCTTCCCATGTTCGTATGGTATGTGTTCCTAATTCGATAAACGATTTAAGTGCTCCGTCTTTAGGAGTGGCTAGAAACAATTTCAATTTTTGAGAATCAAGCAAGTAGTCATAACATCTACACAAAACTTCAAACTCAAAAAGAAATGTTTAAGGATCCTCATGTCTTACTCCATGGAAATTAGGGAGGATGGAGGGTGAGATATTCTTAATTATAACTATGGTATCTTCGTCTAATGATCCAAATGGATCCAAGAAACACTCTCTATCTTGAAAACTTAAAGAAAACCATGCCAAAACCAAGGAAAAATCGCATAAGGAAGCATTTCAAACCACTATCGGGAAGCAAAAACCCATGAAATCAATGGAAAAACAGAGTATCAGAGGTGGAATCAATGATGCACAGTGGTTGTCAGATTTGGCCGATCAACGGTCCAGATCTGAGCGATAGATCACAATCGGCGGTGACCTTCGGCAGGGATTGGCGGGATCCACATAAGAGATGTGACAAAAATTAGCAGTTATCAGTGCAAAGCTGATGAAAGTTCTGATGGTGATTGGAAGAGTTAATCTGGATCATCGATCAAGCATGCAGATCGACGACCCATATTACATCGTCGGATCGCTATCGGGGATTGCAAAGGCACTTACAAGGACCCAGGGATTATTGCGACGAGCGATTGCGATATCACAATCAGAGTAGCCTAACAGAGTGGGGTTATGGTACATGCATACATGCGATCCGATGGACTGGACCCGATGAATATTATAAGCCATATTACATGGATCTTGAGATCTGCCAAGCATCATTTTTAATGTATTTCGCAGTTTCATTTGTTAAATGAAATGCGAAGGGGAAAGTGCCGATGTGATTAGACAGATTTATGTGTATTGTAGGGTGTAGAGCATTCATTCAGGCAGAAGTAAAATTCACCTGGCTAGCCTATGCCTTGGAGGAATTGCCTTGGTATGGTGGGAAGGCAGGACACAAGCTAACTTGAAGAAGCATGCTAAAACTCTTTCTGTCTGGAGTGAATTTGTTTCTGCAATTAAAAAAAATTTCTATCCACTAGCTTATATGAAGCAAGCTATGATGAGTTGGCAAACGCTTCGCTAATTAAAAGGGAAAAGTGTACAAAGTTACACCCAAGAATTTAGGAAAAGAGCTTCAATTCTAGGCATTTCTTTAGACTCACCTAAAACTTTGCTGAAGTATATAGGTGGTCTACATAGTTATTTGAGGCACACCATTATCATGCTTAACCCTAATAGCATAGATGAGGTATCTGTTCAGGCTACCCATCTAGAGGCTAGAGGCAAGAATGTGAACCCAGAGATTGGGGGATCATCAAAACCCACTGCAAGCAAGAACAAGCAAAAGAGGAAGAAGAAATGAAAAGAGAGGAAGGCAAATACTATACAAAAGGCCAAACCTTCATGCACTCACTGTAAGAAGGATGGACATGATGGTGAACATTCTTGGTCTTTGCATCCGGAGCTGAAACCCATGAAGTTTGATGGCAAGAAGAAGAAGACTGCTGCTGCCATAGAAAAAGATTTGGAGTCAGACTCAGGTGATGAAACAACAATCACAACCACAGGTATAAAAGGTAAAAATTCGGAAGCATCTACTAGTAATTATGCACAAACTATTGATAGTGAAGAAAATGAGAGGAAAAGACATGAGCTTTTTCATATTAGAGTTATTTCCAAACATCAAAAGGTTGATAATTTATTTGATAGTGGCTCACAAGTAAACTTAATTTCTGAAGCAATTGTAAAGAATTTGGGACTGCTAACCTCACCTCACAAGAAGCCATATCCATTAGGTTGGGTATGTGATAAAGCAAAACTACAAGTGACTAGACAATGTAAACTTAGGTTTTCTTTTGGGTCAGCATTTGTAGATGAGGTTGAGTTAGATATCATTCCCTTGGATATATGTAGAATTGTTTTAGGAAGTCCTTACTTGTATGATAGAAAAGCCATATTCTATAGAGCTGGAAATAAGTATCAACTCGTTAAAGATGGAATCGAATATATTGTAAGAGCTCATAAACTCAAGAATAATTATACTCTCATAAACTCAGGGTAGATGGAAAGAATTGGAAATTCATGCAAGCAATTTTTACTAATGGTTGTAAAGGAAAAGAAACCTGATAAACCAATGTATTTAAAGGTTGTGATGCTAAACAACAAGCTGATTTAGAAAAAGTTGTTTCAAAATATGATATCTTATTTCAAGAACCTAAAGGTCTGCCACCAAAAAGGGAAATTGTACATGATATTAATTTGCAGCAAGATGCTCCATTGCCTAACATCAGAATGTACAGGTTATCCACTTTAGAGAATGCAGAAATCAAGAAGCAGGTACAAGAGCTGCTCGAGAAAGGGTTCATAAGACCAAGCACATCGCCATGCGGATCCCCAATAGTGTTGGTGAGAAAGAAGGATGGTTCGTGGAGGATGTGCATTGATTACTAAGCACTAAATAAAATAATGATCAAGAATCGTTATCCCCTTCCTCGCATTGATGATCTATTGGATCAGCTGAAAGAGGTTGTTTACTTTTCCAAGTTGGACCTACGTAGTGGTTACCATCAGGTCAGAATAGCAGAACAAGATGCATGGAAGACTGCTTTCAAAACAAAGCAAGGGCTGTATGAATGGCTAGTTATGCCTTTTGACTTAACTAATGCTCTTGCCACTTTCATGAGAGTAATGAATGATGTACTTAGGCCTTTTATTGATGATTTTGTAATTGTATATCTAGATGATATTCTTGTATTCAGTAAAACATGGGAAGAGCATTTGAAGCATGTAAAGCAGACTCTAGATGTTTTGAAAAAAGAAAATCTTTATGTTAAATTATCAAAGTGTGAATTTGGAAAAACATCTTTGAATTATTTGGGTCACATTGTAGGGGGTGGTGAACTGAAGATAGATGCCTCTAAGGTTGCAGACATTGTAAACTGGCATAAACCCAAGTCTGCTACAGAAGTTAGAAGCTTCCTAGGGGCAGCACAATATTAGAGAAAGTTTATTGCTAACTTTTCCTTAATTGTAGCTCCCTTACATGCTTTGACAGGATTGAACAAGGTGTTTCAGTGGGGAGGCAAATAGCAGAAAGCCTTCAACACCTTGAAAGAAAAAATTAGTACAACACCAGTACTAGCATTGCCAAATCTTCAACAACCATTTGAGATCAAAACAAATGATAGTGATTATGCCATGGGAGCAGTGTTGATTCAATATGGTAAACACATATGCTACCATTCTGAGACTTTTAATTTTGCAACAGTTAATTATCCTACATATGATAAAGAACTGTATGCATTAGTTCTGAGTGTGAAGAAGTGGAAACATTACTTAATGGGCAAAGAAACAATAATACATACTGATCATCAACCACTTCAGTACTTGCACTCACAAACTAAACTGCAGCAGTCAAGACACTATAGGTGGATGGGTTTCCTACAGCAGTTTCATTTAGTCATTAGATATAAAAAGGGCATACGCAATAAAGTTGCAGATATGTTGTCCAGACCAATCATATATGTATCTATTATACTTTAAAAGCATAACTCAGTAATGAATGAAAGCTACATTGAACAATATGCTCAAGATATAGACTTTAAAGATGTATATGCAGCTTTAAGTAATGGAAAAATGATAGAAGAATTGGATTACTATGTTAAATACGACTCTTGTATCATTTGGGAAAGTTATGCATTCCACAAATAGAGAGAATTAACATAATTAGGGAGGCACATACTTCCCTGATATCAGGTCATTTTGGGGTAAGTAAAATAGTTGCACAGCTGCAAAGATACTGCTATTGGCCAAAAATGAATGAAACAATTTCTAGATATGTAAGAGGGTGTACCATGTGTGCTAAAAGCAAGCCCAACAATAGAAAACTAGGCTTGTACACTCCACTGCCAGTTCCTTCTCGTCCTTGGGAAAGTGTTTCCATGGACTTTGTTGGGGGATTGCTAAAATCTAGAAAGGGACAAGATTATTTATATATTATTGTGTATAGGTTCAACAAAATGTGTATTTTAATACCTTGTAATAAGTAGATTACAACTGAACAAACAACGAAATTGTTCTTTCAGCATGTCTGGGTGCATTTTGGGTTACCCACTTCCATAGTATCTGATCGAGACTCCCGATTTGTTGGGAAGTTTTGGTCAAGTCTGTGGGAATTAATGGACACAAGATTGAATAAAAGCGCAACCTTTCCTCCACAGATAGATGGCCAAACATAGGTAGTCAATAGGACAATGATCCAGTTTCTCAAGGGTTATTGCAGCAAGCATCCCAAGCTTTGGGATGAACACTTATGTTATGTGCAACATGCTTACAACTGTGCTAAACATTCTTCTACACAGAGATCTCCTTTTGAGACCTGTTTTGGTTTCATACCAAGGTATCCCTTGGATTTTGTCTTTGAAAAAGACATAGTAGTTGCTGGACATAGTGATGTGGACAAAGAAACCAGATTCATTGAACAGATCCAAGAAATTCACTAGGCAGTGCAGGAACAGCTGGAAAAGAGCCAAGCCAAATACAAGGCAAGGCATGATAAACACTGGGTGGAGCACAACTTCCAAGTTGGCGATCAAGTCTAGCTGTATATCAGCAAGGACATAATGCAAGGTGAAGGAAAGAAGCTGAAACCAATAAGGTATGGGCCTTTTAAGGTACTTGAGAAAATTGGTGAGAATGTTTTCCACCTTGGTCTGCCAGCATATATGCACATCTATTCAGTAGTAAATGCAGAAAATTTAAGACTGTTTCAACCTTCTTTAATTGAAGATCCTGAAGAGCAAAGTCAATTGCGTTCCATTGATGATCTGTCACCTAAATACCTCAATGAGCTGTAGGAAGATACAATTATGGACAGGAAGGTGAGGACTACGCATAAAGGGGATGTCGAGTACTTAAGAATAGGACTCAGAGGTTCAAACCCCAGCAGTGCAAAATAGATAGAGATTGGGCAAGTGAGGCAGTTGTATCCTCACTTAAACAATGGTTTAAAACCAACTTTTGGTGGTCCAAAAGCCTTTTCATTGGGAAGGCGTGATCCAAATGGATTCAAGAAACACTCTCTGTCTTCAAAACTTAAAGAAAACTATTAGCCCTGAGGTGCAACGCTGACGTTTTGAAGACTAAAGGAAGGACATGGTCTTCTTTGTTGTCCCAAAAGGGGCCCCACATGGGCCATTACCCCACTTTCTTCACTCTTCCACTTACATTTCATTCCGCTCATTTCCTAACCCAACCCACACATCTCGACAAAACCCTCTTTCAGCTTAGCCTTAGGCAAATTAACACAAAACCCCCGCAAACCTTATCTTTCCACCCATACGCCCCCTCCGCACATTTCCCGAGTACATCTCATACCTTTGTGTCCCTCCGCTGCTGATCTTCCCCGCTGATCCGATGGCCCACATTCCACACGATGCACAAAACATGCCCGATCATTCCCCACCATTAGATCACCCCCACCAGATCTAACGGCTATTACCCATATCGTGCGAGCAACAAGCGAGAGGAATACCTACCTGATAAAGGTGGTTTTTCTCTCTCCTTTGCTGCTACGTGTCATCCACTAAGTGGAATCGGGCAGACTCTGCCATTTACCACTTACCGCCCGATGCCCTTCTGATAGAAACCATAACCACCCAAACAAAACCACCCCCGTACGTTATCATCTGCACACCTCCACCACCTGATAGCCATCCAATCTGCTCACTCAAGATCTAATAGCCTGGACATGTTCTGCTCTCGCCACGACCTCAAGCCTCCTGCGCCCGATCTCCACCGTGCATTCCCCTTGATCCAATGGCCCTCATTCATGATCGCTCACGCTTGTCCTCCTCCACTCTGTCATTTCTCCATCTGTCCAGTTTGACATGTCCTCCCACCCATGCACCTCGTACTCCACTTCCTATCAGTTACTTGGGGAAGAAGGTGGTCGACTCTGTCCATATTGTGATAGTCAGATCGCTGAACTGAATTAACCGAAAGCATGGCTGAAGGAAGAAGGACACAACACGATCTCTGCAAATAGAATGTCATGGAGCCTCATCGGCACAATCAAACCGGTCACCTAACCGGGCAGCTCTGTACCAGAATTAATTACCATTTTCGTGATGGAAGGAGAATTGTGTCTTTGTATAGGCAGTTAAAGACAGTAGGGAATAGATTAAGACAGCTCCAACCTTAAAAGGTCTGGAGAGCATTGTAAAGAGATATAAATAGCTGAAAGTAAGAGTTAATCAGGGTTCAACTTTTGGAGACAGTAGATATTTTGTTCCTTGCAGCATCCCATCTTCATTCTCAGTAATACAAGCTTCTTTTGTTGTTACATGTTCAATGTCCATTTCCCTCATGTTCTGAACTTGCACCTAGATAAGTTTATTCATGTTTTCTCCTATATCTGATGCTAGATAACTGTCATCTTATCTCTGCATTGGTAAATTGGATTTGCTATTGAATAGGTCGTCCATGTTTCTTCTGAATCCAACGCTAGATAACTGTCATCTTATCTCTGCATTGATAGATTAGATTTGTTGTTGGAAATAAAATTGAGAGGGGGTGAATCAGTATTAGAAAGTCAATAATATCTCATTTCCATACTCAGATTCATATACGCTACTTCAGTTAATGGAACGTGCATGTATATGCAACTTTTATTAAGGCAACTAGCGTATATCCTGCAAACTTTTGATTTAGTTAATTTTTTTCATATTTTGATCTTTAATCAGTGCATCAAAACCATATAAATAGCAACCAGGTGCAGTAATAGAACAGACAATCACACACACATGAACACAACATATAAGGTGGAAACCCAATGTGGGTGAAAACCACTTGTTTCAATCGTCTCTATCTTCCTTTAATAAGAAACTTCTTTTTACAATTTTTGTGCTGGTGCAGTCTTATACCAGTACGCAAGATTCTACCTGCAGAAGGCTACAACCTTCTCTCATTCTTCAGCTTCTCCTGAAAGGGAGCTACAACCCCCTAGCCCTTGTACTAGCTGATGTGTTTACTAGTACGTAGGTGTAGGCCTACCGAAGGCTACAACCTTCTCTTTTCTTTCAGGGACCATGTTTCATAAATTTTCAGACTGGATCCATCAATAACATCAATCAACCATCAATTATAACTGCATCAACCAATATCCTTTGCACCAACCAAAACTGAATCAATCAATTACTTCTCAGAATCCTGTAACCCGAATACAATGATAGTAACCAGAACCCAAACCAGAACCTAGAACACTACAACAGTAAACAGAAGTAACTAAAGCATATTTAATTACGTATACGCTACTTCAATGTGTTGAACCTACGTAGATATGTCATTATCTCAAGGTGACCATGTGTATACGCTATTTAGATATGCAGAACCAGCATGTATACGCACCTTTGCTAAAGCCAACCTGCGTATAGATCTGTAAATGATGATTTAAATTTACAACAATTCCAGACATCAGTTATACCTAGATCATGATATTTACATATTACAACATGCACTAGTTATTCAGATAAAAGATCAAAACCACACAAAGATACTTATCTTCAAGCCTTAAGATCTTGACCCATCAATAGAACTTATCCTTCATCAAGCGCTCAAGTTCATCCTTGATTCAGATCCAGCTGTACACCATAACCCAATAACCTATATTCTAGATCTTGATTGTCATTAGATATTCAATTCTTGAGTACCTTTGCCTAATGATCTTCTCCTCCTTTTATAGTCTTAAGCCTTACTCAATACCATGGTCCAAAACAACTTAGAATCAATACCTTGGACCAAATACCTGGGGTCAACACTTCGGACAAGATACCTTGGACCAATACCATGGACCAAATACCACAGACCAAAACTAAGTTTTCCAACATGTGCATGCCTTTCCTTCCGTGAAAGTGCGTGTGTATGCTATATGCACCTTTTGGTCTGTGAACCTGCATGTACACGTGGCTTGGTTAATGGGGAACCTGCGCATACCCCTCTTTCTTCATTTTGTGAGCCTAAACTGTGATCTGTCATCTGTGTGAGTTGCCATTAAGGACAACACCTATGTCATAGTTCCAAATTTGTATCATAATTCCAACAATCTCCGCCTTTGGACTTGATGGCAACCCCAAGTCACTTACACCCTTTGTCATCAAGGGAAAAGGGTTATGCTCCCCCTGAGTACATGCTGAATTCTTTGATATGCTGAAGTGTCGTCCATGCTCCCCCTGAAAATAAGCAAGGCCTGGAGAAAGATGACTCTATACATACATCAGAAATTACCTTCCTATCACTAATGACTCATACATACATACATCTCCCAACCAAGTGGGGATATACCAATTTTGACTCATCCACCCAACCAACTGGTTATATTCCAATTATTTATACATGTCAGAACAAGAATATTACATCATCCATCCCATGCATAGTGGGGAAACAAAATAAGTTGTTTCATGACATTGACATTAAAAGATATACATGACATAGAGACCAAATATCTGAAACAAGACTATGATAGTTATCAGCAACATCTATCAATCACCATCCAGACCAGCAACCATGATCTCCCCCTAAACATGTTCCACCTACATAAAAAACAATTGTGAATTTGTACCAAGATCATCTAAGATAATGCCAATAATGCATTATTAGAAGTATATGCTCCCCCTATGCCATATGATCACTGTCAGACCCATATCAGACTCCTTTCATCATGAGTCTAGCCCACTGTTTTTCTTCAAACCAACATATGCGCGACTCTATCCACAACAACTAGCGTATGTATGCGGATATTCTTCATGAAACTCGTGTACAACTACTTTTCTCTGAAATAGATAAGTTTTAATAGCAGGATGATGCATCAACTAATCCCAGCTTCTGTTTGAGATATTCAAATGTCTCTCTGGGTAGTGGTTTGGTGAATATATCAGCAACCTGTTCTTTGGAGGGAACATACTCCAATTTGACCTTTTTCTCAAGCACTTGTTCACGTAGAAAGTGATATTTGATGGGTATGTGCTTGGTCTTGGAATGCATGACTGGATTCTTTGAAATACTAATTGCACTTGTATTATCACATAGAATGGAGATGCGTGGAGTACATGTGATCTGAATGTCTTGCAATGGTTGCATCATCCAAAGGAGTTGTGTGCAACATGATGCAGCAACCACATATTCTGCTTCAGATGTAGATAATGCAATTGAACTTTGTTTCTTACTGAACCAAGACACTAATTTGGAACCCATATAGAATGCACCACCACTAGTGCTTTTTCTGTCATCCACGCTTCCTACCCAATCTACATCTGTATATGCATGAAGTGTAAGATCTGTATCCCTAGGATACCATAAACCAAAGTTCTGAGTTCCTTGAAGATATTTGAAGATCCTTTTGATTGCCTGAAGGTGTGATTCCTTTGGATTTGCTTGGAATCTTCCCACTATTCCCACTGTATGAATGATGTCTGGTCATGTACCTATTAGATAAAGCAAACTGACAATCATGGATTTGTAGGTTGGTTGATGTACTGCTACTGATTCATCATTTGAGCTGAGACTGCATCCTGTTACCATGGGGGTACATATTGGTTTAGAATCTTCCATGCCATATTTTTTCAAGATCTGCTTCAGATACTTGGTTTGTGATAGAAAAATATGTGAGTTCACCAAGCAGGGACATTTCAAATTCTTGCTGCATTACCAAAGAAAAGTTTTGACTCATGGCTTATTCATTGCTACCAAAAATGATATCATCAACATACACTACAAGTATTAGCAATTTATCATTATTAATATTTGTATATAGATTGCTATCAGCTGATCCTTTTGAAAATCCTTGTTGATGGAGGTATTTATCAAGATAGTAATACCAGGCCCTTGGAGCTTGTTTTCGACCATAAAGAGCCTTTCGAAGTCGACATACAAGTTTTGGATCATTTCCAAGGATGAATCCATCTGGTTGCTCAATATATACTTCTTCTTCTAAGTCTCCATTAAGAAAACCAGATTTTACATCCATTTGGTATACTTTGAATTTTTGAAAGCTAGAAAGAGCAAGGAACATTCTTATGGCTTCAAGTCTAGCAACAGGTGCAAAAGTTTCTTCAAAATCTATGCCTTCTTGTTGAGCATGTCCTTTACAAACAAGTCTGGCCTTATTTCTGATAACTTCACCATTTTCATTCAGCTTGTTTTTAAATATCCATTTGGTTCCTATGATATTCTTATCATGTGGTCTAGGAACTAATTCCCAAGTATTATTCCTTTCAATTTGCTCAAGTTCTTCATTCATGGCCTTGACCCAACATTCATCTTTGCATGCTTCACTTACATTTTGAGGTTCGATGGAGGAAATTAATACTAGATAGCTTGAAGCTTCTGTAATAGTTCTTCTTGTCTGCACACTTGCCTCTTTCTGTCCCAAAATTTAAGTCTCTAGATTTTTTTTCTGAACATACCTAGATGGAGTCTTTTCTTCTGCCATTATCTATTCTTCTGGTTCTTCATTGGCTTCTTCTTCAGAATTTGTCTGATTTGATGTGGAAGGATAATGATCATCTTCTTCACACTCTTCGGTTTTTGCCTGCTTTTGATTTTTTCCTGCTTCATCAACCACAACATCAATACTTTCAATAATTTTTCCAAGTCTTTTATTATAACACTTATATCCTTTACTTTGGGAAGAGTAACCAAGGAGAATGCCTTCATCTGCTCTAGGTTCAAACTTGCTAAGATTTTCATCAGTCCCTTTGATGTAACATTTGCTGCCAAAAACTTTGAAGTATTTTATAGTAGGAGTCTTACCATACCAAAGTTCATGTGAAGTTTGAGTGTTGTTTACCCAAATGTTTGCTTGTTGAGGATAGTGATGGCAGCAAATGTAGCTTCACCCCGGAAGGTTGCAGGAGTTCTAGACTCATCTAGCATGGAACAAGCCATTTGTTGAACATTTTTGTTCATCCTTTCTACCACTCCATTTTGCTGAGGAGTCCTTGCAGTGGAGAATTCTCTCTTTATTCCATGTTCTTCACAAAAATCGAAGAATTCATCTGAGGTAAATTCCCCTCCTCAATCAAATCTGAGGCATTTGATTTTGTGATCTGATTCATTTTCAACCAAAGCTTTGAAGGCTTTGAACTTTTCAAATGCTTCATCTTTATGCTTTAAAAGTCCTATCCAACACATTCTGGAAAAATCGTCAATGAACAATATAAAGTATTCTTCTCCACGAGGTGATTTTTTCCTTGATGGACCACATAAATTAGTATGAACAAGTTCAAGAGGCTTACTAGCTGATCCTTCCTTCTCAGGGATATGTTCTTTGGTTTGCTTACCAAATTGACATGATTTTCATATTTTATTTTCTGGAATGTTGATATCAAGAAGATCACGAACAACCTGGAATTTGCATGCTTTCCTTATTTGTGGGAAGCTTAGATGCCCCAATCTTCTGTGCCATAGCCAGTGTTCATCATTTTTTCTTAGATAGCATTGTTGTTGTCCTCCCTTGAGTATGTATAAGTTGTTTGGAGTTCTTATGCCTTTGATCATGGTTTCTCCTGTATCAAGCTCACAAAAAACACATCCATTTGATCGAAATACTACTTCATTTTCTTGATCACACATTTGACTGACACTCAATAGGTTATGCTTTAGACCATCAACATACATAACATTCCCAGCTTTAACCTTTTCTTTTAAGAGAACAAAACCTTTACCTTTTATGACAGCAGGAGTGTCATTTCCAAATGAGACCTTTTTTTCCTTTTCTAAGGCATTGTATGACTGAAGTTTTTCTTTATCACCTGTCATGTGTTTCGAGCATCCACTGTCGATGTACCACTGATTTTCTTGTCCTTCTGCATACAAGGCTATACCACATCTTTCTGTTTGTGGTTCTTTCTTCCTCCATATTTTGGGACTCAATGAAGTTTGCTCCTTCTAAGATGTTTCCCGAAATTTACTCCTGCATTCAGAATCTTCATGACCAAAGTTGTTACAGATAGAGCATTCTATTTCATTTTCAAGAAGTGAAAAGTTATTGTAGGTCCTTTTCATGATCCTTGTCACATTCCTTTGATTTCGTGATTCTCTAGTCATGATGGTCTTGTAGGCAACACAATGAGCAGCTTTGCATCCAAATTTATGACATGAAAAACATTGGCCATTAAAGAAGTTCCTGCGATTTTCAAATCTACTAACCTGGTGATTGTAGTTTCCATTGACATTTATTCTTGAAGAAAATTGAGTCTGATTTACCTGAGGTTGGTTGTAACTTCTGTTCATCCTTGAAGTAGATTGAACCCGATTTACCTGGTGATCTACTTTATGCCTTTGCTTACGATTGTCAAACTGTTCACTTCTGTTTGCTACATCAAGATAGCTTTTAGTGGAGGTAGACAACTTATGTTCTTGAGATGCTTCTTCAGTATATCCAAGACCTATCTTTATCAGAGGAAAGCGCTGCACTTTGATAATTTCATCTAAAGTTTTTGATCCTTTAGCAAATCTAAGATTGAGAGCTTTTGTTTTCTCAATATCTTTTCTTAGACCCACAATTTCACATTCTAGTTTTTCATTGTGTTTTTCTCTTTCAGAAAGCTGGAATGTCAAAGTATCTATAATCATATTCTTTTCTTCTAAACAGACTTTGAGTTTAGATATTTCTTCATAAAGGTCATCTTCATCTAAAGCATCCAAGAAATCATCATCTTCAAAAGCCATTAGAAGTCTATAGTCATTAATATTTTCATCTTCATCACTATTTGATAAACCATCACTATCTTCATGAGTATAGTAGCTCTTCTTACTTACACTTTGTTTTCTATTCCATTTTGTTGATTCCTTACCTTTATCAAGCTTATCTTTATGAGGACATTTGGCAGCATAATGACCGACTCTTCCACAAGCAAAACATTTGAAAGGTAGTTTACCTCTTAATCTCCGAGAACCCCATTGAAGGTTCTTGAGAAAGTTTGCTTCTTCTTCTCCTTCTGAAATATGTCTTAATTCATGGAATTCTTCTCTTCTTGAAGCTTTGAATGCAGCTTCTCTCATATTTGATGGACCTCCTTTTCTCATTTTGAAGGCAGTTAAGATTCCGTGCAGCTGTGTCATAGTAATAGTCTGAAGATCTTGCTTTTCTTCTATGGCAGATACTTTTGATTCAAACTTAGTAGACAAGGATCTTAAAACCTTTTCAACTAAAGTAACTTCTTTTATCTCTTCACCCAAGTTCTTCATGCAATTAACAATCTCATCTATGCGTAAGAAGTAACTAGCGATACTTTCATCATTGTGCATTTTGAGAGTTTCATATTGAATTCTGAGAGATTGCGGTTTTGCACATTTTACTTGATTGTCTCCTTCATAGCTTAGAATGATCTTGTCACATATTTTTTTGGCGGTTTTGAGCTGTATAACTTTGACAAATTCTGATTGTGATAGACTCCCTAATAATGTATTGACAGCCTTGGCATTGGTTCATATTGCTTCTTACCTGCCGTATCTGTAGGAACTGTTGATGGAAATGTATATTTTCCGTCCACGATTTCCCAGACATCTGTTCCAAGATATTGAAGATAGACTGTAGTCCTTACCTTCCAATAAATGAAGTTGCTCCCATCAAAGATTGGTGGTCTAATGGATCCCTCTCTTTCATGGTTACTTATGATGATAAATCTTCCTTCAAGCGATCAAGCTTCTTCTGAAGGACTTGCTGTGATTCCAATTGTTGGAAATAATACTGAGGGGGGGGTGAATCAATATTAGCAAGTCAATAGTATTTCATTTCCATACTCAGATTCATATACGCTACTTCAGTTAATGGAACTTGCGTGTATATGCAACTTTTATTAAGGCAACCAGTGTATATCCTGCAAACTTATGATTTAGTTAATTTTTTTCATATGTTGACCTTTACTCAGTGCATCAGAACCATATAAACAGTAACCAGGTGCAGTAAAACAGAATAGACAATCACACACACATGAACACAAGATATAAGGTGGAAACCCAATGTGGGTGAAAACCACCTGTTGAAATTGTCTCTATCTTCTTTTAATAAGAAACTTATTTTTACAATTTTTGTATTGGTGCAGCCTTATACTTGCAGAAGGCTGCAACCTTCTCTCATTCTTTAGTTTCTCTTGGAAGGGAGCTACAACCCCCTAGCTCTTGTACTAGCTGATGTGTTTACTAGTACGTAAGTGCAGGCCTACCGAAGGCTACAACCTTCTCTTTTCTTTCAGGGACCATGTTTCATAAATTTTCAGACTAGATCCATCAATAACATTAGTCAACCATCAATTATATCTATATCAAGCAATATCCTTTGCACCAACCAAAACTGAATCAATCAATTACTTCTTAGAATGCTGTAACCTGAATATAGTGACAGTAACCATAACCTAGAACACTGCAACAGCAAATAGAAGTAGCTAAAGCATATTTAATTAGGTATATGTTACTTCAATGTGTCAAACCTGCATAGATACGCCGTTATCTCAAGGTGAATCTGCGTATACATTGTTTAGATATGCAGAACCAGCGTGTATACGTGCCTTTACTAAAGCCAACCTGCGTATAGATCTGTAAATGATGATTTAACCTTTACAACAATTCCAGACATCAGTTATACCCAGATCATCATATTTACAGATTACAACATGTGCCAAGTATTTAGATAAAAGATCAAAACCACACAAAGATACTTCTCTTCAAGCCTTAAGATCTTGACCCATCAATAGAACTTATCCTTCATTAAGGGCTCAGGTTCATCCTTGATTCAGATCCAGTTGTACACCATAACCCAATAACCTTTATTCTAGATCTTGCTCTTCATTAGATATTCAATTCTTGAGTGCCTTTGCCTAATGATCTTCTCCTCCTTTTATAGTCTTAGGCCTTACACAATACCATGGTCCAAAACCACTTAGAATGAATACCTTGGACCAAATACCTAGGGTCAACACTTTGGACAAGATACCTTGGACCAATACCATGGATCAAAATACCATGGACCAAATACCACGGACCAAAACTAAATTTTCCAACATGTATGCACCTTTCCTTCTGCGAAAGTGTGTGTGTACGCAATACACGCCTTTTGGTCCGTGAACCCATGTGTACATGTGACTTGGTTAATGGGGAACCTGCGTATACCACTCTTTCTTCATTTTGTGAGCCTGAACTGTGATCTGTCATCTGTGTGAGTTGCCATCAAGAACAACACATGTGTCATAGTGCCAAATCTATATCATAATGCCAACATTTGCAAGCTTCATTTACTGGCTGCAGCTGGCCATCATATGTTATGTATGCATCTGCTGGTGTAGTTAGTATTCTCCATTTATTCACTTAATCTGCAAACTATTGAGCATTAGTGGTCTAAAGCCTTGTAGGCTATGGACGTTCATGCATGTCTAGAGTGAAAACAGAGTTGAAGTGGTTATCTGGCTTGAACCAAACCATCATCCATTGCAATAGTTCCTAGAACAATATTGGAGATTATATGTTACCAGGCATCTCTGAGCTACAACCTAGGAGAGTTTCTTGGAGCGATAACATATTGGCGCTGTTGCCGGGGAGAGGAGATTGAAGCCTAGCTTCCCTGGGGTATGACATAGTTCCAGCTTTGATGATAGACAAAGTTTGGAGACATTTTTGGTTGTAATCATCTATCTGGCGACTCTACTGGAGGTCAAACCTCTTGGCGACTCCACTTCATAGTTCTGGCTTAGTTTGTGGGGCATACTCGGAGAAATCCTCAGAAGTCACCAGCTGATCCAGTACTTGACCCTGAAAAGATTATCAAAGAAAGAAAGATATCATAGAAAGGAGCATCAGGATCAGGTAAACCTAAACAATCCTCTATACCTTTGCAAGAAAGGCTAGTAATAGAACAAATACATGTTGAGAGTATAGCCTCTAACACTAGCAGTGAAGAAAAAATTTCAGAGATTCATAAAGCTCCTTATCCTTTAGGTTCTCCTTTTGCTTTAAGCCTAAAGGAAACCTCACCCCCTACCCATCATATTCCTTTAGTCCTGTCAGTCACTCCTCAATTCCCTACCTTTCAGACTGCCAGTACTCTTGTATCCACCACAGCCATGGTAGGTCCACAAGCACTCACCAAAATGGAAAGAATCATAGCTGCTAGGTATGGACCTATAGTACTGCCCACTCCTTTGAATGCAATGCCTATTGGAGAATACCAAAAATACATGCCTAAGTTTACTGGGACTAAAGGAGTTATAGCTAAAGAACATCTTGAGTCCTTTTATAGCTATGTTGATAATCTAGACATTAGTGAAGATGATGTGTGGATGAGAGTATTTGTCCAAAGCCTAGATGGAGAGGCCAGAAAATGGTTCAGAGAATTGACCCCTAGATCTATAACTGATATTGAGGCTTTGGATGATGTATTCCTAAAGCATTGGGGGGATAAGAAAGACCTGCTCTACTACCATACTGAGTTTGGGAACCTGAAAAGGGAAAATGGGGAGTCACTTTCTAATTTCAATAAAAGGTTTAACTGCATGTACAACAAGATACCAGCTGAAGTGAAACCCACTCCTACCTCTGCTAAACTCACTTATGCCAATTCCTTCAATTCCAATTTCTGTTTACTATTCAGGGAGAGAAGATGTGCTTCTCTGGCCGAAATGCAGGATGCAGCCTTGGAGTTAGAGTCCAACATCACAGCTGTAAAGAAACTCAAGGGACATGTTGACCAAAGGAGACAGAGGGGCGAATATCCCTCATCTTCAAACCCCAAGATAGATAAGATGACCAAGATGATAGAGTCACTAGCCTCTGAAATCTATAAATTAAAGGTTGAGCAGCATCCAAGGAAAGGAAGAGTTTCTAATACCTTTGTTCCTAGGAATCTAAATCTATATAGAAAAGCCAATGAGTAGTTGCAGATTATGCAAAGGAGCAAAGATGTCAATGAATACCAAAGGGTGAAGACCCCTTTCTAGAATGTAGTCATGGAAGAGGAGCAGTTCAAAGAAGATGATGAGATCCATTATATGGAAGACAAAGGCAATGCTTCCTTTTTTACCTTAGTTACCTATGAAGATTCGTTATTCAAGGACTAGACCAGCCAAGAATGGGATGGTGGGGCTGTTCTACAAACCGAAGATCAACAAAGATATAATTTTAGGTGGAAGATGAATAATGCCAAAGAAACCCCTGTTCAAAGAGCTGCTGTTCTTGCAATACAGCAAGCTAACAAGCAAAAATGACCAGCAGCTGATCCCATCATTCTAAAAGCTCCAGCTCAAGAGGTAAGAGGCCCTGACAAGTCTCCTTCTCCCTTCAGTTTTGAATAAAAAATCCAGAAGCTGAAAATATCTATACCTCTAGTTGAACTAGTGAAGAATGAAGCCTTTAAGAGACCCATCCTTGAGGCCCTCGAGCTTAAGGCCACACAAGCATCAAACGACTATGTGAATTTACAAGATGACAAACCTGCAGTTGTTCTTAGCCCAATGACTGAACCTCCTGATGACAATTCCCCATCATTCTATGTCTCCTTGACTATCCATGACAAGATCCTTCACAACTGTCTGCTGGATACAGGTGCCAGCCATAATCTAATGCCCAAGGCCGTCATGGATGAGTTAGGCCTTGACATCACTAGGCCTTATCATGATTTGTTTTCTTTTGATTCTAGAAAGGTGAAATGTTTGGGGTTAATCAAAGACCTAGCCATCACCTTGGCTCAGCTACCCATGAAGAGCATGATGATGGATATAGTAGTAGCAGATGTTCCCCCTAAGTTTGGCATGCTTCTTTCCAGGGGATGGATTAAAATATTGGGTGGAACATTACAAAATGATCTGTCCTATGCTACTATCCCAGTTTTTGGAGGTGAGAGTAGGAGATTATACAGGGAAGCTCAGTTAGCTTATATCATCAGTGATGAGAAGAATCCCACTAATCATCCCATCTATGTTGTTGACACTGATTTTGGAGCCTGTATTCTTCAAGTGGAACAATCCCAGTTGGCCTCCATACAGCTCAGGAAACCAGTTTGTCAGATCATGGAAGAAGAAGGCCCACAAATTTGGGACATGTTCTTTGATGGAGCTTGCTCTAGGGAAGTTGTAGGAGCGGGTGTAGTTCTGGTATCTCCCACACAAGAATGCATACATTTATCTTTCAAGTTGACTTTTCAAGTCACAAATAATATAGCAGAATATGAGGCTTTGATCTTAGGCTTGAATGCAGCTAAAGAAATGGGCATCAAACATCTGAAGGTGTTTGGAGATGCAGACCTTATTATTCAATAGGTGAATAAGACATTCCAGGTGAGGCATCCCAGGCTGAAAGCATACAGAGATGAGGTATGGAGGCTCAAGGATTCGTTCAATAGATTTAGTATTTCATACATCCCTAGGGCTGAGAATCAGCTTGCTGATTCCCTTGCTGTGTCTGCTAGTATGTTTGTTCCTCCTTTACCCCCTAGATTGACTTATGAAATCCAAGTAAAATACAGACCGTCATTACCTGATAATGTCAAGTATTGGAAAGTCTTTGAAGATGATGATGAGGTCAATAGGTTTCTACAAGTCATTGATGAATTCTCTGAAATGCAAATTGATCAAGAGAATGAAGCCATGGAGGAATGCCATCAGTCCCAGCTGAGAAACAAAATTGGTCAAGACAGCATTGTACAACTGCCTAGTAACCATATACCCAAAGGGTTGGTGCCTCTAGAGAAGTTGTTTGATCATAATGATGTGCCTTATAAGCCTGCCCAGAAAGAGAATGAGTTTGCAGTCCATAGACACAATATAGGGAGTCTAGATCACCCAAAGTACATAAATCTGTCCGCCCACTTGCCTGCTACCCAAAGCTCTGAATATTGCTCCCTGATGAAGCAATTTGCTGATGTCTTTGCCTGGGAGTATAGTGACCTTAAGACTTATGAAAAAAACATCATCCAGCATAATATTCCACTGGAGAAAGACACCATCCCTTTTAAGCAAAAGCTTAGACCTATGAAACCTCTATTACTACCTTTGATCGAAAAAGAAATTAAGAAACTGTTGGCTGCCAAAATCATAGTTCCCATAAGGTATTCAAAATGGATAGCTAACTTGGTGGTAGTAAGGAAGAAAAATGGAGAAATCAGACTTTGTGTTGACTTCAAAAATCTAAACAAGTGCTCTAAGAAACACAACTACCCCCTGCCCAAGATGGAACATTTGCTGCAAAAAGTTTTTGGGGCTAGAGTCATGTCTTTCTTAGATGGTTTCTCAGGTTACAATCAGGTTGTTGTACACCTAGAGGATCAAGAGAAGACTGCCTTCACTACTCCTTGGGGCACTTTCATGTACTCCAAGATGCCTTTTGGACTAATGAATGCTGGGGCTACTTTTCAAAGGGCCATGGATATAGCCTTTGTGGGAGAGAAGGACAAGTTTGTCCTTATTTACCTTGATGACATAACAGTCTTTTCCAACAGTCACATGGAACACTTGCAGCATTTGAAGAAGGTGTTTCTTAAGTGCAGAAGGTTTAGAATCTCAGTAAATCCCAAGAAGTCACAGTTTGCTCTAGAAGAAGGAAAACTGTTAGGACATATTGTTTCTACTGCAGGTGTTAAGATTGATCTAGAAAGGGTTCAAGCAATACAGACATTGTCCATCCTAAGGTCAAAAAGGGATGTTCAATCTTTTCTAGGTAAGATTAACTTTGTGAGGAGGTTTATTCCAAATTTTGCAGAACTAGTGAAGCACATCACCTCCATGCTAAAGAAGGGGTCGGAGATAAAATGGACAAAGGCTGCAAGAAGATCATTCAAAGCCATCAAAAGAGCTATCATGGAGGCTCCCACCTTGGTCAGCCTAGACTACACCAAGGAGTTTTATATTTTCTCTTTCGCTTCTTATGATACACTTGCAGCAGTCTTGTTACAGAAAAATGATGAAGGTATAGAACACCTAGTGGCCTTCTTTAGCAAAACTTTGAGGGATGTTGAATTAAGGTATGGCCTTATTGAAAAATAGGCATATGCTCTTATAAAGTCTTTAAAGGCATTCTAAATTTACATCCTGCACTCCAAAGTGGTTGCCTATGTACCTTCAGCTTCAGTAAAGGATTTCCTAACATAACTAGATGTTGATGGAAGAAGGGCCAAGTGGATTGAAAAACTCATAGAATTTACCATAGAAGTAAAGCCCACCAAAATTGTCAAAGGCCAAGGCATGGCTCAGCTTATGGCTGAAGAAAATTGCAGTCTGCTAGACATAAATTGCATAGGTGCAGATTCCGATGTTGAACAGGGAGAGGAAGCAATAGGAGAACAACGGCAGAATCAGTCATTGGATAAGAATTTGGCTACTTGTGAGTGGTATTCCAATATATCTCATTTCTTGTTGAAGCTCGAAGTCCCTCTAGGGCTTAGCTCAAGTCAGGCTAGGACCATCAATCTCAGAGCAACCAAGTTTTGTATTAATCAAAACCTGCTTTATTGGAGGGACCCATCTGGAATCCTCTTAAGGTATCTGGACAAAGAACAATCTGTCGAAGTCATGCACCAATTTCATTCCAGCATCTGTGGAGGGAATCATTATTGGAAAACCACAACCCACAAGATCCTAAGGGCTGGGTATTATTGGCCTACTCTATTCTCTGATGTATTTTCATTTGTGAAGTCTTGTGACAGATGCTAGAGGTTTGCAGGAAGACAACAACTAAAATCTTTGCCCCTAAAGCCAATACACACCAATGGTCCCTTTCAGCAGTGGGGTTTAGATTTCATAGGGGAGATTAATCCACATTCCAGTGGCCAACATCGGTGGATCTTAGTAGCCACTGACTATTTTACCAAATGGATTGAAGCCATACCCACTAAGAAGGTTGATCACCAGGTTGTCATGAAGTTCTTAACTGAGAATATTTTTACCAGATTTGGCTGCCCGACCAAGATAGTTACTGATAATGTAGCAGCTTTCAGAGCAAGGGAACTGGTGGACATGTGTGAATCAATGGGCATTAGATTAGTGCATTCTACCTCATATTATCCTCAAGGCAATGGTTGTTGGGAATAATACTTGGGGGGGGGAGGGGGTGAATTAGTATTAGCAAATCAATAATCTTTTCATTTCCATTATCATATTCATATATGCTACTTCATTTAAGGCTACCCGCGTTTATATGCAACTATGTTTAATGCAACTAGCGTATATCCAATAAACTTATGATTCAGTTAGTTGATCTTCAATGAGTGCATTAGAGCATTATTAACCATATGAATAGTAAATAGGTGTAGTAAAACAGAACAGATCATCAGACCACCACCATGATATAAGGTGGAAGCCCAATGTGGGTGAAAACCACCTGCTGCAATTCGTCTCTATCTTCTTTTAATAAGAAACTTCTTTTTACAATATTTCTGTACTGGTGCAGTCTTATACAAGTGCGCAGGCTTCTACCTGCAAAAGGCTACAACCTTCTCTCATTCTCTAGCTACTACTGGAAGGGAGCTACAACCCCCTAGCTCTTGTACTAGCTGATGTAATAGTACGTAGGTGCCGACCTACAAAAGGCTACAACCTTCTCTTTTCTTCCAGGGACCACGTTTCATAAATTTTCATACTGGATCCATAAATACAAAACAATCACCATTGCAATACAATCATTAACTCTAAATCACCCAACAACTGAATCACTGAAACCTTGTCATCAAAACACAGTCACCAGAACACAGAGCAGAGCCCAGAACTTTGCAACAACCACTAGAACCAACAACAACCTCAAATATCAAATCTCATAATGTATACGCTACTTGACTGTGTCGAACCAGCGTGTATATGCCCTTTCACTAGAGAGAACCCACGTACAGACCTGAAAATAATTACATATACCTTCGCTGCAATTTTCAACTTCAGATACACCCAGAAGATAAGATATAAAGGATAAGACATGTGTCAATATTCAGATCTATTCATGATCATACCATATAATGATAATGCATTTTAGTCTTCATGATCCTGGTCTATCAACCTTTATCAACCCCATAGGTGCCTCCTTGGTTCAGATCAAGAAAAGCATCACAAACCCATAACTAGCATACTAGATCTCACACTTCATCAGATATTCATCACTTGCAAACTTTCTCCTTGGCCTAATGACCTTCTTCTCCTTATATAGGTTTAAGCCTCTCTCAATACCATGGTCCAAAACCACATAGGACCAATACCTGGGATCAATACCTCAGACCAAATACCATTGACCAAATACCAAAATACCATGGACCAAATACCACGGACCAAAACTTAGATTTCCAACATGTACACGCCTTTCCTTCTATAAACATGCGTGTGTACGTATACACGACTTGGTATATTGTGAACCCACATATATACGCATCCTTGTCACAACGAACCTGCGTATACCTCTCTGATCATTCTAGCTGTACTATGATCTGTCATCTGAGTGAGTTGCCATCAAGGCCAATACATGTATCATACCTGTATCATAATGCCAACAATGGCTTGGCTAAATCATCCAATAAAGGCCTAGTAAGGATAATCAAAAAACTATTGGAAGACAACAAACGGAATTGGGATTCCAAGTTGAAGTTTGCATTGTGGGTTGATAGAGTTACCACCAAGAAATCCATAGGAAATTCTCCATTCAAGTTGGTGTATGGTACTAAGGCTGTTTTTCCAATCCAATTGACCCTCCCTGTGGCCAAATTCTTGCAAGAGGAGCAGGATGAGGAAAGTGACATGGCAAGGAGAATGAGTGACTTAGTTGAAGTTCACCAGATCAGAGATCAACTGATTGAGAAGTCAGTAGTGCATCAAAAGAAGATCAAGGAGGTCTTTGATAAAAAAGAAAAGATGGACAGTTTTCAGGTTGGTGACTGGGTTCTCAAATGGGATGCATTGAAGGAAAAGAAGGGAAACCATGGTAAATTTGATGCCTTATGGATAGGACCATTTATCATTGCTCGAGCTCAGATGAACAACACTTTCACTTTGCAAAATTTAGAGGGGGAAGGTGTTTTTGATGGCCCAGTCAATGGGCGGTTTTTGAAACTTTATTTTGTTTAAGGCTTTAAAGCCTTGGTATTGTAAATATGTTTTTCAGTTTTATTTCATAACTAGTTAGACTCCATGCCCAATGGAACACTATGTAGTAGTTTTAATCTTGTTGTTTACTGGAAAGGCAGTGGTCTACAGTTCTTGAAACCTCACAGGGAGGCTTTCATCCCCAGAAGGAGCCAGTGTTAGCCCTGAGGTGCAGCGCTGACGTTTTGAAGGCTAAAGGAAGGACATGGTCTACTTTGTTGTCCCAAAAGGGGCCCCACATGGGCCGTTACCCCACTTTCTTCACTCTTCCACTTACATTTCATTCCGCTCATTTCCTAACCCAACCCTCACATCCCGATGAAACCCTCTTTCGCCTTAGCCTTAAGCAAATTAACACAAAACCCTCGCAAAACCTTACCTTTCTGCCCATACACACCCTCCGCACATTTCCCGAGGACATCTCGTACCTTCGTGTCCCTTCGTTGTTGATCTTCCCCCGCCGATCCGATGGCCCACGTTTCACTCGATCAACAAAACATGCTCGATCATTCCCTGCCATTAGATCACCCCCGCCAGATCTAACAGCTATTACCCATATCATGCAAGCAACAAGCGAGAGGAATACCCACCCAATAAAGGTGGTTTTTCTCTCTCCTCCACTGCTACGTGTCATCCACTAAGTGGAATTGGGCGGACTTCGCCATTTACCACTTACTGCTTGATGCCCTTCCGATAGAAACCATAACCGCCCGAACAAAACCACCCCCGTACATTATCATCTGCACACCTCCACTGCCCGATAGCCATCTGATCTGCTCACTCGAGATCTAACGGCCTGGACATGTTCTGCTCTCACCATGACCTCAGGCCTCCTGCACCCGATCTCCGCTGTGCATTCCCCTCGATCCAATGGCCCTCGTTCATGATCGCTCACACTTGTCCTCCTCCACTCTGTCATTTCTCCATCCGTCTGATTTGACACGTCCTCCCACCCATGCACCTCGTACTCCACTTCCTATCAGTTACCCAGGGAAGAAGGTGGATTACTCTGTTTGTATTGTGACAGTCATATTGTTGAATCGAATTAACCGAAAGCATGGCTGAAGGAAGAAGGACACAACACGATCTCTGCAAATAGAATTAAATAGTCATGGAGCCTCACCAGCACAATCAAACCGGCCACCTAACTGGGTAGCTTTGTACCAGAATTAATTACCGTTTTCATGATGGAAGGAGAATTGTGTCTTTGTACGCAAGCAGGCAGTTAAAGACAGTAGGGGATAGATTAAGACAACTCCAACCCTAAAAGGTCTGGAGAGCATTGTAAAGAGATATAAATAGCCGAAAGCAAGAGGTAATCAGGGTTCAACTTCTGGAGACTGTAGATATTTTGTTCCTTGCAACATCTCATCTTCATTCTCAGTAATACAAGCTTCTTTTGCTGTTACATGTTCAATGTCCATTTCCCTCCTGTTCTGAACTTGCACCTGGATAAATTTATTCATGTTTTCTCCTATATCTGATGCTAGATAATTGTCATCTTATCTCTGCATTGGTAAATTGGATTTGCTATTGAATAGGTCGTCCATGTTTCTTCTATATCCAATGCTAGATAACTGTCATCTTATCTCCGCGTTGATAGATTAGATTTGCAAGCTTCATTTACTGGTTGCAGCTGGCCATCATATATTATGTATGCATCTGCTGGTGTAGTTAGTATTCTCCATTCATTCACTTAATCTACAAACTATTGAGCATTAGTGGTCTAAAGCCTTGTAGGCTGAGGATGTTCATGCATGTCTGGAGGGAAAACAGAGTTGAAGTGGTTATTTGGCTTGAACCAAACCATCATCCATTGCAATAGTTCCTAGAACAATATTGAAGATTATATGTTACTAGACATCTCCGAGCTACAACCTAAGAGAGTTTCTTGGAGCGATAACAAAAACCATGCCAAAACCAAGGAAAAATCGTATAAGGAAGCCTTTCAAACCACTATCGGGAGGAAAAAACTCGTGAAATCAATGGAAAAACAGAGTATCAGAAGCAAAATCAGTGATGCACAGTGGCTATTAGATCTGGCCGATCAACGGTCCAGATCTGAGTGGCGGATCGCAATTGGCGGTGACCTTTAGTAGGGATCGATGGGATCCACGTAGGAGATGCGACAACGATCAACGGTTATCGGTGCAGAGCTCATGAAAGTTGTGACGACAATTGACATAGTTAATCTAGACTGTCGATCAAGTAAGTAGATCGACGAACCATATTACATCACCAGATCTCTATCAGGGATTGCAGAGGCACTTACAATGACCCAGGGATTATTGCGATGAGCAATTGCGATATCGCAATTGGAGCAGCCTAATGGAGCGGGGTTATGGTACATGCATACATGCGATCCGATGGACTGGACCCGATGAATATTATAATCCATATTACATGGATCTTGAGATCCACCAAGCATCATTTTTAATGTATTTCGCAGTTTCGTTTGTTAAAAGAAAATGCGAAGGGGAAAGCGTTGATGCAATACGCCGGACCCGAAAGGGTACCTTAAGGCCATTACATATAATTTCAAGTCTGGGGAAAGCCATCCCTAATGCATTATCGTAGTTCTTAATACATTTATGAAACACAAGGGACAGAGCCATTGTGATTTGCGACAGTGACCAATAGGCGGACCCAATGGGAGGATTTAAGGACTTTTGAAGTCCAAGATATTGATTTTTGGTGGATTTTCTCTGTGAAAACACATTTTCACTATGAAAGAAGAGTGTAGTTGTTTCAGGAGTTTCAGAGGCCCAAGACACTCTGGCATTACAGAATGGGTGGCCACCTCCTCTCCATGCATTAATAAATGATTGTATAACGCTATCAGAGGGATTCAAAGCGTTCAGAGGCCGGGGAGACCGAGAGATGGGAACCTAAAGCGAACATGAAGCGTTACCTTTAAAGCCACAGACAGAGAGTGCAGCAAGAAAAATCATTAGTGCAGGCAAATGCCGAGATAGGGATAGTACAGAGATAGAGAGCACTAAGGGAGTCTGTGTACTCATAGAAAACTTGAGAGGTTCAAGTAAATCTCTTATTATTGTATTCTATTGTGTGTGAGGCTGAAATTGATCTCACTTTTGTAAAAAGAACTCTTCTTGAAGACATAATAGAGAGGCCACCACTGAAGGCTGGACTAGGAGATGTAGCCCAGGAGTATTGGGTGAACTCCTCATTAAATTTGTTGTGTCATGTGTTGTTTATTATGTTTTTTTGACTACTTCATTATCTGTGCATTTCGCAATCTTATCGATCCGTTGTTTAAAATGACATAGAGAAATCCATGCACATAAGTCTGTAATACGTTATTGTTGTCTTAGATCTCATTATTAGATCATCTAAGATGGGAAACCCAAAAGGTTCCAAATCTCCTCTACCACCTTTTCCTCCACCTCCTCCTCTACTTCCTCCTATACCTCTTCCACCTCCAATTATATGTTGATCATTCACATTATGTACTTTTCCCTCCCCTTCCATTGTATATTCCTTAGAGCTAATATAGGGTTCTTCAATTGAATTTTATAGCCCCTCTTTTGGTTCTTCTATAAATGGAATAAAATAAATTTCTTCTTCTTCACTAGGGACTTCCAATTCTTGTTCGAGAATTGGTTCCCCAATTGAAGATAGAAATATTACTCATTCTATTGGGGATGTAGGTTCATCTACTACCACTTCAGTAGAAGAATTTGGTGAATCTTTTGGTTGGATCTTAGGTATATGTACCTCAGGAAGTCTAAGTCTACCTGCAAATGATAGAATATGGGTTTCAATGGATGGTGTGGAATTACGAGGTCTTGGTGGGGTGAGTGGTGATTTTGGTATTGAGCTCCCACCTCTACTTGTAAACCTACCCTTAGAATCTCTTTCCCTATGCATAAATATCTTTTTATCATTTTAATTTTGTTTTTTAATAAAAAGACTCCTAAAAAGAAATCCTATATACACATCCCCGACAACGACGCAAAAAGGTTCAGCGATTTAATTGATGTTAAATTACTTCATAAATTATCAATGTGGACTTGTAAATTGATGAAGTGTATGTGCATAATCTGTGCTAGGATTCCTTGTTGGGACGGGGTCCACGGGGTCAAATTTTGTTAAGTTTTGATTATAAAGTCTCTGAATTTTGAGGAGCTGAGCGTGAGTAGCGCAGGTCGATAGGAGACAAAGGGACTTTAGGAACGTCAAAGCCCCTTAGTTTTTTAGAGTCAAGTTATTTGGAGACCTACCCATGGTTTGTAGACCATGCTATTATAATGAAGACGAATATAAAAGGAAGTCATAGAAGAGTCATAAGATAGCCAATAGAAGTAATAATAATGCATGATTTGGGTCTGATCTTATCTATTCTATACTTGGGTGAAGGGGAAGGCTCCTGCATTTGTGTGCGCGAAGACCTTGGCAAGTCCGCTGTTGAGTGCACAGGCCCCTGCAGTTGTGTGTGCAGGGTTGGGAAGAACTGCAATTGAATATTTGAAGCATAATAAAGGCTTGCTTTGAAGAACTATTTGTGTATTTGTGTATCAATGTTTTATCTCTGAATTTACTGTATTTTTGTTCTATTGAACTCAATTAATTAGGAAAAATACTTAGTATATTCACGAAGACGTATATTTGTTTATTTATATGATGTTATGCATGTTTAGCATAATTGGCAAAGGACATAAATCTGCGAACTGTTAGTTACTATAAATTTTGGGTTTTAAGGTTTAGGGTTTGCGAAGGTCAAGATAAAGCTCCAAGTTCAGCAGAAACACATCACATAGTCCTTTGGATGTAGAAACCTAGTTCTAGCATCCCCCAATACTACCTCGGGTGAGACTGCAGCTTGTGCTACGTGAGTTGTTGCCGAAAGGGCTGGTAGTGTAGGGTTTTGTTGGTTAGCACAACTAACTCCGAACTTGGGTCCAAGCCCCCTCAAGCCAACAAATGGTTCCATTGCTAGGACCAAGATCTATCTGAGGAATGTGTGATGTGGCATAAGTGGATACCGACTAAGAAAGAGATTGAAAAGTGCATATATCAGAAGCTACACGAGTTTGCATCTCAAGAAAATAGAAATCTGCGTGTGTCGAAAGAAGAGTGGTTGCAGAGATACCTGTATATAGAGGAACACAAAGTTTTCTTCTTCTCTTTTCCATGTGAATTATATGAATGGTTGGCTAAATTGTTAGATGGTCAACCTACTTGGAAGTTGGATAACCCTATTGTGTGGACCCCAGAGTTAGTGTAGCCCCTAGAAAGATAATTAAATAAGGTTGTGAAGGCTGTCGATTACTGGATCCATAATATTTTCATTGGGTTTATCACTGAGTTCACGATTGATACGTCTACTAGTTATAGCGAATCTGAACGTGGGGTTTTCAAGGGACCAAGAGGTAAGTATCTAAAGTCTCTGAAAACTTGGATTAAAATGCTATTGTGAAAAAAACAGGGTATGCCACTAAATTGATGTTTAGACGAGACTCGATAGGAGCTACACGAAGTGGGAAATAGTTGAGAAAAGATTTAGATACCATTTTTTAGTACAATCCTCTCTTGGGAGCATCCGATAGCAAAGAAGAAAGTAATAGACCAAAGATGCTCAAAGGTGCACCGCAGTCAATAGATCAGGGCACTATGGGAATACCACATCCATCCACTCCAATTCCTCCATCACCTCTACCTCACACACCTAGGACTCCACCTCCACCTCCACTTCTGCTATTTAGTATGGTGAACACTATGAAGATGCCTATATTCATGGGTCTAGGGACAGAAGACCCTCATCAATTCTAGTTTGTAGCAGATGTTGTGTGGAAGTCACAACAGATAACAGATGATGATCTGAAGAAACCACAGTTGGTCACGAGATTGCAAGATAGGGAACTAAGTTGGTATATTATGTATAGTATGACTTATCCAGTTGTGTCATTGAAAGACACAAAAGATGCACTGAATAATGAATTCATAAGGCCTAAGTCTCAAACCTAGTCTATGACTGAGGTCAAAGAAATTAAGAAGAAGGCCAATGAATCTACATTGGATTTTGATCAAAGGTTGAAATGTATATTACAATAGGCTAATCTATAGATCTCGGATGAGAAACATAAGGATTGGTATATTGCTTCCCTATTACCTCATTTAAGATTACCATTGTCGCAACAGAATCTTGGATCCCAGGCTGAAGCGCAGCAAATTTCTATGAAGTCGGAGGAAGCAGAAGCTATGCTAGTAACTACAAGAAGTAAAAACTCTCCTGATACGTCTACAACAATTCAGAAACAAAAAACTGCTACCCCTGTAAAGGAGAAGACAGGAGCAAAGAAATCTAAGACTACTCAAACTGATTCTATTCTATTAGATCGTCCAACTGCTTCCAAAACTTTAGTAATATCGAATACAGTGGAATATAACATAGTTCAAGATATGAAAAATACAAGAGAAAATATTTCATTGCATGAACTGGCTAAACTCAAACAACAACAGAAAATATTGCTTAGAGAGTTAAAATCAGTTCCTGTAGCTCCTTTACCATCCGCTATAGTTACTCAAGCTGCTAATGATATGGCTAAGCCTCCTTCATCTTCAAACAAAGTGAATCCCACAGACCTAGTTCTGCTAGGTGATAGATCTATTTCTCATACACCTCCATTTCTTCTTACTTATGAGATTTTCAACATAATCATCCATAGTTGCTATGTTGATTCAGGAGGCTCTTCAAACATCATGCCAAGAACTGTGTGTGCTAAATTAAATATTACACCTAAAAAATTTGTTGTACACATAATTCAGATGGATAGGACAAAAGTAGAGGTAGTCGGAGAAATGATATTAGTTTCAATCAGGCTCTCCTCCAATCCAAGAGTTTCACAGATAATCGATATTCTAGTGGTTGATATCCCTAAATTTTATGGTTTAATTCTGAGTAGGGATTGGTCCGAAAAGTTACACGGATACTTTGCAACTGATTGGTCTCACATGTGGTTGCCACACAATGGTAAGCCTAACCAAATCAGAGTAGACCGTGAGAAATTCATGAAGTACACAGTCACTGATCTCGAGGGAAGCAATGAGCTAGTAGCTTTCACCAATAACATCATCGGAAACTACTCAGCTGAGTCATTCTTGGGATTCTTCAACGCACAAATATCTCCCTTCCCGGATAATTATGTAGTATTTCAGATAGAAACTTTTTTGCAAACAGATGCTTCTAAGTGTATAGATGTAGTTGATTCGTTATTCTGGACTCTTTATTTTGATGGTTCCAAGTCTGAAGATGGTGCAGGTGTTGGATGTATCCTAATCAACCTGCAAGGAGAGAAAACCATGTTAGCCTGTAGGCTTGAATTTCAATGCACTAACAATACTGCAGAATATGAAGCATTGATTCAAGGGTTGTACAAAGCCATTGGCCTTAATGTCAAGTATTTTCAAGTATATGGAGACTCTGAAATAGTCATTAAACAGGTAAGAAACACAATCCATTGTGTGTCTGGGCATCTCAAACATTATCAATTCCTAGCCCAAAATCCTACTTCTCACTTCATTTCTTTCAACATTTCTTCAGTCCCCAGATTAAAAAATGCAAGTGCTGACTTACTTGCTAATGTAGCATCTAAGATCATACCTTTAGAGGAATTTAGTCTAGATATATTTTCTATAGAGTTAGTTTTTAGACCATCCATCCTTGATGATGTGACAAATTGGAGAGTGTGTAATAATGATACCGATATAATCGATTTCCTTACATCAGAAGGATCTTATGAGGAAAAAATCATAGATTAACATGAACATGACTTGAAAATAAAACATAAACAATGTCAAAACCCAATTCCAAAGTCTGTAGTCAAAATGGAAGATCTCTATGATTTGAAAGATAGATTTAAGAAGATTACCAACTCCAAGACTTAGAGTTATACTTTGAAATTTGAAGTGGTAAACCTAGGTACATCTGAAAAACCTCAAAATATTAATCTAGGTCTTGGTTTATCATCTGAAGAAAGGACATCATTCATCAAGTTGTTGAAAGCATATAAAGGTGTCTTTGCCTAGGATTATTCAGATCTCAAGACCTATGATACCTCTGTAATTCAACATACTATATTGATGACCTCTAATGAGAAACCAATTCAATAGAAGCTTAGAATGATTCATCCAAACCTTGAAATCCAAATCAAATCTGAATTGAACAAACTTCTGAAAGAAAATATAATCTTTCCCTTTAGACACTCAAAATGGGTATCAAATATGGTTCCTGTCAGGAAAAAGAATGGAGATATTAAGATTTGTATTGATTTTAGGAACTTAAATAGAGATTGTCAAAAGGATAGCTTTCCTTTGCCTACCATGGAGTGAATATTGAAATCAGTTGCAGGTTCTGAGTTAATGTATTTTCTAGATTCTTGTACATCTAGATGACAGGTTGAAGACAACATTCAGGACCAAGTGGGGGACATACGCTTATCAGAAGATGCCTTTTGGAGTCATCAATGCAGGTGCTACATTTCAACGCGCCATCGATATTGCTTTTAAATGTATGATTAATAAGTCAGTTCTTATTTACCTAGATGACATTACAGTCTACTCTAGGAACAGAAACAATAACTTGAATGACCTAAAGCATATTTTTGAAATATTTAAGAAATATGGCATTTCCTGAAATCCCAAAAAGTCATACTTCACTTTAGCATAAGGCAAACTTCCTGGATTCATAGTGTCCGAGAAACGAATTTATATTGATACTAATAGAATCTAAGAAATTGAAAAGATTCCTCTCCCACATAACAAAAATACCATGCGATGGTTCCTAGGCCGGATCAATTTTTTAAAAATATTTGTTCTAGATTTGTCACATATTGTTCTACCTCTTCAATCAATGATAATAAAGAATGCAGTCTTCAAATGGGGTAAAGATGAAAGAGATTCATTTGAGTTAATAAAAAAAGCCATTATCAATGCTCCTTCTTTAACAACTCCAGACTTTATCAAACCTTTTGTGTTGTAAACATTTTCATCTGATACATCATATGCAGCAATTTTAACACAGCTGAATGATCAAAACATCGAGGAACCTATCTCTTTTTTTAGTTCCAATTTACAAGGTGTCAAGTTAAACTACTCAGCTGTTGAGAAACAAGATTTTTCTTTCTTTAAAACCTTGACACATTTCAGACCTTTTCTCCTCAAAACTCATACAAAAATAGTAGTACCTTACCCTGCAGTAAGGCAATTATTGATTCAAAGAGAAGTGGGGGAGAAAAGAGCCAATTGGGTCACTACACTTCAAGAGTACAATGTAGAAATACGGTTAGCTAAAATTGTTAAGGGCAAGGTTTTTGCAGGATGCTAACTAGAGCTTCCCACTTATCAACAGAAGAAGACCAAGGTAATGAAGTGCAAATATCAAAGGTAAGTCTCAATGATGCACAATAACAATATGCTGATTTGAAGTTTTATTTAAAGAATGGATATGCTCCTGTGCATCTAAATTACAAAACAAAGCGTGCTTTAAGGTTGAAATCAAATCAGTATGAATTAATTGATGATGTATTATTTAGAAAAAAATATGATTCAATATTATTAATATGCCTAGAAGAAACTGAAGCTGAAAAGGTTATGCAAGAGTTACATGATGGACCAACTGGAGGTCATTTCGGAGGAAACACCACAGCTCACAAAATCCTGCATGCAGGTTATTATTGGTCGACACTATTTAAGGATGCACATGACTATGCACGAAAATGCAAAACTTGTCAAACTGAAACTGGAAGAGAAAAGAAACTAGCATTCCCTTTACAGCCAATGAATATCCAACAATCATTTGAACAATGGGGATTCGATATAATTGGTGAGATTGTTCCTAACTCTTCCAAGCAGCACAAGTACATCCTTACAACTACTGATTATTTCACAAAATGGGTAGAATCTATCCCACTAAAGGTAGCTAATATAGAAAGTATTACAAACTTTATTGATCAGTACATAATCACCAGGTTTGGCTTACCAACCACTTTAATGTTTAATAATGCATCTTATTTTTCTAGAAATATTATGGTACAATTTGCCTTAAAAAGAGGTTTCAAATTGAAGTATTCATCCAACTATTATCCACAAGGTAATGGATTAGACGAATCAACAAACAAAAACCTTATCAGAATCATCAAGTGGACTATATACCAAAATCATAGGAATTGACACAAAGCATTGACATTTTCTCTTTGGGCAAACAGAATAACACAGAAGGCCTCAATTGGATCTTCTCCTTTTGCTTTAGTTTATGGAAAAGAAGCAGTTCTCCCCACAAGCATAGCGATCCCATCTCTTGCCCCAGTGAAATTTATAATGAAATTCGTTCCTCTTCTCTTCAAGAAAGACAATTTCAGATCCCTAAGCTTGAAGAAGAAAGAGAAAATACTAAAGCTACCCATTCTCATCACTAGCAATTAGTCTAAGCCTCTTTTGATACAACCCCTTCTAGTCATAGAACCTTTGAAGTAGGTGATATGGTTTTAAAATGGGACAAATCACATGAGGAAAAAGGTAAACACACCAAGTTCCAAAGACTGTGGCTTGGACCATTTCAAATCATTGAGAAAATCGGTCCATCAACATTTCTTTTACAAGACTTGTCAGGTAGAATTGATTCCTTTCACGTTAATGGGAAAATTCTGAAAAAATATTTTTCATAGAAGATAACCTCTTCCATTCCTTTTATACTATTGCTTCTACTTTTTAGAAAAATAAAAAGTTGAGTAGAATTTACTTTTGGCCTTACAAATAATAGTCTCTTTTATATTTTGACTTTTTTCTTGTATAAGTAGAGATTGTTAAGAAGATGATTTTTACATTTGAAACATGGGTTAAGTTCTTTTACTCTGAAATTGCTTGCCCTCTACCGAGATTATTTTTCCTTTGCTACACCTCAATTTTTTAAAGAAACCTTTGCTCTACCATCAGTCAAGAAAAGTATCTGTAACAAAGAAAAGTCTCTCTACAAAAAAGCATCTTTAACTCTATAATTGTCATCCAAAAACTCTTAAGGAGTCAATGATTCTCCCCATCTAGTAATATTTCATTTTTTAGAGTGTAATTCTAAAATATGCTTAAACTTAAAGGATAAGAGGTCCCATCAATAGTTGGCTTACTATGATCATAGGGAAATAACTAGTTGACATTACCAATACTGCATATCAAAACAAGGTAATGTCTTGAGATTGTATCAATCAAAAGACAAGGGGTCTCATCAAGAGCTAGCTTGTTCAGTTAAGTTACAACCAATGAGTGGCATTGTCATTTTTGGTCACCAAACCAAGACAATGGCCTTTAAGGAGTAAAATGAAAATTTTATTGAAAAGATAATTGTTTAGAAAAATAAAAATAAAAAAAAATGAAAAGAAAAATAAGTATATGAAGCTGAACTTATCTTTAAAAATTGCATTCTTATCTAGATGGGATATTGAATCATAGTTGGTTTAAAAGGTAACCCTCTCGAGGCTATGGATGCCTGCTGGTAGCAGAGGCTCTACCTATGACAATTGAGTATATCCACAAACTGATTTGTGAGAATCCCTAGTTTTTATCTTTAAAACCAAGTAATGACTGATGTAGAAAAAGCAACTTTCATATTAAAGAGGATGATCAAAAGGGTGATAGTTAGCTAGATTTTGTTTTCTTATTCAGAGTAATGTTACTTATCTTATATTTCATCTATTTTTATTTTCTGAACTACGTTTATTTTGGAAGTTTTTAGAAATTTCAAAAAATTGTCAGAGATGACTGGTTCTTCGAGCGAATCGCCAATTTTTATGTTATTCAACAACCCCCCCATTTGTTAATATAATAGATAATATTCTATTAATAAATGGGGACCCTTAAAAAAACATTCCAAAAAATAAATTTAGCATTTAGGCATTTTCTTGTTAAATTTTTGGAATAAAGCAAGATATCAAGACAAAACCCTTTGAAAGCTAGAAAATGCTCGCCTTTTTCGCATGTCGCACAACAAAGCATATCAAAAGCCTTATTAACGAATGAAACTTGTGAAAAGTGATCAAAAGGGATTACCGTGCTTAACCTAGATGTTATTAGGCTTTTTCATTTAAACTAAGTCCTAAGGCATTTCTTATTAAAATAAGGCCTGCATCGCATATCGCCACTTACAAAGGGCACACCCTCACAAAGTATCTTTAACCATGCAAAATTCGATATTGCGATGACACAGTCATCCTTATCGCATCGCATTGGAAATAGTTAAGAAAGATATGAAACCTTACCAACCCAGGACCCAATTGAAAACTATGTTATAAAATAACACTTAAGTCCGCTGCGCAATAAAAAAGGCTTTATAAAGAAAATCCTATCAAACAAGATACGCTTTAAACACAATAAGTAATGTCCCGCATTTCACATCTCGTAGAAACCAAAGGAACTTTAAAGAAAGTGCACAAACAAAATGTGATAATGCGATTTGCGATATTGCATCGCAATCGCAAAATCGACATTCTCATAGCTAAAGCTCGCCACCCTAAAAAGTTTCTTTCCCGACTTACAATGCAAAACATTAATGATCAATAAAGCTAGAGATAAGGAACCATTAGTGGGAATTTACTATGGGTTAATGGCATTTATGTTTGAAAAACAGCTTGATGTGATACAATATCTTCTCACCTGCATTTAATTAGAACTCCTTTCTTGTCACCTTTTCAAGGTTATATATATCATTCATTCCTATTTTTATTTTTACTTGTGTTTATTTGATAACTTCTACTTTGCTCCATTTTCGGGAAAAATCTATAGCAAGAGTCGTTGGGAGCAATGGAAAAGAGGGGAAAGGTAGTCACGTCTAAAAAGTCAGAAATGATCCCTCTATTCTCTGATATTATGTGCAATAGAGACGAAGGAACCTCAACATGGGAAACCATGTATGATTTATTAGAAGAAGAGAAACCAAGGCCTCTGGTAGCAAAGGTCATAGCCGATGCTAATATTTCCTCTGATTCCTACTTCTTCGAGACAACATCTTCCTTTCTACATCGCATAGCTGCAAGACCGAAGATAATTCCATATACAGATATGGTTAAGTGGATAATTGATATGGTGGACATCTTGGACAGAGAATTCAAGAATAGCAGGTAGGAGGTTATGGGATCTTTTTCACTAGACAACTTGAGGCTTATGTACAATTTACCAGAGCCACAAAAGCTCTACAATAAACAATTCCTTGAGAAATTTGCTAAGGAGAATGAAGACCCAACAGACATCACACAAACCTAGACAGAGAACAAAAGAAAGATCAAAAAGGATAAGATAGGTATGTATTCTACAACATCTATCTCTCCCCCTTATAGTTTTGCAACAGCCATGCTATGTAGATTGTTCGGCAAGCCCGATAGTACCAAATTTTCCCCAGAATGGTTGTCATTAATAGAAGTAGTTGTAAACACAACAATAATGAATTGGGCCCAAATTTTGTCTGATAATTTGGCAAAAGCCATTATGGAGTATAGGAGAAAGAGGAGTCCCTCTTCAAGGGTTTACCCCCCATTTTTCATGAGTGCTTATATAATGGACACAATCTTTTTTGGCTCCAAATTTCCTATCATGGGATGGAAGTGGATTGTGCAAGACATGCTTCCTATCCATGTGTATCATAAGATTCTGTGGGAGTCTCAGTTTCACCCCCATTTTTACAAGATTTGTCAAGGAGTTATGCTGCCTATCCATAAACAAGTCTACAACAGAACCACCCCTAGGTTTTCCAAAGAAGCTGAAGTAGATATCCTACCTGTAGCCAGATGGTTTGGGGAGGATACATTTACATATATTAGAGTATTTGGGAGCATTTCTTCACCGCATGTCCTCCCATACTATGTCCCTGACAAGTTAATGGCTAGGGAGATAGCCTACCAAATGACAGGGGAAGGTGGGTTGAGAAAAGGATTGAAAGAACAGAAAAAGGTCATTTGGACTACATTTCCGTTGTAATGTGGTGTGTTTGCACTACATGATTTTGGACATGCATGCAAAGAGGTGGAGATTATGAAATCTCTGAAATTAGCTACATTCCCAGGAAGGCAGTATGACCCAAATGGTACTACTAAGGACTTCACTACTATGGTGAAAGTGAAACCATTCACCCATGAGGAAGATGCCTTCGATGACCTCTTCCTACAAAAAGAGACATTTTCAGATGTGATGCATATGACATCACTACTTTTTGCCCTAGATGAAGTTGAAGCTTTCTGCGAATATAGAGAGAGGAGATTCTTAAAGATACCATTGGACCTACTATAGATTGAACCAATAAGGGAGCCAACTCCCAGTGTAAGCTTGGAGGGTAGCTCCAAAGAGAATTCCAATGAAGATTCCGAAGCAGAGACCCAGGAGAGATCTACTCATGAGTCAGAGAATTCAGAGCAGCAGTCTCAAAATGGGGCAATAAAAATAAAGAGTTCGAAAGGGACACAACCAGAACTACAGAGAAAACAGCTGAGCAAACCTCGGCAAAGAAACAGGCTAAAATTCACTCTACTTCAACTCAGTTACCAAAACCCCAGTTATTGATTTAGAAAAAGAATGGGAGAATTTTAACAAGAAGCTCCGCATAGAGGAACAAACATTTGAGATACAGAGTCCACACTACAAATCAAATCAAGAAATAGCAGTGGAGAAAACTATAGTTGCTCAAGATGTGGAGCTCGTTCTTGCTACCCCTACTTGAGAAATTATTTTGAGAATTGAGGAAATTCCTCCATTAGATGTGTTTTATAGCCCTACCTACAAAGCTGTCATTAAAAGGTAGAGGAAGAAAACAAGGTTAGATGCTGCAACGAATACCACTCCCGACAATGAACCAATGGAAATTGTCTGGAAAGACTCGCCCATGGACCCATCTGAAAATATTATGAGATTATAGAAATTTGCAGGAGACTATGCTACAGAAACTATCGATAAAGTGACAGAGCTCCAAATGCTGCTTAGAAAAAATGAACAAAAGATTTTGTTATTGGAACAACAACTAGAGCAAGAGAAATCTAACTAACAAGCAGAGTTACAAGTAGCCAAGCTCTAGCAGGAATTTGAACAGATGCAAATAAAACATTAGGCCAACCTAGCGGAAAGAGATGTGCAGATACAATCTATGATAGATAAGTATAAAGACAATCTGTAGATCGATGAGTTCATCAAATAAGCACTCAGTCTTAACTCCCAACTAATGTGGCAAAAGGAAGTTCTATGCCAGAAAATATCGCAAATAAGTCCTTATTGCGAGATCAGTGATAAGAAAAGAAGCCAAGTTGTTGACATGAGGCTTGCATATGACGAAATCCATAAAACTATTTTTGACTTTATCACCTGGCAAGAATCAAAAGATGGGAGGATGGTTGATCTGCCAAAACTGGAGGAATTGCATAAAGACATGTTATTCATGGACTAGGATTCTCAGCTCAAGAAAGCAGAAAGGGAAATGGCGATCACAACAATAGAAACAAACAACATAATTGAAGCCATCGACGAAAATCTACATGGAGCCAACCTAGTTGCAAAGCCTATACCAGTATTTCTTCGAAATGCTAAACAATTAGAGTAGCAGTGGAGATAGGCAACAAAGGAAAAGGAGGAGGTGATCAAACAAATGAGCAAGCTAAACTGGGAAGCATACTAACAATTCTTAGTTAAAACATACAGCCAGTGGATGATCCTGTGATGCTTAACTACCTCCACATAGAAAATGGTGCCAACATTGATGGACACTATATTTGTTGGACAATTGAAATCTGCGATCGACCAACCGACGCAGCTCAAGCCAATGACAGAGAAACGCTATATCAAAGATCGAATGCAAAGGAGTTAGTCACTTAGTTTATTTCTATTTTAGTTTTATTTTGCATAATCTAAGGAAGGTTGTTTAAACCTCCTCAACTAATTTTGTAATAATCTATTTTAGGACCTATAGTTTAATATTTAAACCCCTCTCATGCATTTATAGAGGGGTCCAGAATTTTATCAAAAACATTTGCAAAGAATGCACGTCTATATGTTTGTGAATGCCTTGATGAAATTATGGAACATGGTCATTTCTTTTGAATATCAAACTACTTTCCTTTGTTGATGCACTATTGTATGCATGGAGAATAATTTGATTTGAAGAAAGGAGCTGATCTATGTCACTAGTGAAATGAGCAGAACCTCACACATATGGTACTTTTATCTTGTATGATCAGTTTTGTTTTGTTATATTAGTGATAACATTTTGTTTTCATGAATTATATATGGATTATGTTCTTCTTGTTATGTGTTAATTTCACTATTGTATGATGCCTAGCTGAAAGTATTCATTTTCCTATATAATCATTGAATATATGCGATATAGTTTATACATTTCTTTGACTAACTATTTAGTCAAAGAAATTATCTTTACATGTTATCATCTTTGTTTAATACGTGAACGATCTTTATTATCACATACCAAATAGATATCTTTTTAGATCACATATTTCAAAGAATACCCTAGGTTTATATTAGATTAAGTTAGCTAGAGATTTGCATGCTAGAATAGGTCATTTAGTTATCATTATTCTTATTGCAATCGCTTGAAAACCACCCATTCTCATTTTCAAACCCATTCTGGGAAACTGGTCCCATCATCCCTAGTCGGAGCCACCATACCAAACAGAAAAGGAGTTGTCTTTAAGGTCCGGACCGGGTGGTTATCCCCCATGTTGGAGCAGCAGAAATCTGAGGCTTAAACAAGTTCTGGAAATTGACGCATAGACGTATCTCCCTAGATTTCTTTCACACTGGAACTAGATTAGATACCCATTTAGAGTGCCTAACCTTGAAGATGATTCGAGCATCCAACAATTTCTTGAGTTCCTTTTGGATGAGGGGTTCTAATGCAGGATGCACCTTCCTCAATTTTTGTTGAAACAGTTTGGCCCCTTCTTTTGTAAGGATGACATGTTGAATAATTCGAGTATCATACATTTTCAGGCCATCATATGTCCAAGAAAAGACATCATGATATCTTCTGAATAGGCTGATGAATGCCTATCTTTCCTCTAGGGTGTACCCCAGCCCCAAGTTGAGATACTTGGGGTCAGATTCAGTCCCGAGGTTGATATGCTCGTGCGAGAGAGTGAAACCATGAGTTTTGGTATTTGGCAGGCCTCTAAAATAGTTCTAGAGGTCGAACAATTTCTCTAACGTCACCAGCCCTTAGGTAAGGGGTTCCCTTTCCACGAATCCACTTCTTCTTGTAGTGATCTCTCATGTTCCTCTTTATCAATGGCTCTGTCTTTGAACACTTTCACATTTGTCATGAACTCCAGAATCTGTTGGGCACCATTAAAAACATGCAAGTTAGTTATGTTATCAGACACTACCAGTTTATACATAATTTCAATAGAAAACCCATCTCCAAGGGGTGTGAATCTAGCTACAGCATTAGCTAAAGTGTCAGCAACAACATTATTAAACCTAGGAATGGAAATGATGTTGAAAACTTTAAATGAATTTATGGGACACCATACCTCTTGCTGGTAATTGTTGAGGTGTGGGGACAAACAGTGAATCATATTGCGTACTTTTCTCGTAATAATTTCAAAATCCCTGATCACCTTCAGAGAGTCTACTTTTATGGCGATGGCATTTTTGAGGTCGAAGACTAATCCCTCATATTCTGTAGTGTTGTTGGTGCATTGGAACTCTAATCTGCAAGAGATCAAGAATCTATTCCCCTTGGGGTCTAGCAAGACGCAAGCTGCCCTAGCTCCGTTGTAATACAATATCCATGTTTTGGTACTAACAGAGCATAAGCCTAACGTATGTAGATTTAAGGCACAAACTTAGCTATCAAGGCTTGGGGTTTGCATGGGAATTTCAACCTGGGTATTCGGGGGAATGGTTGATGTCTAAGGCTGATAGCACCCGAACAGGGACTCTAGGAGGCACACCCGCATCTCTTGTTGGGCATAATTAATTGGCTCGTTAGATCCCTCCAGGTCGGTTACAGTGTGCTTCATGCAAGGCTCACTATTGACCTTGATCAGGTTATTCCTTCCCTTGTAAGGTATCCAGAAGTGGGACCAATCTATGGCAAAGTAGCCCTGAAGCTTACAAGACCAATCTCTGCTGAAAAGAAGGCCGTAGGATTTTGGGATGTCTACAACGATTATGAAAATGCACTTGTGAACTCCAGAATCATAAGATAACTGAATGATGACATTATTTCATTCTCCCACAACCAGAACTTGAGATTTATCGAGTTGAATGATTTTGGCATCGGTTTTTCTGGTTGAATATTTAACTTCTTTCATAATGACTAGGGCATGACATTGGTCGATGTGCTAGTGTTGGCCGGATAAATCGATCTTGCAGACAAGGCCAATCTCCCTAGTATCAAAAGATATCTAGCAACAAGCAAGACAAGCAAATCTATCTTTCTCTAAACATATACGATTCATAAACAAAAACTATAGAGGTGTTTAGACCCTACCTTAAGTCCAATGCTAGTTTGTAGCAGTCATCCTTCAACTGTCCGAAAGAGTTTACTTTTGAGAATCTGCAAACACAAACAAGCAAACATCAAATAACACCTACATAGCTAATATCATAAATCACGCTCATTATGGTGATCAAGTAATCCATAAAATAAACCATAAAACACAGCTTATTGAGAAAAATAAACTTATTTGTATTAACTTTGAAATAGAAGAACTTTACAACCTTTGGTGCCTTGATGTTGAACAAGCTCTTCCCAGGGTCCGAAACAGGAATCTCCTTCACTTTGACAAGCCTCACACTCTTCCAAATGAGATCAAAGAGGTATGTAATCTTTCCTCACAAAAGCTCAATTAGGAAGACTAAGTTCCAGCAGCATTTCACCTCAAAAATATTCAGCTTTCAACCTCCCAAGTAACCAGCCCAATGCTTCATTTTATAGTGCAGAGGAAGGAAGTTACAGGTCCACCTATGAAGGGATAGAGTCCTCCTTCAAAGGGATAAGCTCCTCACATCAAGGGGTTAGCTCCTTAAGGTATGGGATGCATGAACCTTAAGGGATTGAACTTTCCACCTCAAGATTCCTTCCAGAATCTTCTAGAAACGACTCAAAGTGAGTTTTTAAGAATATACTTGCGCCTTTTTGACTTTTACAGGGGTCCGCACCCATAACACTGAGACAGAGCGATCAGGTGCGCAGGGGACATGACCTTTAGGTGCGGGACCGCAGGTAATGCTAAGAGAAAGTGTGGAACCAGAGTTTTATAGACTTTTGAGGGATTTCTCTTATTTTCAAGGCTTGATATGAGGAACTGAGGCTTAAGACTTGCAAAGGAGGAAATTATGAGTGGTAATGGACTCACACAGATTGCAGAATGTCAAGGTGACAATTTTTTGTGCAACAAATTGCCCCATAAAGTGCGAAGTCTATAATATATGAAGATAGAATTTGTCATTTAAGAAGAGTGAAGTACTTTATCATTTCAAGGATCATCCTGTGGACACCCCAGTCGGAACCTATAAAAACATTCAATGCAAAATATATATACGTGAACATATCATTGTTGAGGTAGGCATTCCGATACTCAGATCAAAACTGACTAGAAAACTGACTAAACTCTTCTGATACAGGAATGATTTTGTAATACATCACAAGTATAGACATATGTAAACACAGTATGGGTGCAACCATATGTTTATGAATAGTCCACTGTATAATGAATAACAAAATTCCTCACAGCCTGGATGGTGGAAACTAGATCCAGGGTCTTGATTTCTACTTCCCGAACTAGTACGATTTTATCCATGTGAATGAATGTGTCAAAGTCGAACATGGTAGAAACCACTTGATTAACAGTCAATGATGTGAATTGTTAACAAGTGTGAGAGAAACCACCAGTAATGTCAATGACCCTCAAAGTACTCAGTACAATCCATGAAATGTGAATAAATGAGTTGATGTCGAACATGTCATAGAATCCTTTGATCGAAGGTCAATGATGCAACATGTCATCGAAGGCGAGAAACTTGCCATTAGGGCATGCAGATTGCAAGGTACTGACGATTTCTAGATCATATTTCTAGATAATGAGCTAAAGTCGATAGAAAGTGATCTGTCGTAGACAAGCCCACAACACGAAATCATAGATCAAGTTTTGAAGAAATATATTTGGCAAGGACTAACTCAGGGATGGTCAAAATGGATGACAGATATTTTGCAGATGAATGGTTTATTTGAACTGACCTCTTGAACACATAACGACACTGTAGATGGTTTGGTGACAATTGATCCAAAGCTAATACCTAGAAACTGGCTGAAGACTTTCAATATGGTTTGATTAACTGTTAGGCAAAGGATTTCCCAACCCAGGTGGACAAAAAGTATCGTGTTCAAGAGTGGTTAACTGCTTTTCTAAAATACAAAGTATAACAAACAGGTTCATTTTTCTCTCTTTTCCCCCACCATTTCTGGCAAGTACCTCTTTATTTTTGACAAGCTTGAGGAGGATAACATTTGCTTGTTTATAAGCTCATCCTTCGGATGAGTCCAACTTAGTTTAAAATTCGAACCCTAAGAAGGAGTGGTTCGTTCCTGTTTAAAATTGAATAGGTCCTTACTGTTAAATTTTAACGAGTCCAGTATAGGAAAAGCTCGGTATTTTTTAATTTTAGGGAGTCAGAAGAAAAACTTAAGAAAACTCCAAGGGTGTCCTTTTTCATAAATTTGTGTCTCCCAAGCCCAAAAAAGTATAAAATAACACTTGAGAGAACCGACCATTACGATCAAGGAGTACTTTTCATAATTAGTGGCTTCAATCTGAAAAAGTAAAAAAGTGATCGAAGACACGTCATTTTATAACCAATATCGAACTTGAAATGACAAAAGTCCGATGATCTTTTCATGTTTATACAGTCAGAAAAGAGCTGTAAGTGGACCACCCTTTTAATTCTGTTTAACGAGTTTAAAAAGGAAAAAACTTAGCCATATTTTCATACTTTACGAGTCAGAAAAGAGCTTAAAGGGGACTCTAATGTTTCGCTTTTTCGTAAATTTTGAAAGAGTTTGAAAAAGTGATAAAAGTACTCTTTGTTGAAAATGATCAATTTTTCCTAAAAAATCCAATATTCTCCACAAAAATTCAAAACATTACTCATACCTGTTTAAGACAAATAAAAATGCATCAAAAAGTTACCTTTTTAAAGTGAAAACTAAATAAATTAAAAATTCATTTATTCAAAAAAGCTTATAAAAAGGGCTTTTGTAAATTCATTTTTACCGTTTGACTTCAGAGTGAGAAGTGAGAGCTTTTGAGTAAGAAACTTCTTGTGAAGATTGTGGAAAATCCGTCTGTTTGAATCGAAAACCGTCAGCTCCAGGTAATTCACATCATCCTCATCTTGCATTTCAATGGTTTACATTTCGTTTTTAGGCTTTCATTTTGATTTTTAAGGGAAAAATTAGTTTAGAAATTTGCCCGCGCAGGTCCGCAGGTGCAACATGCGGCCCCTGCGGACCCCAAGTCTTTTCTACAAAGATAAAAGTCTTGGGTCCACACCTATTGCTTACGACACATGTGGACCTACGCACTGTCTGTAACCAGTAGGTGCAGACCCCACGAAATGATTTTAAAACCTCAAATTTCTCCATTTCCGCCCAAAATTTTTTGAACTAAATTGCTCTAATATATATTTTTGCAATGTAGGACATACAAAATTCTTATTTGGCGGGAACGTGAGCATGAGGATGTAGACCTTGCCACAATAAATCATTTACCCACATTGGATGCATTGAGATCATGTAGACTGTTCAAGTTCTGGGCCATACCAGGCATGAGGGCCCAAGTAGACTTTTTGCAATGGCTGGTAGATAGGTGGAACATACAGGACCAGTGTTTCATGATTGGTGGCCACCGGCTCGAAATTGAGCTAGAGGACATATATTTTTTGACTAGTTTGCCCAAGAGAGGTGAATGATTATCTCTTTTCGGGACTAGGCCAGGTGGCCAGTCTGTCGCTAGTCTCCGATTAGAGTTTTGCAATGATCAAACAGAGGACAAATGGATCGATATTAAAACTATCGCCCGTCCTGAACTTAAGGTTATTGCATTCACTATCACCAGACTATGCAGGAGTGTAGCATTGCATGTAGCTACCGGATCCCAGATGCGAATGGCAGTAGACTATTATCGAGGTACCATCTTCAACTAGTGCGAAGCTGTGTTGGCGAATGTAAAAGGCCAACTAACTAGAGCAAAGAACGGACAACTAAAAAACTTTGGATACGGTTTCCTGGTTGTGAGCTTTGGTCTAGAGAGGGTCCCTATGTTGGTCCCATAGCAGCTTTCTGTTGAGGCTGGTCTACCTCGAGAGCCTAGGATAATGCGTTGGGTTGTAGTGATGGCCCGTCATCCTAAGGAGGGTTCACAGGTTGTTCAATTTCTGCCTGAGTATTTTCGTTGGTTGAGGAACCAACTTTTTGTGATTCAAGATTTTCCATATGCCGGGATGGATTATCGTGGTGACCCAGACATGATTCTTCCACTAGGAGAGCAGTGGGATGATTCAGGTAAAATCATTTTCAACATTTTCTAAGTTTTAACTAATTTTTTTTTGTTTTTTAAATCATCCAAAAATGACAATAAAAGTTTCAAATGTAGATGTGGGTCCACGACGACTAGCCGCTCTCCAGCCCTATGAGAGGAGACACCCAGCTGCAGCAGTACCGACCCCACAGGACCAATCTACAGAGACCCTGACCGAATTGGAGAATCATCTAGAGCATTTGATAACAGATATTCCAGAGACTGGCATAGATGATATCCCACTTAGGTTACAGTGATATGTGATTGGGGTCCCAGGACCTTTTAGGAGGTTCCTTTGTAGGGTGGCCCGAGCAGTGGTTTCTTATCGTGATCATCACTAGGGATAGGATGATCGCTTTTGTAGACTCATACAACATTTTATGTCTTTTTTGTACTATCATTTTTTCCGATCATAAGGTGTTTTTCAACCTATGATCGAAAACGATGTATATTTCACACACTTCTATGCTATGATATATCACTATTACTGGTTATCTTGTGTAAAATGTTATGGAATGTTATAAATTTACTGTTTTGGTTGTTGAAAATGTCTATTTATCATACAAGAAACAACTGCATCTGCTAATGTATTTAAATGTCTTGGAATATGCTGATATTCAATGTAATCAAATTCACGTTCCAAGATATGAACTCTCAAAAATAATCTTAATAACATTGGATTTCGAATGGCATATACCTTGTTAAGCTGTAATACAACGAGTTCAGAATCTAACCTAACAATCAAACTCTGCATCCCAAATGAGATGGATTCAGATAATAATTCAATCACTGCACTATACTCTGCAATGTTATTCGTTGTTTAACCGAGGCTTACCCCATGCATAGATACTGACTCATCAGAGGGTGAATAGATAACCCAAGCTGTGGAAGAAATGTTTCATGTATTACGACAAGCACCATCAGCAAAACCAATGTATGTTTGAAGAGACGTCGACATCTGTAATATCAAGATTAAAATCAAGATAAGCAGGAATAATGATAAAAGCACTCTCTAAACTAGGCACACTTTCCTAATCTAAAACACACCGGCTAGAAAGAAACAAATCTAAAAAAAATCTCCACACCAAAATTTAAGCATAATATCTCTTCAGATAAAGCCCATTTCTGGGTTTACCCAAAGAGACACCGTCAAAATCTACCAATTCATAGGCCCCTTTTGCCAGCTTTTGCTTAACAATATAAGGACCATGCCACATAGGTACAAATTTTCCAACCCCTAGCTTATCGTTTGCTTGATCGTATAGTAAAACTAGGTCTCCTTCCGAAAAATTACGAGGTGTAACATTTTGGTCGTACTGAGCTTTTATCTGTTTTGCATGAGTCTCGATTGCTAATGCAGCATTGCGTCGATTCTCATCTAGCTGAGCTAAGTACAAAAAATATTTCTCCTCTTCAAAAGTGGCTCGGAGTAATTCTATGGCTATTTGCAATGACAAAATTTCGCATTCATTGGGTAACACTGCTTCCAAACCATAAACTAGTTGACAAGGAGTGAAACTAGTTGATGTTTTTACTGAGGTTCGATATGCTCAAAGTGCTGAAAATAACATGTTATGCCAATTCAGCCTATGAATACCAATGATTTGTTGGATCATAGTGACCAGAAATTTATTGATAGCCTCAACCAGACCATTAGCCTGTGGGTAATATGGAGTAGAACTATTGTGACGCAAGCCAAGTTGATCTGTCAGTTCAGTCATCATGATGTTTCGAAAATGACTTCCATGATCAGTAATAATAGCTTGAGGAACACCGAATCTAGCAATTATATGATTGAAAATGAAAATTGCAGCAGTTTTGCCGTCTTCCGAAAATGTAGGCATCGCCTCAGCCCACTTAGTAAAATAATCTACCGCAAGGATGATATACGCATGCCCCCCGGCCGAGTGAGGGTTACATGTAATAAAGTCGATACCCCACTTTGCGAAAGGACTGACAGCAATTATAGGGTGGAGAGGAGCGGGTGGAGCACGCATCTTACGATAAAAAATTTGACAATTGTGGCATTTCCGGACTGCATAGATACAATCTTTCAATGAGGATGGCTAGAAATAATTAGCGCGCAATGTCTTTTGGGATGTGGCATACCCAGACATATGACCGCCACATGCTCTAGAGTGACAATCATTCAAAACCTTTTCAGCTTCTTCATGAGTTAGACAACGTCAGAAAACAGAATCCACCCCATGATGATAGAGTGTATCTCCAATAATATTGTATTGTTGGGATTGGAAACGTATTTTCTGTCGTTGAGATCGTGAGATTTCAGGCCAAAAAGATTGGGTTTGGAGATAAAAAATAATATCTCCATACCATGGATCAAGAGTACTGATAAGAAACAAGGATTCATCCATAATGGGCTCTTCTGCCACAGTTTCATTATTAGTACGCGGGAAATCACACATCAGTTCCGCAAAAACCAACGATTTCTTTGCCTTGGATTTTTCAAATTCCAAGTCAAATTCCTGCAGGATAACTATCCATTTGGAATACTTATCCCCTAGCAATTGTTTGCTCAAGATATACATCATAGGGTTACAGTCAGAAATTACCGTGGTTTTGCATAATAAGATGTAGTGACGAAATCTTTGGGCAGCTTGAACAGCTGCCAATGCCAATTTCTCCACATGCGAATAGTTAAGCTTAGTCGGATTCAGAGTTCGACTAAGATAGTAAATCACATGTTCACTATTGAATTCATCTTCCTGAACTAAAACCATCCCAATGGTGGAATGAGAAGCAGCGAGGTACAAAATATAATCCTAGTTGTAATTGGGAGGATGCAATAACGGTGCATGGGTCAACGCGTGTTTAAGTGCATCAAAAGATTTTTCACCTATCTCATCCCAAAATAATGGAGTATTCTGTTTCAACAACCTGGTAAAACCTTTCATTATCTTGGCGTAGTTATGAATGAAATGACGTAAAAAGTTTTCTTTCCTTTGCAAACTTTGAAGTTGGCGAAGAGTCGAAGGAGGAGGTAATTTGATGATAGCTTCAACCTTCGAGGGATCGACACGAATGCCAGCTTTTGAAACGACAAATCCCAGTAAACGACCCATTTCTATGCAGAAAACATATTTGTGTGGATTCAACCTAATTCGATAATGCCTACATCTCATAAAGATTGCTCGTAAATGAGTGAGATGATCGGCTCTTCGTAATGAATGGGCAGGTAAATCATCGAGATAAGGCTACACAATGTGCTTGATGTCATGAAATGCATAAGACATGGCGCTTTGAAAAGTTGCTCCAACGTTCTTCAATCTAAAAGGTAATTTGCAATCAGCAAATGTCCCCCATGGACAAATGAAAGTCGTTTTAGGTTGATTAGTAGGGAGTATGTTGATTTGATTGTAACCGGAAAAACCATCCATAAAGGAGAATATTTCACTGCCGGCACAATCATCAATAATTTGATCGATATAGGGGGTTGGATAATTGTCTTTAGGACAAGCTTGATTAATATCCCTATAATCGATACATATTCTTATCATTCCTTGCTTTTTGTTAACCGAAACAATATTCGATACCCAATCTGTTAAAGGAATTGGATAAATGAAATGTGCTCGAAGTAATTTCTCAACTTCAGCTTTAATAGCAGCAGCTTTTCACGGATGTATCTGACGCAAACGTTGCAGGACAAGTTTAGCATCCGGGTAAGTTTTAATTTCATGGACATTAATTGATGGATCGATTCCTGTCATTTCTTCATATGACCAGGCAAACACGTCGCGGAATTCTTGAAATAGGGCTTTATAAGTTTGGATTTCATTGTCCATATAGGAAGCACCTATATGAATGTTTTCAATAATTCCGGGTTTAACTAAAATGTCAATAGGAACCGTTCGAGAGATATTTCCCAAATTTAATTTAGAATCTGGATGTTGCAATGGATTCTGTGGTTCTTTGACATAGTCAGTGGTAAAAATAGATGAAAAATCATTTTCAAAATGATCAAGCTCAGGTAAAAACGAAGATCGATGATGAAGATCTTCCCATGGTAAATCATCAACAGACAAAAGTTCACGAATCTGCTCATCAGTATGAACAGGATCAGAAAATGTTGTTGAAGCTGAGGTTGATATTGAAAGTGATTCCCCATGGACCACATTCATTGGATCAGTTTCGGTTGAACAAGAGTCAGAAAACGACTGTACAGCCTGATATGCAATTTCAAAGGGACTCAAAGGCATCGCATTACCAAATGAATCCACCTCAGAATCAGAAGGTACGATCCAAGGATCATCAAAAGCAATAGTGTTTGATGAAATCATATGAATAGTTGTAATAGAAGGCGATACGTTAGGAGGAGGGAAGGAAAAAGTTCCTAGTAAACCAGAATCTTTAATCAAACCTACTCCAACATCCTTGTAAGGGATAGTTGTTTTACCAACATGCTGAATACTATCCGAAGAGGCTGGGTCGGATGAAAAATAAGTCAGCTGGTCTATCGTAACAATCTTTCCATTATGAGGAAACTTGATAAGCCGAAAGACCGATGAAACAATAGCAGTCATAGCGTAAGACCAACTGCAACCCAAGAGAAGGTTGTAATCTAGAGGGGCATCAACCACTTCCACATCTAGATTTACAGTTTTGCCTTCGACCCCTATAGGTAAATCCTGCAAAATGCCAAAAGGATGGAACCCTCGGCCATCAAAAGCCTTTAGAATCATTAGAGACTGATTGAGTGTAGGAGAACCAAGCGATCTCCAACACTGGATCGACATAATACACGTAGAAGCTCCCTCATCAATCACAGTCTGAAAGCAAGGTCTGTTTTTGTCTAACACTGGAATCTGGAAGGCCATTTGATGAGGTAAGCGGGGTGTACTATTCTCTAAATCGAAGATTATTAGGTTTGAATCCTGAATATCAATAGCTCCTATAGCTGACACTAGTAATTTACGCTATGCTGGGCATGATTGCAGCACTTCCAAAGCTGACATTGTTGAAGGGGAAATAGCTAAGTCTTCAACAATGTTATAATTCTGAGCAGCTCTCGCATGTGGATTGAAAGCTAATTTCCGAAGTATAGCTTTAACAGGTGGTTTGTTTACTAAGTCAGGGTTAGGTTTCTCGATCTGTAGTGGATCAGAACCAGAAGGAGTTGAAGTTGATGGGTTTGAATTAGAAGATTTTGCTTCGTTACCACCAACAGGATTTTTACTACCATAATCTTGCGATTGCATCACAATCCTGACATGAGACATCATCATAATGGGTTCTTCTAAGGCATTTGAGGAAGAACCGATCATCTTACTATCTTGATTAGGAAAAGGATCCTTCAAGACAGTAGGCATTTGAGAACCTTTGACGATTTTTGAAACCTTTGCTCAATGTGGGTAGTCTCTTGTAAAATGCTCCTCGTCACAAATGAGACAAGGATAGCAAGGTTTACGTTTCTCGTCAGTAGATTCATTTTTAACTGTTTTCACTTTTGAGTTTAGTTTATTTTTCTTCTTCGCCTTCTTTTTACCACCGGATTTTGATTTGGCCGTAGATGATTCTACGACATGGATATTGGCAGGAATTTCAGCAGAAGAGTCTCCCGTCGGGGAATTTGGTAAAGTTATAATAGGAGAAGATTTCTTTGAAGATTGCTTCTTGCTTTTGGTACTAACTGAACCAATCATACCATTAGCGGCATGAGACCCTGAAGGAGATGCAGTTATTTGATTGTGTTTCGGAAGGTCAAGAATTTTTTCATGTAAAGTACCTGACTGCGTATAAACGAGGTCAAGGTACTGAGCCTGAGCAATTACTTGATCTTCAGTAACAACTCCTACCTTAGCTACATCTTCAGTGATTTTAGGTAATAATGATTTTACAAACCATTCCGCTAAAATTTGATCTGGAATAAAAACTTTCACTAAACGCCTTCTACGTCGCCATTCATGGATATGATCAGAAATATATGTTGATATAGATTGTTTTAATGAAGTTAATAATTCTGTGCCATTGTCGTATCTGATAGGAAACAAAAAATGAGCTAAGAAAGAAGTGGCTAACTGACTAAAATTGTAAAAAGAGCCTCGTAGTAACTCAATGTACCATTTGGTAGCAAGACCAATCAATGTGCATTGAAAAAGATGTAAGCGAATTGAATCATCAATAATGGAATTAGATGCACACCAGAGGTGATAACTCATCACATGATTTGACGGATCTTCTCTTGACTTACCCTCAAACTTCAGGATATCACTGGGCAACGTATTAGGCATTGGCGGCCAATACGGAAGATAGTAAATCGGATTGTTTGTAAGGCATGACAAATCAAGTAAATCCAAAGTTGCAATGAAAGGTAACTGACAGTTAGGGTCGTGAAAACCTTGGGTAACAAGACCAGCCCCAGGAGGAGGATATCTAGGATAACCTGGAATTGGATTTGCATTAGGAATATTATAACCTCCCGGAAAACCAGGATTAACCGGACCAAACTAGGGTTGTTGAGGTTGCTGATAAGTATATCCAGGGTATGGTTGATACTGATAAACTGGGTTTTGTACAGTAGGACCGAATTGGTACTGTCCCTAGTACGGTTGATAAGTAAATTGCGGTTGACTTGTGACAACCGTACTTGGACCAGGTTGTCCTGTAGGCATCTGAACCGAAGTTTGAACTGTAGGTCCTGACTGTGGTAAAGAGGCTTGAGGAGTTTGCACTGACACAGGAACAGTAGAAACTGGAGCTACCGTTACTCTAGAAATAGGTGTGGTAGGTTGAATAGAAACCGCAACAGTTGCAACAATAGTTTGAGGTGGAGTTCGAGGTGAACTAGGCCCAGGCTGATGAACTACACCAGGTGCAGAAGTTTGAACAATAGGCTGGACGGGTTGCTGGGTTGGACCAGAAACTAAAGGTTGTCCAGGCTGACTTGATAACTGCACATTAGGTTGCATAGTATGTTGAGTTTGAAATGGATCCCACGCCATATTCATTCCGGGGTATGGAGCCATAAAAGGTCGTGCATATTGAGGACCATAACCGGGTTGAGCATAGAGCTGATAATTGAGTGGTACATTTCCAGCTCCTTGTACAAATGGTTGACCAGAAGGTGGTTGGGAACCTTGAGTTGGGTACTGACCTTGAGGTTGATAACCTTGAGGCATGTACTGAAACTGGGGTTGACCTTGAGGTATATATTGATACTGGGGTTGACCATGAGGTATGTACTGAGTCTGGGGTTGACCTTGAGGTATGTATTGTCTTGACGGTATGTACTGTCCTTGAGGTTACCCCCTAGGCGATAACTGACTACCTTGAGGTTGCTCTCCAGGCGGTAACTGACTACCTTGAGGTTGCCCCCCAGGCGGCAACTAACTACCTTGAGGTTGCCCTCCAGGTGGTAACTGACTGCCTTGGGGTTGTGGATTTGGAATAGTACCAGACATCATAAGAATTTCTTCTACGCTCAACACTTGAGTTCCATTATTACCAGTTGATATCTCATGTTCAATTGGTTGAGGAGATGCTCCTGAAAAAGTACCAGTGAGTGACTGATACCCCAAAGGAATAGAAGGACTGCCATATAAAAATGTTTCCGGCGTTTGGGAAAACATAGATGACCATTTCGACATATTCAATGAAGGATAATAACCTCTGGGTGTTGGATGAAAAGGAATTCGAGGTGGTGAAAAACTAAGACCCGGGTTTTCTAAAAAAATTGTCAATGATACGTACCAAGCATCACTCCTAAAAGGACTGTAGAAAATTGATTCATGCTCCCTAAGTTCTAAAGTTGGTTGATTTTCAGGGAGATTTATATCTTCGTCCAGACTAACAAGTTCTTCAATAGAAATGAGTCCAGAAGGAAGATCTTGGGTAATGATATTTCCTACCCTGGGTGAACTAGGACCACTAGAAGTTGGAGAAGCAAATCCTGAAGATGGAGTAGCAGTAGGTTTGGTTTTAGGCTCAGAAATTTCAGGTTCTTCAGCTAATTCACTGGTAGAAGTAATACTACCAGTAACTTCGGAAAATGAAATTGGTTCAGAAATATATTCTATTGCTTGAACTTGATAATCAAGATAAACAATTAAAGATGACTCTCTGGCTTCCGGTGACCCAACTCTACTGTCACTAGGTGATACAAGAGCTCGTAACCCTTCAAGCTGGCTTGGTGTATACTTGGGAGGTTGCCCCCGGAGTCTACAGGATTGTCTTGGTAATTCAGCCACGATTAAATATTTAATTACTCACACGTAAACAAAGAAAATTTCAATAAAACCACCTAAAGTCTCTAAAGAAACAAACAATTGAATCACACGCCTAAAAAATCTAAGAGCTCAAACAACACACAAACAGTAACTTCTCGTACTAAAAACACTAGTTGGTGATGAAATCCAACATCGTAGAATTCAATACAGAAAGGGCGGTTGGAACAGTTATCCCGACAACCTGCTTAATGAAACAGACTGGCACAAGTTTCTTCACAAAACCGTCTCGAGTGAAGAGAACCCCCCAGAGAGTCCAAGTGAGTCTATTCGACGTCTGCTCCAGGTACAGTCAGACCCGTTCTTCATCGTCACCTTAGGAAATAATCTTAAGTTTATGAACATTAAGGTTACCAACAGTAATAAATACAACTGGGGAAACAGTCTATGATCTGATTTACGCACAAGGGTAGAGTAACAAAGCTCAATCCCCTTGAATGCTCCTCGACATGATCAATCTAGATTCAGCAAAAGGTGACCCCAGGCTCCTCGACAATGGTTAATCCGAGGTTTACTGTTTATAATACAAACAAATCTTCTATCTTTCCCAATGAGATAGACTTGATTGTCTCAAAGGTTCAGACATGATCTCGTGATTGACTCCTTTAAGAGAAGCTTCCCAGATTATATCAATTACAATTGGATTTATTTCCTACCACAAGATATAGCTACTTGTTTGTTTTAACTATCTTGGAGAGTTAATTACTCCCTACTCCAAGATACTAGCCTAAGCTATATTGGTGATAAGAGTCCTAGAAATAAAAAAAGATTGCTAAATCAATTTCAATTAAGTGTTACTTTTATGGGTTGTTTCTTAAGTCAATAGGTATGGAAATGAAACTTTGATGGTGTGAAGACTTGACTCCAAAAACACTAAAAAATGCACCTAAAATGATAAACACTTCATTTTTTCTTTCAATGAATTTCTAGTTAAAAGAAAGAGTTTGAGAATGCAATTCTTTGAAAAACAAATCTTTCTTTCAACATGTAAATGAAAAGAAAAACTTTTTGTATTTTTCAATAAGAACTCAAAATGAGACTACTAATTATGCTCACAATAAATCCCTTTTCTTTTTTCAACACTCAAAACAACAAAAAACAATTTCTTTCAAAAGAGATTCTAGAATTTCTAGAAAACACTCAAAACTACAAAAACTAATCTTGAGATCTAAAAACTTCAAAAAACTAATCTTGAGTTTACTTAGTTATTCAGTAAACTAAGGATTAATTTGTTCAGAATAACAAATCAATCAAAAACATCCAAATATGTTTTCTTTTATAAAAATGAAATTCAAAACTTATAACCAAGTTCGTTCAAAGATTTGCAAAGAGAAAAAAAAATTCTATTTCTCACCAAGGACAGATTTCACAAACCAGCCAGACTCATCAAGAAGACAAAAAACACCAGGGTAATCTAAGGTTTCTCAGGCTTCTAATCTTTGAGTCACTACAGAGACCAAGTAAAAATCAATCCAGGCATGCAAAACTTCTAGAAAATCATCTAAAACAAAAATACCAATGGAACTTATTCACAAGAGATTTTTGACAGAACACATGCAGATCTGGGTAGACCCTAAAAGCCGTAAATGAAACCTAAACGTAACTAGAAGAAAACATTTTAGGTTTTTCAAAAAATTTCACAGGGTCTGCAGGCTTCCAGAAGAACCAGATGCGGTACCGCTCTGTGTTCTAAAGGAAAAGTGCGGAGATGTCCGCACTGTCTGTAAAAAGAAAGTGCAGTCCCCTGAAAAATTTGAAAAAAAATAATAATCCAGATCCTAAAAACTACCCAATCCCACACACATCAAGCAAAAACCAGAAACAAGAACAAGTTTCTCAAGTCAAAGACAAGGGAAAATCAAAAACCAAATTCAGTTCCCTAACGGAGTCGTCAATTTGTTGGCTGAATAAATCGATCTTGCGGACAAGGCCGATCTCCCTAGTATCAAAAGATATCTAGCAACAAGCAGGACAAGCAAATCTATCTTTCTCTAAACATATATGATTTATAAACAAAAACTATAGAGGTGTTTAGACCCTACCTTAAGTCCAATGCTAGTTTGTAGCAGTCATCCTTCAATCGTCCAAAAGAGTTTCCTTTTGAGAATCTGCAAACATAAACAAGCAAACAACAAATAACACCTGCATAGCTAATATCATAAATCATGTTTATTATGGTGATCAAGGAATCCATAAAATAAACCATAAAACACAGCTTATTGAGAAAAAACTACTTATTTGTATTAGCTTTGAAATAGAAGAGCTTTACAGCCTTTGGTGCCTTGATGTTGAACAAGCTCTTCCCAGGGTCCAAAACAGGAATCTCCTTCACTTTGACAAGCCTCACACTCTTCCAAATGAGATCAAAGAGGTATGTAATCTTTCCTCACGAAAGCTCAATTAGGAAGACTAAGTTCCAGCATAATTTCACCTGAAAAATATTCAGCGTTCAACCTCCCAAGTAACCAGCCCAATGCTTCATTTTATAGTGCAGAGGAAGGAAGTTACAGGTCCACCTATGAAGGGATAGAGTCCTCCTTCAAAGGGATAAGCTCCTCACATCAAGGGGTTAGCTCCTTAAGGTATGGGATGCATGAACCTTAAGGGAGCGAACTTGCCACCTCAAGATTCCTTCCAGAAGCTTCTAGAAATGACTCAAAGTGAGTTTTTAAGAATATACTTGTGCCTTTTTGACTTTTACAGGGGTTCGCACCCATAACACCGAGACAAAGCAGTCAGGTGTGCAGGGGACATGACCTTTAGGTGCGGGACCGCAGGTAATGCTAAGAGAAAGTGCGGAACCAGAGTTTTATAGACTTTTGAGGGTTTTCTCTTATTTTCAAGGCTTGATATGAGGAACTGAGGCTTAAGACTTGCAAAGGAGGAAAGTATGAGTGGTAATGGACTCACACAAATTGCAGAATGTCAAGGCGAAATTTTTTTGTGCAACAGCTAGAATCAACGAGGTAATTGTGAACATTAAAATTGAACATCTCGAAGGTTAAGAAGAAAGGAGGGGTCGAGCCTCTTGAGTTTGTGTTTGCGACGTTCACTATGGCTTGAAGGTTGACCATAGATGGGAATTGTCCTGTAGAGTTCCCCTTGTTTGATGTGGAGGATTTTGAAGGGGTAGGAGAAATGGTGAAGGCTTTGGCAATCAACTCACGCTAACTAGTCAACTTGCATAACTCGTACAAAGAGATATTAACTTGAGTTTTCTTCAAATATTCGATGATATTCTAATATAAATATACGAATGAAGGTTCTTGTGCCAAGTGCTACGTTTCTGAGGTAGTTTTAGCCATCACCCCTTTGGACGAATTTCTAGGTGTGGATGAGTCTCCTTTTGTACTGGTTGGTGACTCGTTAGAGCTTAAATCATTCGTCCCTCTACATCAAGAAGTGGATGGATGAATGGTATTGGTGGGAGGTAAGATCCTTCATAACAATGCTCTTTTCTTGTCTTCCAGTGTAGCGTTCGACATAGTACCTTTACTCTTGAGGTTGTAACTTTTGGGGGGCTTGGGGGGGGGCATCTCCAACGATGGCCTCTTGAGCAGTCAACACTTCCCCCCCATGGATGACTTCGAAGGTTAACACAACAGATGGGGCATCATCGCCGAGAGGGGAGTCATCCTCTTAAAGGCCATTAGTTTCTTCTTCCCCCCTCCTCGATGGCCTCATCTTCTAATAGCTAGGTTACTACAACAGTCATGTCATGGAGCCACTGCTGACACGTCTTGTTAGAGTGGGAGGCCTCATGGAAAGTGCAGAAGTTATCTTTTCCTAGATCCTCCACATTGAAGGTTGAGCTGGATGTTTGTGACACTTTAGGGGGGAGGTTGTTACTTTTCTGAAAACAGGGCTTAGCTAGTTTTTCTCCTCCTGAAGTGTCACTAGTTCTTCTCTTTAGCTTAGAGACTTTGTTAGTAAATTGTTTTAGGGATTTGGCCAGTCCCTCGAAATCGAAGGAATCTTTGTCTTTATCTACAGTTTTACTTGTTGAGGCCTGACTCTTCTTCCTGGAGGGCTTTGCATCCTCCCGGGACTCACGCTCTAAGGAACCGATAGAAAGAAGGTCCTTTTAGACTTTGAGTGCAGTAGCGAAGTTCTCTACGAGGGTGGATTTTTCTTCATTTTTAACGAATATAGAAATATCCCGCGGAAGGGTCCTGGTGTAATAATCAATCATGATGGAATCATTAAGGGCCACATCCATAAGGAACTTATTCAAAATGGTGGTGAAATGTTGATTGAGATCTTTCACCTTCTCTTTCTTATGATATTCCAGCGTGCTGAGCTCGGTGAGGAGCATAGAAGGTGTCTTGTCTTCTGAGAATTTGTCAAGGAAGGTTTTTCGAAACTCATCCCAAGTTCGGATGGAGGCAACGGGGAGTGACTGATACCAAGTGGCTGCTTTATTTTCAAGGGTGTGTGGGAATAAACGACACGCTACATCATTGTACTAGACCTTCATCATTTGCAATGCTAGGTAGAAATTGCTAATATGGTCGTTAGCTGAGGTCCCTTTCTCGGGGTCGAACTTCGGGAGGTGTTTCTCAGAATGGCGAGGCATGTCATGGAGTAGGCCTCTAAGGTTTAATGGGGATTGATCCATCCAGGCCAGCGGCTATTGGTGGTGATTTCCTCTAGGGTTGAAGACGAGGCGACGGTCATTGCCCTATGGTTCACTGTCTGTGCCTGATCCCCCGCAGGTGCGAGGGGGCCTGCCTTCTCCTCGAGGCACTCTGAGGTGTCCTAGATCTCTAGTGTTTCTCACATTCCTGGTATTCCTTAGGTTTCTCAAGATACACTAATTGTTGTAGAAGTTTATATGGTCTCTAAGGTAATCCTCGTTTTCCTATCTCAAGATCCCTTTAGTGCCCCTAGTGAGAGGTTGATTGTTAATAGGGGTCTCTTCAGTGAGACTTCGATCGTTTCCCTGTGCCTCCTCCCATTGTGACTAGTTATTTTCATTGGTGAAGGTATTCCTAGGGTCACCTCTCTCATCTTCAGGATGGATTTCTAACCCTTCAATAGATAGCCTCTCAACAACATCCGCATAGTCATCCAGCGCTAGGCCGATTAACTGTGATATAGAGTTAATAAGGACGCCTTGACATGTGTGATGAAGCGTGGAGGTGCACGTATTGGATAAGGAGTTAGTAGCGGGAATTCATTTCAGACCCCTGGTGAACTATTGAGTAATAGGGCGTAGAGCCCTGAGTTGCTCGTTGGTGACTTAGAACATGGGAATTTCCTCTCCTTTGGGAACATCCTCAAGAGGGGGAAGTTGGGATTCTTTTTTATGCAGCCTCATGAAGGCTGGCCCATAAGGGGGATTGGATGGTATTTCAGGGGGCGTGGGAGGCCGAGTTTGGTTACTACCTTAATGGGAAATTTTGGTGTGAGGGCATGGATTAGTACTTGCCATTGTACAAATTTCACCATAGATCACCTAATAATGCAATATACTAAAGAAAAATACTTGATATACTTCTACAAACAAACTTGTGGAAGCTTAATCGATTTTGAGAAAGATCAAATAGAACACATATAACAGAGAATGAGAAATCAATCACACATTAACACAGAAGAATACTCTGGGGAAAGCCTCAGCTAAAAACCTTGCTATATGTATTATCATACAAGTGGAAATATCTCCAGATTACACAAAGCTTTAGCTCACAAGCTATCCAACTCTCAGTACAATCCTTTAATGCTACTCATAGACTGAATAGACACAACATATGCCTTCCTTCAGTCCTCCAAGCCTACTATTTCCTTGTGCAGTTTCTCTTGGGTCCTCTAGCTACCACCTGTGTGAATTCACCTCTCACACAACTCACCAAAATCAGAAATAACTGCGCAATCCTCAAGGAATGAATTCCTTCTGTATGCAAGAGATATCCTCATGGGAATATTCCTGCAACTGATAGTACATTATCCCTTCCTATGATCTCAAATGGGTCTCTAACTGAAATTACATGCATGAGTTATTTATGAGAGAATATTCAGTTATCTAAAGTACACTAGTCACTTGCATGCATGCATTAACTAACTATACTCACAATCAGTTCCACAAACTATTGGAACTAATCTAACTAGACTTAACTCAGTTAACTAAGCTAACTAATTACAACTCAAAATACAACTCATCCTGATCTCCTTAATTAAAAGGATAACTTCCTCAACCAAAGGGATAACTGTTGCATGTCTTCACATAGACTTCATGTTTGATTTTATCCAACTAATTAACTCAAGATGAATTAATTAATTATTTTTCAAACAACTCCTAAGATCAAATTCGAATTTTAACTCTCAATTTTAGTTCAGGGACTAACTAAAATTGGAATGTATCCCGAAATTCTATTTATAGCAATGCTATTTTTAGCACTTCTATATTTAGCATTTCTTGTTGCTATTTTCAACACTCCATCTCAACAAGAAAGTGATTATCTGTCACCTCGATCCTGTCTCTGTGGAACTCGAATTTGCATTTTGACAATGCCTTAGTCAAAATATTTGCATCCTGCTCCTCGGTCGAAACATACTGCAACAACATGATCCTCTTCACCACACAGTCTCGAAGATGATGATACCGGATATTGATGTGCTTGGACCTATCATGAAATATTGGATTCTCAGAGAGTTTGATACAACTCTAATTATTGCAATAGATCACAGTTGGATCCATCCTCTAATCAAACAATCCAACTAGAATTTTCTGCATCCAAATGACCTCATATGCTGCTTGACTAGCAGCCATGTATTCAGCCTTTGCTAAGTTAAGTGCAACTGACCTCTGTTTCCTGCTATACCAAGAAACTGTAGCTGAACCAAGGTTCAAAATTCCTCCTGAAGTGCTCTTCTGATTTGATGGAATCCCTGCCCAATCTGCATCTGTGAAGCCCTAAAGCTTCACTCCCTCTGTCTATCTGTACCATAATCCATACTGAGATGTGCCTCTGAGGTATCTCAGCACATGCTTCGCTACCTTCCAAAACATCTTGGTAGGCTGAACCATAGCTTGACTCAACTGGTTCACCGCAAAGCACAAATCTAGTCGTGTGTTCACTAAATACATCAATGAACCCAAATACCTCACCTGAAGTAGCATCCTCCTTCCTCCAGTTACCTGCTAGAGGAGTCTGCATGGGCTTGCACTTCTCCATGTGGAATCTCCTAAATATCTCATTGGCATACTTGCCTTGGGACACAAACACTTCCACATCCTTATGCAACACTTCCATGCCTAGAAATTAGTGCATGAGACCCATGTCTTTCATCTCAAACTCTCTTGCAAGGTCCTCCTTGCAAGACTTGATCAACTAATCATCACCTATCAATATTAGATCATCAACATAAAGAACAGTGATCAATGGCTTACCTTCTACCATGATGTGGTAAAGGTTCACATCCGCTTCACTCTTTATGAAGCCCAACCCGGTGAAATAGCTATTGATCCCGGTGTACCAAGAACAAGGTGCTTGCTTCAGCCTATACAAAGCTCTCTTGAGTCGACACACATGTGACTCATGCTCGAAGGTCTCAAAACCTTCCAGCTACTCTATGTACACCTCTTCCTCAATCTTGCCTTTGAGGAATGCAGTCTTCACATCCATCTTATGGATCTTCCAACCCATCTGTGCTGATAGTGCCAACATCAATATGATAGATGAGTACCTTGCTACAGGAGAAAAAGTCTCATCATAGTCGATCCCCTCGACCTGTGAGAAACCACGGGTAATAAAACTTTCCTTATGTTTCTCAATGCTACCATTAGTTACTTGCTTTACCTTGTAAAGCCATCAGGAACTCACCACTGACTTGTCCTCCGGTCTTGGAACAACATCCCAAACACTATTCTGAACTATGGAGTCATACTCCTCCACCATAGCATCAACCCAGACTGGCTGTTGCACTGCTTCCTCAAAGGAAGATGATTCGGTCTCTATACATTCCCCAATTAGGGCAATGTAACCAGTGTAGCGCTCTGGGGACCTCCTCTGTCTGTGCTGAGAAGATGGTTGTCCCACATTCTCTCTCGCATCCATCATCAATCTGTCAGCTTCCCTTTAGCGTTTCTGCCCATCTTTGGAAGACTCTGCATGAGTAGATGTCTCCACTCCTGGATCCTATGCATGCAGCGGCTCCTCATTAGTCTAAGGCTCCTCCTCCTTAGGAACCAAAAGTTCCTCCTCTGCCCGCAACTTAAGCTCCCTCTCAAGGGAAACTTGTATGGACTTCTGCTCGTCAAACTTCAGATCTCTGCGTACCACTGTCCTTTGACTGGTAGGAAAGAACACCCGATAGTTGTGGGGTGTACCAGTGTACCCCACAACTATCCCCAACTCAGTTGTTGGCTCTAGATTCTTCCAGGCATCTTTTGTCACATGGCAAAATACCGATGACCCAAAGATCCTGAAGTGACTCACATCTGGTCTCTTCCCAGAAAAGCCTCCTATGGTGTCTTCATTCCTAGTACACAATGCGGGCTTCTATTCTGCAAGTATATTGCTGTATTGCATGCCTCATCCCACAAATGAAGTGGTAGGCGTTGTTCATGCAGCATCGCTTGAGTTGCTCCCATAATCATTCTATTCTTCCTTTTGGCCACCCAATTCTGTTGTGGGTTATGGGGTGCCATCAACTCCCGTTTAATTCCTTCTACTGTGCAGAAGTCCTTAAACTGTTGAGAGACATACTCTCCACCATTGTCGCTTTGCAATGCCCTTATTTTATTTCTAGATTCTTTCTCAACCAAGGATTTGAACTCACAAAACCTTGAGAAGGTTTGATCATTCTTCTGCATGAAGTAGATCCAACATCTATGAGAAAAATCATCAATGAAAATAACTCGCTCCAAGATTGCTCCAACTCAACTATATCGATCTTGAAAGGAAGATTTTGCATACTTACCCAAGGTACAACCTTTACATGTATCCACTTGCTCCAGTTTACCCTTCGGAAGTACAGTAGAAATCTACTGCTTGATCTTCAAGGCCCCATGGTGCAAGTGGCCCAATCTTCTATGCCATAGCTCGCCAATATCTTGGCTTTGCACCAACTCTGCTTTGAACTCAATGTAGCACAGTCATCTACCTCTAGCTTGTAGAGATTCTTTACTTGAATCCCAATCCTCCTGGTCTGTCCAGTGCCGATGTGCCTCAGGAATGCCTTTCTTTTACTAAAGACTACATCATAGCCTTTGTATTCCAACATAGCGACGGATACTAGGATCTTCTTTAGTCCAGGCACATACTTTATATCAGTGAGGGTGAGAGGAGCTCCATGCTCCCTCTGAAACACAATTGTGCCTTCACTTGAAACACAATACTTTCCATCATCTCCCATCTCTATGTGCATCTGGAGGTCCTTCTCCTCTAAGGTACTGAATAAAATCTTGTCGCCGGTAATGTGGAATGAGGCTGCACTGTCCAGGTACCAAACACAACCCACCATCGATGAAACCATGCATGTGATGAGGGTGAAATCCAATTTGAACTGTGAGGCCAGTGCCTCACCATCTAATCCTTTTGAGGATCCCTTCTTGGATTTCTTCTATGGAAAATTCGTAGCATAATGGCCCACCTCATGACAATGAAAGCATCACACTTTCAATTTGTCAATATTCTTCCCACCATGAGAAGAAATCGATTTGGAATGGGAAGCCTTCCCTTTCCCTTTCCTCGGCTTACTTGCTAAGGCTAGATTTTCTTCATCATCATGCTTTGATGAAGAACCATCTCTGGTGCTTCTCCTTATCTCGTCTTGCATCAGATCTGACCATAGTCATTCCCAATCTAGAAGTTTTTCTCTTCCATTCATTGAGTCTTGGTATCTATGCTAGCTCTTAGGAAGATCGAGGAGAGAAAGACTCACCATGTCATCATCGGCTCTCATGATTCCTACACTTCCAAGCTCATCACTGCAGGTGTTGAGCTTGTTCAGATATGTAGAGATTGTGTCACCCTTTTCACACTTGATTTTTCGAAGCTTGTCTTTTAGCACCAACTTCCTCTAATCATTGTTGTTCTGATATAGATCCTTCAATATTTTCCACATTGAAAATGGTGTCTCCTTCCCATGGAGACTCGAGACAATATGGTCTCAAACTCCCTCCAGAATGATCCTCCTTGCTCTAGCCACACATTTCTTCCATTCTACCAATTCTTGGGCATTAGCTGCTGCTGGCTTGGGGACTTCTTGATGAATGAAGTCCTTCAAACCGTTGTCCTCTAATACCGCTTCCATGCAATCCTTCTAGGCTATATAGTTCGAGCTACCATCCAGGGCATACTCGAATCTCAAATCGTTGAATGCCATTGGTGAAATTTGAGATGTGATTAGAATTCGATTTCTATAATCAAGAACTTAAAACTTCGAACTTATCCCTTCTTTGTATACTGTTCTCCGCTTTGATCACTTTTCTCTGATACCATGTAGAAATTTCATGTAGATCACCTTATAATGCAATATACTAAAGAAAAATACTTGATCTACTTCTACAAACAAACTTGCGGAAGCTTAATCGATTTTGAGCAAGATCAAATAGAACACATATAACAGAGAATGATAAATCAATCACACATGAACACAGAAGAATACTCTGGGGAAAGCCTCAATTAAAAACCCCTCTATCTGTATTATCATACAAGTGGAAATATCTGTGGATTACACAAAGCTTTAGGTCACAAGCTATCCATCTCTTAGCACAATCCCTCAATGTTGCTCATAGATTGAATAGACACAACATATGCCTTCCTTCAGTCCTCCACACCTCCTATTTCCTTGCACAGATTCTCCTGGGTCCTCTGGCTACCACCTGTTTGAATTCACCTCTCACACAACTCACTAAATTTAGAAATAACTACGAAATCCTTGAGGAATGAATTCCTTCTGCATGCAAGAGATATCCTCATGGGAATATTCTTGCAACTGATGGTACACTGTCCCTTCCTCTGATCTCAACTGGGTCTCTGACTGAACTGACATGCATGGGTTATTTATGAGAGAATATTTAGTTATTTGAAGTACACTAGTCACATGCATGCATGCATTAACTAACTGTACTCACTATCAGTTCCACAAGCTGTTGGAACTAATCTAATTGAACTTAACTCAGTTAATTGAGCTAACTAATTACAACTCAAAATACAACTCATCATGATCTCCTTAATTAAAAGGATAACTTCCTCAATCAAAGGGATAATTGTTGCATGTCTTCACATAGACTTCATGTTTGATTTTCTCCAACTAATTAACTCAAGATGAATTAGTTATTTATTTTTCAAACAACTGCTAAGATCAAATTCGAATTTTAATTCTTAATTTTTGTTCAGGGACTAACTAAAATTGGAATGTATCCTAAAATGATATTTATAGCAATGCTATTTTTATCACTTCTATATTTAGTATTTCTTGTTGCTATTTTCGACAACCATGACCCTCCTAGCACCAAATCTATTGATAGGCTAGAATTTTCTGCCAACAGCAAAGGGGACCTCCCCGGTGTAGGTTCCCAACTAGAGCCTGCACCATTTTTGACGGGGATCCCTTCCAATATGTAGGCCCGACTGTCATTCAGTTGTGTTGTGATTTCTTCAGACGGAGGCAAAATATGAACTCAATTGAAAGCATGTATCTCAATAAATACAAGGCAGTAATTGACAAATATCTTATGCTACATCAACCATGAATAGCCAGACTATAAACAACATAAACCTTATGTAAAGTTACTGTTATAAAACTTCAAATAAGACTCATGTTTGACAAGATAAAATGTTTAATATTTGTCAATCAATTCACAACGATCAAACACTTATGAGCGTAAACAAAGGTGTAGTCAAAACAGATTATACCAATACCAAAGAAATAGTTCACCAACACAAGCATAGAGTTAGTAAATCAAATACCATTCATATGAAGCAACACAAAGTTTGGAGTATGAGACAACATATTGATCTAGGTGGCTTCAGACATAGGCAGAAGTCCCAAAGGACTCAAAAAGGGTCAAAATTCAAAGTGGTCAGAACGCTCCCAAACCAACACCAGATCAAAGTGCTCGTCGCCCTGATTCCAACGGTGTGAACGACACTCAAATATGAGCTCGTATGAGGGAGAAAGAGCCAATCAAAGTTTTGGTCAAAGTTGGGTTGTGGGCCAAGTTTAAGTGTCCTACAATTTGATCGACCCCGGGGCATGAAACCTAGCTCCCGAAAGCGAGTGAATTTGTTGGATACTTAAATCTGTCTAATATCTCCTACATTAGACAACATAAAAAAGTGGCTTATTGAATAAAAATAAAAAAATAAAAATAAAATATAAACATAGGTGGTGGGCCATGACCCCTGACACCTCCATCAGAACACAAATTATAAAAACAAATTTTAATTAAAAATGGTTGACGGGCCATGACCCCTACCGGCCCCAACTCCACATATCGTCGTATTACATAAAACAATTATGTATGGGATGTGGGCGGGCCACCTCCAATGGACCCAACCCATGCGCCCACCCACTAAACAACAAACGTGCCATATATATATGGGCCGAAGGGAATCGAACCCCCCCGGCCATGTGGCTAGCCCACACCATGGGCGGCCCAACCCAGAACATTAATACAAACAAAAAAAATGCGCCCCATAACCACATCCGCCCATATTTATTACAGCAACAATAAACCATATGTTAACAAAAAATTAACCACGCCATTTTCAGAAGGGGCAGGATTTGATACCCCAACCCCTTGTTAAGAAACCACCATTGTTAGTCATTGCACCAACGGCCATGTGCCTTGGAAACTTTGCTGGGAAAAAATATATATAAACCATGCCTTTTTCTCATTCGTCGGAGGCACGTGAGGTCGAGCCGCGGAATGCAGAACTGGGTGGTAGAACCATGAGGGAGGATTTTTGACAGGCAGAACCATGACATAGTTCTAGGAGGCAAGATGATGACATGCATTTTGAGACAAAATATTCTTGATGCAAAGAGGAATCTTAAAGATTCCTTGGGAGGTAAAAATTCTTTTTTATCAGAATGTAACCAAGTTTATAGTCGTTTTTCTTACAATTTCACAAGGAACCTGTTGGAGCAGACATAATTTTGATTTGAGTAGCAGATCTTCAGATGACCCAGAGGAAGGAATCTTTGAGGAATCTAGGGGGAATCTTAAAGATTCCTGTAGCCCCAGATTTTTACTTTGTCAGAATTCAGAAATTTGACAGTCGATTTTACACTATTCGATGCCATGAATCTGATGGTACAATCAGATTTTCCATTTAATCGTTTCATTTTTTGGCCACTTTTCAAAATGGAGCGTAGGTGTTAGCATTCAATGTGCGAGTAGTCGTTCCCATGAGATTCGATGCCACAAGATTGATGGTACAGCCAGATCCAACAGTTTATCATCCTCTTCTTTAGATAACTCCCTGAGGTGAGGTATATGCCATTTGATCATGTACTTCTTTGTCACTTTGCTTGAGATTCATTGTGCTATATAAATCCGTGTTTGATGTTTGATGTGGGATCTTGTTTTGTTCTTGATGTGAGATGTACTTATTGTCATGTTTTGGTTGAGATCCCTTTTTCGTCATGTTGACGGGATACTCATGTGTCGCCATGTATCTTTGAATTGAGATCCCTTTGATGCCATGTTGGCGGGATGCTCATTATTAACATGCATGAAATTATGTCATGCTGATAGGAGTCTTTTTGTGAATGAGAATTCCTGCAGCAGAACATCTCTTGGAGCCACTCCTGCATGAGGGAAAATTCCTTGTATGATAGAGAAAACACATGCATGTACATAATAACTCTTTCCAGCACTTAATGCAGTGGCCTACACCATCTTGACACCAGGCTCGGAGACGTAGTCCCTCCTGGACGAACTCCATTATCAACGTCTTGTGTTTTATGTTGCTGATTATTGTCATGTTCCTTCTTCTTTACAACATGCATATATGTTCCTTTATGCTCTTTTAAATGCAATTTTAACAATATCATAGAAGTAAAATATCTTGGTTAAATGCAGCAGTTGAGTCAACTTGGATCAAATTTGGTATCGGAGCAGTCTTTGCATCGATGTGAATTGCAAACGTGAACAATCGAATGTGAAATGATGGAGGATGACAAAGTGATGTACGAGACCATGCTTTGAATTTCCCAAATGGTGGAAATAATGTATGAAGTTCTACAAAAAGAGATAGAGGAAAAGCAACAAGTGAAACTTCAGTTGCAAGCCATGGAAGAGGCTTTGGAAGAACTTAAGCACAACAACTAGAATCTTCAAATAGAGAACGTTGAATTGAAAATGATTCTACATGAAGAGAAAGAGGAAAAACAGAGTTTACTACAACAACTGCAAGCTAAGGACGAGGCCTTACAAAAGCCACATCATGACCCATGTGAGGTAAAAATTGATTCTCCGACTTCATGTATGTTTCCTAATGCTGATTTCACTGTTTTTGAAAATCATACCATAGGAATTGGCTCCAAATTGTTGAAGAAAATGGGGTATGAAGGAAAAGGCTTGGGTATTAATGGCCAAGGCATTGTCAACCCCATCAAAGTAGAAGAATTACCTCGTTACGAAGGACTTGGGTATGTCGGAAAGGAAGTTGGGGAATGCGCCACGACAGCAAGCGAACCACCAACAATAGATGATGAGAAGCCCTCATCAGTTCTTTGCAACTTGACAATGAAGGTAAAATATGTTGATTTCCCTTCAGTTTCATCTTCATATAGTATGATTTCTGTTGGAGATGTGGAGATACCAATTACAAGGACAAACATGAGGCTCCTTACCAGGATGAGGTACAAGGAGGAAGAAGAACTTGGTGTTAATAACTAGGGCATAACTCAACCATTGGAGGTTGTACAAAGACCTCGATTTGTAGGCTTGGGATACACCAAAGGAGAATGCTCGAAGGTGTAAGATTCTTCGGAGACATCGTCGAGGAAAGAGAATGATGGGAACACATCACCATCATCCCATGGCAGTGCCCCTTGTAGGGAAAGAGTTGAGGAAAGCTCTCATCACCATAATGACACCAAAGGTAGCAAGGAAAGGTATAACTAGTCTTGATATTCAAATGTTCATTTCAATTGTAATCATGTTACTAATGATGGAAATAAATCAAGGCATCGAAAAACATGTACCTTTTGTGGATTACATAACCATACCTTTATTGAGTGTTGGAAAATAATAGCAGCACACAAAAGGAGGGGTACACCTAATAACAATTTTGTAGACTAGAAGGAGTACCGAAGGATGATGAAGTTGTGATTTGGTTACACAAATACCCGCATTAATGAAAAATATACAGTGAATGATCTGCACAATCATCTGACTTGTTGTATGAAAGCATGGGGAGAGGAACCATGACCTGAATGGGTTCATATATTCTGCCATACCTTGGATAATATTTTGATGAATTAGTATTTATAAACAGGGTTGCGACATGGAACCGTGAAGTGGGATGTTTTGAAGGAAAGCTTCCTACTAATGTTTATTTTTGAGGACAGATTCGAGTATATTGATGAAGCATTATAGGAGATCAAGGTAGAGATATTTAGAACACTTGTAGAGATTATGACATGGGTACAACCTGAATGGAGTACGCAGTTATGTGATGCTCTAGAATGATACAATGTTACCACAGAAGAAGGCGAGGAAGACCCCAAAAATATTAGTATCCTTGAGTCAGAGGGATAACGCACAGTCATTGGGCCTAAGGTAGAGGTTCCTAACATTTCAAAACCCTTGAAGACCAAGCAAGTGAATATTGGGTCGGACACGCTGTTGAAGTTCGTGAATATAGGCAATTACTAGGATGAGGACACAGTGACAAGGTCACGGAGTTATTGTAGGAATATAAAGACTTATTTCCAACAAAGTTCTCTGATCTAAAGGTGATAGTAGCTTATTTGGGCGTTGTGAAGATCAATCAAAAGTTAGATGCAAATCCGGTAAAGCAACACCCATACTGATTGAATCCTAAATACAAAAAAAAAGTGCATGAAGAGCTAGATAAGATGCTCATAGTAGGAATTATTGAATCTATAGAAGAATCAGACTAGGTTAGTCCTATGGTGGTTCAAGAGAAAAAGACGAGGGGAAAAAATCAAGATCTATATACATCTAAGGAAGTTGAATGATGCTTGTGTACATGATCCATTCCCTACGCCATTCAAAGATGAAGTGTTGGAGAACATTGGTGGTTAAGAAGCATACTCTTTTACAGATGGATTTTCAGGCTATCACTAGATCAAGATCACACTAAAAGATCGAAGTAAGACTACCTTCTCCATAGAATGAGGCTCTTTTTAGTATACAATTATGCCCTTTGGAATTAAGAATGCCCCTGTGATCGTTTCTAGGGTGGTATTCACAGTCTTTGAATAATTTATTCAAAAATTTTGTAGGTCCAGTTTGATGATTAGAAAATATTCAGGTTAGTTAAAAATCATGTTTCAAGTCTTTGCCTAATGTTGGATACTTGTAGGAAGTATCAGATCTCCCTCAATCTGAAGAAGTGTATATTTTGGGTACCATATGGGATACGTTTGGGCCACATTGTTTGTAAGCAAGGGTTGATGGTGGACCATGCTAAAATTGTAGTGATTATCAATCTGGAGCCTCCAAGGAATGTAAAATAGCTATGCGCTACATTGGGCCATATAGGATATTATAGAAAGTTTATTAAGGCATATGCTTAGATCACTGCGCCCATGGAGAAATTATTGAAGAAAGATTTGAAATTTTGCTGGGATGATGATTGCCAGAAAAGCTTAGATATTTTGAAGGAAAAGATGGTTACATCACCTATTCTAGTGTTCCTCGATTGGAGTAAATAATTACATGCACATGTTGATGCATCCTGCATAGTGCTAGGAGCAATTTTAACCCAACCAGGTGCAGGAGATATTGACCATCTGATTGTATTTGCAAGCATAAAGAAGTCTAAGGCAAAAAAGAATTATTCAACCAAGAAGAGTGAAGGGTTAGTGATGGTATATGCACTCCCGAAATTCAAGCATTAATTGTTGGGTGAGCACTTAAAAATGTATACAGACCATTCAACTTTGAAGTACCTAGTCAACAAGCTTGTGCTGGGGGGGGCATTTGTATGTGGTTACTGCTATTTTAGGAGTACGACTTTGAAGTAATTGTGGAGCCATGGAGATTAAATGCTCAACCCAATCACCTTTCATGGATTGAGAATGGTGAAGAACCTACAAGTCTTGATGAAGGATTGCCTGACACACAACACTTTTCTATGAGAGTTGCAGATGAACATTTTACAGATATAATCTAATTCCTATCTACAGGTGTAGCTCCTGAAGGATATACGACGTAGCAGAAGAAGTAATTGGTGGTTAGGGCCGCAGATTTCTGAGTAATTGTGGGGCACTTGTATAAAATGGGCTCAGGTGAAGTTCTACACAGGTATGCACCAAATTATGAAAGATAAAGTATCCTTGCTGAAGCACATGGAGAAGTTGTTGGAGGACATTATGCTGGAAGAGTGACTGCGCAGAAGACCCTACGAACTAGGCTATGGTGGCCAAATATGCACAAAGATTCCAAGGAGTATTGTAGGGCATGCGATGTCTCTCAGAGGACTAGGAAGCCATCACGAAGGGATGCATTACCTCTAAACCCGAAAATCTCATTATAGGCATTTGAAAAATAGGAGCACACTACATCATCATGGTGCTGAAATACTTGACCAGGCGGGCTGAGGTGTAGCCCTTAAAGGATTGCAATGCTGTTACAACTGCAAAGTTTATATTTGAGTACATTCTGTCTAGGTTTGGGTGTCCTAATATTTTGATGAGTGAGAGAGGTTTATATTTCCTGAATGAAATGATTGTTGTTTTTCTTGAATAATTCCAGATGTATCATCAGAAATCATGTTGTACCATCCTCAAGAAAATGAAACAATTGAAGCTTTCAATAAAATATTGGAGAATCCTTTGACGAAGATCTGTAATGAAAATAAGAATGATTGGGATGTGCACATACCAGCTGTTCTTTGGGCATATAGAACTAGCTATAAGAAGTTGACTGGACAGACACAATTTTGATTGGTTTATGGGAAAGAAGCGATGATACCAATGGAGTACATAGTGGCCAATTTGATGATTGTTGCAGTCACAGAGATGGAAGAGTGGGATATCATAGAAGAATGCCTCATGCAAATAATTGAGTTAGAAGATGATCGCTTCTTGGTAGGATTTCATCATCAGATGCAGAAGGCTTGAGAAAAGGCTTGGCATGATCGTCACATTAAGGAGTGCACCTTTAAAAGTGGAGATTTAGTACTAATGTATGATAGCAATTTTATGAACTTTCCAGGGAATTTTCAGATGCATTAGATTGGACCATACATTGTCAAGGAGATTACGGATGGACATGTGGTTCAACTCATGAAGTTGAATGGGGAGCTATTTCCCAGAAGAATCAATGGGAGTTGGTTGAAGTTGTATAAGGGTGATACCCCCTACGCAATGACTATATGGATACAGGATAGTCTTAGTACTTCGGTAAGTTTCAAGGAAGTACAGGACTATAAACTATGCTTCCAGGATGAAATATGGGAGATGCGACCAAGGAGTTGCGTTAGCAAGGTGGGTCCCACATAGCCTGGCTAGGAGGTGATAGTTGAAAACACTGTAGGTGATTGGATGACTATTTTTCCATTAAAGGGAGTGGGGGAAAGCACTTAAGGAGAATACATTTGAAAATTTGATTCCAAAAGAGCATCTGAGGGATATCTGGAGGGAATCGTTGGATTTGAATTAAAAAAGGGCTATAAATTCTGCATCCAACTCCACATTCGAACACTTTTATTCCAAAGAGATTGCCTTGAGATTTTGCACCTAAGTTTGAGCCAAGATGATTGGTGCATGTCTGGATGAGATTAGAAAGAGGTAGAGAAGGATTTTTCACAAAAAGGGATTAGGTTTGAGGCAGAGTTTTCTGAGTGGCAGAAGAAACTATTATGGGAGAGCATTGACAAGATGACTGTAGCACCACCAACCCCTACCACAATGCCTAGGTTTCCGATGCCAAAACCTACTGTCTCTGCAATAAGAGAGAAGAAGCAAAAGAAGCCACAACAAGCTCCATTTCGGCAATTGTCGCATAAAAACCCAACTGAGGTTAGACAGAAGAGTTGGACGGATGAAGAAAGAAACTAGCGGAATCCCTAGACTTGGATGAAGAATAATAGACTATGGAGGTTGAAGATATCAACACAGAGGAAACACTGCCAATTACTTGGAAAACACCTTATGTACTCAACTACCGTGACTCACTGAAGTAGAAAGTATTCACGCCATTGCTACCAAAGGAAGTACCTGTTGAGGGCGAAGTGTTGGCCCAGGTACCATTTTTGAAGACGGAGGACTGGGATTTCGGCGATCATGCATAATTTCCATAGTTAGAACTCAACAAATATTTGAAATCGGTCTACTATGAGGAAGCAGGTGTCACAAAGCTTGAGCCAATGAAGTGGGCAACCGGAATTGACCATGCAGGATTGCTCAATATGTTGTGGGTCCCACACTTTAGCTGCAACATAATTAATACTATCTATGTGCACCAATTATTGGCACTGGTTCATGATGGGCTCCTCTGGCTGGGAGGACCCATTCCAATTGATGATATGCTGGTCCACATAGTCACCTTGTTACCTTATCATGGCGCGAACCCCGGAGATGCTTTTGTGGGGAATTCGTAGGAGAAGAAGCTCACAGATCAAATGAAGAGCAACTTTAGGTTGGTGAAGAAGTCATGCGGCTATGCCATTAGCTCCATATCTAATGGAGCTATACAGTTTTCTATGTAGATTATGGCAAGAAAAATAATGCATAAGTTTCGTGCTGATGAAGTGTCGGCACTAGTGGTATCTTTGGCTGCACATTGTAGCCAAGTGGTCCAATTCAATTGGGCCAAGTACCTCTGTCACAAGATCCTAGAAGATTTTTTGAAGCCTAGGAAGATGGGAAGGCATCCCACTATGTGTGGTTATTGCTTCTGATCGCATTGGTAGCCAAGAGGATGCCTGAGGATAGCCAGTTCCCAACACAGGATCTAGACTTGTGTGAGGCTCTGAAATTTGCATCGTTGTGGGTGATGAAGGATACTGACCGCGTCATTGAAACAAATATATTCTAGGTATTTTTCAAGTTAGAGATGTGGATGGTGATCAACCAACGACCACAATTTCCACCTAGTCTACATGCGCAATACATAAATATTGCAGATTTCAAAGCTAATTTTCACAATCTATCCATACACGCAAAGAATGATGTCGTAGGAAAATGGAATAAGTTTCCATATTTAGTTGCAGAGGATGACATTATGGGGGTCATCAGAAAATGGATGAGTGATTGGCCCACCCCATCTGGTGAAGTTGCAGGAACAAGTAAGGCTGCAAAAGGAGATATAGGGAAAACACTAGTTGTAACAATGGACAAGAAAGACAAAGAGAAAGAAGCATAGACTGCTTCTAAGAAAGGCAAAGAAGCATCGAAGGCTTCTACAAAAGAAAAGGATGCATAGAAGGAAAAGGCTTCTATGAAAGACAAGGGAGCGCAGAAGGAAAAAGTTTCACAAGCAGCAACATAGTAGGTCACCATTGACCTCGAGGAACATGAGACAAAGGGCTCTGATGTAGAGGTTGAAACTGAAGGTGAAGAGGAAGGGGGTGGAGACCCCAATCTTAGATCGAAGGACTTAAAGTCTCCCTTTAGGGTCAGCAAGGTGGAGAAGCAAAGTTTGACGTGACCTCGCAAGAAGAAAAAGTCTGATAACTCTGTGAGTATGACACCATTGGTCCTCACAGAGGGGGACCTTGATGATATAGGTGATGTTTTCTGCTCCGCCACTGAAACCATATGGGGGCATATTGAGGACTAGTACCACCATGTATTGGAAAATTTACAACAAGGCCTGAAGGAATTACAGGTCTAGATAGGGGTGATCTAGGCAAGCATGGGACAAGCGAGCGCGGATCAAGAGAGCATGCCTAAATTTAGTTCCATTGAGATCACATCCAAGCTCCAATTAGTACCACTACCAGAGGGCTCTCAACAATTTGAGACAGCTAAAGATTAGGAACATGAAAAATACCAGAAGAATCTAAGTATCAACCTTGCAACGCTTCCTATCTAGACCTTGCATGAGCCGCACTAAGGAGTTTTAGATGAGCTCTGCATCTGGGAGAAACAAGCATTGTTGATTATTGATGAGGTAAAAACTAAGAATCAACAGATTTTTGTAGAGAAAGTGGAGGCCTTGAAGGCCCACGATGAGGTAATGCAATGAAATCAACAGCTGGAGGTAGCCCTTACCCAAGTGTGCAACAAGCTCCCTCAACTCCAAATTCCAACAGAAGTGGCCTCAATAGAGAAAAATGACAAGTTAGTTGTTGCACTAAAGGTCTCCAAGGAGGAAATTGGAAAGGTCTGATTTGAGCTGTAGTTGCATATTTAGGAGCTTCAACTTAAGCTGCAACCAACCACCCCTCCGGAAGTCAAAGAGCAGTACGAGGCTACTATTAAAGCAGAAATGACCACTCTTGAAGCCGAAGTCAAGGACTCCAGCCAATTGTTTGAGTAGACAATGGAGATGTGGACCTCACTATAGGAGGATCCACACTTACAGACGATCAAAGAAGAAATCCATGAAAAGTAGTTACAGTTTGATGAGATTAGGGTGATTGCACGAACCTTAGCACATGTGCAAAGGTTCACCAGACTTTAATGTTATAAATAATATTGGGGGGGGGGGGGTGAATCAGTATTAGTCAAGTCAATAATGTTTTTCTTTTCATACTCAAATTTATATACGCTACTTCAATGAAGGTAACCTGCGTGTTCACGCAACTGTGTTTAAGGCAACCAACATCTATCCAACAAACTTGTGATTTAGTTAATTCATCATATGTTGATCTTTAATCAGTAGTTCATTAACCATATAAAAAGTAACCATGTGCAATAATATTAGAACAAACCATCACCCATAAGAAACACACATGAACACCAAGATTTATGGTGGAAACCTAATGCGGGACAAAACCCACCTGATGTTGTCTTCTTTTAATATAAGAAAAACCTATTTACAATCTTGTACTGGTGCAGACTCATACCAGTACGCAGGCACCCACCTGCAGAAGGCTACAACCTTCCCTCATTCTCCAGCTTCTATTGGAAGGGAGCTAAATCCCCCTAGCTCTTGTACTAGCCAATCCATTTACTAGTACATAGGCACTGACCTACTGAAGGCTCCAACCTTCACTCGTTTTGAATCTGTTACTGGAAGCGAGATCCAACCCCCTGGCTCTTGTATTGGCTGATATGTTTACCAGTACGTAGGCACCGACCTACAGAAGGCTACGATCTTCTCTCTTCCTCCAAGGACCACATTTCATAAATTTTTCAGACTGGATACTCCTGGAACACAACACCATAATCTGAAGGCCACATTTCATCCAATTTTCATACTGGACCTATCAACAACATTGAAGCTCACAATTAATCACCACTGCAATACAACCATCATATACATCTGCATTAACCAACCATTGAAACTCAATCATCAATCTTTGAATTGCCCACAACTGAATCCTTGAGGGCCCATCATCACTAAAGAAAATCACAATCAAACAATTTGAACATTCAAAGTACTATCATCAAAACATAGTCACTAGAATACAGTCACCAAAACCCAAAGCAGAATCCAGAACTTTGCAACAACAAATAGAAACAACTGAAACATACTTCATAAGGTATACGCTACTTCCATGTGTCGAACCAGTGTGTATATGTGCTTTAATCAAATCCAACCAACGTACACATCTGCAAATATTAATTCATAATTTTGCATCTATTCCAAACTTCAGTTATACCCAGATCATAACATTTATAGAATAACACATGCATCAGTATTCAGATCTTGATTATACATGATCAAACCATATAATGATAATTCATTTCAAGCCTTAAGATCCCGATCCATCGTTAGATCTTATCCCTCTTCAACCGCTAAGGTTCATTCTTGGTTCATATCAAGTAAAGCACCATAAGCCAATAACCTGCATACTAGATCTCACACTTCATCAGATCTTCGATACTTGCACACCTTGGCCTAATGATCTTCTCCTCCTTATATAGTTTAGGCCTTTCTCAATTCCATGGATCAAAACCACTTAGGACCAATACCTTCGACCAAATACCTAGGGTCAATACCTCCGACCAAATACCTTAGACCAATACCATGGATCAAAATACCTTGGACCAAATACCTCATACCAAAAACTTAGTTTTCCAACATATACGCACTTTTCCTTTTGTGAAAGTGCGTGTGTACATATATGCTACTTGTGTTTAGTGAACGTACGTGTATATGCAGCTTGGTCAAGGTGAACCTACATATACCTCTCTTTCTTCATTCTTTGTAGTTTGATCTGTAATCCTTTGCTTGTTAGTCTTCTGCACTGTGAACTGTCATCTGAGTGAGTTGCCATCAAGGACAACATCTGTATCATAATGCCAACAATCTCCCCCTTTGGACTTGATGGCAACAATAACACCAAGATACTCTCCCCCTTTGACATCAAGGGCAAAGGGCAGACCAAGATATTCTCCCCCTTTGATATACATTATGATTTCCATGCTCCCCCTGAGTACATGTTGAATTCTCTGATTGAGCTCCCCCTTTGTACATGCTGAGATGCACTAAACCATCCATGCTCCCCCTGAGCACATGCAGAGTCTGTAAAAATATTTTCCAAAAGAATAACATGACTCTATAACTCAACTAAGTGAGTATGACCTTCCTATCACCAATGACTCATACATATATCAATCTCCCAACCAAGTGGGGATATACCGAATTTGACTAGTGAGTATGACCTTCCTATCACTAATGACTCATACATATATCAATCTCCCAACCAAGTGGGGATATACCGAATTTGACTCATCCTCCCAACCAAGTGGGGATATACCAATTTATACATGACTAAAATGTAACAATTATTACATCATCCTTCCCATGCATAGTGGGGTTACAAATTACATCATATGATCAAAAAGGACTCATCAAAAGACTACGACAGACAGAGACAAATTATTACATCATGGGTCTTTATATGACCTTTACATCGAATGATATACATGACATTTATAACAGAGACCAAATATCTAAACAAGACCATGATAGTCATCAGCAACTATCATACACCATGTATGATCTACTCCATAAGCATCTGTCAACAACATCCAGACCAAAAACCTGTATATGTCCATGATTAGTTCCCAAAATATCATCAACCTGTGACAAAGTATATCAACTCATCCTCTTGATCTCATCAAGATCAACTTAATTCATTTCCTTAGTAGAAAGAGACTTATCACAACTTTCCATGAATCAACTAAGCATATGTCATATCTCCAAGTGGTAGCACAAAATCATTGACATCATATCATATGTATGTGAAAACACCATAGACATCATCTATGATCATAACATCATTATCAAGAACTGCATGATCTTTTCACAAGGACCTTCATTATATCATCACTAGGGAACATCCCACATCTGATAAGCATCCACCATGATAATCAACATATGTGAGTATCAACCTATCATCATAAAGTAAGAACTCATCATCATTATGTGACTAAGTAAGCCATGTCTTCGAATATCCATATCTTCAAATATCTATGTATTCTAAACATAATTCCAACAATGCTTTATTAGAGGCATAGCATGTTCTCCTCCTACACCTGTTCCACTTGTTCACTGTCAGATCTGATCATTGCAAATATCAGTGAGAGTTATCAAGGTATCATCATTAATAAGATATACATCAACTTTTTAGCACCAACACATTTCTACAAATCATCAGCAAATTGTAACCATCATCAAATAGAGCAGATAAGTGACTGAACCATATCAGACTCCTTTTCCTGAGTCTGTCCCGCTGCTTTTTCCTCAAAACACCATATACGTGACTGTGCAGCTTCTAACTCGCGTATATATGCAACTTGTCCTCATGCTAACTGTGTATGAGAATTGAAATTCTAAAGTTTCACACTTTCATCTCCCTCTGAATCTGTTATGTTTGTATACTCTGCTATGCCACATCTTTCTGACTGTACTTCCTTTTTCTTCCATATCTTCGAGTGTGATGATTTTTTCTCCCTTTGGTAAGGTGGCTGAAATTTGCTCATGCATTCCTTTTCTATATGTCCAAACTTGTTACAAGCATAACATCTTACATGTTTCATATTCCTTCTATAATAGTCAATGGCTTTGTGACCAAACATATTGTAGAATTTTTCTACAAATTAGCTAGCTCTGATACCATGTATAAATTCCCACTGTAGATCAACATATTATGAAATAATATACTAAAACACAAAACAAGATCTACTTCTACAACACTTTGCAGAAGCTTAATTGAATTGAACAAGATCAACAGAACACATATAACTGATAAGGAGAAATCAATCACACATGACACAGAAGAAATAACCCGGGGAAAGCCTCAGCCTAAAACCCTAATCTCTGTATTATCATACAAGTGGAAATATAGTCTGGATTACAAAAAGAATCAGCTCACAAGATATCCTGCTCTCTCTGCAATCCCTTTGTTGCTCATAGATAGTCAAAGGCCTCTCTCAAACCTTCTCCTCTGCCCTCCAAGCCTCCTATTTCTTTGCGCAATTTTCCTTGGGGTCCAGTGCAGCCACTTGTGTGAATTGGCCTCTTCACACACTCACTAACCTCTAATCCAACTGCGCAATCCTGAAGGAGATAAATCCTTCTCCATGGATGAGCTTCCTTTATAGGAAAAATCCATCCAACTGATAGTACATTGTCCCTCCTTTGATCTCAACTGGGTCTCTATCTGAACTGACATGCATGAGTTATTCATGAGAGAATATTCAGTTATCTAAAGTGCAGCAGTTATATGCAAGCATGCATTAACTAACTGAACTCACATTAATTTAAACAAACTGTTTAAATCAATCTAACTGGACTTGACTCAGTTAACTGAGCCAACTAATTACAACTCAAATTAGAACTCATCCTTATCTCTTTAACTAATGGATAAATTCCTCAATTAATAGAGAAACTGTTGCATGTCCTCACATAGACTTCATGTTTGATTTTTAACAACTAATTAATTCATGGTGAATTAATTAATTTATTTTCAAATAGCTGTTAAGTTCAAATTCAAATTTTACTTCCTATTTTAGTCCAAGGACTGACTAAAATTGGGATCTATCCCGAACTGCTAAAAATAGCAATGTTATTTTTGGCACTTCCATTTTTCATTCCCTATTGCTCAATCGAGCACTGGTACCCAAACTTCTATTTATAGCAGTGCTATTTTTAGCACTTCTATTTTTAGCATTTCATGTTGCTATTTTCAACACTCCCTCTCAATAAGAAAGGCATTCAAATCGAACCCGGTCCTATACCTTTGGAATGTTCTGCATGCAACACTTCTACCAAGTGTGGTTGCTCCAGCAACTCTAGAAACAAAAGGACTCCCAACTGACCTCTCTATTGGGCTAGAAACATACTCTGATGCTGAAGCTCTACCTATTGCTAACAAGTGCTCCCTCTCTAGCCTCTGAGCTGCTCCAACACTCCATGCATCTCGCATCGTTGCACACATCTCTGTGCCATCCTGCACTAGTGCAACACTCTTGTGCCTCTCGCATTGATGCAGCCTACTAGCTCTACACTGTCTTGGGACTCCTGCATTGTAGCTCTCTCTGCTGCTCCATCCGCATCTGTCTCTACCCACTCAACCAGTCCTGCTACTCCTCGTCAGGGCTCCTGTAGCAATTTCGAATCAAAGAGGTTGGGTACCTCAAGAAACCTACCCCTATTCCTCCCTTTTTGGGATGATCACTCCACATCGCCCAACCTCCTACCTGGAGGTATGGATGCATGTGATCCCTCTACCCACCTAGCTCGAAATTTCCCCCTACTGGAGGTCTCTACATGAGTAGATGTCTCTACTCAATCCCCTCTCAGCTTCCCCAGTTGTGGCTACTTCACAACCTCCTGAAGCTACTTCACCAATCGTGGCTCCTCCACAATTTTCTGAGACTTCATCTGGTGCTGCATATTGAGAGGTAATGTACTCTCCCTCTCAACCACCAAGTCTCCATCAGTTTCCTTGCTCCTCAAGGCTTTTCATGCATCTTGAACCTCAAGAGCATATAGGTTCTTGACCCGTGAACCGATCTGCTTCACCTATCTAGTGATGAAGTGTCTAAGAAAAACCTTTCCCTTACTAAAGACTACATCATAGCCTCTATCTTCCAGCATCACGATTGACACCAAATTTCTCTTCAGTCCTAGTACATACTTGACATCGTTCAAGGTAATGCGAGCTCCATGCTCCCTCTGAAAAACAATCGTGCCTACACCTAAGAAACTATACTTTCATCATTACCCATCGCTATGAGTATCTAGAGATCTTTCTCCTCCAAAGTACTGAACAAACTCTTGTCACCGGTCATGTGGAAAGAAGCTCCACTGTCAAGAAACCAACCACTTCCCACCATGGATGAAACCATGTATGTGAACAATGTGAAATCCAACTCGAACTGTGAGGCCAGTGCCTCGCCTTTAGTTATACCCAGATCATAACATTTGTAGAATAACACATGTGTCAGTATTCAGATCTAGATTATACATGATCAAACCATATAATGATAATTCATTTCAAGCATTAAGATCCCAATCCATCCTTAGATCTTATCCCTCTTCAACCACTAAGGTTCATCCTTGCTTCAGATCAAGCAAAGCACCATAAGCCAATAACCTGCATACTAGATCTCACACTTCATCAGATCTTCGATACTTGTACACCTTGGCCTAATGATCTTCTCCTCCTTGTATAGTTTAGGCCTTTCTCAATACCTTGGACCAAATACCTAGCATCAATACCTCTGACAAAATACCTTGGACCAATAACATGGATCAAAATACCTTGGACCAAATATGTGGAACCAAAAACTTTCTTTTCCAACATATACACACTTTTCCTTCTGTGAAAGTGTGTGTGTATGTATACACTACTTGTGTTCAGTGAACCTGCGTGTATACGAAGCTTGGTCAAGGTGAACTTGCATATACCTCTCTTTCTTCATTCTCTGTAGTCTGATCTGTAATCCTTTGCTTGTTAGTATTCTACACTATGAACTGTCATCTGAGCAAGTTGCCATCAAGGACAACATTTGTATCATAATGCCAACATTTAGGAAGGAAATTCCATCCAAACCCAAATTGATGAGCTGCGTCAGAAGGCCTCCATTATTTCTTCAAGGAAGGAGGCATGGGTCGACGAGGAAAGCAAACTATCATAGACAATGCAAAGCAAGTTAAAATCTCTTCAGAAGATGCAGAGAACCATGGGCCTTGCAGTCGAAGGTCCAACAACAATGAAAATGGTCTAGGAAGTTCGCCAGGCCACCGTGCAGGGAACAAAAAATATTCAAGCATTGAAGATCGAATTCAATGGTATGTAAGCAAAGATTGAGGCAACACTAGTAGAGTGACTCGGGACGAGTCACAACTTTGTGTTGGGGGCCTGCTAGTACGGGGTCCCCTCGGTCAAATTTTGTCAAGTTTTGATTGTAAAGTCTCCCATTTTGAGGAGCGGAGCACGAGTAGTGCAGGCTGATAGGAGTCAAAGGGGCTTTAGGAAGGTCGAAGCCCCTTAATTTGTTAGAGTCAAGTTATTTTGAGACCCGCGCATGTTTCGTGGACCATGGTATTGTAATGCAGAAGAATATAAAAGGAATTCATAGAAGATTCATAAGATAACCAAGAGAAGTAAGAATAGTGCATGATTTGGGTCTGATCTTATCTATTATGTACTTGGGTGAACGGGAAGGATCCTGCAGATGTGTGTGTGAAGACCTTCGTAAGTCTGCAGCTGAGTGCGTGGGCCCCTGCAGCTGTGTGCACAGGGTTGGGAAGAACTGTAATTCAAGGTCTGAATCATAATAAAGGCTTGTTTTGAAGAACTATATGTGTATCTATGTATCAATGTTTTATCTCTTAATTTACTGTATTTTTGATCTGTTGAATGCACCTAATTAGGAAAAGTACTTAGTAGATTCACAAAGATGTAGATATGTTTATTTATATGACGTTATGCATGTTTAACGTAATTGGAAAAGGACACAAATATGATAACTATTAATTAATATAAATTATGAGTTTTAAGGGTTAGGGTTTGCGAAGGTCAAGATAAAGCCTTAAGTTCAACAGAAACACATCACATAGTCCTCTGGATTCAGAAACCTAGTTCTAGCATCTACCAATACTCCCTTGGGTGAGACTGCAACTTGCGCTACGTGGGTTGTTTCCGAAAGTGTTGGTAGTGTAGGGTTTTGTTAGTTAGCATAGCTAAATCCAAACCTGGGTCAAAGACCTCTCAAGCCAACATTCCTTATTAGGTGATCAATTTCTGAATTGAATTAGGATGTTTTTATGCACATGTTTTATCTAAGGATCACTCAAAATAAAAATATTATCACTCTTGCATGAAACAAAAACATCACATTTGACAAAAATAAAACTATGTGGAAATAAATTTCATATTAACAAATCTAAATCTACTTCACAATGACATAAATGAAACTAACCTTAAGTACTTAAATAAAATATCACACTAGAAAATTTAGATCTAATTCACACTCACATAAATGAAACTAATATTAAGTGTGGAAATAAAATATCACACTGGAAAATCTAAATCACACTGATAAAGCCTTGAAATAAACTATAATTCTAATGGAAATTCAAAAATTAAATGATTCTACTCTTCAAAATTTACATGTGCATAATAGATCCCTTTTGATTATTTTTTTCATCCTTCACACAACAAAATGATCAAATCTATGAAAGAAATCGTCAGCAAACTCTATTACAAACTCCATGCTCAATATCACAAGCATTCTTGGAAAATAAAAACTATATTCACTCTGATAACTTAATCCTATGAAATAGACAACTTAAATAAAAATGAAACTTTACAGCTCCCAAGGGGCCCTCCCGTGGGTGTAGATATCCAACGATCAACACAGATTAAATACACATTTAAATGCACAATACAGTGGAATAATAAGCTCACTTTAATAATTGCAAAGAGTATTTCAAACAATAACCAGTTTGTCTATCATCGTCATGCTGAGATGCAAGTTTTATAACCTCCTTCATTAAACTGTTTGGAGATTTATAAACCTATCCTACTCAACAAAAGATCTAAAAATAACATAAGATAACATAAAATAATGATTCTTCATGATTTTATACTGGAGAAGCAAATCATGAGGCAAAATATCAGCTTCATCCTTATCATCGATCTCCTTGCTTGCCTAATTCGTCTTTGGCTCGTTTCTCGCTAGGTTGACTTCCACATTGACCTGCTCATACAACATCCTTATCATATTTCTAGATCATAGGGATAGGTGGATATTGTTATGCTAGTTGTGAGCTACCTATCCATACATATTGTTCCTCAACTAATGTTTCAAAACCTATAGATTCTTCAAGTAAGCTGTAAAATTGATAGCCGCAGAATTGATGCAATTCAGTAGCTTATGAAAATATTAAATCAAATAATAAGGAAACAATGAAACTATGAATAAAATATATGATTGAGTACCTGATTTTGCTAATAGCCTTGCAAGTTGACACTTAATTGGAGTTATTATGGTAAACAAGGAAGAGAATGGAGTGAATGGAGTGTAAGGAAGGTGTGAAAAAGGAACAATTTTGGTCTTCAAAGGGTATATTAGTTAATGTATTGTTATATGTGTTAGGGTTATATAAATGTTTGCCATTTTATTGGTATTGTGGTTACATGAATGGTAGATGCTAGTGAATTAGTGTGGTAATATAGTCATGAATGATAGTAACCTGTGGTTGTATGCATTATTGTTGTTGTTTTATGTTAGTTAACTTGATGATTATGTTATATGTCATTGATGAATATGTTATATGTGAAGTTGTAGTTAGCTCGATGATTATTCCATATGTTGTTGATGAACATGTTATATGTTAACATATTATTGTTATATGTTAGTTAAGTTGATGATTGTGTTTATAGGATTAATATCTTGATGTTATATGTATCATGCTAAATTGGATTGGCCTATGAAGATGGTTAGGGTTATGACATTCAGGTATGAGTCGATCTACTTATGACATTGTGTTGTACTATTCTAGATTGATCATACAGATGTGATTGTTATGCATGAAAGACAAATGTTTATGAGCTTATGATGTGAACAAGTTAGTTAGTTAATGTTATGGATATCATGATATTATTTTTCTTTGAGCTTATGTTTTGGGAAGTTATATCATGCTAACTAGATTGATTGCACAGACAAGATAGCCTCCCTTTAGATACATTAAGGTGTGAGTTTGCTTATGTCGTATATTTGGTGCTTGATTGTTTGATTATGTCATCTATTTGGTGTTTGAGTGTTTCGTGTCTATTATGTTGACTAGTTTATTTATCTAACATGGTACATTTATAGTTTGTTTGAATGTTTTATTAAATTTCTTGATATGAGTATGTGTCTGTAAGATTGCATGAAGAAATGATCTATTTTTAAGATGGTCGTACTAACAAATATGTGTTGAGACAACTGATATGTAATTGAGTGTAACATTATGTATTATGATTGATGAATGTGAGTTTATTTTCATTATGACATGGTTGTTAAACTTGGTGAAGGTTGATTTCCAAATAATAGATATGTTTCCTTAATATTTGGAACATGTGATCTGTTGGGGGTGGAGCCTGATTATATCCTTTATTAAGAGGTATCACTACATTGGACCCTAGTTCGTAATGTGGTGGCAACACTACCCGTAAAATGTATGCCACTAGGGGGGTCAGGGGGGGCGACAATGATTATTTGGAGCCCCCCCTGGCAGGGGATCGGGGGCAACGCCCCCGAAGCTAAAAATAGATGCAAAATTTCCTTGTAAAATGTTGTAATTTTGTAGTCAATCTCAGCCATTCATTAGGCAGATATCTCACGATAGAAGTTATGTTTAATTTAGGGCTCTTTTCCCTAGAAGGAAACCCATCGCTATATATGAGGGAATTGTATTGCGGCTATGTAGATCTATATTCTGAGCGAGAAAGAGAGAGGAGATTGTGTGAGAGCGACGAGGGAGTTACAACGGATCTACTGTAGGTTGTATCTCTTCATTGTGCTAGATAATATAAAAGGAAGGACTGGCTGTTTCTCCGTGGATGTAGTGCATATTGGGTGAACCACGTATATCTGTGTCTCTCTTGTTTTATGTGTTTTATGTGTTTATATTTATGCAATATATTTTGTGTGTTCCATTTCTCTGTAATATATAATTTTATAACAACTGGTATTAGAGCCGAAGGTCTATTTGGCTATTAAACTCGCAAGATAGAAGGGTTCCTAGTTCGAGTGGAGCAATGGCGGAAGATGGTAGGTTTAGGGTCGAAAAATTTAGCAGCTAAAACTACCAGTTGTGGAAGATGCAGATGGACTATTATTTGTATCAAAAAGATATGTACCTACCATTGAGTGGAAAGACAAAGAAGTTGACGAGTATGACAGACACAGAATGGGATATTCTTGACAGAAAGGCACTTGGAACAATACGGTTGTGCCTAGCGGCGTCGGCAGCCTTTAATATTTCAAAGGAAATGATAACAGAGGGTTTAATGTCGGCATTGGCCAAACTATATGAAAACCCCTCGACCTCAAATAAGGTATTTCTTATGAAGCATTTATTTAATATGAAGATTTCAGAAGGTGGATCTGTTGCTGATCATTTAAATGAATTTAATATAGTTACCAGTCAGTTAAGTTCTGTAAGGGTAACTTTTGATGATGAAGTTAGGGCTCTGTTATTTTTGTTCTTATTGCCAGAAAGTTGGAATGGTTTAGTTATCGCAATTAGTAACTCTATCTCTAGATCTAGTACTTTAAAGTTTGATGATGTTGTCAGTGCAATCCTTAGCGAGGAAATGCGACGAAAAAGCTCTAGTGAGACATCAGGTAATGATTTGACTACAGAGACTAGGGGAAGAAAAATGGAAAGAGGAAAGAGCCCAGGATATCGCAATAAGTCAAGGAAAGGTGGATCGAAGTCTAGATCAGGGACAATGTACTGGAAATGCAAGAAGAAGGGACACTTGAATAAAGATTGCAAGTCTCAAAAGGGAAAAGAAGGAGACGTGCAACAAGAAAACAATCACAAATCAAATGTGACAGGTAATGTGTTGCAAGATTCTTTGATTCTTTCATTAGAAAATATTATCGATGCCTGGGTGGTAGATTCAGGGGCCTCATTCCATGCCACACATGATAGGAAACATTTTCATGATTATGTTCAAGGAGATTTTGGACATGTTCGATTGGGTGATGATAAACCCTGTAAAATCATTGGAATGGGTACAGTTTTCATAAAATAGTAGAATGGAAATCAATGGCTATTGAAGGAGGTAAGGCATGTTCCAGATCTGAATAAAAATTTTATTTGAACATGGCAGTTGGGAGGTGAAGGTAGTGTGACTACTTTTTCAGATAAAACCTAGAAGGTCACTAAAGGAGCCATGGTAGTAGCAAAAGGAGAAAAGGTTGGTACATTTTATTTATGCAATGGTATTTCTAATTATATTAATTCTTTAACCTCTACAAGAGAAGATACAGCATTGTGGCATCATAGGCTTGGGCACATGAGTGAGAAGAGGATGCAGATTCTTTAATCAAGAAATTTGTTGCCAAGTTTGAAGCATGTTGATTTAAAGTTATGTGAGAATTGTGTTTATGGAAAGCAGAAGAGAGTCAGATACCTCAGAGTTGGGAAAGGAAAGAAAAGAAAAAAATTAGAGCTTGCACATACAGATGTATGGGGACTTGCTCAGGTATCATCTCTCGATGGCTCTCATTATTATGTTACTTTTATTGATGATGCAACAAGCAAAACCTAGATTTATTGTATTCGAAATAAATCTGATGTATTTGATACTTTCAAGAAATGGAAAGCTTTAGTTGAAAATGAGTCAGGAAAAAGTTTGAAGTGTCTCAGATCAGATAATGGAGGTGAATATTGCCTCAAACAGTTTGATAGGTACTATTCATAGAATGGAATTCACAGAGAGAAGCCAGTTCCAGGAACACCACAAGAAAATGGTGTGTCAGAAAGGATGAACAGGACAATCATGGAGCGTGCAAGGTGCATGAGATTGCATGCAGGATTGCCTTTACAATTTTGGGTAGATGTTGTAGATATTTTTGTTTATCTAATAAACATAGGGCCTTCAAGTTCCTTGGATGGTGGTATTCCAGAGGAGGCATGGATAGGTAAAAAGGTAAACTACTCATTTTTAAAGACTTTTGGTTGTGAAGTATTTGTCCACATTAATAAAGAAAAAAGAATAAAGTTTAATGCAAAATCAAAGAAATGTACCTTTATTGGATATGGTGTTAATGATTTTGGTTATCTCTTTTATGATTATGAAAAAAACAAAATCATTAGGAGTAGAGATATCATATTCAATGAAAAGGTTTTGTATAAGGATCAGATGCATGAAAAGAAACAGGAAAAAGAAAATAGAGAATACGTAGTGCTGGATGAGATCACAGAAAAGGTGAAGGTGCCTAAAAGTTATAATGACCAACAATCAGAACAACAATAGCAACAAGCACCTCAAACACCTGATAGTGGTGTTAGAAGATCTACCATGATAAGTAGATCCCGAACGATACTCTCCTTCATTATATTATGTATTGTTGACTAATTCTGGTGAAATAGAATGTTATGAAGAAGCAGTGCAGGTAGAAAGTAGGAAGATGTGGGACCAAGTCATGAAAGAAGAGATGGACTCCTTAGCACATAACCAGACTTGGGACTTAGTCATGTTTCCCGCAGGTAAAACAACATTGCAGAATAAATGGGTTTACATGTTGAAGCAAGAAGATGGAGGTAGAAAAAGGTTTAAATCTAGACTTGTGGTGAAGGGTTTGCACAAGAAAAGGTATAGACTTTCATGAGATATTTTATCCTATTGTTAAAATGACTTCAATCATAACTATTTTAAGTCTAGTAGTAGCTGAATATTTTCATCTTGAGAAGTTATATGTAAATACAACTTTTCTCCATGGGGATTTGGAGGAAGAGATATATATGCAACATCCATAAGGATATGAGGTAAAAGGGAAGGAGAAACTAGTGTGCAAGTTGAAGAAGAGCTTGTATGGATTAAAATAGGCTCCAAGGCAGTGGTATCTAAAATTTGACAGGTTTATGTCTGAACAAGGTTATACTAGATGTCACTCTGATCACTGTGTTTATCTCAAAAGGAAAAATGATGGCAGCTATATTATATTGTCAATGTATGTAGATGACATGTTGGTTCTAACATGCAAGAAATAAATGTGCTCAAAATAAAATTGGTGAACTCATTTGCAATGAAGGATTTGGGTGCTACAAAACAAATACTTGTCATGAGAATAACTAGAGACAAGAAGAATTGAAAATTAACATTGTCTCGGAGTGAGTACATAGAAAAGGTGTTGAAAAGATTTAATGTGCAGAATGAAAAACCAGTTAGTATACCTTTGGCTAGCCATTTCAAGCTAAGGAGGTGTGTCCCAAGACTCAGGAATAAATGGCTTATATGTCTAAAGTTCCATATGCATCAGCAATTGGAAGCTTAATGTATGTAATGGTCTGCCCAAGGCCTGATACTGCACATGTAGTGGGAGTTGTAAGCAGGTACATGAACAACCCAGGAAAAGAACATTGGATGGCAGTGAAGTGGATTCTCAGGTATTTGAGAGGAACAACAAATCAAGAATTATCCTTTGGTGGTTCAAACATTGCTCTATAGGGACATGTTGATGCAGATACGGTAGGTGATAGAGATAACAAGAAGGAGCACAATAGGGTATGTGTTTACTATAGGTGGAACAACTGTTAGTTGGGTTTCAAAACTGCAAAGTGTTGTTGCACTCTCAACAACATATGTAGAGTATGTTGCTGCTACAGAGGTTAGTAAAGAAATGATTTGTTTACAAAGGTTTCTGGATGAATTGGGTAAGAAGCAAGAGTTGTGCAGGTTATAGAGTGACAGCCAGAGTGCCATACATCTTGCAAAGAACTCTGCATTTCATTCCAAGACTAAATATATAAAACTCAAGTACCATTTCATATGGTCAGTTTTGGAAGATGGATAGTTAAAGCTGGAAAAGATACACACTAGCCAGAATCCTGCAGATATGTTAACAGAAGTTGTAACCAGGGAGAAATTAAGATTCTGCTCAGTTTCAATTGGTCTTCAAGTATGATGAAGAAGATGAGAAATAAGCAAAGTCCAAAGTGGAGTCATTGTCCACCAAATGAAGCAGCAGTGGAGTTTCTATAATTAGTCTCCAAGTGGGAGATTATTGGGTGCGGAGCTTGATTATCTCCTTTATTCAGAGGTATCACTGTATTGGACCCCAGTTCGTAATGTGGCGGCAACGCCACCCATAAAATTTACGCTGCTAGGGGGGTCCAGGGAGGGGTGATGGTGATTATTTGGAGCACCCCCCCCCAGGTTGGGGATCGGGGGAAATGCCCCCAAAGCTAAAAATAGATGTAAAACTTCCTTGTAAAATGTTGTAATTTTGTAGTCAATCTGGGTCATTCATTAGGTGAATATCTGACATTATAAGTTATGTTTAATTTAGGTTTTTTTTTCCCTAGAAGGCAACCCCTCACTATATATGAGGGAATTGTATTGCGGCTATGTAGATCTGTATTCTGAGTGAGAAAGAGAGAGGAGATTGTGTGAGAGTGAAGAGGGAATTACAATGGAGCTACTGTAGGTTGTATCTCTTCATTTTGCTGGATAATATAAAATGAAGGATAGGCTGTTTCTCCATAGACGTAGCCCAAATTGAGTGAACCACATATATTTGTGTCTCTCTTATTTTATGTGTTTTTTGTGTTTATATTTCTGCAATATATTTTATGTGTTCCATTGCTCTGTAATATATAATTTTCTAACATGATCGACATGAGTGAACAGTTGCAAGAAGCATGCTTGGTAATAGAATTACAAGGTAATAGTTGATTTTTTACATAACTATCCACTGGGTGATGTGACGGTACATATGAAGACTCAGTTGCAACAAGGTAAAGGTAAAAGAAAGGAATTGGGTGAGAATTCCTTTGGTTATGTTTGGAAACTGCAATTCCAAATGAATGAGTGCTTTACATATAGGAAGTCTTCTTAGCCCTAATTTGTCTAAAATTATGTGGATATGTGTTATAGTCATGGACATGTATTTGACAAGTATACAGATTGGTGTCTAGCTATAGCTAGATATGTCAAGGGAATTAGAGTCCCTTGAGACATGACACAAATGTGTTCAACTACAGGGCAATGTTCTTGGCATAACAAGGTAAGTTAACTGGTATACTTTTATATTTATTTATACATTGAAAACTATGTGTTTATGGTAGTGTGATGTAGGGAGTTGCATGGCAAGAGAGGTTTCCATGAAATCTTCAAGAAGGCTCGGGTTGAGCTTTCCTTGGGAACCATCGGATTAAGTCATGGTGTTTATTGTTAGTCTTTTTATTTTAGTCTTTTATGATTTGTTTGCACTTTATTTGAGGTTTGCTTATGTCTAGTATATGTTGGCATTATGACAAACATGTTTTCCTTGATGGAAACCTACTTAATAAACATGTCAACATGATGGTAGACCAATCAGTATTATGCAACCAGCTCACAAAATAGAAGAAAAGATAGATCAATGACTTCAAAATTAGCCTCTTCTAGGGGGCAACCTCCTTTACATTACACAAATGAACAATTCTTGGATGATTCAAATGACAAAACATCCTTTCTATATATAGGAGTCTAAGGGATCACAATATAATCAAAGCTAACATAAAAATAACAATGCAAGGGCACAAAAATAACAATAGTGGGTTTTTATGGGGCACAATAACAACAATATGGGGACTATGTGGGCACAACAATAACAATAAGGGAGCTACGCTAACATTAATAATGGGGGAATACACTAGTATTATAGGGACCTAATATTCCCCTCTACTTCAAAAAAGCGTTGTCCTCAACATTTTAGTAGTTATGGATGCATCTGTATAAAATTTTCATCCTCCCATGTGGAATATTCAACGGGTAAGTTATTCCACTTGATGAGATACTCTAAAATTGATCGATTTCGTAGCTGTTGAGTTCTTGTTTCCATGACTGCATTAGGTTCCAATATGATTTTTCCTTCTTTGTCAAGTTCTAGCAAGTTTGTTTGAACTGGGAGCTTGTCACCTATAACCTTCTTTAAGCATGAAACATGGAAAATTGGGTGCACTCGGGAAGATGGAGGAAGCTCCAATTTGTATGCCATAGTACCAATATTGTACAACACCTTGTAAGGACTATAATACTTTGGTGATAATTTATTATCCTTCTTAGCTTGCTTGAGGAACATTTGTTTGTATGGTTGTAGCCATAAAAATACCCATTTGCCTACATCAAAACGTTGATCTTCCTGTTGCTTAATTCTATTATGCACCAAGGTGAGGTTATCCTTTAAGAGTTGGAGAACTTGTTGTTGATGCTCGATGTGATCTTCCACTGCTTGAACCTTAGAATTTTCTCTTAAATATGATGTGATGGGCGGTGGATGATATCTATAAAGTGCCATAAATGGGGTCATTTTTTCTGCAGTATGGGTGCACTCGGGAAGATGGAGGAAGCTTCAATTTGTATGCCATAGTACCAATATTGTACAACACCTTGTAAGGACTATAATACTTTGGTGATAATTTATTGCCCTTCTTAGCTTGCTTGAGGAACATCTGTTTGTATGGTTGTAGCCATAAAAATAACCATTCGCCTACATCAAAACGTTGATCTTCCTATTGTTTCATTCTATTCTGCACCAAAGTGAGGTTATCTTTTAAGAGTTGGAGAACTTGTTGTTGATGCTCGATGTGATCTTCCACTTCTTGAAAATTAGAATTTTCTCTTAAATATGATGTGATGGGTGGTGGATGATATCTATAAAGTGCCATAAATAGGGTCATTTTTGCTGCGGTATGGAAGGAAGTGTTATACCACCATTCAGCCAAAGGTAACCACTTGACCCATTGTGTATATTTATCAAATACAAAGAAACGAAGATATCCTTCAAAGAATTTGTTCACTATCTCAGTTTTCCCATCAAATTGATGATGATAAGATGAGCTATGAGCTAATTGAGTACCCATACAAGAAAATAATTCTATCAAAAAATTTCCAGTGAAAATGGGATCTTTGTCGCTTACAATAATCTTAGGGTTTCCATGTAGCTTTTGAATTGTTTCCATAAATGCAGTAGCAATTGTATTGGCTTTGAATGGATGGGATAATGCATAAAAGTGTGCATACTTGGTAAGTCTATCAACTACCACCATGATAACACTTTTTCCTTCCGACTTGGGTAAACCTATGATAAAATCCAATGAATCATCCTCCCAACGTTTACCTGGAATGGATAAAGGTTGTAATAGACCCGAGGTCTTAAGTCTCAACTTTATTTTGTTGGCAAACCAAACATTTCGTCACAAACTTTTGAATATCATATTTAAGGCCATCCCAAAAAAATTCCTTCTTAACTCTGTTGTAAGTTTTTAAAAATCCTGAGTTCACTCCTAAGGGAGAGGTGTGAAATTCTAGAAGAATCTTTTGTTTGATTTTGGAATTATTACAAAGTTATAAGCGATCTTTGTACCATAAGAAATCATTTTTCTAGCTAAATGTATCAAATGTATTGGGATCTTTCTAAAACATTTGAATGAGTGCCCACACTTCTTTGTCATTCTTCCATTCGTCCTTTGCTTCATTTATCCAATATGGTTCTATAATAGAAATGGCACAAAGCAATTCTTTCAAAACCTCATCCTTTCTTGAGAGTGCATCTGCAACAACATTTTTCTTCCCTTTTTTCAAGATGATTTCAAATTCATAACCCAATACCTTTGTGACCCATTTATGCTGGTCTTTTGAAGATAATCTTTGTTCTAAAAAGTATTTAAGGCTATAGTGATCTATTTTTACCTTGAAGTGTCTTCCCATTAGGTAAGGTCGTAATTTCTTAAGTGCATTTAGTATTGCCAACATTTCCTTCTCATAAATAGATTTGTGTAAATACTTTCCTTTGATTGGATGACTTTCAAAATCAATGGGTCTTCCTTCTTACATTAAAACAACACCAATTCCATTTCTCGAGGCATCCCATTCCCCAATAAGGGTTTTTGTGAAGTCTGGCATAGCTAAGACTAGTGCTTGGCACATTACCTCTTTAAGATGTTCAAAAGGCCTTAGTTTCTTCTGGAGTCTAAGAAAATGCACCTTTCTTTAGTAATGTTGTTATAGGTGCTGCTATTTTCCCATAATTCTTAACAAACTTGCGATAATACCCTGTCAACCCAAGAAATCCTCACAGATTCTTTACAAATGTGGGGATTTTACATTCCTTAATGGCTTTAAGTTTTTTAGGGTCTACCTTAACACCCTCATGAGATACAATATGACCTAGATATTCCACCTCCTCTTCTCCAAAGAAACATTTGGAGGTTTTTGCATATAATTATTTCTCCTCCAATAGTTTGAGCACCTTGTCAACATGTTGAACATGATCCTTCCAAGACTTGCTGTAGATTAGTATATCATCAGAAAATAATAACACAAATTTTCTAAGAAAGGGTTTGAAAATGGAATTCATCAAACCTTGAAATGTAGAAGGTGCATTGGTAAGGCTAAAAGGCATGACCAAAAATTCATAATGACCCTCATGATTTATAAATGTCGTTTTTGGAATGTCTTCAATCCTCATTCTTATTTGATGATATCCTAAACGAAGATCCAACTTGGTGAAGTAAATTTCTCCATGTAATTCATCCAATAATTCATCAATGATGAGAATGCGAAATTTATCTTTAATAGTTAGCTTGTCGAGCTCCCTATAATCCAAAAACATGTGCCATGATCCATCCTTCTTGTGCACCAATACTACTGAAGCAGAGAAAGAACTTTGACTAGGTTGAATTATACCAGCCTCTAGCATTTCTTAAACCATACGTTCAATTTCACTCTTTTGGGCATAAGGATATCTGTAAGGCCTGATGTTTGGAGGAACACTTCCTGGAATCAAATTAATAGCATGATCATGATCAATAATAGGTGGGAGGCCTTTGGGAGTCTCAAATACTACCTTGGAATGATTGTCGAAGCCTTTTTGGAGATCTAGAGAAATAGATGATTTCGACGTTTGAACCTCTAGTAAGCATAATTGTGCAATTATGCCCCATTTTTGTTTCTTTAAAAGCTTTATCATGCCATTAGATCTCATTATCTTTCCTAGTTTCCCTTTTATACCTTCCTTTCCTTCCCAAGATAAATTCAATAAAAGTTCTTAAAAATTAAAAGTTATCATACCCAAAGATTGTAACCATTGGACTCCTAGTACAACATAAACACCACGCATTGAAATGGAAATCATTGGACTATTAAATACATATTCCCCCTTGGTTATCTTGATATTGGACACCCTCGTACTGGATATTGGAAGAAATTGATTTCTTTGGCTATCTTACAACGAATAAAATTATGGGTACTAGAATCAATCAACACTATTACCTTTTTCTTCTTGATATGTCCTTCTATCTTGAGAGGTTGAGGAGTGGTAATTCCTGCCAATGCATTACAAGATATGGCCAGATTCATTTATTTTTTCTCTACGGTTGGTTCCTAGTGTATATCCTCTTCTTTTGATGTTCCTTGTTCCTTTTCATCCTCCTCTTCACAATCTATGTAAAATAATTTCTTCTCAGCACACTTATGACCTTTAGTGTATTTTCTATCACAATAGTAACAAAGCCCTTTTACTCTTTTTTCTTCCAATTGTTATGGTGTCAACCTTATAGGTTGTGGAAGGCTAGGAGCAACAAAACTTCCATCTTTATAGTTGTGAGTGGTAGGCTTCCTTGTTGCCATAATTTTGCTTTCAATTTTTCTTTCCAACTTGAATGCCTTTTGTAATGAATCAGGTTCCCAAAGGTGAACCTCATGTTGGATGTTATACTTTAAATTCCCTATGAATACATCAATCCCATGCTCCTATGGAACATCATTTACACATATTCAATTTTTGGAAGTCCTCAATGTGCTCCACCATTGAACCCTTTTGTTTGAGATTTATCAATTGGCTAAAGAAGTTAATGGATTGCAGATTTTTGTGGTTTTGTTTTTTATAATCTGAACTCGGATAATCCACAGTTTTCATTTTTTCCTTTGTCGATATTTCGAGTCTAGAACAAGACTCATCATCAGGACTTGATTTACAAAGGAGAGAAAGAAATGTGTTGATAAATAGGGTTGAGGCTGAATTGTCAAGAATGTGAGCCGACCAGTTTCATGCTTGAATGAACAAGATTATTTTATCTATCTAATATATATTCTATTAGGTTCTTTTTAATTTCATTTTTTATTTTTTATTTATTTATTTATGGATAATTATTATAGTTATATATTAATTTTCTTTTAATGAAGAAGTTGTTGCTCTTTCTATCCTCGTAATGTGCTATCATTTCCTCCATAAAAATTGACAAAGTGAAAATTTTTTTACGAGAGAAAAGCCATCAATACGATATAAACTGATTGGGTTCCAATTATGAAGTTGCAATTTGTACCTTTTGTGTGTTTTGTACGTTGCAGAGATCAAAATATTGCTCCATCTGTAGTATCGATGTTATGGGATCCTTGCCATCAAACTTCCTCATATTGATCTTTGGAATGTGGTGGGTCTTCAATCCAGCATTAGAGTATATGAAGTCATGATTAACATTTCTTTTGTTCTCATCATGAGTTTCCTCTACTACCTTTTCACCATTAGGAAGCATTTCTTGTAGCAAATTTGTCAAATATTTCTTCAAATATTCCATGTTACCGTTTAGTTCATTGATCTTATCTTCCATGACACCCATATTAGCTTACATTCCATTCTTTAAACCATACATCTTAGCTTCGGTTACTTTTTGTGAGAGCAAAATTTGTTGCACTTGGTCTCGTAATTTTGATATATCATGTTGCATTTCTTCCTCTTCTTCATGTGTCATATAATAGATTTATGGTTTCTTACTAGGGGTTTCCATTTTCTTTCTTCAAGTCATTCTGAAATCAAAAAGTTATGTATATTCTTCACTATGCCCTTTGAATCAATTCAAACTGATTTTTCAAACAAAAGTTATGTAATTTTTTAAAAAGAAATACACACATTTTTCTTGCTTTTAGGAGTTCGATATTGAAACAATTGTAACTCTATAATTTCAGAACTCTATAATTTTGGATCTTCAATATCTATAATTTTGTCTTGTAGTATCCCTCTGAGTCCTCTTTCCAACCCCACAATTTCTATCGAGATTGGATTCTCCAAGAAAGAGTTATACCCAATCTCCCACGATAACCTGATTGTAGACTGGTTCAATAGAGAAAACTTGTACGAAGTGCCACGTGTCACTCTTTTTGACCTTTGGCTCTGAAAATGATACCCAAAAAACCAAAGTCCATCCTCTTTCTTTAAATTTTTACCAAATTTTAATCTGATGCCTGAAATGAAAGTTATGCTTATTTTCCTTAGGTCACTTGTTTGAGACAAAATTTTGGAGCCTCCAAAAACCCTAACTTCCTCAGATCATATCTCCAAACATATAGCGAGACAAGACCTAAAATTCACACATTAGGTTTAGCATGATTTCCACTCAAATGGCTTTCAATTTATCTTTTTTAGCTTCTTAGAAAAATGTTATCATGAAAATTCCACGATGGTCGGTTTGAAGCAGTGAAACCCTGAATTGAAAGCTCTGATACCAAATGTTATGCAACCAACTCACAAAATAGAAAAAAAGATAGATCAACGACTTAAAAAGTAGCCTATTTAAGGGGGAAACCTCCTTTACATTACAGAAATGAAAAATTCTTGGATTATTCAAATGAAAAACTTGCTTTCTATATATAGGAGTCTAAGGGGTCACAATATAATCATAGCCAACATAACGATAACATTATAAGGGCACAAACATAACAATAGTGGGTTTCTATGGGTCATAATAATAAAAATATGGGGACTACATGGGAACAACAATACCAATAAGGGGGCCACACTAGCAATAAAAATGGGGTAACACAATAGTATTATAGGGACCTAACACAGGCTAGTATAGATGTGACAGAAAGATTGGAAAAAGGAATATCAATTCATAAATAGAGGAATGAAAAAGATGTAGTTTGAAGAAGTATATGTGGGTTTTGTGAAACAAATTCGCGTACATACATGGGTATGAATAAGAAAAGGTGCATGTAGTTTCCACATTATGGTGTTCTAAATACCAAGGGTCTTTACGTGGTATTGACCCATAGTATTGAGCCCAACAACAGATATTTGATCCCCTAAAAGAATACCATCGACATTAGTTTGGTTTTGACTTGTGGTATTGGATAAGGGCTAATCTATATAAGGAGATGAAGATCAAATTACTCAGTGTGTGCAAGTGATGAATATCTCATGAATAGTTAGATCTCAAGAAAGTGTGCATGTAATGGGTTATTAATGAACAATTTGATCTGAAACAAAGTATGGACCTGGGAATTTGATGATGGATCAAATCTAATAGATCTGAAATGACTATATTGATAATGGATTGATTTGATCTCTAATATTTATGTCCGACGCATGTTTTATTATGTATGTCAAGAGAAGGGTTTGTTTTGAAGATCAGATGTGCAACAAAGCTAGAAGTCAATAGTTGCGGATCTGTACGTGGGTTTGATTCCTGAAAAGCATGTATACACGCAAAAGTGTTTTGTGGAAAGATCGTATATAAGCTAGGGTTTTGTTGAATAAGATGTTTTTTCAGTGTAATCAGTCTTGTTGTGCTTCTATTGTTTATCAATGAAGTCTTACTTGATGATATGAGTTTAACAATTATTATTGAAGTTGAATTGTTTGATTGAAGAGTGATGACGTTGCTAGCTATATGTTCTATGATTATTTCAGAGTAATTCAGTGGTTCAGGGTGTAACTCAATTTTTGTTTCATAATGATAGTGATTTAATTTAACGATTCAATTTTTTGAGATCTGTATGTGGATATGCTTCAAGGAGGCTGCGTATACACACATATTTTCTTAAGTAAAGTAGTGTATATATTATGACATTTTATTGATCAGGGTGTTTAGTTGGTTTAGTGAGTTGATGTAGTGTTTCGGTTCATTATTGGAATTATGATTACAATAATCTAACTACTTTGGTTTTTTGGGAATAAGTTAATTGATTTGGGTCTGAGTTGATTCAGTGATTTGTTGGTTCAATTGGCTTAATGATTAAGTGATTTGTTGCAGTGATTGGTTGATTCAGTTGATTTGGTGATTGAGCGATTTGTTACAGTGATCAGTTTCAATTTTGATATTTGGTATTGGGCTTAAATGATGGTAGTGGGTCCAGTATGAAAATTTGATGAAACGTGGCCTACAATTTTGATGTTTTGTATAAGGTGGATCTAGTGTGAAAATTTATGAAACGAGGTCCACGGTAATGCAAGGGGTTGGAACTCCCTTCCAGTGAGTGCTGAAGAACAAGAGAAGGTTGTAGCATTCTGTAGGTGGTTCCTATGTGTTGGTATGAGCTTGCAATAGTACAAGACTGTAAGAATTATTTCATCATAATAAAAAGAAGACAGACATGAAAACAATTGTGGTTTTTCCCCACATTGGGTTTCCACCTAAAATTCACGGTGTTCATATGTGTTTCTTATGTGTGATGCTTTATTATGTTTTGACTGTGCATGGTTATTGTATATCTAATGCTAATGAAGGACTAGCATAGTGGTTCAATATAAAATTGACTAAAAAACTAAGTTTATTGGATATACGCTAGTTGTCTGCATTAAAGTCGCATACATACGCATGTTTACTTCAGAAGAGTTGTGTAAAGAAATTATAATAATAAAATTAAATCAAGTTTAAAAAAAATACTAATTCCCCCCCCGCTCAGTATTTTTCCTAATAATTAGTATCAGAGCAGGTCCTTCGGAAGAAGCTTAATCACTTTAAGGAATACTCATCAAGATGAGTAATCAAGAGGGGAAAACATCTATCAGGCCACCATTGTTCAACGAAACCAATATTGTTTTTTGGAAGGTAAGAACAAGAGCTTACTTATAGTCACTTGGAGCAGATGTATGGGTAATCGTTGAAGGAGGCTATCAATATCCATCCTCTCTTCCTATAGATGAAGCATAAAAAAATAAATATGATACCAATGCAGATATTGTTAATGCTCTCTTAGTAACCTTGGTAGAATCAAAATTTATCAAATTCATGCAGCTAAATATGACAAAGGATATATCAGGCAAGATCATATAAAGCTATGAACGTGACACCAAGGTAAAAAGTGCTAAACTTCAAACTCTTAGAATTCAATATGAAACTCTTAGAATGAACAATGATGAAAGTATCACAAGTTTATTTTTTAGGGTAGATGAGATCGTGAATTATATGAGAAATATTGGTGAAGAAATAAAAGAATCATCATTGGTTGAAAAAATATTAAGGTCTCTAACTCCCAAATTCGATTTGAAAGTTTTTTCCATAGAAGAAATGTATGATTTCAAGAATCTTACTGTTGAACAATTTCATGGGATTCTAATAGCCTATGAAATGAGAAAAGTGGGTCCCTCATATATCAGAGAATCTGCATTCAAAGCTACTGCAGAAAGAAAAGAAAAGGAAGAATTAGGTTATGTATCCGAAGAATAAGAGGAAAACTTTGTAAAGAAACTCCAAGTGGCTGTGGGAAGATTCAGAGGTAAGCTTACCTTCAAGTGTTTTTGTTTTGGTAGAGTTGGTCATTACGTTGCTAAGTGTCCCTACAAAGAAAATCATGAGAAAGGGAAAGAAGTTGCAAAAATAAATAGGAGAATTTTGAAAGCAAGAGAAGTTTTTACACACATGAAGATAGTTATGGTCTTTCAAATGGTGAAGACGGTGAGTCTGATCAACAATATCAATTACTTATGGCATTAGAAGATATAAGTAGTAACGAGTCTGATAATAATTTCATGGATGCCTTACAAGAAAATGATGTTTTTATTGAAGAAATAACTCATCTTAATATTTGTTTATAAGAAGATAAATTAGAAGAAGAAACTTTGAATAAACAAATCATAGGGAAGGAAGAGCATAATGAAAAGCTAGAATGTGAAATAGTAAGTCTAGGGAAAGAACTTGAGAAAGAAAAAAGTCTTAATCTTA